>CM055834.1:8850135-9455135 GCA_029582265.1 Zoroaster sp. YZ-2022 | reverse complement strand
TGAGGAAACCTGTAAACAAGGGCGCTTGCAATGTGAACCAGAAACACCGGGGTAAACCCCTTACACTTCCACGATAAGTGTTCTGGGTTCTTTTACGTGCATTACTTAATCTAGTACACGGGACCTACGGCTTAACGTCCCATCCGAAGGACGAAGCAATTATGGTTAAGTATCTTGCTCAAGGACACAAGTGTCACGACCGGGGCTCGAACCCACACCCTGCTGCTGGCAACACCAGAACTTGAGTTCGGTGCGCTAGACCGCTCGGCCACGACACTCCACTGGATGTATTTACAGACATTTTATCAAAGTTTATACTGACTTTAAGGGTTCCGTTCTTAAGGAAAGGGTTCTCACCTTTGAATGCGTCGACATTATTGTAGTGTACCTGAATAACGAGGTAATCTATCCCTGTGTTACCTCCGACCTCAAATCCAACATCTGAAAGAATAGTCGGACATTATATAATAACAATCACAGGTTGAAATTGGTATATCAGTTGTTTATACTATACTAGCCACAAAAAGAAACTGTGCATAGGAAGAAAGTAATAATAAAATTTAAATCAATGGACTGATATTAGTCAATGTAGATTGACATGATGAAGGACTATGTAGACTATCCCATAACAGGACTTTCACTGGAAATTTTCATAATGCAAAGTTAGGCAATCCCATTGTTTGAAAACAAAGAAATGGGTCCTGTATGGAGTTACGTAATAGGCAAGAGTACACTAGGCCTACATTTGGAGAGCAAATGGTACACTCTCCTGGAAAAACACACTAGGCACAACTTCAAGCAGGCGGTGCACAACGGGTACCATGCCAAGATTGAGTCTTGCTGAACGCCATCAGGCTGTTGGAATGTTGGAGGCTAGCATGAGCCAGCAAGACGTCGCAAGAAGATTTCATTGTCATCGAAACACCTTATCTGCTCTCCTCAGACGCCACAGACAGCACAATGACATCAGTGACTGCCCCCGTTCTGGACGCCCACGCGTCACAACGCCGCGTCAAGACAGATGGATAGAGATGACACACATGCGGAATCGACGGCAAACTGCTGTAGAAACATCTCGATCGATACCAGACCTCAGGCGAGTCCACCCAAACACTGTCCGGAATCCGTCAAGTAGGGCTACGTCCGAGAAGACCAGCCGTTAGGCAAATTTTGACGCAACGGCAAGGTTGGAGTGGTGTAGACGTCATATGCGGCACCCATTACGATGGTGGAATGATGTCATGTTCACAGATGAATCAAGATTGTGTGTATCGCCGTCAAGGTGAACGCTATGCACAATGCTGTGTGGTGGAAAGGGACCGTTATGGTGGTGGTTCCGTCATGGTATGGGCCGGTATTACTGTACGTAACCATACAGATCTGACCACCATTGAACGCAACCTCACTGGACAACGCTACCGAGATTAAATCTTAGCTCCTGTTGCGGTACCGTTCCTTCGACGTCATGGCCCGGGCGTCATTTTCCAGCAAGACAACGCCTGACCGCATACAGCTCGCATTGTCCAGGACTTCCTTCATGAAAACGACGTTGATATCCTGCCTTGGCCAGCAATTTCACCTGATTTGTCACCAATAGAGCATGTTTTGGATGAAATGGAGCGTCGCCTGCGCCTGCTGCTGCGTCAGCCAACAAAATTCCAAGAACTGTCCAGGGATCTCCTCAGGGTGTGGAATGACATTCCACAAAGGTTCCACAGCAACCTGATTTCATCAATGAGGCGCCGATGCACTGCAGTGATCAACGCAAATGGAGGACACACTCGTTATTAATCTTTGTGACATTCCATTTTGCCGCTTAAACTTTGAGCTCAAAGAAAATGCATAAACGATAAAGCCAATGAGTTATTGTCAAGTGAGAATATTGGCATACATGTCAGACCAACAAAAACATTGAAGTGGACATTTTCAACCTCATTTTAAAAATATCATGACATTTATATCATGCACAGTTTCTTTTTGTGGCTAGTATATATGTTTTGGGATTCATTCCCAATTGTAAATATTCAGTTTTATCATAAGGTCAAAAAGTCATTTTTAGTATGCAAATTTGCATATAGTGGACGAAGTGAACTGCAGAAAAAAAAATCGCCAACCGGTCACCCCTACTACACAGAGTTGACTGGTACCGCACTTACCTTTGGGTAATTCGAGCGGTGGTGCGTCCATGGCCCATGCATATAGGATCTTCTCACCCATAAGGCACGGAGGGTTACCGTCTGCCCCCTCCATCTCACCACAATTCCTGGAGGTAAACAAGAGAGATATTACCTTAACCCCTTTACTGTCAAGGATGTATATATACGTTGTCTTGGTGGTCTCTGGAGGAATTCAATATTATTAGTTTTTTATGGATTGTTTAAATATTAATTAATATATTAATATCAATCCTTATATTAATCAAATACGATAACAATTATAATACACGATTCTTATAAAGCGCACACATCCTATCAACTAGATCAAGGTGCTGTACATTATTACCCCTGCTCATCAGGCACATAATTCATTCATGAAACCATCTCAGCTCCCTTGGGAGTATACAGCTCAATTGCCAATTGCCATTTCGGCGCATATAGGGCTAATCAAACACAACAACCAACTCTGCCCTCACAGGTACCCATTTACTCCTGCTGGGTGGAGAGAAGCAATTATGGTAGAGGTGTCTTGCTGATGGGCCTATACAGCTTGTTAGAAAAATCAGCTGTACTAAAAAAGAATTTGGCCAAAAAATATTGGCGCACCAAAATAATAAATTAATAATAATAATAATAATAATAATAATAATAATAATAATAATAATAATAATAATAATAATAATAATAATAATAATAATAATAATAATAATAATAATAATAATAATAATAATAATAATAATAATAATAATAATAATAATAATAATAATAATAATAATAATAATAATAATAATAATAATAATAATAATAATAATAATAATAATAATAATAATAATAATAATAATAATAATAATAATAATAATAATAATAATAATAATAATAATAATAATAATAATAATAATAATAATAATAATAATAATAATAATAATAATAATAATAATAATAATAATAATAATAATAATAATAATAATAATAAATATATAAATTTAAAAAGTAAAAACCCAAACAAAAAATTGGGAAATGGTGGGGGCGTTGTGCAACCCCTGGATCCGAAACTGATTGGTTTGGTCTCAGTGCAAAACAACATTTAAAATGTTGGGGATGCGGAAACAACGCTCAGCTCACGGGCGAAATATTGTACTGTGAAAAATGTAATATCTTTCTTTTTTAATTTGAGGTACCCCATCCCCAATCATACTTACCATATATCCTTCATGCCACCAGGCATTGAGCATCCAAAGAGTATCATGTGATGGGCCGTGTTCTTGTGGGCCAACGGCTCGTAGCCAACTGTAAATAACAAGAACACACAAAAATCATTTAACCAACTGTTATTAATTATTTATCCCGTTTTTATGTCATTTTTAAACTCTGGCATCAATTGCTAATATTCACAGTAACAGTAACGAGGCATTGTATTGTTTTGATAGATACACGTGGGTTTCGTGGGTAAACAAAAAATTATATCGTGTGAATCCAATCGTAAACATTACAAAATGAATTACCCAAAAAAAACTTAATCACATTGGTAAATATAATTTATGTCCAACTGGTTTTATTGGGTCATATTAACCAAGGATATCCCTACCCCAATTTATCTTTAATAGACTTGTTTTCACGATTGCCGTTGATTGTTTTTTTTTATCCATCATTGGAGGCGGCACACATAAGATGTAATGAGGGTTCCGTCTGGATTGAGTGATTATTTGATGGTTTTTCCATTTCGATTTGCTATTCTACTTGACCGAGTTCCCCGTTGTCTTGAAAAATGCTCATTCAGAACACGTATCTAAATCGTTAGCCTCCCGAGACCAGCCGCTCCATCAAGCTCCATCAACTTGTCTTCTGTGTGTCACCATGCACGCGGGCATAATTTTTTGCCTAAGAAAACATTCGTAAGTGGAACAGAGACGCCACAGTGGCTACGTCACGGATCGCTCATGTGAGTGATATTTTATCATAATATTAGGTTAAAATTTGTGTGCAATGGATTCCATGTTCTTATTGTCCGTTTTGGTTCAGTTCTAATTTTTATTTTACTGAACTGATACTGTTGAGTTTAAAATGAAGTGTAATCAGGCCTATAAATTGTAATACGTCAAACATGTATTTTGTCATAAGTTTTTTGTTACCTACTATATATATATCTGTTAATGTTAATGATGTCAAATCTGTCAAATTTGAACAGGCCTTTATATGCACACAAAACCAATCTTCTCCTTGTCTGAACCAAAATGAAGAGTACCTAAAAATTTACGGACGAGAAGGAAGATTTTGATTAACGAAAGTAATTTATTGTATGACTAAACAAACAAACATAATTCATAACACAAGATGACAGGGAATCAGCCTCTTTACCCAGCGTGACATTTACAATGAACGGATCACGTTCTCAGTATCCATGGTGATCATGTTCTCTTCTTTGTAGACGGACTTTGCTCCAGGACTACGAGGGTGGTCGGTCTGTGATGAATGCATGCATAAGGCTTTCCTAGTCTGTTACCGTATGGTTGGGGTACAGTTTGATGACATCCTTCGGGTGTAAAATAGGGTTCAGAGATTGTCTTCAGTTTCGCTTTTGACTCGCTCCTGAAGCACGTATGGTCTATAATTTAGCTATCTTGTAGCATTAAGTATACAGTGTACATGATTGCACGGGTATTTACACGGGTTAATGAACAGAGTGGGTGTTTGGTTCATTTCACCGTAAAATTAATGGTAAAATGGTGAAGCGCGGTGGCTGCATATCAGATATGCTTCAGTGTACATGGATGTTTACTGCACGAATTCCCCTATAAAAATACATCTTAATTCGAGCTTAAATGCATATATTATGTAGGCAATGTGGGTCACTAGTGCTGTACGTAACAACATTCAATTCCCTTCGAATGTGTCCGTTAATTTATTCACTTGAGTTATGTAGGCTACAAGCATACGCGTTTCCAATTCCAATTCATTTCTGTAATTATGTGTTTCTTAATAACTGTGAACCATATTTTGGATCGCTTAAATCTCTAAAATTACAGGCCTTCCTGGAGCTTCTCCCCTTAGCACAAAGGTACTATCTCATGGTCAAACACTATACTCCTGATAGTTATGCAAACAGATCATAAAATGAAGACAAACATCTTATAAAATGAGGCTTAGGTAGCCACAGCTACTTTTGTGTTGATAAAAACCCTTTATCATGTCTTTGCACAATGCAAACCAGTATAAATTGTCACTTTATTTCACCCAATAAAAGTCTTAAATCGCAAGATACTGACATGTTTGGCAGCAAAATGAAGATGATAATTTGGCTTGTTTTACTGAGCTGGGAAAATGTAACATTTAAGACTAATTTTCCAGGATCCAGTCACATATTCAGATGAGGCAACACAAAATGACATGGAAAATAAGGATTCGCACGGTATGTGCATCTCAGTATAAGAGTAGACCTCACTCTTTGCTATTATCGAGTGAAATATATGCATCGGCATCGATATCATTCATTTATTGGTTGTTCATTCATATTGGAAATAAATACTGAGACTTTCAGGCATTTCAAAAACAATCACATGGGCCTACCTAATTAGAAAACCAAATAAACAATAATTCGAACCATTTCAACAGTAATTCGCGCTGCTAGCACGAACACCTAATTATAAACAGAGCCAGAGCGAACTAAATCACTAGGAAGGTGCTACCTTAAAAAATAGAAAATGAAACAAATTACATCAATAATGTACAAGAGATTGCACATCCATCATAATGACCTTTCACTAAAAGTGCATTTTGGGCTATAAATATTGTCAGAACTCCATCATTTGGGCTGTCGCTATGAACTATGTTCCGTGGAGATAATTATAATATCAGATCATTAGCGATGCGCGGTTAATCTTTGAGGTAAACGACCTGTTATCATACATATTGCATAGCTGCCCATACAATAATACTCTTGTATCTGATGAATGTTGCCATAACAACGGATCCAAATTAGTCACCGTTTACGATTGAATGGCTTCTTGGGATAACATGTCAGGCGTCTTGGGGTAAAAGGGTTTTAGGTAATTTTACACTCGGCCAAGAATTTTTGTTTTTATATTGGTACACAAAATGTACACTGGTCTATGACAAGAAACCATCAAATCTGATATTTTGAGATGTCAGCAGAAAAAAATCTTAATTTGATTATTTTTAATAAGGCCCTAACATTACATCTCAAATCTTATTCATCTGAAAATTAACATACACTTTTGCCCGGTGGAAAAGACTGCACACGCCCTCATGCAAGCTGAGGATTCAAACAGTGACCCATCATTTTATTAATTTGAGTTTTTAATTTACTGGTACTAATCCTAAATTAATCAATTCAACATTTATATGTTTCTACCGTCAAATCGGCCCAAACACGGGCGATACGGTATATCTTTAACTGAGTACAGTGATTCATGTAATCATTTATAGGAGAATTGTTTTTTGTTTTGTTGTATTTTACAGGCCTGATGTATTTAAGACGTACGGCTTAACAGTATGTCTATACCAATGAAGCGATGTATAATTATGCTATATCAATGACGCATGTAGAAACAAAACACTATGAAAACACCATCACCCCAAGATGTCATGATGATTTATGTCATCAATTAGCACTCCAAAATCATGCATATGAAAACGTATCAGCGTGAAATTAACAGTTGGCATTGGTGACTCGTGTGGAGCTGTGGGTCGAGGAACAGGAAAAGAAGGGAACGTCAAGGAGATATTGGTGATGATAATGATAAAAACATGATCATTTATTTCAGTTTTAGATGGAGTTTAATTCATCAAATATATGCAATACAGGCCCGTCTTAAATTTCGTCTTAAAGATATCTTGCCTGTATTTTACAGGCAATTTCTGAATTGTTTGTTTTCATGAGAACATTGATTATTTCCTTTTTGAAAAAGGTATTTCACAAAATAGGCTAATAGAAAAGAATGTGCCAAAATTAATTTATGCCGGGACCTACCATAATTACAGTAAAAACATGCTTCTCACGATTTTTTTTTTTAGAAATGTGTCATTTTAAACCATTTCTTATCCCTTCCTCGAGTAAAATAGGAATGCTCCGATGAAGAAGAAAAATTCCGGAAATTGCCGTAAAAATAGCGAAAAACACGGGCGATACATCTTTAAGAATTTGGTGCAAACATGTCAGGATGACCGGCCGAAGGGGGAATTAAGCGGGTGGCACGCCGTGGGCATCTCGGTGCTGACCCAAGGGATTACAGAGGAGAAATATAGGTATACGGTTTCTGTTGACTCTTCAAAATTGATGGTCACCACGCGACAAGTTTAATTATTTATCTGGGTTTATAGGCCTGTAATGAAATTCAAGAATGCATATGGGCTGTCACAAAGCATATAGATAAGGAGTAGGTTTAATCGGATTTTAAGCTAGGTTTATGTAGGTTTAAGCTGTTACATAAAATAATTCAATATGCGTGTCCATAGTTTGTTGGATTTGTAGAACGTGCTCGAATGGACCTTACGGCAGCCATCTTAGGTATTGTGGTGGCTCGGTTTGGTTCACATGCACAAGTCTATGTGAACCAAACCGACGCTCAAATTTCAAATAGGCTGGTGCTTTTTAAACTGCGATTTTAATAATGATTTTCTATTGGCGGTAAGGGAGCCAGACAAAATGGTCATAGTAATCCCAACAGGTTTACTCGATAACAATTTCCGTAATTTGCCATTTACTGATTTTAAGATGATGCCGCTTTGACATTTATTTTATGAAAATGCAAATTCAGTTGGTGACTTTCCAATTTATTCAATATGAAAACAGTAATTAATAATGAATCTCATCACAAGAAAGTCAAAATCATCTTACCAATAGAAACAGGGATATCATCTGACAACGGCATGGAGTAACAATAGTATGTGTCCGGCTAAAAGAAGAAAATCAAACAATGAAATATCAGCCAACGTACATATGTTTTGGAGCCAGGAAATTTGTTATCATAGCTACATTACACTATTGGTAATAACCAAAAATATAACATAATATTGATCGCAGTTTTACATGAACTTAATTGGCGTCAAGTTGATGGTGATATGAAACATTTCTTTACATATTTCTGTCTGAAATGCTTTTAGTTTAATGGAATTTGTAAAATAATTTCCCAACTAACAGTTTTACATGAACTTAATTGGCGTCAAGTTGATGATGATATGAAACATTTCTTTAAATATTTCTGTCTGAAATTCTTTTAGTTTAATAGAATTTATAAAACAATTTCCCAACTAATTGTTTTACTCAATGATACATTACTGGGAGAGAGTTCAATCATCGTTTTTTTATTCCATACGTGTATGTGGCTGATTTCAAGACAAAAATAAGCTTTGATAATGACTTTTGAGCAAATTCTTGGAACTAGGTTCTGAGATTAAATAGCATGCAACTGAAATTTCCATTTTATGCACAAAGCAACGCGAAGTTAATACTCAAACCCTCTTAAAAATGTACATTGATTGTCAGTTTGTCTAAAAAAAATTATATGATCGTAGGGAGTCAATCAATATTACAGCATAATTCATTCCAAAATATTCATCAATTTGTATATTAAATGAAGTGATTTTGATGGAACGGGCTAATTTTATTATATGTGTTTTATTTATATAAACAAATTATAGTCATTTATAAAAAAAAATAAAAAATTAATAAATACATTTTTTTAAATGGGTTCCTTTCTCCATGTTTACAGACTGCCTCAGGCAAGTTTTATTGTTCATGAAGAAAAACGGCACTCCTGAGCAATATTGAATCTGATTTTCAATCAGAGCGTTTGACACAAGTGGTCATTATTATAGAGAGTAACAAACCCTCAATATTGGTCATCATCATTATCAGAGATTGGAGAGATGCTTCTAGGTCTACAGTTGGCAGTTATTCTGCGCTGGGCAAATGTATAATTTCCTTCTATTAAATTAGCTTGGAGGGCAATGGAGGCACGGGGATTAAGGACGTAATCCTTATAATGATTGTTTTGTTTCTAATATTTTTTATTATTGTTATTTTATTTATGTTTTTGCCTTTTTGCGTAAACAAATTATTGTCAGCAACAAGAATACAGAACCGATAAAATAAAAACAAATTATGGACACTGCCCAATTTCGTCATTGTGTCATCATAATTATCATAATTTTATAACAATTTTATGACATATTACCCCCAGTTCTTTTCAGAACTAATTACTACTCAATTGAGATTCCACATGGTGTCACCGCAATTAGTCTTACTTATCATCCTCACCGTGCAAAGCTACAAGTTTTACCTATCATTATCATTATTATTCTCTTGTATAGCATCACCACCGCTATATCATATCATTCTATTACATACCGGTATTACTGAAATATCCATTCATTATTAACCAACTTTTAAAAAACATGAATTTGAACTTAGGTTAGAATTATTTTTACAGGAAGTGTACACTATTGGTAAATATCGGACAAATAAATGAGCGAATTATTATCTGACGGCTTACTTGGTTGTAAGATGGTAACTGCACCAAACATCCTGAGTATGGTTTTTTCCTCTGACATAATATTGTTTATCTTCGAAAACTTACGGGAAAAAATCAACTCCAAAAGGATCTCGGACAGTGATCCATTTTGACATCAAAAAAATATGATTGTATTATTAATACACAACGATATAAACTGAAACTTTCACACAGATTTGGTTTACATACATATTTCTTCATTATTATAAAATATGGATGTATTTATAAGACATTTCACCAATAGTATATACTCCCGTTAACGTCATTCGAAACATATTGCCAAATGCAACGAGAAAATCAATAATTAGGCCTGAACGAAATCTTTCAAATAATTGACATTATTCCAATACAATTTGTTCCCTTATTTAAAAATGCATTGAGGGATTGGGAAAAAACATGTTTCTCCTTCTTTTTGTGGGGATTAAAAATTTGACATTTGATAAATGAAATGAATTTGAATGAATCGATCATAACAAATGGTCATTACACATGGTCAACTGTTTCAATAGTGGCAATTGCTTTTTACGATGTTTTATTTGGATGGACTTAAAAAGAGAAAGGAACAGATGACAATTATCAAAATTTAAGTATGACATCTACAATTAAGTGATGAGATGGTGATAATATAAGAGTACGGGTAAAGCTGCGAAGCGTAGGCTAATAATGTCATCACTCAGCTCATTTTTTTTTTGCTGCTCACCTTGGGGGGTCTAACTCCAGGCATGGTCAGGTTGATGTCGAACACACCACTCTCATCGATATAGGGTACATCATCCGAAGACGTCGAGCCATCAAAATACTCAGGATAGTCACCGAGTAGGGAGTAATAGTAGTCCAAATCAGGGTAGAAACCCCAGCCGTTTACAGCCACCAAAAGGGTTAATGCGAGAGAAGCGCGAATAAAATTCAAGTCCGCCATTGTAAAGTGGTTTCTGTCACAAGGGATGCTATTACAAGATGATTATTATAAGCAGATGAGAACGTCACATGCGTGCGCACACACACGGGAGCACCATCAAACGAACACGTATAGGTCTCAGCTATTCGACAACAGTGTGTGAAATCGTGACTGCCGAAAGAGAGAGGAGAACGGCAGCTTCGCGTAATGAGGTCCGGACATCATCGTCAAACGTCAGTCGTTGCTATGGCTACGATCGGTGAAGAAAAACCATTGATGAGGAGGAGGAGGCGAGTGACTGTGTAACCAGAACACAGGGCTCGCGGAGGTGCGTTCGTGAAGAACTTCAAAGAGGCGGAAGATTGCCGTTGCCGAGCCGTGCTCGGGCATTTGTACTTTATTGATCCGCATGCCGCACTTCCTGATAGCTTGAAGAATGTTTGCACATCTTCAAATGTTTATGATGCTTTTATACAAATTAACTCATTTTGATTAATATATACTTTGTACAGAAGTTATTTGCAGTAATATCAAGATTTACATTTTAGGCGCCTGAAGCTAGACATACATGTTCTGCTTACATCCACACAATCTTTTTGCAATATTCTTATAATCAAACAGATAAAAAATAAGCAATTTTTTAAAACAGTTTTTATGCTTCTGTTTTCCTTGACGGTCTCTGTTCAGTTGTATTTCTTTGTATGTTTGAACAAAATTACTAATAGGCCGAAAAAATAATTTAAAACGTATTTTGGGGGGAGGGATTCTGTTGTTATTTCCTCAGTTTACATATTCCTCAAAGGCAGTTTTAAACCAAATTGGTGCTAAGTGATGCTCTGTTGTGCCATGATGTGAAAATCCGCCCTCTGTTGTTGTAAAAGGGACAGTCCTTGGATAGGAGATTGTTTTTAATTTCTCTGCACTTGCCACTTAATAAGGTTGTAAGTGGGGTTTTTCGATCATTTTGATTCTTTTAAAAATAAATGTACCAAAAAAACGAAAAAGATAAATAGGCAAACTCTTTGGTGTATCCAGAGTTTGGCCGACGGGGATGCCAATTGAACACCCCCCCCCCCCCCACCCCGACCTCGTATTTGGGGTTAAACATTTAGGCGTTGTTGTCGAATTTGTTCTTCCTTTTTTTAAATAACAAAATAGCAACCTGACCAATTTAGGAAATTGATCAAAAGGAGTATCATCTTACAAACTAATTACACTATATCAAAATAATTCATAAAAAGATGTTAACATGTAGGGGAAAGGCCGGGGGAAGCAGGGGTTTTGATACCTTTCCCTGTGGACAGACAGATTCTGTGGCATAGCCAGGATTTTCGGGGGGGGGGGGCATTTTGACACTATTTTGCCAATGGACAAAAATCTGACATTATGACATAATACAAATCAAAAAGGTTGGACAGAGGACAGACAGTGTACCTAAATACTGACGTCGTATGCCTTTTCAAGCTTGTCTGGCATAGACCATGTGACTTGTTTACACTTTGCGTGACCTTTAGAGTACCAAGATGATTTCCCGCCGGGCAAAAGTGTGTGTATTTGCATGCAGAGTTTGTACATTTTGTACTTCTCCACATAACATCAAAAATTGTTTGCGATGTGATGTTAGTTCCTTATTAAAAAAAATAAATCAAATTCAGAATGTTTCTGCTGATATTTCAAAATATAAGATTTGATGGTTTCTTGTCATATAGACCAGTGTACATTTTGTGCCCGGCGCAGTTTGACCTTTGGGGCTCTTTTGTAAATTGGTCACATCATCCTATTATGTTACGCGCACATCGTTGATCAACAAATCAGATTGATCAGTTTGTGACAGCTGTCGATTGGTTAATAAGCATTTACGGGAATTATGAAGGAACAAATAAAACTCTGCAAATGCATAACATTTTCAAGATTTCATTTCACCGTTATGTATATAGACAGTTAGGCCTAATAACTGGGCCAACAAAGTAGCTGATAAACAGAAATTAACAACATAATCTATTCAGGTTGCATATTTTCGTTCCCCAGACAACCGTGTTGACACTCCACAGTGAGTTTTAATTAAAGTTTGTATAGGTGCTTCCCGTATTTAATTAATGTGTAGGCCTACATTGATGAGGAGTCATGTACTCATGAGAGATAATAATTGTATCCGTTTTTCACGATACAAAGGAGTACAATTATAGGGATTGACGGGCCTTTAACGCCACTACTGTATACACGCAACTCTCTCTAGAAAGTGCCCTGCAAAACTAAGGTGTTAACATAACACCAAAGGTGTTATTGATGTTCACATTGAGCAAATCATCACTAGTATGAGCACCACCGGTCTAAACTGGACCCCAGTTTTCGCATGTAAACCTTCTGTATTCTCTGTATAAATTATCACATATTAATATCAGACTTTATGTAATCAGTGACGTAGCCAGGATTTTCAGAGGTGGTGCAAACACTTTTGGGGGTAAATTTACCGGCACAAAACTCAAATGAAAAGTGGGGAGCGGCCGCCCCCTGCCCCTCCCCTTAGCTAAACCACCGATATAGGGACCTATATATTTTAAAGTAATGTTAAGTTAATGAAGGTATCAACCCAGGCCCGTGGCAAGCGGGAGGTGACACCCCCAATAATTTTTCTCAGTCGGCATTTAGAGCCTCAGTCGACAAATGATGCATCGAAGGTATTAGAACAAGGGTTGGTCCAGAATAAATTTTCAGTCGACAAATGGGTGCGCCGACTGAAAATGTATCGTGTTTCTAAGCACTGAAGATTTGCCGAGTTGTTTGTTATCAGTTGTTTGCGGGTACTGTCTATCTTGGCTTCCATCCCCACCCCCCACCCCCACCCCCCCCCCTAAGAAAATGCATTCGCTGCGCCCCTGTATTTTCCGATTTTTATTTTCATCGGAACATTGATTTTATTCTTTTAGAAAGGAAAAACAAATATACTCACGGAATTTAAAAACGCATCATCCCAATATTCCACATTTTTTTCAACAGCAGATATTTATGATATTTTAATCAATACTTTCTCAGTCAAGCATGAGCGCAAATTTTCACATCATACTGACACAATAAAAGTGCTACGTACAATTATGGCTTCAATTTATCACTGCATATAAGTTATACATATTTATTGAGAAATTTAAGTTGATTTTTAAATTCCGTGAGTGTACTTTGTACAGTAAGATATTTCACAAAATCGGCATATTTACTGAAATTTCTTTTTATTATTATTATTGAGAGAATGTATCATTTTCTCAAGTAATATAGCAGTGTTTCGATGAAAAAGAATTATTCAGAAAATTGATGTTAAAATAGCGAAAAACACGGGCGATAGCCTACATCTTTAAACATTGTTAAGAATTCGAAATAGCGCATGTAACCGTACGTAAACACGGGCGATACATTTTTAAACATGTCATTTGAAATTAGTGTACAAATAAAATGTGTGGTAAAGTTAGCAGATGCTTTGTGTACTATTGCACTATAATAATAATAATAATAATAATAATAATAATAATAATAATAATAATAATAATAATAATAATAATAATAATAATAATAATAATAATAATAATAATAATAATAATAATAATAATAATAATAATAATAATAATAATAATAATAATAATAATAATAATAATAATGATGATGATGATGATGATGATGATGATGATGATGATGATGATGATGATGATGATGATGATGATGATGATGATGATGATGATGATGATGATGATGATAATGTGGACTTATATAGCGCACGTATCCACCAAACCGGTGCTCAAGGCGCATTATATTATTACCCCTGCTCATCAGGCGCATATAAATCATTCCTGAAACCATCTCAGCTCCCTGGGGAGTATACAGCTCAATTGCTGCCATTTCAGCGCATATAGGGCTAATCAAACACAACAACCAACTCTGCCCTCACAGGTACCCATTCACCCCTGGGTGGAGAGAAGCAATTATGGTAAAGTGTCTTGCTCAAGGACACAAGCACCATGGTCGCGGTTGGGATTCGAACCCACATTCTGACGACTCAGCCGAAGGAAATTTCAACCAAAGGAAATTTCAGTCATTTGAATCTCTTGAACTTGAGTTATCATCCTCTTCTACTTCAATCTCTCTCATTATTGTATACAAACCACCAAAAACTGCATATACATTTAGGCAATTTCTGTGTGAATTTAACGACCTTGTTGACTCTTATATTCTGAACCGATCTAAACTCATCATTACAGGCGATTTTAATATTATGTTGACAACCCCGCTGACTCTGATGCTACCCGGGGAATTGTTATCATCTATTGGATTTCACCAGCATATTTCATCCTGTACGCATAAACATGGACACACCCTAGATTTGTTAATTACTCGTTCCTCTGATGATCCTCCCATTTCAAATATATCTGTACAAGAAGGGCTTTCTGATCATTATGCCATCACCTGCAATCTTGCCATTCAGAAACCAAAAGTTCCTACAAACATTATAACAACAAGAAATGTGAAAAATATTGATACTGCTTCTTTTTGTGTTGACATTAAGAATTCTGATTTGTTCCTAAACTAACACTAACATCTAACTAGCACTAACATCTGTAAAAATATTCAGAATTACAACACAGTTCTTGCATCTATTTTGGATAACCATGCACCAGGGCCGGATCTACCATATGGGCACTTTGGGCACGTGCCCAGGGGCCCCTGGGCATCAGGGGGCCCTCCATGGTGGTCGAAAAAAAAAATTGAAAAAATAAAATTTCCAATATTTTTTTTCTCCAAAATTTGTTTTTCCCAAAAATGTTTTTATCTAATTTATTTTAGGCCTTTGTGCGTCTGTCTGACAGACTACAATGACTGTATAGTTGAGGACTTATTTGTCAGTTGGACAAATAAGGTATCTAAATATTGACAATCACCAAATTGTGAATATTTAGAGGAAAATGAAAAAAAAAACTCAACATTTTGCGCACGCGCGCTTCGCGCGCGTGCACATATTTGCGCACGGCCGCTTCGCGGCCGCACGCGAACGACCCGTGCCCGTGGGGGGGCCCTTGGAGTTTCAGGTGCCCAGGGGCCCTCAGAGGTGTTAATCCTGCCCTGCCATGCACCGTCCAAAAAGCGAACAATTCGTATACGACCAAACACACCTTGGTATAATCAAGAAATCACTTATGCAAAATGTGAGCGTCGTCGACGAGAGCATAAATGGCGTACTTCCGGTCTTGAAATCGACCACAACTGTATCGTGACCAACGGAACCTTGTCAACAAGCTCATTCGCAAAGCTAAACAGAATCATTACTCTACACTGATAAAGGATTGCTCATCTAACCAAAAGCAACTTTTTCAAGTGGTGGATCAACTTCTTCACCATAAAAGAACCTCCCCACTCCCTGCCTGTGTTTCAGAAGAAGAGCTTGCTGACAAATTTTCCACATTCTTCCATGATAAAATTAAAAACATCCGTGATGCTTTTCCTTCTCATGTGCCCATCAGTGTTGGAATAGATAATTGTTCGCATCCAAAGCTTTTATATTTTGAACCTGCAACTGCAGATGAAATACGCCGGATTCTTCTACAATCTCCATCTAAAAGCTGTGATCTTGATCCGATACCAACAACTTTATTGAAAGATTGTGCAGATACAATAGTACCTGTTATAACTCATATTGTAAACCAGTCACTTGCTAATGGAATTGTACCATCATCCTTAAAATCTGCAATTGTACGACCACTTCTAAAGAAATCTAATCTTGACACCGACACTTTGAAAAACTATCGCCCAGTCTCTAACCTTACCTTCCTTTCAAAGCTACTTGAACGTGTTGTACTTGCTAGAGTCTCTCCATTTCTTCAAAGCAACAACCTTCTTGATAATTGCCAGTCTGCCTATCGTGCCAACCACAGTATTGAAACTGCTCTACTTCGATTAGAAAATGATGTACTTACCGCTATGGATGATGGTAGACTTGTTGCGATGGTACTCCTCGATCTGTCAGCTGCTTTTGATACTGTCGATCACCGTATTCTATTGCAACGACTTCAATCTTTTGGTATTGATGGAATAGTTCTGAAATGGTTTGAGTCGTATCTCACCGACAGATCACAGTGTGTTCAAATTAAAAACAAATGTTCATTACTTACCATGCTGCTCTTCCGGGTGTGCCACAAGGGTCTGTTCTTGGACCTGTACTATTTTCTATCTACACTGGTCCCCTTGGGAAAATCATTTGGAAACATAATCTGCAATACCATGTTTATGCTGATGACACACAAATATACATCTCATTTAACCCTGATCAAATTGAAGCTGACACTGCTATACGTCGACTTGAATCATGTATTGATGAAATTCGTAACTGGATGTCTTCTAATTTCTTAAAATTAAATGATGACAAGTCTGAGTTTATTATATTTGGATCAAAACAGCAGCGTGAAAAAGTAAAAATTCCTCATCTACGTATTGGCACCTCCAAGATATCTACATCTACTAGAGTTCGCAATTTGGGCACTATATTCGATTGTGACATGTCACTTAATGATCATATTTCTTCAATTTCTAAATGTTCCTCATTTCATCTGCGCAACATCGGCCTCATCAGAAAATACATCTCTCAAGAGGCTACGGAACAACTTGTACATGTGTATGTCACCTCCCGCCTGGACATGGGCAATTCACTTTTATATGGTCTACCAGATACACAAATTTATCGTCTGTCCCGTCTTCAAAACATAGCCGCTAGAATTGTAACCCGGACTGAACCAAGAGAACACATTACACCAATATTGCGAGATCTTCATTGGCTCCCGATTAAGGACAGGATTGTTTTCAAAATCTTAACGTATGTTTACCGCTCTTCCATTGATATGTCACCATCATATTTATCAGAATTACTTCAACCGTATCACTCAAATCGTGATTTCATGAGATCACATCATAAACTTCTTCTGAGTAAGAAATTGACAAAGAGATCCTGGAGAAAACGTTCTTTTGCTGCTGCTGCTCCTTCTTTGTGGAATGATTTACCTGAGCATGTCAAACAATCTCCATCTCTTGCTTCATTTAAAACTGCTCTCAAAACTCATTTGATGAAAATTTTATGTATAATTTACTTATGTTTAACTATTGACATTTATGATGATGTATTTATACCTTTTGTTTTTGTTTTGTTTAATATGTGAAGAGCATCCCTTCGGTGTTTACATTTTTTTTGCAAATCAACCTTGTTTGCATGGTTGTGTATGCAGGGTTGTTCGTCTTTGCCTAGCATATTCTGACCAGGGCCAGTCAGCCTTTTTACAATCATTGTTCCTTGTAATTTTTATATTGCATTGTTCTTACCATGTATTTTGTTTTATTGTTTACACTGATGTGTCACTGCGCCATGAGCGTCTCTTTTGACGGATACCGGCGCATTACAAATGTTCATCATTATTATTATCAGCCATCAGAACACAAATCCGACGCACGAAACCGCTCGACCATAGCACTCCATAAATTCAATGAGTTTGAGGAGTTTAAAGTTCTTATTCTAATTTAAGAAACTGCTTGTGATATAATACAGCGATTCACATTGCTTTAATAATATTTGTTGATGGCTATTTAGGTTTCATAAACATGGATTTCCTCTTCAACATGTTTGGCGTCATTAGAGGAACCATCGGCACTGTTAATTTAACAGTTACAGTACGACAAGTGGTAAAAGCAGTTCAGTTTTATAGGCAATTGGATCTGGGAATCTAAGTATGTCAACGGAATAAGGTAAACCGATTTTGTTTAGTTTTGGAAATTAGGATGGTACTGACATGATTTTTAATTAAATTCTGAAAAATTGATATGAAATATAAAACTTGTAGCTTTGCATGGTGAAGAGGATAAGTAAGACTAATTGCGGTGACACCATGTGAAATTCTCAATTGAGTAGTAATTAGTTCTGAAAAGAACTGGAGGTTATAACTCGACGTTTCGATCAGTATGCTCTGATCCATTCTCCTGAAGACGATCACAGCATACTGATCGAAACGTCGAGTTGTAACCTCCAGTTCTTTTCAGAACTAATTATTACTCAATTGAGAATTTCATATGGTGTCACCGCAATTAGTCTTATTTATATGAAATATGTCCCGCGTCCGGTTCAATTATCCAAGTGAGATTGATCTCCTTTGAATAAGGTATTAAATTTAACAATCTACATATTCAGCTATTCTAATAATATTCAAAATCATGCTAATATTCTGAGTCATTCCTGTTCATTCCTCTTCAATTTAATGTTCAATGTCATTAGAGGAATTCATTAATGCAAAGAGTTTAATTGTATTGTCACATCAAACAAGTAGGACAACTGTTTTTCTTTATAAATTCTATATTGAGCTTTCTTCATCATCTTATACAAATCACAGTCCAAAGTAGTTGCACTCGTCATCATAGATCACGTCTTCTTCGTCAGACTCAAGGAGCGTTGCGTTGTTGAGTTGGCAGATCTCGATCGTGTCGACCTCCCTGCCAGAGATTGAATGAGCGGCATTGGGGCTCGGCCCAGCACGCGTCGCCACACTTGATGACTCCTTTGGCCGTCACATTCTTGATCTCATGGCCGTGCAGACGCTGTGGTTTAACACGGCCGTCAGCAGCCATCGTAAGAGAGTATACGTGGACTCTTACACGTGGACTCTCACAAACTACGTATCTCTTTACACTTGGACTGCAAGAAAAATATTCCCATTTGCCATCGTGATAACACAGTCACCTTTGCCTTGATCTTTGGTGGCCCAATAGGTGAAGGTTGGAGCCTGAGTCTGACCGTGACAGACCGTCTGACCGTCAAACCATTCTGATACGCACAATCCACAATCCACATCCTTGGCCAATCATACAAAGACCTTGGTCTTCGATGTCTTTTTGTATTTGACGAATTGATTTATTTTCCTCCAAAGAATTTGGCACGGCCATTCCACTATTCGGACGTCCACAGGCCCTCTTAGCTTCAAACCAGTCAAGTTTCTCGGCCAGTAAGATGTAACACGAGTCACCCCAGCTCTTCCATCCAGGAGGGCAGTTTGCGTTGATGACATGAATGACACAAACACAAATCAAGATGGCAGACAACATCCCTCGAAGGTGATACTGAGACATGTTGAAATTCCCTTTAGAGATCATCGGAGATGAATAACCAACGAACTGCAACGTTAACTCGCTCCGACTCGACTAACAAATTCGGCTGATGCGCGATCTGTTTTTGTTAAACATGTCATAGAAATTGTCTTTTGGCGTTCTCTTTATATAGAGAGAAGCGTAAAATGTGTATTAATTTTAACAATAAACTGTATTATAAACTGCCTGAGGCAATCATATGAAATTTACTTGCTACAAAGAAGAGAAATGGTATAGTGGTTGTATAGGTTTTTAATTAAAAACAGATTAAAATAATCTGTCTTTTCTGGCCATTGATTTTACAAAGCGATGAATATAGACCTTTCATTTTTTTCTTCTTCATGGACACTGCAAAGTTGAGAAGATTGATGTAATACGATTATTTACTTGCTATATTTAAGATTACCTTGGAAGGTTCTCAGCAACTCAAGATAAAAATAGCAAGAAAATCCACGTTGCCACAGCAACGTGTAAACAAGAGAAGGAATTATTTAGCAGTTTGCCTGAGATGATAAACACCTACGTTTTGTAATGTTTCTCTTCATAAATGGTTTATTAAGAGAAAACCCATAGGCAAATCCATAGGTAAACCTAGAGCTTTGGGTTTGCCGACTGCAAATGTATCCTGTTTCTAAGCACAGAATATTTGTTGAGTTGTTTGTTATCAGTTGCTTGGGGGTAATGTCAGTCGACAAATTGGCTTCCACACCCCTAAAGAAAATGCCTTTGCTACGTCACTGTATCAACCATATCTTGAAATCTTTCCGTTCGAGGTGCTATAATTTCAGTTAAATTTGTAAAATGAATAAATACCCAAATGAATTTACGTATATGTGAGACGAAAATTCAACGTTAGAATGACAATAAAAATAAATTGTCGCTATTTTTATCCCTCACAGCGTAATGAACTGAAACTTTCACAATATTTTTTATTTACATGAAGAAAACTAGATACACAACAGAACGAGTCTCGATCGGGCACAGAAAGTAATAATAATAATAATAATGTATAGATTTATATAGCGCACGTATCCACCAACTAAGTGGCGCTCAAGGCGCATTATATTATTATCCCTGCTCATAAGGCTCATAAGGCTCATAAATCATTCCTGAAACCATCTCAGCTCCCTGGGGAGTATACAGCTCAATTGCTGCCATTTCTAGCGCATAGAGAGCAAACCATCTCTGCCTTCACAGGTACCCATTTAACCCCTGGGTGGAGAGAAGCAATTATGGTTAAGTGTCTTGCTCAAGGACACAGGTGTCACGGCCGGGGCTCGAACCCACACTCTGCTGCTGGCAACACCAGAACTTGAGTTCAGTGCGCTAGACCGCTCGGCCACGACAATCCACTTTACGTGCATTATACAACACACGGGACCTACGGCTTTACGTCCCATCCGAAGGACGAAGCAATTATGGTTAAGTACCTTGCTCAAGGATACAAGTGTCACGACCGGGGCTCGAACCCACACCCTGCTGCTGGCAACACCAGAACTTGAGTTCGGTGCGCTAGACCGCTCGGCCACGACACTCCATGTAAGGTCTTTCCTAAGGTCTTTCCTGAGGCAAAATGTCACATGAACAAAAATACGCAGCGATTTGTTAATCTTTAACAGAAACACTTCTCTTCCTTTAAGATGCAGCCGACACACGCAAGAATCAATTGAGGAGGAAGAGTGCCAAAGATTCTAAGATTGATCGAAGATGGATGAGTCTATATACAGTACATGGATAAAGCAAAATGGTCTAGTTTGTATGTCTGTTAATGGAACAATATCGTCACAATCAACAGGGCATGTAATCAGAGTGCTAGTTTTAGATTAACTCAGTGACTGAAAATAATACCCCACATGATAAGGTCATATTACCGTTGTTACTGCATATGAGTCAGTAACTGGCAGTCACTGTGTTTTCATCTTAAAGATATATCACCCGTGTTTGGGCCAAACACGGCATAAAACAGATTTAAATGTTGAATTGCTATTTTTCTGAGGTTCAAATTCAAAATTGAAATTCAAATTCAAAATATTTATTAGTCATGTATAAAAACATAAAAATCTACTTCCAGGTGTACAATAAAAATAGATAAAATATGCAAATTGAAAAACATAAAAATAAATAAGTGAAAAAATAAAGTTCTACTTTAAAATATAAGGTTAAGGAAGTTATAAGCTTTCATTTGAGACATTGAATGAAACAATCCGTCAAGGATTAGTACCAGTAAATTAAAAACTCAAATTAATAAAATGATGGGTCACTGTTTGAATCCTCAGCTTGCATGAGGGCGTGTGCAGTCTGTCAATCAGAATCAAGCGCGTTTTAAATATCGCTTTTATACAGTTTCCGACATCCGAATTTCATTTTTTTTTAATTGTTCGTTTAAGAACGATGATATCTTTCAACATTTTTTGTTTTATTTTTTGTTTGGGGGGGGGGGGTCTCTTTAACTATAGAGACCGATTCTATGCCCTGTTGAAAGTCTGCTCTGATCGTGACGATACTGTCTCTTTAAAAGGAGTATACACATTTGGTTATTAATCATTTGACGTTTAATTGGTGATGATACCCAACATCCTGACATAATTATTCCATCTGACGTGCTGTCATTTGTGAGTAAACTTGAAATGTATCACGGCTGTGATCCGCTTTTCACATTAGAGTGCAAAACAAACGACTCTGAATGCATTTTCACTATTTCCCTCTTTAGTTAAACACATCAAAATAAACTCAAACTTTGACAGGTTTCTATGTAAATATCTCTGGAATTCTGTTCTTTTAAGTTTGGTTACATAATACAGTTTTACCAATGTTGTACAATCCCTATAAAAGAGACTTACGTTTCGATTACAGAAATTGGGATCCTTTGGCCTTCCTTAGGCAACATGCACAAGAGTAAATATATATACATAGTATACTGCAAAACCTATGGCATTAAATTAACACCAGTGGTGTCAACTTTATTCTGCCATGGTGTTCATATTGGGGCGAGTTGCCTAATATGAATATATACCACTGGTGTAGTTTTCAACACCGCGGTTTTTGCAGTGTATGAAACTAGCGATTTGTTAATCGTTAAAGGGAACATTTCTCAGCCGTCATGATGCAGCCGACACAGGCAGGAATCATCTGAGAAGGATGATCATCTGAGAAAGATGGATCAAATCCAGGGTAGAATGTCGTATCCGATCGCCACTTTTCTCATTAAATATAACAATAATGTAATCTTATCTACCTAGTAAGGTGGAGAACATATGGATGATGATGGACATATACTTCAAATTATTCCAGGATATTTATTTCATGAAAAATCAGGCATTTTTGGTATACGATGACTTCCTCAGTCATGTCAGTCTGATCTTGTCAACTCCCCCATGAGTGACCAACACGGTCATTGTACATGCGCAGTGGCAACTATAATAGGATCCTTCTATTTTCTGAAGGGGAGGATTTTTTTAGAAGGGAAATCAAGTCCGAAAACCATCATAAAAGTGGATTTTAAAGATAGTTTTCGCTTTCTGTACCCCCAAAAATCGATGGAATCATTTTTTAACTGGTTAGTGGTTGTAAACAAAATTCCAAAAAACCCTTAAAAAGTGGCGGTCGGATACGACATTCTTTCCCAAATCGACAGAAAGAGGAATTAACGGTACATGAGTATACAACACATAGCCTATACATACAACAATATCATATATGAGACATAATGATCAGCTATAATGGTAGACAGTTGATCCCCTACCTGCTTTTATATTTGATGTTTACAACATTGGTATTTAAAGCTGTGTCACCCGTGTTGCGTTATTTTACTGACAGTGTAATATAATGTATTTGAACATTGCTAAATTCTTGACATTAAAAGTTCAACGTTAAAATTCGAACATCAATTTTGTTATTTTTAAATTACCGATTCTGTATCTTACCTTAGAAAAAAAATTAATTTAAAAACCTTGTCGACAATCACCTCGTATGCCCATATTGTTATGTTGTACACCTACAGAACACAAATATTCACATATATACAACAGTAATCAGACATAATATATAATTTCAGATGACCCTATATCTGTAATGATTTTGTGCTTGATTGAAGCATATATTTTTCAATGGAATATTACATATAAGATGGTTTTAACACGGCGGTACATAACCATTTAGATCTCATATATCCCATTGCCTCAAGCTTCTTCACAACATTGGCAATTAAAACGAATTTTATGAACATTTTGCCTAAAACGCATTTGGTGGAAAGTTGATGATGGCGACGTCACCCACCATTCCAAACCTTGTCTGAATTGAAGCGCTTTATAGATTGTTTTCAATTTGTCAAAAGTGAATAAGATTCACAGGTCAAGATTTTAATAAATGATTGTTAATATTGTAAACTAACCTTTGCGGTTTTTTTTCAAAAGAGGAAGACCAACGAAGTGAGGGGCATGGGTGGATCCAGGGTTGCGAGAAAGGGGGAGGGGCATGGCAAAATGAGGGGGCATGCTGTCACAAAAAAGGTGGACACCAAACCGTTTGGTAAATTATCTTAATGGACAGAAACAGTAGGTGAAGCAAGTGCCTCTTTTGCCACCCCATGGTCTGGTCTGACCCGACTCAAATCCCAACATTGTGGTCTCCATATTTTAGCAGCACTTGAAGATCTGCCTGGCAGACCGCTTCAAAACTTTGCTGTTAGTCATAGTTCTCAACCCCAGCAGGACCGGTGCAAAGACAACAAATATGTTACCAAGCAAAACAAGATATTTTGGAATCGGAAAACCAAACAGTGCCAGTGATATGCACACGTACATAGCGGTTACCACGGGTGACACGATTGTTAGCAAAATTAACTTTGCCTTGTTCATCCGTATCCTACGGTCCATCACGGCTACCTGTTGCATCTGTTGGCCGTTAGCGTTATTGTCGTTTGACACCGCCAGTGGACGCGGAATACCAGCAATGATGCGTCTAAGATGCTGCCGGATCGTCAACAGCAGCACAGTGTGGATAACGTAGCCTATGACTGATGGCACGGCAGACAGTAACATGAAAAATGACACGAATATCGCTTTGCTGACAACAGGATCGGAATAAGGAGCACAGACGTGGCTCGATGGAATGTATACGCCATGCCACTCCGATAGAAACCCGCTAAGAGGTATGGTCAACAGAGGAATGAGAATGATGGTTCCTACAAGACGTCGGACCCGTGTCATAGTCACCAGTCTTGGGTAGCGAAGCGGGTGGACCAGAAAGACGAACCGCTCCAGCGAGTGACTAAACAGCAGAAATGAAAACACGCAATACATATATACAATAAAGAGGCTCTGGGCTGTACAGAGAAAGCTTCCAAGAATCCATCTACCGCCGGCAATCGAGCTGATGGATGCTGGAATCGATAAGCACAGGCAAGTTATCAGAAGCGTCAGGGCGGTGGTCGCTATGAAAGCCTGGTTGATATCGTCTTTGTCGGTAGAGCGATGCACAGCCATCAGCATGAAGGTGTTCGCCAAAATCACAGTGGGAGTTACGGCAGTCCAACACACAGCGGACACAATGTTAAATGTGATATCCCCACCAGTCACAGAGCTCGAGTCATTTACAACATCAATTTCAGTTGTAGTTTCCATTCTGTAGCATATTTTGAAATGATTACAGCTCAAAACTACCGATGCCAAACACCACGTAGGCCTTGTTGGTTGTTACATGGAACATATATGGTTTTATTATACGTTTCTATAGTCTGGATGGGTTTTGCTATGTGGCGACTGGTTTGATACTGTGGAACTGAAGACACTACATGCAAATTTCTTGCAAAAACCTTCATCAGCAATGTTATCTTCAAAGCCTGAGCGATCTGGTATAATAAACTTCAATTGGTAAATGACGTCGATGGAATCATCGGCAAGTCTGACAGTCTTGGCAGCAGTGGTTCTAATGGTGAAAGGTGTGTCACTTGAGACAAATGCATGTTTGTATTCCTCTTGAAGTAATCCTCATCCTGACACCAACAGCGTGAGTGTTATAATTGAAATCCAAAGTAATGACCCCTCTAGCAAGAAAGTCTATACGCTGTAGGGTGTGTTTGCTCATCTGTCAAAGGAACCGTTTCATTCCTTGCACAATTGAAAAATGAAAATCTGCCCGTCACTTCGAATCAGGTCAATTGCGAGTCCAGCAGATACTGGCCTGATCAACCGTGATCTTGGTGTCACTGATGGTTGACATATTAAAACCTACGTTTCCTGCTGACGGCTACTGGTGGCATCTGCTTCGTTGAAGACGCTTCAAAATAATGGGATAACTCAGTGTTGTCACGTGCCTATACATCAGCATAATGTGTGTTTGCTAAAATTCTATAGAAGATTGAGGTGAACGGTAAATGTTGTATCCACTGATCATTCATTTCATCAATAATGTCTTGGTTTACTCACTTCGCCGATTCATATAAACACACATGACTCTACGAAGGGAACTGTGTGTTATGAAAGACCGGATCCATTATAGCCTAATGGGGAAAGGGTACATGGATATGTATATGTAGGCCTAAATACTCAATGAATATCGAGAACATGATTGGCTTAGAAGCAAGCCTGTTTACATTTCCGTTCAGTTTAATCAACACACCTCTGAGAAAATGTTAACGAATTAAAAGCCATGCAGGAATACACCTTCGGTATAGAATGTCTGTAAATGCATCCATACTTGTTGAGTGCAGGGTATACGTGAAAAATGTGAACATTTTAACAATCACTCAGGGGGATTCAATCCCGCTCCCCCCCCTTCCAATGTTCACAACGGATTTGGGCATTTGAACGTATCTCAAACGAATGGTTCTATGTACAACTTTGATCAATGTATATATTTTTTAGATTTCCACGAGTGCATAGGCCTATAAGCTCCAAATTGTGACATTATATTGTGGAGTGTCGTGGCCGAGCGGTCTAGCTTACCGGACTCAAGTTCTGGTGTTAGCAGCAGAATGTGGGTTCGAATCCCGGCCGTGACACTTGTGTCCTTGAGCAAGACACTTAACCATAATTGCTTCTCTCCGCCCAGGGATTAAATGGGTACCTGTGAGGGCAGAATTGCTTGATTAGCCCTATATGCGCTGTAATGGCAGCAATTGAGCTGTATACTCCCCAGGGAGCTGAGATGGTTTCAGGAATGATTTATGAGCAGGGGTAATAATAATATAATGCGCCTTGAGCACCACTCAGTTGGTGGATACGTGCGCTATATAAGTCCACACATTATTATTATTACGCCGTCAATGCTTTTCTATGATTACAACATGAAGTAAATGAATCAAAATGTCATTACTAGGCCTAGTAGCGTAACTCCACCTGAGCTCTCTGGTGCCCTCGCTCAGAATTCAGATCCCTAAGAAAAACATAGGGGCCTACTGAGTGGGCAAATTCTGGTGTCCCGCAAGTTCCCCCTACTGAACAGAGTTGCGACCTTCATCATTACGAACTGTGCTACACTAAATGATTTCTTTGGGATACTTTCCTATAGACTTGTGCACAAAACCCTCTCCAAACTCTGTAAATATGGGTTTTGCAGCCCAAGGAATCGATTTACGCTATTCCGACAATAAAATTTTGCCTAGAAATAGGAGTTAGACATGAGGGAGACATTACAATATTGTCTGTCAAATGTCCCCTATGCATTATTATTCAGCATAATGTGTCTCCATAATGGCCCATCTAGTATATATACATAACAGCAAAAGAAACGTCACCCCTAAAAATATTTATTATTTTCATTTTATAATTAATATAATTTGTTTAATGAAGAATATTATGAGTATGGAGTGTAACAGGAACACAATGTGGCAAATTTGGTGGACCTCAAAATTCGTCATGCATGACGTCTGAGGACACATAAGCTAAACATGTTCTCAGACTTATCAAAATTTAGGGGATGACGTTTCTTTTGCTGTTATGTATATAGGCCTAACCCAATTTCTTAACGAAGTTCAAAAATAAAGCGGTGCTGTATCTTAATTATCCTGGTATATAATCGACCCTGTGCCACGTCTTTTTTAATTTGTAAAACTGCCGCCAGATAAAAACAAATGATCGCTGTTCATATCGTATCATTCATTCGTATTTGATGTGCTCTATTATGGAAAAGGTAATATAATAATACTGTATGGCTTTGGTTCAGAAGCTTTCAACGAACGATACATTTCACATGTTAATTGACATTAACCACGCATGTACACAGATAAAGGTAGCTTTCCCTATCAATCATAATTATTACACTGATTTTAAAAAGGATGAAACTGGTTGAGTGGTACTTGTACTTTTTTAAGGCTCTTGAGTTTTGTGTTTGACCTTAAAGAGAGATTCTAAGCCACACTATATGCAGGACTTTATTTTAATGACTGATAACACATCCATGATACCGACTAAAATAACATTTGACTCTAAAAACATGTTTTTAGTTATAAAACAAACGCATAAGAATGCACTGACGCTCACGGCTTATTCAGCTAATTCGCAAAAAGACACATTGCTGTTTATGTATGCAATATTATGTATGCAAATAACATGTGACACGTCAGTGGAGGTTCAACAAACGCGACATGGGTAGCGGCATAAATGACTGTACGGCGTTTTCGTATAGTCATTCGTCCGGTAGCAAAATTGAACTACACTTTTCTCCCTAAATTCTGTCTTTATTTTTGTGAATCCTGCTTAAGATTTAAATTAAGTTGATTGGCAGACGTATTATCGCCAAAGTGCTTCTTTTATCTGTCTTCAAGCGAGAACTTCGTGGAATGCTTTTAAGAATCCCAAAGTGACGTTCCACAGATTTCCAGGCGGCCATTGCGGCTCATGTGTACAAGACAGTGACATGTGTTTTGTAATTTAATTATTACACCCGGTCGACCTTCAGTAATTTGCAGCACTTGCCAAGAAATAACTGCCCAGACGAGAAGGTGATGGGTTCGCTTTGTAATTGAATTATTACACCCGGTCGAACTTCAGTAATTTGCAGCACACATGAACAGTTTGGAGTGCCATGAAATAACTGACGCACTTGCTGAATTTGTGCTAAAACCAGCGTTCCTTCCTCCATGGTTGAAGGAATATCGGTGTCGACACGATTACACTGAAAGCAGTTGGCTCCGTGTACAGAACTTTTGTGAACCGATGTGGTCACCAGATTTTTAATATTTGTTTAGCTTTGCATGGTGAAAATGATAAGTAAAGACTGTTTGCGGTGACACCATGTGAAATTCTCACTTGTAGTTGAGTATTTTTTTCATGAGTATGAGTACGAGTACAGAAACATGTACTCGAATACGAGTAGGCTGAGTACTACATTGTACAACCCTGGTGGTGTCCCCCATTGCTTAGTCATTTTTGAAACGGTCACACCCAATAACACCAAAAACAAGAAGAACAAATTTACTTTATGTACATTTATGATTTTCATATAATTTTAGACATAAAAACACATCAAGAATTAACGTGCAACCTCCTGGTTAGGGGGTTTTAAGTAACAAGTGCCTTTAAATTTCTCAAGTAAAAATGAAAATGTATATTTTCTTCATACGATTATTAAGTGCAATGTCTTCAAACATTTTACATAATTATGTGTTTATATCTTTATACACATTAATGGTGGATATCCATTACCTGGGGTACAAAAATAAAGGGAAAATATTGTCGAAAGAAGACCAACTTATTGGAAGAAGTTGAGGAGAGTTGTACACAAATTATAAATAAACTAAGTATTTATATTAACGATGGGAAGGCATAACATTGGTAATTATGTTGGCACAACTAGTTTCTAGGAGAATACGTACTCTCTTTGAAACAATGTAGACTTTAAAACCCTAACCCCTAGCTATTTTGGCTAAAAATCCATGCAGTAACACTGCCACCCAACTGTTGGACTTGGCTGGAATTGGGACACCCGGCCCCATGCAAAGTATCCCTGTCAGGGCTATACAGTACAGAGTCCATCAAAATCCAACACCATGCAGTAACACTACCACCCAACTGTTGGACTTGGCTGGAATTGGGACACCCGGCCCCATGCAATGTATCCCTGTCTGGGCTATACAATAGAGTCTATCAAAATCTAACACCATGCAGTAACACTACCACCCAACTGTTGGACTTGGCTGGAATTGGGACACCCCGCCCCCATGTAAAGTATCCCTGTCTGGGCTATACAGTACAGAGTCCATCAAAATCTAACACCATGCAGTAACACTACCACCCAACTGTTGGACTTAGCTGGAATTGGGACACCCCGCCCCCATGTAAAGTATCCCTGTCTGAGATATACAGTACAGAGTCCATCAAAATATAACAAACCCAGCTGTTGGTGTTTTAATGGTTTGGGAGTGGTTAGGGTTAAACAACAAAATGGGAAGGTATCAGCTTATTACGTTGTGTTGCTGACAAGGGAATGAAAAAAATGCATTCAGATTTTTTGTACTTTCCTAAATTCGAACTGTAAATTATTTTCACAATACCGTCACAATCAACAGGGCACGGAATCGGAGTGCCAGTTTTAGATAACCTTTGCTGCTGCATAAATAAACAAGTAATTTTCAGTCACTGTGTTCATCTTGAACTAGGATACCGATTCCATGCCCTGTTGAAAGTCTCTTCTGATCGTGATATTTTCCCTTTATATTAAAGTGACAGCACCTCATATAAAATGATTGCTCTTAAAGATCATCATCAGCTTTCCACTCAAGTAACTTTCACATAACAATTCGACCATTTGGCTATATTTGATATTACCAATTCTGTACCTTACCTTTAAGAAGTTAGACCTTCCATAAGGTCTGTTTATGGCTTTACTAAACTCCACTTACAATACATTGTATATTAAAGACGACAAGCAATCCACAAAAGGATTGGCAAAACTTACAAAGGGCAAAGGTCACAGCTTCAGCTACAGGTAGTAAAACGTGAAATAAGTTAGAATGAGAAAACAATTATGAATGCAATATCACTATTTTCTCGTAAATGACACAACCTCGTAAGCTTGAACTGCACCCTGCACAGCATTTTTGTTTTAATGTATATCTTGATTCGCACACTCTAAGAAGCAGTTTTGCCAACTTAACCAATGCTGTACTTTGTATGTATCTTGATTCAAAGAGTGTAAGCATACTCATAGAAGCAGTTTTGTCCAGCATTACCAATGTTGTACCTTCCCTTTAATGTATATCTTGATTCAAAGAGAGTAAGCATACTCATAGAAGCAGTTTTGCCAACATTACCAATGTTGTACCATCCCTTTGAAATGTGAAAGCAAAGAAACATGGCTGTAGAAAGAAATGGCAAATGAAAAACATGAAAGTTGGCAGAAAATTTAGAAGATCATTTGGGGGTAATAAACAGATATTGGTACATAGATATAATATACCAATGAAATATTTAAATTATAATAATTAAATACAGTTAATGCACATTGTGGTGCAGATTTTGGTATTAACCATTAACTTACCCAAACCTATCCGGCCTGTCAATCAAGTGGCATGGATTAACCAATAAAGTCACACTTTTTCATGGCAATTGTAACTATGTCGGTCACGTTCTTTGCTTTTTTCAAACAGATGCAATATCAAGTTTTATCAGAGTTGCTAACGGTAGGCGGGGGACTAAGGCCAAATCTGGTTTGTGGTATCAGAGTTGCTAACGGTAGGCGGGGGACTAAGGCCAAATCTGGTTTGTGGTATAAATGGCTGCTTGGTTAGTGTTATATATCTGAATTTTAAGAGCGAAGAAGATCAAATGATAGATGGAGAATGCAAACTGACGGTCTCCCTGGATTCTGTGCCCCACCAACTGAGATAAACTTCACAATCCCAAGGATCACTGGTTTCAATTAGTTCTACATCAGTCAATAATCTTTAGAAAATTGATCAAGCGAGTTGTTTCTCGGTTCCACCCTCAATTTTTGAGGGTTATATATATATATAATAATCTTTACTCCTCTTAAAAATGCATATTCATTTCTAGTTTAAATCTTGTACGTTGCTCTTTTCCAAGTAGAAAGAAATTTAACAACTTTCAAATAAGGTACTTCATAAAATAACTGACTGGAGCATGGATGAAGAGCAATTTAGTGAATAAATCAAGAGTGTAGGTCTGTTGGTCTTTTCTATAAGGCTGTGCCGGGTATCTGGGTACCTGGATACCCGATCGAAACAGTCATTACCCGGTTCGATTTTTCGGTTCATATTACCCGTAATTAACGACTTTTGAAAATTTCGACTGAAATGGAAGTCTCTGATTTTTTGCTAACAAAATGTGTGTGGGGGAATGAGGATGCTACAAGTCGTTTTTAATATAGAGGCGGGAAATTATTACAGTAAGTCCACATTTATTATGACTCTAATAAAACAAGAGAAACTTGTGTTCATACTGGTTATTTTATACATTCAGGTGTTTTGATGTGTTTTTTACAAAATTGTTTACAGGTACCCGGGTATCCAAAGATTTCCAATTTCGGGTATCCGGTTCTCTAAATAACTGAAAATGCACAGCCTTACTTCACTATGTTTGGACAAACCTGCTCTAGTCATTATCAGGAGAGTGAGGAGACCAATAGTTCTTATCAGGATTACAATCTCACATACAGCGATAGTTGAGATGTAAGTAAGATTGAGTAGTAATTAGTTCTGAAAAGATGAGATGGTGTTACATGGTATTACCACACACCGAACCGAACAGAATCTTTCATAAATAAAATGAAGTTAAGACGCAGCGAGGGTGATAAATTAATTTCTGGTCAAATAGTTTTGACCATTGCTTCAGTCAATTATTTTTTGAAATATTCTCATTTAGTGAAATTGAATTACATCCCTTTTACAAGGAAAAATGGATGTTAAATGCTTAAAAATAAAGTTGCCAAGGAAAAAAGCCAAAAACACATTCAATATTTATCTTTAAAATAATTTTGTTTAAAATCCAGTAATTTCCCCCTAATTAACATATCTTATTTATCTATTAATTAACCCTCCTATGCCCATGCTGAAATTTGGCCCAGTCAGCACGGCACCCACAGACACTCACTTGAGTATTTTTGGTTGCATTGCCAATAGGTCAAACCACAGAGTCACACATGTGTATGTACTGTTGAGTGGTTTTGGTTTGACCTATCCTAGCCACATGTCCTTGCATTTATTTGAGTGCACTGCACAAAGTCAATGGGTTGGGAGTTACATACAAATTATGAGTGTCTTTGGGTTTGACCTCCTATCATAGCCACATGTGCTTGCATGTATTTGAGTGCACTGCACAAAGTCAATGGGTTAAGAGAGACATACAAATTTTGAGTGTCTTTGATTGTTAAACCTATAGGAGGGTTAATTTTAATTCTTCATTCTTCTTATTAATGAGAGTAAACAAAGCCCCCAAACAATTTCTGAGTGGAAAAGACTTCAAAATACTATTTTAGAGTGGAGAGCACTGGTGAAAGTCCTTTAGCAAGAGTAATGCCTCGTTTAACATCCACAAAAATTTACATCTTGTTAAAAAAAAAACAGGGAATGGTTGGTGAAGATTCAATACTTAAAATAACTTTGTGGTGTAAAAGGAACTTCTACTCTTTCATACATTAGATATATACATAAACCTCTTTGATAATCTGGTCTCAAATTACACAAAATATAACTATTATAAGTTGGACTTTCCCTCTGAGGGAGAAATAGAGTGTAATATTATGAACATAATAATCCTTATTAATGGGGCAGAGCAGATGAAGACCATTAGTGTCTACTGGGTGACTCCTCTCTACCCCTACCCCACCCGTAGACTACCCCTACCCCACCCGTAGACTACCCCTGGCACCATCACCACAATGATGTCTTGAGACAACTTATGCATATTTATGAGGTAACCTGGTTCGTTTCATTGGTCAAATTATCAAGGATTTCAAGGAAGTGAAGAAAAGTTACTATCATGGTCCGATTTCATGGCACTGTTTACAGTAAGCATGATTTAACAGTAAATCATGTGCTTAAACCGTAAGCAAGAAATGTTGGCTCGTACACATGCGTACGTTGAGTAATTGAGGATTTGCCACTTACATGGCTAGTGCAAGTGCAGGTCCCTTTATGTTGAATGCTTAATTACCTCAAATTTCCATTGGAGGGGTAGTTTTTTTCAAATTATGTAGTATTTTTTATAATATTAACCATAATTACATGTATAAGTCATGATCTAAGTAGAGTCTGTTGTTGTCATTGTACCGCAGGCATCAATGTACCTGATTGTATTGATTATTATCAATATGCATTAATTATTTATCATTATGCATTGATTACTATCAATATTGATTGATTTCTATCAATATGCACTGATTTCTATCAAAATCGATTGATTTCTATCAATACGCATTGATTGCTACCAATATGCATTGATTACTATCAATATCCATTGATTATTATCAATATGCTTCGATTTCTATCAATATGCATTGATTATAATCAATATATTTTGATTGCTATTAATACGCATTGATTATTATGCATTGATTACTATCAATTTACATTGGTTATTTTTAATATTCAACAACTAATAATATGCAATGATTAAATTATCCATATGTGTTGATTATGACTGATTTGCATTGATTATTACCAAATTGAACTGACCAATATCAGTATGCACTGATTATAAGATTGATTTAATTAATTGCTTGCCATTGTTATTTAGTATGTTCAACTTTGGGAAGGCCATCTCGTTTTTCTTGTGTTTTGTTAAAAATTAGATTAAAAAGTTAAGCGACTGGAGAGTGATAAAGTTACTTTCATAACAGTGTAGACAAAGTCAAACCAAACTCATGATGTATGACATAAAACACAATAAAGGGGGCCACTTTGCATCCGTCACGTTAGCAGTTTTTCCAATGGTTGTTATTTATTTTTAAGTACCTGAAACCGACCAAAAAGTGTTTCAACATGTGAATGGACATGCAGGCTTATAAAGAACTAATTTGAGTTGATTTATTTTATTTTTTTATTTTTTTATATATTTTTTCACCCTCAAATTTCCATAAAAATTGGACGGAAAAAGTTACCTCACTTTTCCGTCCATTTGTTGATGTAAATTTTAGGGTAATTAAAAAAATAATAGTAATAATCAACTCAAATTATCTTTAGGATAAGCATGCATGTCTATTCAAAAGTCTTTTTGGGTGGTTTCAGATATTTAAAAAAAATTACAACCATTAGAAAAACTGCTAACGTGACGGTAGGAAAGTGGCCCCCCTTTATTGTGTTTTATGTCGTATAGACTACAGATACAGATTTATCTCATGGCCTTTTTCTTGCAATGAGAAATTCGAGTAAAAAGAAAATTGCCGAAAAGCAAATGTTGTCCTTTTCTTTATGAACTTCTCGTGTGTGCCAAAACAGGATGATCTAACAACAAGAATATCAATATATAATATTATCTGGGTTAATGTTAATGGCCATTTTACCAGACTGACAAATGGTGGGCAATTCGCTGAAGCTATTACTAATACTACAGGTAACAGAAAGCTTTATATCAGTTGTACCTGGGTAAGCAGATTTTCAATGTGCGTGTGTTTTTTTTATAGGCCTGCCAAAATTGAGAGGCTTCTTAGATATCACAAAAATATATTGAGACACTAAAATGTCAAATGTTGGGAGCCCCAATGTTTTATTTGAAAAGATGAACAAAATTCTGACATGTTTCCTACTGTCGCATACATTATATGAACCACGGAATGAAACCCGGGCTGGCAATGCCTGGTGATACCTGAAAATCTTGGAAAGAAAATATTGGTCCATCACCTACAACACCCCCCCCCCCCCCCCAACACCCTTTTAACAATGTTGAGCCAAAACCTAAGTGTCTTCAGAAACATTGGACGATGCAATATATCTGCATAATTCAAAATTACTCAATATTAGTATTTACTGAGGTACTCTCTAGAGTGGGTACATCTTGAGGAAATACAGAAGAGTTTACCCACTCTAAACAGCGCCCTCGCAGTGTGTATACCTTACTTGCTTATTACAGACGGTGGGTTGGGTGGGTTGGGTGGGTTGGGTGGGGGGGGGGGGGAGAGCTTAGTGAGCTCTATGCTTGTGGATCAGGGTGTGCCAATCCATAGATCAGAACAAAATTGCATTCAAGAAATATTTGATGAGCATATTTTGTTGCTTACCGGCCAGACTTACGCACAAAATGAGTTGTACTTTGGCTGGTAGTCTGCTTATACAATGCTAAGCAAAATTCTCCGCTTAGCAGCTCGATAAAATAGGGCCCAGATCCTGACTGATACGTTGGTTATTTCGTTTAGCATGATTCACGCCCTGGTCAAGTAATGATTTCATCAAGCACACAAAATATTCTATAACCCACTAATAATATAGCTCCCCCTTGCCCATCTTAACTGACCTAGCCTTTTGTCCTGTTAAAGGTTCCTCTTCATGCTGTTTAACTGCTTAAGGATGATGCTAAACATTGGTCTCTTCCTGGGCTCGATGTCCCAGCACTGCTGCATGATTTTGTAGATAATGTCGGGGCAGCTCTCCGGCGCCGTCATGCGGTAACCTTTCTCTATATGTTCCACTACTACGGTTAGGTTCTGGAAGTGAAAGAAGCGTTATCGTGAGGGCAAAAACTGAAAGGCAGGGAGGGTGCCCATTTTGTCATTAAATGAACCAAAAACGGATCGTTATCTTAGGCTAAAAAGTCTAAAAGTCTAACCCTAAAAGTCACCTGTTTCTGGTCTTCGCGCACGTCGCCTCAGCTCTGCACGTCAGCATTTTTATGTATTTTTTTTTTGCTATGAAACAATGTCCAATTACAGCCAAAATTGCTGGATCGATTGGAATTCTGCCGTGCTGTGTATTAAACAATTTTTTCACATAGGGGTATGAACGTTTGCCTGATTTGTACAGCCACTCTTAGCCACCATACTTTGTGTATGGGATGTTTGGTCTGGATCCAATAACCGCATATTCATATATCACATATTTCACTGGTTGGCAAATAAAAATAAAAAATATATAAAAAAAAGCGCATCACTGCACCGATTTTGAAGCCCACCCTTTGACCATAAACGGGAGACTTTTTTTTAATTGCCTTAATTAGGTGGTGACAAAATTTGATTAAATATAATGGAAAAGACTTGCACAAAAGTGTTCAGGGGGAAAGGTTACTTTGTTTAATGATGATTATGATACTGACCAGTTTAGGATATGGAAGCTTCCCAAATGAGTATAACTCCCATATGAGAATCCCAAAACTCCATACATCAGACTTGACAGAGAATTCCTGTGCAGACAAAAAGGGAGACATGTTCATATGGTTTCAATCAAATACAATACACTTAATTATCCCAACATGGGAAACTCAGAAGACTTTTATACACACAAAATACATACATACATTAATATTCCACGGCTTAATCACGCCATTGTGGGCCACATCTGACAGCAATGTGGGCTAGTCTTTGAAATCTATCATTGAAGTCTTTTTGAAACAGTCTTTTAGGAACTTTGATTCGTCGGTGTAGGGCATTTCCCGAGTAGGTATTTTGCGACTACTTTTCTACATACAACAGAGAAGATTCTAAGAACAACACTCATCATCACACCAACAGGTTCATAATCAGCCGGCCATGAGGCCTTCAGCTACACTGGTCCCAGACTATGGAACAACCTTCCCATGCAAATCCGCCAATCTCAACCGTCAAGAAACTGCTTAAGACTGAATCGTTTAGATCTATTTAGAGTTTTCTTTTCATTTTGTACAATGCCTTGATCTGGTCGCTAGGATATGTGAACTTTATAAGAATTGTCTAATATTAAGCATGGGTGATATCGATTTTTTTTAATCGATTATCGCGACTATTTTTTCATCCATGCATGATTGCTTTATAGCCGATAACCACAGATATGTACATGTACCCCTCTACAAGCGTCACAATAAATCCCAAATTCATTTGCATAGTGTGTATGTACTTCTGAAGTAGTTCGCTTTTGTTTCTCACTTCCAAAAGCTGAAAAAGACTGTTCTAATTTTGTTTCCATGGAATTTCTGACTTGACTCACAATGGCGATTTTTTTTAATCACGATATATTTTTTTAATCGCGATTTTCCGATATCTCGATAACTTCAAAAGGTTCTCGATATCATAATCGAATAAATAAAGGTATCGCGATATTCGCTATTATCGCCCAAGCTTATGTGTTATTATTATTATTATTTAAAAACATTAACACTTAGAAAAACACAAAAACTTAAATTTTGAAATAAAACAAATCACTATTTTTCACTATTTATCACTAAAATACAAAATCAAGAAAACAAGAAAACCAGTAAAGCAGTATGACAGGACACTATGTTACAAATGAGCAAAGCTGACAACCAAACAACTCATCATTCCAGTTGCTCATTGCTGGAGTGCCATGGTCGAGCGGTATAGTGCATCGGATTTGATGGCTGAGTCGTCAGGACGCGGGTTCGAATCTCGACTGCAACCGGGGTACTTGTGTCCTTGAGCAAGACACTTTACCATAATTGCTTCTCTCCACCCAGGGGTAAATGGGTACCTGTGAGGGCAGAGTTGGTTGTTGTGTTTGATTAGCCCTATATGCGCCGAAATGGCAGCAATTGAGCTGTATACTCTCCAGGGAGCTGAGATGGCTTCAGGAATTATTTATGCACCTGATGAGCAGGGGTAATAATATAATGCGCCTTGAGCACCAGTTTGGTGGATACGTGCGCTATATAAGTCCACATTTTTAGTATTATTATTATTATTATTATTATTACCTGATTGCTGCTGGAACAAATGATCTTCCATATCAGGGGATCAGGTTGGCATTGTGGTATTTTCCTTGCCTTTCATCTCTTTGGACCAGGGTTTGTATCCCACTCGGACTCAAGCTGACATGTGGATTGGGTTTTCACTCCCTACCTGTGTGATATGGCCTTTTCCCTACAATATTTATCTGGGGTGTCCCCTCCCACGTCTAAAACTGAACATTACTTCATCATCTGCTCTTCACCTGTTTCTTTAGGCTTATGAGCTACAGTGAAATTAAGGAATCCTTGGTTTCATTACTAGAAAAATATATAAAATATCACAGAGTTCTGATCCTACATTGTAATCTATTCTTCTGTAGTCAGGGTTGTGATTTGACAAAAGTTAAAAAATCCTGAAAAACGGGTAGCAGGCCTGGGTCTACCTTTGGTCGAGAGGACAAAGCCCCCTGAACCTCCTGGATGTTAAATTTCGGAGGATTTACAGACTCTCCACATCCCCACAAACAAGAAACTAGAGGTTTGGACAAAGTACAGGCTACTTCTTTCCATGGTGTTTACTTCTCTTCCTTCAAATTTTGAGGTAAAAGGAGATTTGTAAAAAATCCTGAAATCAGGAAAAACAACTTGAAAAATCACCGGCCTGACTGTAGTATATTGATGGTGTTTATTGATAATGGATGGAAAAACATATGCACTGTTCACTTACATTTCTTCTGAGCGCCTCGGGCGCGGTCCACTTGATAGGGAACTTGATACCCTGTTGAGAAACGGCCGCTTCTTTGGAGAGACCAAAATCGGCGACCTTGGCGACGTCCTTCTCTGAGATGAGGACGTTTCTCGCCGCTAAGTCACGATGGACTATGTTCTGGGCCTCAAGGTAGGCCATCGCCGAGGCAACATCACTGACCATGAAGAAATGATATAATTATCAATGTTGACGAGAAAAATTGCAGTCAGTTACAGTCTTATGTTAGGAGTAGCGTTCAGAATCCTGCTCACAGGGACTAAAGGTTATGACGACACCGACAGCAATTCCTAAACCTGACTCCTTGCTACCTACATGTTAGAGCTGTGCGTTTTCGGATATTTTTGGAACCGGATACCCTAAATCAGGAAACTTCGGATACCCGTTTTCATTTTTGTTGAAAACATGCCTCCGGTGGTGTACAAATATATGTACTGTAAATGGTAACAAAATTGACCTTTATAATACAGAGGATACCATACTTAAATCGATCTTTTCTTTATTGAAGTGTAATCTCTTGAATTTAAAGATAATTGTCTGTAAAAGTGTAAACATTACATTGTTCAAGAGTCACAGATTTCTGTTCACCCGCTCAAATGTTGAGTCCGAATTTTAAAAAGTCGTTTACGGGTAACTGGAAACGAAAAATGGAACCGGGTAATGACAGTTTCGGTCGGGTATCCGGATACCCGGCACAGCCCTATAACATGTACTTCGGTATTGAACACGCCAGACAATGTTATGCAATAATCCCGTACACTGACTCCACAAACAAAACCTGCCGACCTAAATTTCACGTCAGAACAAATACAAACAATATGAATGCCTTTTCACTGTTTTCTCTTGAATTATGGCATTATAAGCTGAACATTTGAAATCGTAGTTTTTCCAAGGAGAGTATGCATATTCTTAGAAGCAGTTTTGCTAACATTACCAATGTTGCACCTTCCTTTTAATGTATATCTTGATTCAAAGAGAGTAAGCAAACTCATAGAAGCAGTTTTGCCAACATTACCAATGTTGTACCTTCCCTTGAATGTATATCTTGATTCAAAGAGAGTAAGCATACTCATAGAAGCAGTTTTGCTAACATTACCAATGTTGTACCTTCCCTTCAATGTATATCTTGATTCAAAGAGAGTAAGCATACTCATAGAAGCAGTTTTGCCAACATTACCAATGTTGTACCTTCCCTTCAATGTATATCTTGATTCAAAGAGAGTAGTCATACTCATAGAAGCAGTTTTGCTAACATTACCAATGTTGTACCTTCCCTTCAATGTATATCTTGATTCAAAGATAGTAGGCATACTCATAGAAGCTGTTTTGCCAACATTACCAATGTTGTACCTTCCTTTTAATGTATATCTTGATTCAAAGAGAGTAAGCATACTCATAGAAGCAGTTTTGCCAACATTACCAATGCTGTACCATCCCTTTACCATAGCGACTGCAGAGAATATTTGTCACATACTCACCAGGCAAAGTGCAATAGGTGAGACTGTTTCAGTACCGTTCTCCCTCGAGATCTTAAATAATCTACCAAATTCCCCTGAAAAATTTACAAAAAAGGCAAATTTATCCACTAATAAAATGTCAAATTGATGTTGCCGGAGGGATAAATATATGATTAGAGATACAAACTCTTATTTAAAATCTGTTGTTTAATATTTTGTTCAGTCTAAAAATCACCACCCCCCAAAAAAAGGGGAAAAAGAAGGGGGAAAAAATCAATCAATCAATAACAAATGTTTAAATAAAAAAAACATTTTTTAAAAAAAAATTCACAAAAACAAAATTACAATTAAAACAAGTATTTAACAACAAAAATAAGCAAATAAAAAAAATTAAATTTTAAATAAAATTTTAATAAAATTTCAAATATTCAAAAAATGTTTTAAACATTAAATCTTATTGTCCAGTGCATAGGGACAAACAAACAAAGATTCATTTTGAAGAGTCAACATTTTCAATGTTTACTTGATTAACAGATATTCATGAAGATTCTTTATAAACATCTGGAAAATACATTCTTACCTTTTCAAGATATTCTAGGACTATAAACATGGGGCTACCACCAGAGGGCAGCGCTACTCCGAGTAATTGTACAAGATTTGGATGCCTTAGTTCTCTGTTAACAAGAAACACCACCAAATATAGTTTCAATCAAAACTTTCAAGAACAGATTCTTCCCAGTTAGATAATTGAGATAAGTTGAAGAAATTTAAATATGTATCTATCTGTTTTCTGTTATCTGTTAATTAATATTGGTAGCAAGCCTGGGTCTCCCTTTGGTCTTATAGGACAAAGCCCCCTGAACCTCCTGGATGTTTAATTTTTGGAGGATTTACAGACTCTCCACATCCCCACAAACACGAAACTAGAGGTTTGGACACAATACAGGCTACTTATTTCTTTCCTTGGTGGATACTTCTCTTCTTTCAAGAAAATGTTGAGGCCAAAGGGAGATTTGTAAAAAATCCTGAAATCAGGGAAAAATCCTGAGAAATCACAGGCCTGTTATATGGGTTAATTCCCCCACCTTTGTCCCAATTTATTTTGCTCTTAAACTGACCCATTAGCTTTCACTAGGGGCCAATTTCATATAGGTGCTAAGCAGAAAAAAATTGCTAAGCAGATTTCTTTGGTTACCAGCCAAACTTTCATATAAAATGTATTCATTTTGGCTGGTAGTCTGTTTTTATATTGCTTAGCAAAAATATTTGCTTAGCACAATTCTCTGCTTAGCAGCTCAATGAAATTGGTCCCAGATCCCAAGAAAAGACCCAAGTGCGAAGCACCCCCTCCCCTCCTCCTGACCTCAAGCAACGACCCCAGTGAAGAGACTTACGTCATGACTGATGCTTCAGCAAGAAATGTTTGAGCTGCTTTGCTGTTGTCTTTAAGCTGTTTGATTGCTACCTGTCTCCCCATGTAGGTGCCTTTCTTTACATCTGTCAAAACCAAACGGAAACTAGGGAGTTATTTCTAAGCTTCATTTTCAACTAGCAAAACAGATTGTCTTGCCATTTGGATTTTTTGACAAACCTCTAACCCAGCAGCCAATTTAACAAGACAGTGTCGTCACGATCAGAGCAGACTTTCTTTTGGTTGGTAAGTAGTTCACAACTGCTAATAACACGGCCATTCTCCTGAGGACGATCAGAGCATACTGATCGAAACGTCGAGTTATAACCTCCGGTTCTTTTCAGAACTAATTACTACTCAATTGAGAATTTCACATGGCGTCACCGCAATTAGCCTTACTTATCCTCTTCACCATGCAAAGCTACAAGTTTTGCTAATAATTTATTCATTTTAAATAAAAATCTTTCATACATCTTAAATGACACTCTGAGCTTTCCTTTTGTTTTGGAACAGTAAATTTTTAAACAGTTAATTGTGCAGGAAATCGGCAGTTCTTAAATTTATTGGTCATAGTCAACTCCCTTTTTTGGGGGCCAGTTTTGCGTTGAACTATATGGGTGTGTTTGTTTCTCTCAAGATCGCAGATCAGGATCATGTGATATTACACAGTGTGAAAACAAACAGAAGCTTTTTTGGGGATCAAATCCACGTCGTAGCTCAGCTGCTAGATAATGCTTGTTGTATACGGGCTGAGTACCAGACTACGGCTGAACCGTGCCCGCGGCAGAATCCATCCGCTAAATTTAGACTTTTGTAGAGACAAACTGTGTTAGATATCATTCGATGGCAATGATCATTTGTTTTGGCCTTTAAATAAATAGTTTCAAGAATTTTTTTTTTACGTATCCACAGTGTGAGCAGAATCAGCAAATACAGAAATCCGGATCAGTAAACTGTCTAAACCGTACGGACTGTCTGACGATCGAGATCCGGATATGTATGAAACAAATACACCTATATTTGCCTGTCCACAATTTTTGGTACATGCATCAATCTTCGTCACATCGTTTTACTCCAAAACATGTGCATCATATTTTGATGAATCCTAGTTTCATCATAAATTTTTTGAAAAACTAGACGGTTGAAATGTAAAGTACATCACCAAATATAACATGCACCCCATGCCGTATTGTGGTGCTTAATAAATTACCACCCCCTTGAAGGGTTACTTCCAACAACCGTTGCTCAACACTCACCTCCAAAGTTTCCTTTGCCGATGATATCACCCACTTGGATATCTTTCCTATTGATGGACCAGCCAGCTGTAAATCAACAATAATTAACAAGAATAATAATGCATTTATATAGAGCGCCATCTATCTGTTTCCTATTCCAAGGCACTTCACATATATGCCCCTGGTCATTGGGCTCCTGAGGAGTATACAACCTGAGCTATTGTAGTGCTTCCAAGGCCTTTTCAAACACAATACCAACCTCTACCCATTTATACCCATTTATACCCATTTATACTCCTGGGTAAAGAGAAGCACTGTACAGTTAAATGTCTTGCTGAAGGACCATGTTGCTGGTTTAACCAATGAACAACGCTTGAAGAGTTTTGACTTTAATAAGTAACATGAAAAAAGATACTAATTTGTTGGCCGGTAAACAATGGCCAACAGCACAAAGCATGGCTGGCCAGCCAGTTATACAAAGGAAGACGGACAGAAAATAAAGACAGGCAGGCAATTAGCAAGCCAGAATGACTACTTACTTACTAGCTAGCTAGCCAGCCAGCCAGCCAGCCAGCCAGCCAGCCAGCCAGCCAGCCAGCCAGCCAGCCAGCCAGCCAGCCAGCCAGCCAGCCAGCCAGCCAGCCAGCCAGCCAGCCAGCCAGCCAGCCAGCCAGCCAGCCAGCCAGCCAGCCAGCCAGCCAGCCAGCCAGCCAGCCAGCCAGCCACAAAGTAATTCAGAACCTTGGATATGAGAATTCCCAACATTAAAATAATGTCAGTATTTGACTTACATTGCACAAAAGCATTGGAGTCAACTGAGTAGTTGAGATCGCCTTTCTTTGGTAGGGCCACCCTAAGACTGGAACATAACCCATCTGCATCCAACTGATAATGCTGAAAAGATAAATACATGTACAACCATACATTATTACCCCCTGGTCACTGGGCTAATATCATTCCTATAATTTTTCTCAGGTCGCGGCCAGGATTCGAACCCACATTCTGATGACTCGGCCATCAGAACACAAATCCAATGCACTAAACCGCTCAGCCACGGCACCCCAACAAATTCTACCTAGATTCTACCTAAACCAGCAGCATCGGTAATATGACCTTATCATGTGGGGTATTATTTTCAGTCACCGAGTTAATCTAAAACTAGCATTCTGATTCCATGCCCTGTTGATCGTGACAATACTGTCCCTTTAACCGACTAGGAAAGATTTGATTAAATGGTTACCGAACTAACCGATAACTCCCAGCACTAACAATCTGCTTTCAGATTTTTTCCTGTAAAAAAAAAGCCATCCTTCAAATTCCTCATTTACCTCGACTAATTTGGTCAGATTTTCAAAATATCTCTCCTCGTCAATGGTGAGTTTGTTGTTGTGATATAGGACGTGATAGTGTTCCACTTGCCCCATGAAGCTTACACACAGGGTGTAGTCACCAGGGAAGTTGGTACTCTCTCTGACAAGGAAGAGACCGTCCGAGCGAGGCTGTAGAAGATCCTCTGCCTTTTCTCGACTGATTTTACCGTGGAACCACCTGAAAGGTGTCAGATAAACATAACAATAAAATTATTTAAATTTAAAATTAAAATTACTCAAATTTGAATATCCGAAACATCACTGGAATTTGTTAAACATGGAGCTGATCAAACAGTAGTTTGGTCTACTGTATTTAAAATAACACAGAACATACTTAGCCAGACATTTTTTAAGCCCGAACATTTGCCGTTGCACAGTGATGCCTGTACCTGCTTCCTTCATTTGTTATTTTGAATGTAAGTACTACCTGCACTTAGCACACCAAGGGTAATGTATATAATACATACATGTGTGTACCAGCTAAGGGACCTTAGCCAATCTCGCCCACTAACTCCACCCGGAACAATCTAAATTTTCACCCGGAACAATAAATTTTCACCCGGAACAATTCTCGCCCTCACTATTTGTTTTACTCCAAGTCTCCTACCAGACCTTTAGAAAAACCTTAACAATAGAAAAAGCTGGCTACATTATAGTTTGATGTAATCGCTTTGTCTGGCTGGGCATGGCCAGACCTTAATCCATTCACACAATGGAAAGGCTCAATTGGCATTTCAAAAGGTCTAAGTCCCACATGAACACTCTTTTGTCAATGGATTTGGAAGTTAACAATGGCAGTTTATTGAGGACTGTAGCTTCATCACCAGGCGAGTCTCACGTATAATACTGGGAGAATGACCCAGTGGTTTTTGCGGGCGAGATTGGCAACGGTCCCTAAGCACAAGTGATATATTAACCCTCCTACTATAGCTGCACTTTAGTGGGAAGTTGCTACAGAGGTCAAAACCAGTCAACTGCCTGTTTTGACTGTTGACCCAAATGTGCACACAGGGGCATTTTTTACTGGTTTTTGACCACCCTGAACAATACCAGACAATGCTTTTGCCAACCAAAAAACGGTCAACTCATTTTGACAGTGTTTGACTTTTATAAGTGCACCGTGGCAAGTATATCAACATTTTGACTGATTTTGACCCTTGTAGTAGTAGGAGGGTTTGTGTGCTTACCACGCCTACTCCAACCAATGAAATCCATTGAGTACAGCAGAGCTGGTCTTTATCCTAATTGGATATTGACAATCTTAACCTGTCCACTTCAAGGGACAATATCGTCCCGATCAACAGGACATGGGATCGGAGTGGTAGTTTTAGATCAACTCAGTGACTGCAAATAATACCCCACATGATAAGGTCATATTACCGTTGCTGCTGCATAAACGGGCCAGTAATTTTCAGTCTCTGTGTTCATCTTAAACTAGGACACCGATTCAATGCCCTGTTGAAAGTCTACTCTGATCGTGATGATATTGTCCCTCTCTACCCACCCCAAATCCTGCACTTTTTTGGGAAAAATTCAGCACTGTTCGAAACTGGTACTTTCCCCTCATCCAATGGAGCAAAATTACTACCTGGCAAGAAGTACAGGCCATAAGTGCTGAATATGAAAGATCAACGAAAATGCATGGTGCATTTTGAAGATAAGGGCATGTTTCTAAAAGTGCACTGACGGTTTTTTGAAGGATTCAGGAAGGTTCCTAGCCAGAATACCTAGGGGCTTAGGGTTAATACAGTATCAATGAATCCAGTCTCCAAGTGTAGTTCATTGTGTGTATACAACAAAATACATTGTCCATACATGGTAGATTTATTTTACTCAGCAAATGTAGATCATTGTGTGTATGACACGTTAGCAGTTTTTCTAATGGTTGTAATTTTTTTTTTTAATATCTGAAACCACCCAAAAAGAATTTCAACATTTGAATAGACATGCATGCTTATCCTAAAGATAATTTGAGTTGATTATTACTATTATTTTTTTAATTACCCTAAAATTTCCATCAATAAATGGACGGAAAAGTGAGGTAACTTTTTCCGTCCAATTTTTATGGAAATTTGAGGGTAAAAAAATAAATTAAAAAATTAAAAAATTAAATAAATCAACTCAAATTAGTTCTAGTATAAGCCTGCATGTCCATTCACATGTTGAAACACTTTTTGGTCGGTTTCGGGTACTCAAAAATAAGTAACAACCATTGGAAAAACTGCTAACGTGACGGATGCAAAGTGGCCCCCTTTATTGTGTTTTATGTCGTATACAAAAAAATACATTGTCCATACATGGTAGATTTATTTTACTCAGCAAAAAAAAGGTCCATGAATGCAATACTCGCCTGCAGTACTCTGACAAAATGAATACACGTGACTTTGAGTTTGATACTTACGGCATGGTCTGTCGTTTGACCCCTTCTCGTTTCTGTACATAGTTAGCTGGTATCATTCCTTCTTGCCCCTTCTCATTCCTTGCACGGTACCAGTTGGGATCCTGTTCAAAGTTAATGAAGAACAACGGTGTCATTCATGTATACATGTACATGTAAGGCTGCCCAAGTTGCATTAACCCTCCTACCGTTTGACCATTTGAAACCATTCAAAATTTCAATTACCAAAATGCCCATTGGTTTTGTACACACATGGTGATACCATTTGAACAGTGCTGGTAGCAAGCTTTACTACCATTCAAATCCATTCAAATGCATAGAGGGTCCATTGATTCACCACTTAGAAGTATCCAAACAAGGTTTTGTATTAGCTGTACTACCATTTGGAAAGATCCAAAACCATTTGGGGGAATCAATACTGTACACAGTTATTTCACCATTCAAAACCACAAAAGCGAATGGTTTCAAATGGTGGATCAACTTGTATGAAGGGTTAATCAGGAGTGTGATTTGACAAAAATAAAAATTCTTGAAAAATGTGTAGCGGGCCTGGGTCTCCCTTTGGTCTAGAGGACAAAGCCCCCTGAACCTCCTGGATGTTTAATTTTGGAGGATTTACAGACTCTCCACATCCCCACAAACAAGAAACTAGATAGAGGTTTAGACACAATACAGGCTACTTCTTTCTTTCCTTGGTGGGTACTTCTCTTCTTTCAAGAACAGTTTGAGGTAAAGGGAGTTTTTTGTAAAAAATCCTGAAATCAGAAAAAATCCTGAGAGAAATCACAGGCCTGAGTTAACCCTCCTACTTCTGGTACCTTTTTCATACAAGTTGATGCACCATTTGAAACCATTCACTTTTGTGGTTTTGAATGGTGAAATAACTGTGTACAGTATTGATTTCCCCAAATGGTTTTGAATGGTACAGTAGGTCAGCTTATACAAAACCTTGTTTGGATCTTTCCAAATGGTAGTACATAAATACAAAACCTTGTTTGGATACTTCTAAGTGGTGAATCAATGGACCCTCTATGCATTTGAATGGATTTGAATGGTAGTAAAGCTTGCTACCAACACTGTTTAAATGGTATCACCATGTGTGTACAAAACCAATGGGCATTTTTGAAAGTGGAAATTTTGAATGGTTTCAAATGGTCTATCAGTAGGAGGGTTAATAAAATGTTATCTTGTATTTGCACCTGCAGCAGTGATGATTATCATCAAATAACAAATATTCATCGTCACATCAGAGCAATGAGGTCATGTCTCAGCAAGGTCATATCTCACATCTCAAATTTGCATAAATTAAGACAGTTGAGTGCATCAAAGTCGTACAGGTCTGCTTCTTGAGATGTTGCATCTTTATCGAGAAACTATGTCAACGATATAACAATAACTCTCTTCTAAAAACCACACAAAATTTGTATTACTTTTTCTGATTAGACGATGCCTGAAACCACCAAATTCAACCTTTACAATTGAGACTCACTTTTGTGGCTTTTGAGATGAACACAAGTTCTCCCTTCTTGAAAGACAGGTCGTCAGCTGTGGCGCCCTCAAAGTTGAACTTGGCCATGCATTCCGTGCCCGGGGCCCACTTCTCCTGCTGTGAGATAGTAACAAGAACTGTTACTTTAACCCTAACCCCCTAGCTACTTTGGCTAAGAACCTTCCTGAATCCACCAAAATCCAACACCATGCAGTAACACTACCACCCAACTGTTGGACTTGGCTGGAATTAATAATAATAATAATGTGTGGATTTATATAGCGCACGTATCCACCAACTAAGTGGTGCTCAAGGCGCATTATATTATTATCCCTGCTCATAAGGCTCATAAATCATTCCTGAAACCATCTCAGCTCCCTGGGGAGTATACAGCTCAATTGCTGCCATTTCTAGCGCATATAGAGCAAACCAACTCTGCCTTCACAGGTACCCATTTAACCCCTGGGCGGAGAGAAGCAATTATGATTAAGTGTCTTGCTCAAGGACACAAGTGTCACGGCCGTGATTCGAACCCACATTATGTTGCTAACACCAGAACTTGAATCCGGTACGGCTAGACCGCTCGGCCACGACACCCCACTATTGGGACACCCAGCCCCATGTGAAGTATCCCTGTCTGGGCTACACAGTACTGAGTCCATCAAAATACAACAAACCCAGCTGTCGGAGTTTGAATGGCTTGGGATGGTTAGGGTTAAAGTGAGTGTCAAGTAAAACTATTTACTAAAATGTCTGTAAATGTATCCATATTTGGTACAAATCAAGAAAGATGAAAAACAGAAACCAACCTGTGAAAGTTTTAACTTATATTTTGTTGTGAAAAAGTGAAACTGCATTCAGATGTGGAAAACGAATCACGGCCATGATCCATTTCAAATTTGTAATGTACATGTATTTCACATTTTGTCAAAAATGACAGCATGCCAGAGACAGAGAGTATATAATTTCTCAGGATGTTTGGTACCATCACCAACTTCAAATAACTTTTTAGATAATAATTCAGTAAATTTTGTAATTGGGTAAAAAAATCAGTTGAAAAGTTTTGGTCCGCTATATGTTTTTTAGTACAACTGATCCAATTATTCTGCAAACGAATTTTTGAAATCCAGAGAATAGAATATGTTCCATGTTTGAATGAATACAACAAATCTGGATATGTTCACTATTTTCTCTTATATTTCAACTTTCATAGGTTGGTTTTTATACACAGTAAGTATGTATCTCTTAATCATTAGATAAGAAATTGTGTACCACAATATGTCCCAGTTGAGACATTTTGAAGTACATGTATGGGTCCACTTTGTAAAGAACTACACTGATAATAGGATGGTTAATTAAGTCTTATGAATTATGGATCCTGTTTGAGGCGCCTGTGGATTTTTTCCACAGACATTCGGAAAGCACCGAGTATACGGTGCTTCATACATACGTTTGTGTAAGGGCAAAAATCAAAATCAATTGTTTAGGCCCAAAAAAAAGTCTCCGGTTTCTGGTCTCTGCGCGCATCACCTCAGACGCGCATATCGCCTCAGACGCGCATATCGCCTCAGACGCGCATATCGCCTCAGACGCGCATATCGCCTAAGACTTGCGCGTCATCATTTTTAGTTTTCCTTTTTTTTTGGGCTATGAAACGATGTCCAATTGCAGCCAAAATTGCTGGATCGATTGGAATTCTGCCGTGCTATATTGAAACGACTTTTTTTCACAAAGAGGTATGAATGTTTGCCCGATTTGTGTGGCCTCTCTTAGCCACCATACTTTGTGTATGGGAAATTTGGTCTGGTTCCAATAACCATGTATTCATTTATCACGTATTTCACCGGTTGGCAAAAAAAAAAAAATGTGTCACCACACCGATTTTGAAATTTACCTATGACCAGAAACTGGAGACTTTTTTCTTGGCCTTAAAGCAAGAATTTCATCAATGTCTACAAGTATGGATTAGGGGTGTGCGTTTTCGGAACCGGATACCCGAAATCAGGAAACTTCGGATACCCAGATACCCGTTTTCATTTTTGTTGAAAACATGCCGCCGGTGATGCACAAATACATTTACTGTAAATGGTAACAAAATTGACCTACGCTGCTGGTTTGATAAGTTGTTTGAAGCAGCCACTGCCAGGTCCTTGGCAGTCTTAATAATATAATGTATCACAAACAGTTGGAGAAAAGTGTATGGAAATGTCCGTAAAATACTACAAAGGCATTATTGGAGTGTAATCTCTTGAATTTAAAGATAATTGTCTGTAAAAGTGTAAACATTACATTGTTCAAGAGTGACAGATTTCTATTCACTCCACTCAAATGTTAAGTTCGAATTTTAAAAAGTCGTTTACGGGTAATTGGAACCGAAAAATGGAACCGGGTAATGACAGTTTCGGTCGGGTATCCGGATATCCGGATACCCGGATAACCGGCACAGCCCTAGTATGGATTCATTCACAGATATTTTTCCATAAGTGTACAGTGGCTTTATTGGTTGTTTTAACTGTACATTAATGCACAGGATCTGAAGTCAGGCAAGTTTTTATATTTAATTATTATCCAGGAAACCCTTTCAGGAAAAAGTGCAGGAAAGCTTAGAAAAATACCTGTACTACATAAACACATGTGTATGTATACATACATGTATGCGACCAAGTATCACAACAATGAGAATTAAGATCATTTCCTTCCTTGAATCACATACATGTACATGTATACCTACATGTATTTCAATGTAGATCTGTTATTCAGATTTTGACAGTGTTCATATAATTATATGGAAGAAGCTCTGTCTTATAAAGATATGGGTACATGAAGAGGAATATTACCGTGGTGGGACCCATTAAATTAATAAATCCCTTCTGTGATTGCAAGGGTCAAAATCAGTCAAAATGTTGATATACTTGCCAAGGTATATCTAGTACTGTGCACTTAAAAAGTCGAACACTGTCAAACCTTACGTGTAGTAAGTACATTAGTAATTAGTTCTGAAAAGAACTGGTGGTTACAATTCAGCATTTCGATCAGTATGCTCCGAGTGTCTTCAGGAGATGTTGTGAGCATTCAATTACCGACTGAAAGGTCGAGTTGTAACCGCCAGTTCTTTTCAGAACTAATTACTACTCAAAAGATAATTTTTTTCATATGGCATCACTGCAAACGATCTTGACTTATTACATAGTACATGCAGGATGGACTTTCAAGGAGGCCACTGGGACCAACTACAATATAGACCTTTATCTCGCTGTGGCCATCTTTGATTGGTTCCCTGTTCACAAGTACAATTATAGCACTAACTATCATTGCATATCAAGGACCAGACTATTTGTTCCTTTCCAGCCTCTGTTTGGTCGCGTGTGTTTGTATTGAAGAAAATCAAGATGGCTGTGCAGTGATAAAGGTCCGTAGCTTGGCATGGCCTCGGCCATTTTTTTTTTTAAAGTGAGATGAACCTGGATAATTCGACCCACATTAACCCTAACCTCCCCAAATCCTCCAAAATCCTCTTTGACACTACTTGCCTTTCCATGATACATGTACATCCATGATTGTTGTAGTGATTGCAAAGTCAGTGCTTGGGTCAGTGGACACTGTTTATTGCTCCATGCATGCAGGGAGGGTCCCTGGCCATGTACATGTATCACAGATTAGAAACACATGTGTGCATACATGTCATGTGCTTGCTTTACTACACAAATTATACCGATGCCCCATACCATATGGTCAAGTGGTTAGACAGCAGGACTCACAATCACAAGGTTGTGGGTTTAAATCGTCACCCGACTGCTACTAGTAAGGCAGTTTGTGAACTCTCTTCGTATAGTGTCATCTAGTCACTGAACCAAAATTGCAAGTTCTTCCTCCAGGTTTAATTTCCAAAAATAAATTGACCTTGAGCTGAATCTATCATGGATCAGTTTTCTTTCTACATGTCTTTAAAGGGACAATATTGTCACAATCAGAGCAGACTTTCAATGGAGCATGGAATCGGTGTCCGAGTTTAAGATGAACACAGTATTAACCCTCCTACTCTAGGTGCACTTTAGTGAGAAGTTGCTGACTGATTGATGTACTTGCTACACATTAGGTTTGACAGTGTTTGACCTGTAAGTGCTGTAGATATACACTGGCATGAACTTTAAATTTTGACTGATTTTGACCCTTGTAGTAGTAGGAGGGTTAACTGCAAATCATTTATGCAGCAGCAACGGTAACATGACCTTATTACGTAGGGTATTATTTTCAGTGACTGAGTTAATTTAAAACTAGCACTCCGATTCCATGCCCTGTTGATCATGATGATATTGCCCCTTTAACTCCTCACATGAAGCACGTCCCGGCTTAATTAAGCACCCAGTGTGTAGAAACAGCACCCATGACCTTTGTTCTTGACCACAATGAGTCAACTCTATACTTTTGTCTAGACCTGCTGTAGTGCATGTGGATAATTTAAGGAATTTCTTATTCTAAAGGAAGTCACGATCACAAGATTTTGTGTCGGGGATTTAATGTGCAAACTGCCCATTTTGTGCAAGTATACAGTTACAATTAACGTGTACAGTTGTATTAAGTGTCCTGGACTTCCTTGAAGGAGGTGTATGTAATTCTATAAAGAAGTGATTATCACACCTCTGTTTGCAACAAGGTCGTATCAGATACGACCTTTATTACACTGGTGTGATATGATGGTTTACCTGAGCCATACTGCAGGGGTGAGGTGGACTTGACTTGTGACACAATGACCTTCCGGTTGATTATACAACAATATAGATCTGTAGAGGAATCAAACGAATGTTAACAGACATGACAGATGGGGCGGGGGATGGGGCGGGGACTTGTGGCCTGCATGTACTTGGTTTCTCTCAATGACTAGAATACGAGTGATGCCATGTGACCTTCTTCTCAACAATGGAAAGAATGTCGAACCCAACCGCCACTTGCGCACAATGTCGAAGCACGTGTTGTTACCAGATGACAAAATGGCCAACATCTCACTGGATGTGCATACATTCATTGCATTACAATCTTCCAAAATATCATGTCCAATCCTCACTTGACTACACTTTCCTCTCCTTAAGTGTGTCCTCTATCATCTTTTATAGGAATATTTATCATATTTGAATAGAAAAGTGGCGATTGTATTCTACATTTTTTCCTCAACAACTTCCAACCAGGATCTGATGATCAATCTGGTAGATCAAGATCAAAAGATGACATGATTGATCAGTCTAGAAAGAATGTAGAAAAACAACAGCCTCTTTTTTTTATTCTCTAATGCGTGGCAAACGTTAGGTGTGCCCATGATATAGCTAAGATGATCCTAGTGTTTTGTATGATGTACACATACTAAAAGTGCACATACGCCATAGTGAATACAATCACTGATCTCTAGCCCTAACCCCCTTGATATTCTTTGTGAGTAAGGGCCTCAATCCTTCAAAATCATTCAATATGAGTTTTATGGAGGATCCCTACAGCCTCAATCCTTCAAAATCATCCAATGAGTTTTATGGAGAATCCCTACTGCCTCAATCCTTTTACATCAACCCAAAACCAATGAACCATGACTGTGTATAACCCACCTAGCACATAGATCTCTACATGCACAAGTAAGGGATTCACACTATGTAAGCTAACAGCATCCCAATCCTTCAAATTCATTGTTTTTTTTCTAATAGCATCCTCAATCCTCCAAAATCCTCCAGCGTCTCATTCAGCCATTGTACCTCAATCGTCCATAATCATCCACAATTAAATACATGTAAGCCCTCAATCCTCCAAAATCATCCAATAGTTTAATTTCAAACCTGCCTCAATCCTACAAAATCATTCAAATCCTCCGGTGAATCTTGAAGGATTTGGGATGGTTAGGGCTAGTATACTGATGACAGAATAGTGTGAATAGAGGAACCGAATAGAGGAACCGAATAGAGGAACCAAATAGAGGATTTGGGCAAACCTCTACTCATGCTTTTGTGTACCGAGTTTCTCTAAATATTACCAAAATCACTGATTTTCCTTGGAAATATTTAAGAGAACAATCTGAAGGTGAGGAAAATCTAGTCAAGTGAGGTTTGCAGGGTTCTGCCCAGGAATTTGTTAGTGCTGGAAAAAATGGGGGGGGGGTGTAGGCGCGTAGCTTGCACATGGCATTGCATACGTCAGAACGTACCGTACTTGTGTCTCGGGACTGGAATTCTGTAACACAGAATGGGGGTGTTATTTCAAGCTATCCAGTAGGCCTATAGAAATGCTTGAATTTTTTCTGGTAAAGACAACATCAGTCATCTTTTATTGATCTGTGAAAGAAAATAGGCAAGTTGGAAAAAGAGAGGTGATTGGAAAAAATTATTTTTGCCAGTGGTGGTCGCGGCACCCCGAGTGCCGGTCTGGGGTTTCCAGCACCAACCACCGTGGGCAGAACCCTGGGTTTGCACACAATATTTAGGGGAGTACTAGAATACAGGGCCAAATTTTTCCCTTTTTCTGAATTTGACCTAGGAACCGCAGTTGTAAACTTATAAGAATTGACCTTCGGTGTGGCCCTGCATTCTATAGTTGTAGGCCTACCTATTTAGGAAGATTTTGAGCAATGTATTTGTCGTCTGCTAAAAACTCAAGCTTAATGACTTTCTGACTTGGTTCACATCACAAGCGAAGTACGTTGTAACTTGTATTGTAGTACAAGTAGAACTTAGAAGTTGTGACTGTGAAGGGCCTACTAATAGTAATACTATAAAGTAATACCATGAGTCCATGACTACACTCTTGCTACCAATGGACCATTATTATTATATTATCATACTGATCTCGAAAATCAAAATAGGTTAATCATGGAGGTAGAATTACATGTTCTGTTTCACTATAAATAAGAATGAAACTCAACGATGAAATCAACGAACAAGAGTCAAGACCAAACTGACCAAAAAAAATATGTAAAAAGCTATGTACCTTTTCTAATGACTCACTGACCCTGCTGGTGATGATGATGATCAAAATAGGACTACAACCCGTGCATTCCTCTTCTTGGCATACAGCCGGATTATTGAGTTTTTTCACCACAAGAAAATAAATGTTAGTAAACAAAATCTTTTCATCAAGCCCGTGAGAACTTCTTCAGATATCCGCCATGTTGTGCCCATTGATTTCCGCTATCGTTACTGGAGGAAAGAAGTTTGTGATGAACGCGGGACACACGACGACTGTTTTGTGAAATGAAAGCTTTATGGCAATTATTTTCATTCATAATAATAATTTAATTGGAACATTGTTATTTCACTTGAAGAATGTGAATATAAATGCTGTAAAATGACACATTTCTCAAAATAATCGTGAGAAATATAGTTTTACAGTAAATATGATGTTATGGTGGCCGCGTCATAAATTAATTGTGGCACTTTTGTTGTAGGTCTATACTGATGGTTAAACCAAGCGTCTGAAACTATTTTGCGAAATATCTCATTTCGAAGTATTTGTATTTCTTTCTAATAGGAAATTATCAATGTTCCAATGAAAACAAACATTTCCGGAAATTTACGGTAAAACACGGGCGATACAGCTTTAGTAAATTCTGGTTAGTTAAATAAATTAACTGAATTTATGCCACGTTGTTGATTATTTTATGGAATTGAAAATGAAAACAGGCTCCACTAAATGTATTTTGATTTGACACGCCGGTAGGCTATACTATGAGACGTTCGATCTTCTGACTAGGTTTCCGGTAAGAGGTTGTTTCTGTGGAAGGGTTTCCACTTTCGTTTTCATTCGTATTGTTTTATGGGGCCAATTTCACATAGCTGATAAGCAGAACATTCAGTTTGCTTAGGAAATGTTTTTGCGAAGCACTTGGCTTTTTTGGTAAGAATTTTGTCTGATAAGCAGCTCTAGCTATAGCTGTATATGAAGATAGCTCCACTAGGACTCAAGCCAGCAGTTACGTCGCCACAGGAGGGATCAGGGGGTTTATGGGTTAATGGTACAGCGTAAAGTGTTGTTTTAACCGTTCTTGTTTTGGGGGAGGGGAGGGGAGGAAAATTACTCCCACCCGGCAGCGGCGTAGCCACGGGGGGCCTGGGGGGGCACGTTCCCCCCACAAATTTCCAGTGCCCCCCCAGGTGCCCCCACGAAAAATCCTCATAGTGCCCAAAAAACAGAAAAGAAAAAGAAAGGGAAAAAACCCATACCCAGTGGGCCCCCACTAAAAAGCAATGCCCTCCGCCCCCCCCCCCCCCCCCACTGAAAAAGTCCTGGCTACGTCACTGCCACCCTGGCATGCGTGCAAGAATTAATCTCACAAATATAATTAGAACATAATAAGACAAAATTGTCGGAAATTGCATTCAAAATAGCGAAAAACTCGAGCGATACATCTTTAACAAGAACAATGTTTCATTCAGAAATTTCGATCCGCAAACACAAATTTCTTTACGAAATGTGTATACATTTAATTTTGAAAAGTCTGATGTTAAATAACAGTAACTTATAGACGGAAATATTTCAAGAGACTCTTGATACTATGACTGAGGCATTCCAACCATGACACCAAGTAAATTGTATTTAACACTGGTGAGCTTAAATGACCAATAATGTACAGGGGCTTTCAGAAAAGAACAGTTGCAAAGGCATATGAATACATAACGAGGCTTCTCAGTAGCTTATTATGCACTTGTTTCTCTCTGGTACAGGGATAACCATGACAACAGAAATTGTAAAAATACAGTTCATAATTGATTGATTTACTGTCACTGACTGGCTGCGTGCCTTCTGATGAGTTATTGCCAGTGCGTCATTGTTAATTAAATTGATGACATCTGTCTCCGGTGAAAGTTATGCATTTACCACTGGCAGTATTTCCTTGTTGCAGTAAAGTGTTTATTTAGGTATGAAAAGGATGACGACAGCCATATTTATCCCCAAAGACTTGCAATACGTATTTTCTAAAAGATACAAAATATTTTTTGTTAAAGCAAGGATGTTCTCATTGCAATCTCGTCTGAGAACTGTACCAAAAGTGGCGTCGCCATAATTTTCAGGGAGGGGTGGAGGTTTTTCATTTATAAATGTGTTGTCAATGAAAAAAAAAACACCTTGACTGAAAGGCACAGTTTGACACATGAGGGCGTGATCCCAAGCCCAAGCCCAACCCTTGGCATTGCATGTAGGCTACACATATTTATTAAAAACATGTAATTGTGTTTTTATGCTTATCTAGCCAGTGGCGTAACTAGGGTCCAATTTTCAGGGGGGCACTAGGGGGTGCACCACTTTTTCAAGGGGGGCATGTCAATACTTGAATCCTGCAGTCTCAAACAGGGACCTATTTTTTCAAAAATTCTGAATGGGGGCACCCGGGGGGCACGGACCTCGGCTGGGGGGACGTGCCCCCCCCCCCATAGTTACACCACTGTATCTAGCGCCTTCCAATCAGTAGCGTAGCGTACAACATAAGCAACCAACTACGAAAACGACGGAAATCGTCTCCAGAAATGTCGCAAAACAGTGTTTTTTTTTTGTCTTTCCAGTTTCATATCTCAACTTCTACTCAACGTATGAATTTAGTTTTTGCGCCCAAAAGGAGAATAGTTATTCCTCTTCATAACAGCGCTTGAATTGTATTAGATGATTGTTTTAAAGTCTCGTACCATGCCGGTTAAAGATCGTCGGTTTTGTCAATTTTACCGTGTAGGTGGCATTGTTTGCTCATTGCAGACTATGCAATGCGGTCCCTAAACGGTCGTAACTCAGTAACCTTCCGGACGATTATTTTCGTTCGAGCTTTAAAATAGAGGTTGATCCCTCACGGAAAGTTGATGTAAAACTCTCGCTGATTGGCTACATTTTACTGGCGTACTTGGTACTGTTAAACTAAGCAGCGAATCAGAATGGCCGTTTGAGATCCCATTGAAGTGCACGTCCGCAGCATCCGGCGTTTTATGAGACGGCCACGTTGAACAAGGACTCATGTTTAAGAGGTAAATTCAAGGTTGAACGCACAGCCCACACACGCCCCGTGAAGATAATAATCTATGTACTGATGTATAGGATACACTAAGCGTGCAAAATAAGCAGAGAGAAATTCATATGTAAAAAAGGGGGAGAAGAAAAAGGGAGAACAGAAAATGGTACATAGCGTTTGTTTTAATTGGTGTTTTTTTTTTTTTTTTTTTTTGGTGGGGTAACCCCACCCGGGCATGCATACAAGAATTGAGCTCACAAATATAATTGGCACATCTGACTCTCCCCCTCCAATATTGAATATTGTTATCGCCCAGTTCCAGTTCCAAGGCGAGAGAAAAGCGAAACCGAGTAATTATACTGCTCAAAAGTCCTGGGGACGAGATTGGGTTTAAATATTACGAAAATTAGTGCCATTTTTTAGAATGCTCCTACCTCATTAGGCCTATAATTAAAAATGTAGGCAGATCGCACATGCGCACAATAATGTCTCTATGAAGGACAACATACGAAGCTACATGTACTTGACATTCCTAAACCAACCCCAGCATTTCACACTGAGTTTCAGAAACTTGCTTTCTCCCGCGGAAAAGAGTTCCGCGTCCGTACATTTACTGAGGAGATATAGCTTCTTGTTGTATCAGTCGACAGGATACCGCATCCTCGACGAGATGACCACCTTGCAATGGCTGAGATTCCTAGCCGTTGTTTTTGGGGGTAAGTCACATTTTGCAATTTCCCCCACGTATTGAGTTCATAAAGCCTCGACAATGTGTGGTAATTTCCCAACATTTGACTGGTTGATACATAATGTCACACAAATGTTACTATTAATGTCACGCAAATGTTTAAAGGCACAATATCGTCACGATCAACAGGGCATGGAATCAGATTGCTAGTCTTTTAAATAATCAAGCCTGTAAAACTGGGACACCTATTGGAGGGGCTTTGTGATTGCGGACGTTACAAAAAGGTTCATAAAGAAGTAGCCTATATAGAGATCCGAGCTAATTCTAAATTGTGTTGATTTTTTTTCCTTATTAATACAAGCGAGGCCTCAAATCATTTGTCATCGATAACCTACTCATTTTTAAAAGACGTATCGTCCCATTCTAGAGCCAATTCTAGTCCCATTCTAGAGCCAATACACTGGACTCCCTCCATATCCTTGGCCCTAGGGCCATGTACAAAAATGGAGCGATTTTTCATATTTGTCAACTTTGATCCGCTAATTATTACAACCTAAACCTTAGTAATTAGGTAACCTTGCCCAAGGAGACACTTTTGACATAAAATCCATTATTCTGAGATATCTCACTTTCATGACATTTTTGAAACATTTTTGAATTTAAAAAAAACATAAAACATTAAATAACATTTAAATTTCACCAAAATTACCGATTTCACAATAGTAAACTTTATGCCTAAAAATGTCTGCTTGGGCAAGCTTACCTAATCACAAAGCTTTAGATCGTAATAATTAGCAGATTAAAATTTGAAAAATCGCTCCATTTTTGTACACGTGGCGCTAGGACCAAAGATACGGAGAGAGTCCAGTGTGTTGGCTCTAGAATGGGGCTAACTTTTATTGGGTTATAAAAAAAGAGGTATCTTGTTTTGTTCTAAAGTTCATCTGTGGCATGTAGAAGTCGTGGCTAATGTATGTTACTTAAGTCAAGAACCGGATGTGGACCAACAAAGCAAACTCCGTTGGGTCCTGTCGGTTAAACATCAGCACCGCTGCTCATGCACCATGATCTTACCAGGAGGAGTGAGTGTCATAACACCCCAGAGATCGTATGAACCGTACTATACTGACTATCCAATCTTCACGGACGAACAAGCTGTAATCCACGACTATTTCGGCTGCTACGGTAAAAATTGCTACGTGAATATAGCAGGTGTATTTTTTATTTATTTATTGGTTTTTTTTGAGATTGCATAAAAACGCAAAGGTCCCTATAATGCACAAATGTGAAACATTTTTGACGACAGGTAAAAACATTGACAAAACTGCTTCTACGAATATGCTAACAAAAATTATGAAAATGCATTCATATTTGTTATATTAAATTTAACGTGCAATTTAGGAAAGAGTAACTTATAACTGGAAATAATTTCACTATTTACAAAAATGACAGCTCATTTTTTTTTATACATTTTACATTAAAATTCAACCATTTGGTAATTTTTTTAAATACCAGTCCTGTAAAATGATTTACCTTAAAAACATAATTACAGAAATGTATAGATATTATTTACAAAAGCAGTTAAATAGCTACACAATTTCTCCTGTGAAATCTCATCATTCTTTCAAACATTCATCGTCAGATAAATTTGCTGACTGTCATGCCTTGTTGAAAGCTGGTAATACCGATGATGGTGTGTACACTATCTACCCATCGCAGTATCCACACGGATTGGAAGTGTATTGTGACATGAGGAAGTATACAGGCTGGATAGTAAGTAACTATTTAACCCTATTATATGATTATTTTAATTATTTGCTATTACATTTGTAGATCAGACCAAACAATTATTTCATTTCATCAATATTTGTCATGATTAAAATAGTTACAGGGACAATATCGTCACGATCAGCTTACCGTACGACCGGACATGAAGTGGATGTTCTATACTGAACAGCAAAAGAAACGTCGTAATTTTAAATCGTTGACATAACTCAACCACTAGAGTTTTACATATATCGTTTTCGGGAAATATGCAGTCTAACATCATTCTGAATCATGACTGTGCCTGAAAATCCTATAGGCGGATGGAATGCGACTTGAATGGTTTTCAAAGTGTACGTTACAAAATATACCTGTTGATATCTTGTATTCATACGACGTTTCTTTTGCTGTTCAGTATAATTTTGAGATGAACTCATATCAGTGACTAAAAAAAACCTAATGAGCGCGCACTGGCCTAGATAACATGGAACAAAAAGATCATGGCTGATGCATAATTAATGAACCAGGGGCTACATAATCACCTGACAGTCACTGCATTATGATCTTATCGCGCCCTGTTAGACCAGCCCATGATTGTGATGTATTTTTTCAGTCACTAAGTTCATCTCATAAAAGATTGTTCTTCTCATGCAGATTGTTCAAGAAAGATCTGAAATACAAGGCACTTTAAAATATTTTGTTTGATCAATAAAATAAGGGAAAATGAAATCCTTTAAGGCTAAAACCCTTACGTTTTTCAAATGAGGTTTGCAAGCAACAACTTACAATATTTTAAGGTCCAATCATAATCCTTCTTTTATGATATTTTCTGCAGGTTTTCCAGCGACGTACCAATGGGTCGGTGAATTTCCACCGTAACTGGATTGAGTATAAGGAGGGCTTCGGGGACCTTAATGGCGAGTTTTGGCTCGGCAATGAGATCCTCCGTAATCTAACCGATTCAGACGGGGACGGCAAATGGACGGTTCGTGTAGATCTCACAAATGAGCAAGGTTCGAATGGATTTCTGATGAAATCGCCGTTTCGAATCCTTGGCAACAATTACACCTTGAGCTTTAATAGCCCTGGTATACAGCCAATTGGTATGTATTATTCCTTTATCAGTACCGCACTTGTTAGCCTTTTCACTACTGAAGATAGGAGGGACACATAACTCCCCTCTACGTAATAATTTTCTAAAATCCAAGACTGAGTTTTATGAAACTTCACCCAAGTCACCGCTGTGTTGCTATTTATTCAGCCCGTCTCGCCCATACCTATTTTGAAGCACTTGATATACCTATTCCCAATGTGTAGATGTTTACGAATGGTAATGACAATTTTTTTTTCTGGTGTGACAGCTAGGACACGAGAATTTAATTATATCAGATCACTTAAAGATATATCACCCATGTTTGGCTCAAGAGATAAAATAGAATTTAAAAAGCGAACGAATTTTTAAAGATAATATCGTTATTATATGAGAAAAAAAAAATTGAAATTCGGATGTTGAAAACTGTAAATAAAAGCGATATTTCCAACTCGCCAATCAGAAGATTTTTTTTCTCTTTTGCCTTTTCCAGGCGTTTTATTGTTTATCCATCAATACAATTACATGTCAAAAGCACACAATTGTACAAAACAAAAGAAGAAAACAGAAGCATTACAAATTGATTAACAGACAAATGTTTTGAAATTTGGTATAATACAGTTTGTGAATTCAATTTCATTTTTGAACGTTTTCCAAAGAAGTTTATAATTAAAAGTGGTGTTTGAATTGAATGTGTTAATTACTCTGCATTTGTACACAGTGAAAGATGCTGTTATTATTAAGAGGTTAACCGCCAATCAGAAGATATATACCCACGCCCTCTGCCGTTACGTATACGGTACAATTAACTTGATTTTTTTAAATTTTACTGGTACTAATCCTTGACGGATTTTTCGTTCAATGTCTCAAATGGAAGCTTATAACTTCCTTAACCCCAGAAATACAGCAATTCAACATTTAAATCTAATTTTTACCGTCAAATCAGCCCAAACACGGGCGATATATCTTGAATACAAACCGGAAGTATTGTTTTGCAATGCAAGTTCAAGTTTGCATAATATCGACGTCAATTGTAATTTCAGAGATTGGCCCAAAGATATCACTAACACGTTTTTATTTCAGTTCGTATGTTCTGTGGGCACCGCCTTGGAATGGAGGACGGTAGCATTCCTGACAATAGAATCACAGCATCTACTCAATTTAGTTCAGAATACCAGCCAAGAGAGGGACGGCTCAACATGAGAAGTGGCTGGGGTCCAACACTTCTAGACAAGGCAACCTCATGGTTTCAAGTGGACTTACAGAAGCAGGTGCAGGTTGAAGGGGTTATTACGCAGGGCTTGCAATCCACAATATACTCACTTTGGGTGACGCAATACCAGGTGCAGTACAGCAATGACCAGAACACCTGGGAATATGTAGGTGGAATAGAAAAGGTAAGACCATTTATGAATGAACGGCAAAATATACAGACCATGTGACTTGCGTAACTTTTAGAGTACCAGGGTGATTTCCCGCCGGGCAAAAGTGTGTGTAGTTTGTACGTTTTGTACTTCATCACAATAACATAAATCTTTTTTTCCCCTTTTTTTTCAGATGAATAAGATTTGAGATGTCATGTTAGTGCCTTGTTAAAAATTATTCAAAATAAGAATTATTCTGCTGATATCAAATTATCAGATTTGATGGTTTCTTGTCATAGACCAGTGTACATTTTGTGCCCAGTGCAGGCTTTTAGGGCTCTTTTGTAAACATGTGATGTCACAGATCACATCATCTATACCACCATACATGGTTTAAACTATCGCCCTTATTTTGTCATTATTTTTACCAGTCATTTCCGACATTTTCATTTTTAAATTGAATAATTATTTGTCTTATATAGGAAGGCATAATAAATCACAAAGCGCTAGTTTTATTAGCATTCATGAATTGGCGCATGGCATTCATAAATATTGGGGATCAGTAAATATTTATAGCAATACAGGAAGTGAATATATTATTTTTAATGAACTCTTCAAGGTTTGAGATAATATAGGCCTATGTATATAAAATGTTATATTATTTTTGGTTTGATTAACTACCAATAGATTTACAATACAAATTAAAAGTCCTTATGTATTTCATTTTAGTATCTAGCTTGAATGAACATATATTTGTACGAAAACAACACATCTTCTCCCTCTATCCTTTCGTTTGATCCTATACGGGATTTGACCCTTTTTTTATTCACAGACATTCACAGGCAACTTCGACCAAAATACCTCGTGTACCAGCATGTTTGACATGCCGATTGAAGCACGTTACATCCGGATCATACCAAAATCATGGAACATGTTACCTGCCATGCGTGTTGAACTCATTGGCTGCAAAGGTATATGTTTTATTATGTGCTGTATTGGACATACAATTATAACAGCACTTTATAAATTACAATAGGCGACTATAGGTTTTATCAGTACATAGAACGCTTTAAGTGATTCACATAATTATTGTAGCTGTCATGAATAATTTGTTTTCTTGTTTCATTTATTCGGATGCTTCATTTGGAAATTCCTGAAATATTTCACTGTTTGTCCCTCTCATCAAGGGCAATCTTATTAATTTTTATATAAATATAATGTTTTCGAAAAAAAGAAAATTACCAGAAATTGACGGTAAAATAACGAACCGCAAGGGTGATGCATTTTTAACAATCAATTAATATTATGCTTAATTTAAAACAAAACATTCATGCTGTAAAAAAAAAATGGTTGAACGTTTCAGTATGAGGATCTTAACAGAAATATCCTTATTGGAAAGAATCAGTGGCGAATTCAGGATTTGGCCGAGGGGGAAAGCACCCTCCTAATGAGGCAAGTTGCCTTAAAAGTACAATGAAGTGCCCAGCCTCACCCCTCCCCCTTTTTGACATGTTCACTAGTTGTTTACGTTAGTTTGCGTAACTATTATTTTACCATTGTAAATCGACCACTGTTTATAAATGAGCACGTGCTCAGAGACGCGCTCTTACTATCGCTACCTTGTGGAGTCCTATAACAAAAGGGAAAGGCAAGAACAATTGGTCTCTACAAGGAAATTCTAAAGGACTCAGGTCTCCACAAGAAATTTGTGTACAAAACCTATGGGAAATTATTAAGTACAAGGACAAAGGAAAGAACAATAGAGGTCTCCACAAGGATGCAAAAATGAGAATGTGTGTTCATAATGAATATTATTCTTGTTACAGTGTTTGAGCCAACAGATCTGTTGATTTGTGAACATCGCCTTGGAATGGAAGACGGAAGCATTCCTGACTACAGAATAACAGCGTCGAGCACATTTGACAACGGGAATACTTCTGGAAATTGCCAACCGAGTAACGGACGGCTAAACCAGATGGGGAGCGGTAATGTAGTTGGCGGCTGGTGCGCGTCAGAGAATGGTATCGATAAAAATGCATCATGGTTACAGGTAGACTTTGTTGAGCACGTGCAAATTGAAGGTGTCATAGTACAGGGAATCAATGATCCCGGGTCTCTCTATGGCGACTGGCGAGTGACAGCGTACAGTGTAGAGTACAGTGATGACCAGAACACCTGGCAATATGTGAAAGGGACATCTTCGGATACGACACAGGTAAGATCATTTATGAACGGCAAGGTGTACTGTACATTGTCGTGACATTACAAGGGGTATGCGCCCGGCACGCCACCCATGTGCCAACGAGGGCCCCTTTCTCGGATTCGGATCGCTAAGAATAACATGGGCTTCTAAAAAGTGCCTCAAGTGCCCGTCCCCTTCTGAACTAACCCCAGTTACTTGACTGTTACCACACAGGCTGACATAAATCTATCATAATCTTTACCAAAATGTACGTCATATTTGTAATTGCATGCTAGTGAATTAATTTCCACGATGACTTCAGCCAAGAATACAAAATGCCAAAATACCAATAAATAAGTAGGCCCTATTAATAATAAGACAATTATAACTAAAATAAACTTTTTGGTAATTTACTGGCATAACAAACCGAACTAGAAAACAAGAAACTGCAGAAACTCAAAAATATGAGTCATTTTCTCTATGTTCGAGGAGAGAAGCATATCCTTGGAAGTGGGAAGGTCCTGGATTGTTTCGTGCTCATACGTTTTCTCATCATGATGTTCAAAATTGTTTTGTTATCCATCACAGATCTTCACTGGCAATGCGGACCAAACTACCCCGGTTACCAACATATTCGAACTGCCAATCAGAGCACGTTCCATCCGCATCCGACCAATCCAGTATGAAGGTAAATCCGCAGCGATGCGTATGGAACTCATTGGATGCAAAGGTAGGCTAGGTGTAGTCAGTATAGGTGGTCGATTTGCTTTTCTTCAAATTTATGAATTTGGATTCTGCTTTTTTGATTTTACATTCTTGAAATTTGAAAAGTAAAATGTTTCAACTTGTGGTTGTTAACATTATTCCCTTTTGTTCAGCAGGTAGCGGACGGGGCATACGTGTTGAAATCGTTACAACATTTGATTGATTAGAAACTTTTATTTTCATGCCGACATCAATAAATACGGTACAGCAATAATAATAAATAATAAATCCTAATAATTTGAAAAGGGCATACATACAAATATAATTATTAATTGTGTCAACATTTAGGGTAAAAAGAGAAGCATAATGCTGTTGTACTTTTCCTTATTGGACAGTCAAACCTTAGACAGGACATGAAACGATTTACAAAAGACAGGCTGACACAGCTGAGACCAAATTAATCATTAAAAGATTAAAATAGACCGTTATCACGCTGCGGCCATCTTTGTCTGATTCCCTGTATAATCCATACAGATTCAAGTGTAAAATCTCATTACATAATAAGGGACCAGACTATTTTTTTCCTTCCAGCCTCGGTTTGGTAACGTGGACTTGTATTGAAGAACAAAATAGCTGCGCCGTGATAAAGGTCTATTATGTTCGCTTTACAAATTTGTATCCAATAAGTCTTTTTTTTTAAGTTTTCTTGATAATATATCAAGTGTAACAGATTGCTTTAAACCCAATATGAGATAGCACGTTGTGTATAAGACTGTTTTTGTAAAATAAATTCGATTGCAATTTACAAACAAAAACCCTTCAATGTAGTGCGAGTGCCATGTATGGGAATGCATTGATGAAGCCACAGTACGCATAATTATTATTAAAACTGGCAGGCGACAAGCCACGTTGGTACTTTGATGTGTTCTTCCGAATGATAGCCGGGGATGACGCAATCGATGACGTCGTCGTTCATGAACAGCAACCATGTAACATGTAACCATCTACTTTATAATTTGTTTGGTTTCCTAGGTGATATTCTTGATTGGGCAAGCAACCGACCGTTCTCAACATACGACCATCACGATGAAGATGAGGACAATTGTGCAAGCCTGACAGGAGGTTGGTGGTTCAATCGTTGCCTATCTGGCATTCCCGGTGTAGAAAATAATCTCAATGGCGAATATTCCAATCAATATGATCATTTAGGTCGGGTTAATTATGTTATTGAAGATAGTTCATGGAATGGCACACGAATAGTGAAGAGTGAAATGAAATTACGTCTAACATCGGGTAAAAACGATGAACTTAATATGGGAGACATTTAACCTTTAGGTCACAATACACTATAATTACACAAGATTCACGACTAATATTGTTTTCAATCCATTCTGTGTGTTAGCAATAATTACCACACACCATCCACAATTCAATTCTCCTTCAAAAGGAAATACAAACTGTTCGCAAAGCTTCTTCACAGTAATTGATTATTCTTATCCTTTATATAATTATTGGTGGATCTAGGAGATCAAGACGGGATATGTGCCCCTCTTTTAAAATAAATCAACCAAATCAACACAAATCTAAATAAACCGATCTATTTTCACATTTTGAGCCAATGTGCCTCGACTGGAATGTGAAGTTACAATGTTTGTCTATAATAATAATAATAATAATGTGGACTTATGTAGCGCACGTATCCACCAAACTGGTGCTCAACTGGCGCATTATATTATTACCCCTGCTCATCAGGCTCATAAATCATTCCTGAAACCATCTCAGCTCCCTGGGGAGTATACAGCTTAATTGCTGCCATTTCGGCGCATATAGGGCTAATCAAACACAACAACCAACTCTGCCCTCACAGGTACCCATTTATCCCTGGGTTAGAGAGAAGCAATTATGGTAAAGTGTCTTGCTCAAGGACACAAGTACACCGGTCGCGGTTGGGATTCGAACCCACATTCTGACGACTCAGCCATCAGAACACAAATCCGATGCACTGAACCACTCAATCATGGCACTCCATGTATGTGTTAATACATTTGTTAATTTGGCAATAAAAAATATTAAACAGCAGTGCTGGTTGTTTTTGTGCGAACAACATTGAGGAAATATTCTGAGATTTTCAACAAATAATCGACATGACTGCTACCGGCAGTGAATCCCTCTACTATCTGACTTATTCTACATAATGACAATTTTTAGAAGAAATAGTTCATAAGTTAATAGGCCTAATATTCCTCGAAACCCTCTTGAGCAAATCCCAAAATCAAGAGGGGCATTTCCCCTATCCTATGGACCATCCCAGGGCCAAAAAGTGTGTGTGTGGGGGAAGGATATATCCCCCACCCCCCGGGATTTATGCCCGTGTTGATTTGGGTATGAGGGGTCCTTAAGAATAGTTAGGAAATTCATATTGCTTCTCCCTCACAGAATTGAAGATAACATTATCTCAAGATCGGCCATGAACGAGATGCAGTGTGTGAAGAAATATAACAAATAAAAACAAAAACCTCCTGATTTTTGGTTTTGTGTAAGGCCCCCCAAAAAGTCTTGTTTCTGGTCATCGGTCGGTGCAGTGACACGCTTTTTTCGGCCATCTTTTTTTTTGCGTGATACATTGTATACGCGGGAACCAAATTTCCCATATACAAAGTATGGTGACTAATAGAGGCCTCACACATCGGGCAAACGTATTATACCCCCGTGTGAAAAAGTCGTTTAAAACACAGCACATCAGAATTCCAATCAAAGCAATTTTGGCTGCAATTGGACATCGTTTTATAGCAAAAAAAACATTTAAATGCCGACGCGCGGGTCCTAGGCGACGCGCACAGACACCAGAAACCGAGACTTTTTTTGCCTAAATGACGATCACCAATTAATTTCTTACATGGTTTTATGCTTGTGTAATATGGACCCTCTGAGTAGTATCTGTGAACACAGCTATACATAACAGCAAAATAAACGCCACCCCTAAAAATATTTATTATTTTCATTTTATAATTAATATAATTTGTTTAATGAAGATATTATGAGTATGGAGTGTAACAAGAACACAATGTGGCAAATTTGGTTGACCTCAAAATTCGTCATGTATGACGTCTGAGGACTATAAGCTAAACACGTTCTCAGACATAGGGATAATGCACGAATTGCAATAAACACAACAGCTTGGTCCAAACAATGTGCAAGGTTCAGCCCTATAAAAGGCCATGTCAAAATCCAACATTCATCATTTTGTTACGAAATGCCGCGATTATCAAGAAACGAGCGTCATAGAGCATTGGGCCTACTGGAAGGAGGAGCCACCGTAGGAGTTGTAGCAGGCCATTTTGGGGTCACAAGACGTACCATCTTTCGGCTACCTGAACTAGTGATTTTTCCCTCCCTGTGTCACTGACCCATGATAATGACCCTGAAACTCAAAAGACACATTTATGGCATGAAATGAATCTGTCATACATTTTTCTACACGAAAACATAAAAATGTATATTTATTATGTTTAATAATAAAATTACTTAACAAAATTTAGGGGGTGACGTTTCTTTTGCTGTTATGTATATTTTGCCTTCAACAACAACTATTCACGATCTTTTTGAAGACTTATTGGCCTAGTTCTTATTTATTATTGTGTAAATCATTTTTAAATCATTTGATGTGCCTTATTTATGGATATTTTGCCAGTAGTGGTAATTATGTATCAGTGGTAATGATTATGTATTTGTGAAGATGTATTTTCCACGACCACTTTCAGTTTCTTAAAGAAACAGCCATTTTAATACAAAACAATAATAAATGTTGCGGTTGAGAATATAACTATAAATTTAGTTAACTGAATGTTACAAGTGAATGTTAAAAGATATCAGTGTAAATTAGGAATATATTTTGAGATTTAACTGACAATGGAAACAAAATATGAACAACAAAAAAGTGAAGAAATTATTGCATGAAAAAAGCAGATAGTGAATTTTATTGAATCGAAACATTTTTAGGTTTATAGGGATATTGAATTGAATTTGAATCGAATCGAAAATGTTTATAGGGGAAATTAAATCTTGAAATATATTTTAGAGTTTAATAATTGTTGAAAAAACGTGCTCCTGTGATTAAACTTTCATAGCTTTGTTTTAGAATTTCACAGTATTTAGACCTGATGGTATCCAAGCCATCTTAAACTGAATGTCACACACAATATTCATGAATTGATACACATTAATTGGGGGATGCAGGGTGCCCAACATTGGAATCATTTATAAGATTTTGTGGCTTATCAATTAGTGTATCATTCATTATCTAGAAATACAAAGGGAAAATATTTTTATGCTCCATCATAGAATATTATGAAATAATTATGTATAGAAACAGTTACATATTAAACTGAAAGCTCACTTTCCGCAAAGAGAGGAAAACATCTGCACTAGTAAGCAGGAAATCATGGGTTCGAATGCCGTCGAGTCGCCTGTGGATTTCTTTTCCACAGACACTCAGAATGCACTGAGTATACAGTACTTCATACATACATCATTGTAGGGAAAAAATCTAATCAATTGTTTATCACCCGACGTAAGAATTTATTCAACCTTTGAATTTTCTAGTCAAGTCAGGTATTGTGTTCGTTAGCAAATCGCCATGTACATGTACAGGCACATTAAAAAAAAAAACAATATTTAAGAGTATAGGCCTATAAAACATATCGTTAACATAATTTCATACCAGTTTGAATACAAAATTACTTGATCTTTTCAGATTATATTTTCTGTATGCTCATTTTGGCTCGTAAGTCATAAATTCCTTTGCTATAAACAATAAATGCATCTTCACCTGAATTCGTTTGATTATTAAGATAATAATTGACCGTGTTTGGCTGAGACGACCCAACAAATAGAATTAAAAAAGCGAACGAATTTTGAAAGATAATATAGTTGTTAAACGAACAAAAAGGAAACTCTAAATAAAAGTAATATTTCATACGCGCTTGATTCTGATTGACAGCCGCGCTGGCCAATCAGAAGACTGCCCACGCCCTCGGCCCGTTACATACAATACATTATGTGGTCAGGATTAAAACGTGGGGTGCCGCCTTTTATTAATTTGAGTTTTTAATTTATTGGTACTAATCTCTTGACGTAAACGAAAGCTTGTAACTTCCTCAACCCCAGTAAAATAGCAATCCAACATTTAAATCGATCTTTTTACCGTTAAATTGGCCCAAACACGGGCGATCTTTCAGGGGAAGGTGTACAACATTGGCAATTGCCTGATAATACCATTACTGAATTATGATCTGAAAGCTAACTTCAATATTCACATTTTTAAAACGATGCCAGATGGCAACTGTTTGCACCAAGTGTTTTCTGTACAAATTGCGACTTTTTCGACAATTTTCCCAGAATTGACTCAGCATATAGGCATATACAGAGTATATATTTTCACAGGTTGGTTGTTTAATATATTTTTTCCTCGATTCAAAGAAAGTCAACATTTATAGGCTAACTCATAGAAGCAGTTTTGCCAACATTACATACCTTCCCTTTATAATACGATTCTTTTATATCAAGTAATGAACCAGTGACGGCTATTTCTGGAATACGATCATGGGGCGATGTGGAGCAGAACACTTGCATGATTTAGGTCCCCTGAAACTGAATTCCCCCACGGACAACTCTCCGAATAGTTTGACATCTTTAGTGGGTTCATTTTTATTTATTTATTTTTAATTCGGTATAAATTATAGTGAATTCCAATTTAGATTTTTTTTTTTTAAGTACAAAATACAATGGAATAATTAAATAATTTCTGTTGTTTAGGGGACTATAATTATCATTGGGAAGAATTGTCATTACTCCGCCCCTTATCATAAATATTTCACCCCGTAACACCTCTTCTCACTCCCGGATGTCGGGCGGATCGCCATCCATTTACAATGAAACACATTTGTTTTCAGTGAAAACACATAGCGCAAATGCGAAGGAATTTCTTTAAAAAATATCGCTTCTTGATATAATATAAACAAATATCTTTGTAATCAATTATGTAATTTGCTGCTTCTATTTTAATCTGTATAACAAATTAGCGCTGTTTATTCTTTTTGTGTTAATGTTAAAATAAATTCAATGGAAAATGCAATTTTTGTGGAATGTGCGTTATACATTATTAATTTGGATTGACTGAGTTTACTACTCAGTTCATTGGTGATCATTCATGCCCGGCTCCTACTGGATTTGAACCGACCTAATTTTTGTTTAATTGATTTATTTTTCCAACCAGTCCAATAATTATTCAAATAAAAGTGAATTAATTGCACATTTATTATCGTGCCTCCCTCCCACAATTATTTACACAACGGAAATGAACGGGAAATATACCCTTGACCCAACCGACTGGCAAACATTTCTAGGACTGGCCATTTGCAACGGATTGCATGGGAAAATGATATCCCAAAATGCATGTAGCTAAAACAAACCCATCCCCAAGGCCAAAAAAAGTGTCCGGTTTCTGGTCAGCGGGCGACTTCAAAATCAGGAAGGGTTTTTTTTTTTTTTTTTTTTTTTAAATATATATAAATTTTAAATATTTTTCCAACCAGTGAAACACGTGATACATGTATACGCGGTTATTGGAACCAGACCAAAGTATGGTGGCTAAGAGAGGCCTCACAAATCGGGCAAACGTTCATACCCCTATGTGAAAAAGTCGGTTAAAAACACAGCACGGCAGAATTCCAATCGATCCAGCAATTTTGACTGCAATTGGACATCTTTTCATAAAAATAAATAAATAAAAATGCCGACACGCGGGTCTGAGGCGACGCGCGCGGAGACCAGAAACCTGAGACTTTTTTTGGCCAAACCAATTTAACATTTTGCGATGTTATTTCTCATATCGGTCAAATTCTGTGATAGAAATATTTATCACACACGAATACAAAATGAATAATTATTATTGCTATTAATTTTATAATATTAATATTAAAATGTCTTCACATGCATATTTATGAAATATATAATGAATCATAAACCGTAACAAACAAACGGGAATTAAATTAAGGTCAGTTAAAAGAAAACATCGTGTGAAGTTGAAGTCAACAGTTGGTTTACAAGTACAGGAAGTCAATGGGGATCATCTGCATAATCTTTTGGAAGAAAAAAAAAGATTTTGAACCAGGCCTATTGCCATGACTACTGAACGCTTTTTATGAATCATAAAAATGTTTCATAATAAAGAATAATACATGTTAATATTATTTTTTTCTTCAAAATAATACTGAATGAATGATTGGTGCAGAGGTACACCAAATGTAAATCTGCAATACATATCAAACTGAATTTCTTGATCATAAGAATATAAAACACATATGTATCTGTATTGTCAATAAGTGTAATGCCATATTATTTTATAGGCCCAGAAATTATACAATTAACTTCTTTAAATTCTGCCTCTGCCTTTAAGAAACAACCCGCTAGGTTCGAAACTATGCCCAATAACTACTATTTTGCATTCTTTAAATTATCTTGTCTCAAACTTGTAACCAAATAAACTTGTTTTCCCAAGAAACAATGTTGAGCTACTCGATGATACGCAGGCTACTTCACTTTGAACTACCCAACAAAAAAGTCTCGTCTATACAATATACCTCACAGTGAGTATCCCGGAGGAGGTCAAATTCAAACGAGTGGGCCTACATTAACACGCCTATGTATCACCTAACCATAAAGTCGATTTATTACCGACTGAAACCTACTCACAAATGACATCATGAAGACGATGATCAAATATGATTTCTGCCAAAGAATACATAGAAAAATAATACACATGCGTCTTTGAATTTAATTGTAATACCAATGACGATCATACAGTGTGCGTAATATTAACACTGTGACTGGCTTACGAAACGATTAACATTTATAGTCTAAGTTACAGTTATCAATATAAAATATTAATAAGTTCCTTTGCATAATCCAACTACTAAGATTTTAGAATTCATATAGGCCTATACAATTCAAAAGCATGAACGTAAATGAAGTTGCCTGATATCCCTTGTTATTTCAGTGATATCACGGTCGAAAGTCAATTAAAAATGCTGCTTTAAATTACACACGTTCGTGAATTCATTTGCACGGAATGTTTTGTTTAACCCTTCCTGGATCCTCCAAAATCCACCAGTGACTTTTTGGAAACATGCCCTTATCTTCAAAATGCACCATGCATTTTCTGTTGATCTTTCATATTCAGCACTTATGGCCTGTAAGTACCAGTTTCCAACAGTGCTGAATTTTTCCAAATAAGTGCCCCTTGGAGGATTTTGATGGATTTGGGGTGGTTAAGGTTAAATAATTTACAAGGTGGAAAAATTAATTTGAATATAATGAATACAGGTACCGGTACTGAATACTTAAAAACTGAAATCAAATTTTAGATTATTTTTGCAGCTTGTCCCATTTTTAATAATACTGTAATTATCAGTATTATTAGTATTAGCAGAATTATATTAATTACCATGGTAATAGACTGGTATTAGTGTATAATAATAATGTACGTTAAGGCTATCCTCCAGAATAGTTCAATATTTGATGCTGATTGGTCACCAGCTCTGCATAAATGTGTTTGCTGTAAACAGTCTGAGAATAGCAGTTGGTATGTTTGAGGCATCCTATTTCTTATTAGGAGTGTTATTTCAAAGCAAGCAAGTACAAATATAAACGAGTTAATGTCTTCTGCATTTCTTGAAAGGTTCAAACGGTCTCACAATTTCGTCTTTTGAACAAGTGCAAGCTGTGGGAATCAATGGGTATTTTTGTGGGGATTTGCAATTTGTAAATTATTTGACAAAAAGGCCTTATCCATAAAAGGATTATCTTTATTCGTATAATTACTTTTTGCTTTGTTTACGATGATCAAGTTTTCTGGAGGATACATTTATTATCGCAAGCTTGTGGAACACAGGAAAAAAGTAGGGTGTCTGCGCTCCAATATGTCATCAGGCATAATTATAACAAAATAAAGTTGTAATCATTTAATTGATCTATAATATGATCTTTGTCGATGTTAAAAGTAAATGCAAATAATCATATTAATTGAATTTTAATATATTGAAGATAATGCATTTGTACAACCAGGCAGAAGACAGAGTAGTACTTTTTTAGTGTTAAATATCCCTATTTGTGCTTTGATTAGCAAGTAAAATATAAATTACAAGAAACCAAGGGAAATGATTGTTTTCAAATGAATACAAGTATACAATTAAAATTTGACATCATGCATATTATGTTTTACAAGAAAGATCACTTGCTGCTCATTTAATTGAAAAAGAAATGTACAGTCTTTTCATCTATCAAATCTAAAATATCCTTTTTTCTAACAAGCAATATTATATACATAAACAGTTCTCAGTGGAATTTATGTTATAAATGTATTTGTCGTTCTGCCCAGAAAGAGGATGTATAGGTGAACCCACAACGAAATATAACAAATTTATCCATTTTGGGTCAATTCCCTTTGTTCATCCTTCCCAACACACCTGTATATAGTCTTCGTTGCTCCCCTACCACTGTCAAGACACACCCTATTTTATTTGGGAGCCCACCAGGCCAGGGGCCATGATTTATATTTATATTACAATGAAAGGGAAGGTAGGAAAATGGGAAAAAAAGCTTCTACAAGTATTGCTACTTAATGTGAAAGTTTCAGTTTATTATGTTGGGAAAACATGAATTATGCATTTTCAGCAAACATGTGTTCATTTTTGTGCAGATTTTTTGTCTAAATAGTAATTTTTTGGAAATTCTTAAATTTTTAATTAAAAAAACTTTTTTTGGGGGGGGGGGGATACCATTGATGTACTTTATGTTTAATTCAATTTGGCAATTTATTGTTTGTTTACTGTGCCCTTACTATTTAAAATGTAAAATTGTACAAATTTATGAAAGTTAAGTACTTAGCTGTATTTTTTTCCTTCAAAAGTCAAGATCAACAACAGTTTCCCCAGATTATTCATGCTGTGCTGTCCTGTGCCGATATGACCTCTAACAGCCAGTGTGTGGGAATCGTTTATGCATATTTACCATAGATTTGTTAAAGGGACAATATTGTCATGATCAACAGGGCATGGAATAGTTTTAGATAACCTCGGTGACTGAAAATAATACAACACATGATAAGGTCGTATTACCGTTGCAGCTGCATAAATGAGAAAGTATTTTTCAGTCACTGTGTTTATCTTAAACTAGGACACCGATTCCATGTGACTGAAAATCTACTCTGATCTTGACGATGTTGTCCCGTTAAGATTTCCATATCTACAAACTAATGAAAACATGTCAGGAGGCTTACTTGTCCTGTACAAAGCAAACTGTTAGGAATTAATTGTATTTTACATCCGTACTACTCCTGCGACGAATACCAGATTTATTTTCTCGGACAGCAGAGCGTCTTCCGCTATTACGAGACAATTTATCATCGGCAATGGTAAACGGCTTCTGCCAAGTCAAAAAAGTAGCGAGTTTTTAATTAGTTGCAACAAATTTCATTATAATAGTGTCAGTAATACGCCGTAGAATTCTTGCAAGAAGCTACAGCCAAATCTGTTATTATAGCCAACTGGACTAAGAGGTCATCTGTCCAATGTGACCTCATGAGATCCAAATGAAATGCATTACAGACATCATTGGTGGATCTAATGGGTGGCAAAGGGGGGGCGGGGCATGTAAATTTACTATACATTTTTGTGTGTACCCCTCCCCCCTTTTTGTTTTTAGTGTTTCCCCTCTTTATCTAGACCCTCGACCCACCCCGTCACACATGTGCAATTTGGATAATGTGGCCACCTGCACACTGTGTTTGGCCACTTTCCATAGATCCGATAAATGCATAACTTTGACTGAACTTTTGCTCTGGAATTTTCCTTTAAGATATATATCACCCATGTTGTTTTTTCCATTGCTATTTTACTTTAGGTCAAGGAAAACAAATGCTTTCAAATGTTATATTTCTCAAAAGATTTATTAGAATCATAGCTTACAGTAAAAATGTTAAAATAAGCTTCTAACAGTTTTTGGTGAAATTTCTCATTTTAGGGTCTTTGTTTTTCATTTCTTAAAGGAAATTATCAATATTCCAATGAAAACAATACATTCAGGAAATATCTTTTACTAAAGAAATTGGCTTGAATAATTGATTTTGAGTATTGATTTTATTCTCTTGTGTTTCCCCTCACCCCTCTCACGCCTCTCTCGCCTCTCTCGCCTCTCTCCCCCCTCTCTCTCTCACCCCATCTCTCTTCAGTATAGCTCTCACTTATATCCCAACTTCTCTGTTTATAAATTAGAAACAACATTAAAAAGAATGAACAAACTCAAGCACAGCACAGCACAGCAGCAGACAATGTCAAGTAAAGACTGTTGTTGGTTTTTCAGAACTATTTACTCCTCAAAAGAGAATTTCTAGAGTTGTAACCAACCGGTTCTTTACAGAACAATTTTTACATGGTGTCACCGCATACAGTCTTTACTTATCCTTTTCACCATGCAAAGCTACAAGTCTTAATTAGACAATGTCAACAAAAATTCTATAATAAGCAAACAAAATACACTATTGTTAGTTATTGTGACAAAAATTGTAACACTGCTTACACAGCACTGGGGGGTCCAGAGAGTGCAATGACCCATCCACCTGTTGCCATCATCAATGGCAGAACAAATGCAAAACCCCAGTACTGCAGCGGTTTGTTTGAATTTTTCTCACAATGTTGTAATTGTGTTAGCAGTTTAAAGCCAGTGTACACTTTTGGTAAAAAAAAAAACTGTCTGTAAATGCATCCATACTTTATACGAATCAAGATCATGCATAACAAACATTCTGTGAAAGTTTCAGCTTATTTCATTGTGTTGTCAATGAGAAAATAATGACAATGCATTCAGATTGTTTGTCTTCATTGCTGCGTGGAATTTCTGTCTTTGGACGACGGAAATTCATTTTGGAAATCATTTCACGTGTGACAGCACCCGTGACAGAAATATTTCACGGGATGTTTGATACCATCATCAACTTTACACCAAGTAAGTTTCATGTTAAACTGTGATCAGTTACATTTGTTGAGATTACCAATAGTGTGTATAATGGCTTAACCCTCCTACGACTACAAGGGTCAAAATCATTCAAAATGTTGATTATACTTGCCAATGTATATCTAATGCACTTAAAAGTTGAACACTGTCAAATCTTACGTGTAGTAAGTACAGGTCAAAATGAGTCCACCGTTTTTGACTGGTAAAAGCATTGTCTGGCATTGTTCAGGGTGGTGAAAATGACAGTAAAAACCAGTCAAAAATGCCCCTGTGTGCACATTTGGGTCAACAGTCAAAACAGGCAGTTGACTGATTTTGACCTCTATAGTAACTTCCCACTAAAGTGCAGCTAGAGTAGGAGGGTTAATTGAAGGGAGTGACTCAAAACAAGGAATGTTCCCATTCCATTTGAAACCTTACAGCATTACAAATGTACATCAATAGATTCCTTTGCAAATTATACCACTGTGCAAGTCGATTTGTGTATAATGCATGCTGATCTACCTAATGATCAAAATACTGCAAAATTGACCAGACCTCCCCAGATATTGTCTATCAATTTTACAACCACACCGAACAACAGTTAGCAATGCTTTTCTTCTGTTTTTTTGTGTTAAATTGAATAATGCAATTATGTAGATTGTCCGCTTATAATTTACACAATAACATAACGGGATATGTGAAAGTTGATTGCTAACTAGACCGAGATGCAATGCGCGCATATATTTGCAAAAGAGTCTGTGGATAATTCCTTTGGAATGCCGCCTGTGCTCCAAGTCATAATAGCATTTGTTCCTGATGGGAAACAATTCCAATCATTCGTAGTTTTGAGGCACTCCCTCAGATATCATTAGCCTGCAAGCATACCTTGTGCCTGAGACAGGCATCCTCAGCGGTTCTTTGGGGTATAGTGTTTAGCAGTTTGGGTACGCCCTTGGGGGACAGCACCAGTTTGGTGAGGGGGAGATGCCTGGGCTTTGGTATTACGAGGTGCTCCTGAATACAGTCGCTGAGGTAACGGAGGAGGTGCATCATCACCAATGGTGTTATTTCTACAAAGCTGCATTTGGGGGGTTTGACATATAAGGAGATGATTAATAGGTGGGCAGAGAAATATTGAGATAGACACACAGATGGAAACATAGATGGACAACAAGTAAGGGAGGTAGGGAGAGAGAAAAGGAACAATTTGTGATAAAGTCTTATTTATGTAAACATTTTTGTAATTCAAAAATAAATTAATCAAATGGCCAAATTATGATGTGAAACTTACTTAGTGTAAAGCTGATGTTGGTATCAACCTTCCCTAGGAGTAACTTTGTCTGAGGTGCTGTCATTTTTTTTCTTCGAAAAGTGACATTTTTGATCCATTTTTCTTTGGTACTGACAAACTTTTAATAAACTTTCTCAACCCTGAATGCTCATGAATTTATAACTTAATGTCTGTCGATATGAGCAACAGAGAAGTTTATGAGCAGCATATGCTCTGATTGGCTGGCGATCAGCAAGGTGTACCCAGAACATTGCATGTGCATGATTTCAGATGTGGATGTACTACTACCCACCATTTTCATGGTTGCCTTGAAGATCAACTTTGGCAGTGCTCAACTTTGGTAGATTGTAATTTGATTTTTTTTTTTTAGTTTTTTTTTTTTTAGGAAAGCATGAATAATTCATAACTTTGTTTTAATTAGTTTGGTAATATGCATGGCTGGATTTTGTTATGTGTGATGATGTCTTTTTTTCTTTTCTTTTTTGAATTATACCGCAGTTGAAATGTTTCTATTTCTATTCATGAATATTTTATTAGAATGGGAAAACATTTTATTATGGACTGGGAACTACACAGTAGAACAGACTGGAAAGTAACCAACACTTACATGTATTAGCAAGAAAAATGTTAATCATAGCTATTTCACCAGCAATTTTTAAGAATAAATGTGCCACATTTCAAATGCATATTCCATGTCATTCGATATTTCACAAGCAAATTAATATTTGTTTTAATCGGAATGTATTCTTTGACTTTTTTTCTTGTAAGGGCAAATTAATCTCTTGCAAATGAGATACTTCACAAAATAATTGATTAACCAGAGTATTGTTGGATTGTATAGATGTTGTTGTTCGACCAGATATTAATTCATCACACAGTGTTAGCCAGAGGGGTGTCTGGGTGTCTTTTGGACACCCTATTTCATCTGTCATTTACATGTAAATGTATTGTAATTGAACAATTTGGACACCCTGTTTTGGAATTTCCATCAAATTTAGACACCCTATTTCTAAATCCTGGCTAACACCTTGTCACACTGTCATAAATTCCTTTATTCACTTCATTACTCTTTTATCCATGTCCAAGTTAAGTAGCAAGCAATTACGTTCTTTGTACACGCAAAAGAGTCCTGTACCAATTTTAACCATAAATGGGAAACTATGGACAAACAAGGAGTATACATCTTGAAACTAATTAGAAACCAGCACCGCAACACTGAAACATTTAATGTTAAAATAAAACTACCAGGGGGCAATTTCATGGAGCCGCTTAGCAGCTGATTTTTTGCTTACTGTACGTTTTTCATTTCATAGCGCTGCTAACCATAAAGCATAGAGAAACACATGCTAACTTGCCGACCAATATTGCTAGCAAATGAGTGACGCAACAATACAAATCCATGGTGAACGTGCACGCGCCGCTCTGAATTTTCTTGCTAACCTGTGAAATACGCTTATGCTTAAGCACATTCTGATGCTATGGTTAGCGCAAAAATTTGTTTTCCCAGTAAGCAGCGCTATGAAATTGGGTCCCGATTTAAATGCCTGATAAAGTGACAATCCAGTGCAAGAATGTACATTGTAAAGGTTGCAGAAGAACTGTGATATTGTTAAATTGGTGCATCACAAATTCCCATTTCATTCACTCGTACAGACTCGTAACTACATTTATATCTTTTTATTTACATCTATATACCAATAATTCAATCTATTCTTCTCAGCTCCCACTCTCATTGTCCACTCCCCCTTCCAATCTATCTCGTCCCCTCCTCAGCTCTTTATTTCTTTCTCTCATACTATTTCTCTCATACTATTCAAAGAGAAAAAAATCCATCAGATTTCAGTGTCTATAGATCTTGTTCAGTTGACGTTGTCACACCACGTGCCATCGTTTGGCGAGTCCCAAGCCAGCATGCACTGTGGTTAGTCAAGCATGCAATGCAGCATTGTATCAAACATGGTGCCAAAGTTCAAATGATTCATGTACAGATTTGATGATAAACAATACAATAATAACAACAACCATACCTCGCTGTCAACGTAAAGATACGACGCCTCACTGACAGGCCGAGGAGGCATCTTACTCTGCACTCCACCTGATGAGGTGCCAACTGGGGCTCCAGACATGGGTCTATTGCGGACGAAACTCCTATCAGATGGGGGTGCGAGGCTGTTCCCATTGGGGGTATATTTGGGCTGAAGGGAAGGGAAGAGAGTAACAGGGTTTGATTTATGTGTACTCAAATATCTGCAATGAATATGGAAAATTGCAATTTGTGCCATGGCATTACCATATGTTCAGACAAATCATACACTTTAATCTTTTGAATGAAAAATATAGATCTACCAACGAAACACGTTTACGATACATCCCCTGTGTTTTAAAACTATTTTTCTGGCAATTCTGTAAAGTGTTATTTCCACTGAAGCATGGTTTCAAGCCACAGAAAGGATTTACAGCAGGGCCTGTAAATAATTACTGCTAAACCATGCTTACAATAAAGGATTTCTAAAATATTAATTTAAAAAAAAAATTTGTTAGATAAATATTAAAATTCCTTAAAAATTACAGGTAAAATATTTGCTGGTGTCAATTTGTGCCCATTCAATGATGCATTACCTCTTCTTCTGGATCATCATTTTTAAGATTCCGGATAATCGATGAGGGAACACCGGACCTTCGTTTGTCTTTCCTGTCGGCAAGGAGTTCAGCATAATCCAGTTCACTCTCAATCTAGAAGCAAAATGACAAAGTTTAAAAGGTACGGTATTATGTATTGGTAATTTAGAAATAACAAATTGGTCGAATTATAATGTGAAACTACTTGGTGTACAGCTGGTGATGGTCTCAATCTTCCCAAGAAAATTTTGTTTTTCTGAGGCGCTGTTACTTTTGAGAAAAGCGAAATAATTTCCAGTTTGAATTTTAAGAAAGTGTACTCTTGCGCTAAATTCGGCCTCGGAATGATTATGAACAATCTAAAATGCATTTCCACTACTTTCTGGTGAACGGCACAATATATTGCTTCTCTGTGAGAAACAGTAAGTAAATTGAAAATTGCATTGACTAGTATTTCCACTCGACCATTGGCACCTACAAAGGATCATCGCTACAAGCTTCCATTGGCACCTACAAAGGATCATCGCTACAAGCTTCATGGGTTTCTAGATGGCCCTCCGCTCATGAATTGTTCTTTTTTCTAAATAACCATTGTGAACATTTTGATGTATGAGTGGAAAATAAATAAACCAACTAAATAAATGATAAATAATAAGTAGAAACTTAAACAGGAGAGTGGAGGAGAGTGGAGGAGAGTGGAGTAGAGAGTGGAGTAGAGAGTGGAGGAGAGAGTGGAGGAGAGAGTGGAGGAGAGAGTGGAGGAGAGAGTGGAGGAGAGAGTGGAGGAGAGAGTGGAGGAGAGAGTGGAGGAGAGAGTGGAGGAGAGAGTGGAGGAGAGAGTGGAGAAGAGAGTGGAGGAGAGAGTGGAGGAGAGAGTGGGGAGAGTGGACGAGAGAGTGGAGGAGAGAGTGGACGAGAGAGTGGACGAGAGAGTGGACTAACAGGATGAGAGTGGTCAATCCTTCTACATCTGAGAGGCTACCCATCTGAGAGGCTACATTTAAAACAAATTTTCAACAAATCAGAGAATCAGAATATAGTTATTTATTTTTATATAATTTTTCGGGTAGAGCTTTTCAATTGGGGAAGGGGGTGGTAGTAATTTGAACATTTCTTTTCTTACTTGACCGCATGGTACTTTCAAGATATCTCCAAATGGCGACACTGGGTTCTGAAACAGATGGAAACATGAATGAAATATAAACATGGATGAAATAATAAGGAGATCTGTGAAGCACACTTGAAAGTGTGTAGAGGTTTCTCAAGTGACAAAAACCCATGACAAATTCTGTTTTGCCTCAAGATTTGGATCTTTGACTAAAGAACTTGATAGTTTTTTTGTCACCGACTGGAAATAAAAAGAAAACTCCGTTATTCAATATTTTATGGATACCAACAATGACTAATGACTAATCCGATTGTTTTTTAATATATAAACTGCTCAACAAGGTTCGGTTTGCGACAACACCATTATGGTTCAATCTCAACTATCGCTGAGATTGTGAGATTGTGGTTCTGATATGATCTGTATAGGTCTTCTCTATGTTGTTACTTTAACATTACTTCATTTTAAACACCTTTGCTTAATAATCTTCCCTACCTCAAGTTTTTCATAAATAAACATTGTAATAATGTACCATCTCTGACTATTTTTTTTTAACTTGGAAAATATGTTACTGAAAACAGAGGAAACATAATCATTAGTATTTTAATTACAACAAGCCGAGCGGTTATTATTCATTAACGAGTGTCTTCATACCGACTGATAATATTTCACGAGACCCTGGAGATCCTTGAAAACTGGTCTTTCACCGACGAGAATGTACTTGCCAGTAGGTGTCAGATCGATCATGAAATGCTTGCAGCGACTTTCAGCACTGTGAAATGAACAGTCACACAACAGTGAGGGAAAAGTAAATTCTAAATAGATGACATAATATCCAAGAGGTTTTGAGGAATGGAAGCATAAATAATAGACGGCTGTGTGGAATAAACATTTTGGGAATATATACTTCAGCTTTAAAGGTTTGTCACGGATTCTTTACCGTAGGATAACGATTGAGGGATCGTGGCCACGGGCGATCATCGTAGCCTTCATTTCAGTCAGATAATTTGCAATCATCCTGAATACCAAGCAAACTCCATTACCACTGGGATAACTTTCATTAAATAATACACAAATGGACAATGACAAGTAAATATAGAACAAGGGGAAATTTTGCATTTCTGTCCATTTTGTAAAAAAAAATTGAAACAATAATCAAGTTGCAAGGCACTCACAGTACAGACAGAGAGAAGCCAAATCGACTTTCACTAACGCGAATCAGGAATGCTCCAACTGGCTGGTCTGAAAGTAATTCTTCTGCTCTCCTGAAAATTTAAAAAAGCAAACACCTGTTCAAGGGAAGGTACATTACAAAATTTTGATTGATTTTTTTAAATCTTGTTTTAAAAGAAGTTCAAAACAAAATTAAATGGGGGAGGGGAGGGGAGCAGGGGAAGGGATGGGTCATCCCTCCCCTTTTAGCAACTAAAGTTATGGTTATATTCAAGTATGAAATTAGTTAACAATTGACATTTTTACCTTCTTGTAATAATACCGTGAAACCACTTGGCAAATACACCAGTCTGGTCTCGCACCGCCATGGACTGGGTCGCCTTGAACCAGTGGACAGACGCCTGTCTTGTGCCTTCTTTGCCGAAGAGGTTCTGCTTGATGCGGACGAACTCATCCTCGATAATCTCATCATCCTCGTCGTCATCATTATCATCTCCTTCTTCCTCGGAGGACTCCTGGGTAAAGAAGAACGTACAAATAAGAATAAACCATCAACATTTACTTGTTGTAATGATGGCATAAAAAATAACCCTGGAAATCTTTCTGTCTGGGTTACTTAAAGTAAAATTAGTCAAATTATTTCTGAATTATTTGTGATTGAATCCAAACTGAACTGCAAATCATTCACTTTTGAATAAGTGCAAAGTTTTCACTGTGGTTGAAGCTTTATCCGTGAGGGTTAATACATACCCAACCCCAACTCTCCAACCCACCGCCCCTCCATGCCGTCTCCACCATGTGGACTGACACTGAACACATCTCATATACCTTTTTACTGGTATCCTGTGCTTTAATCTGTACAGCCGGGCTCTCAATATTCACCACCTTGTCTCCCCGACGGATAGATTCAAAGAAGGCTGCAAATACAGAACAGAAAATAGAGTTAACGTTACTTCATATTCTGGGAGTTGCAACTGGAATTCTTACAGAGATCGTCCAATAAAATGCCATAATTATTTCACAGCTATGTATGAAGAAAATGCATTGAACTTTAATGGAAGGTAAACTATTTGTAAGTAAGACTAATTGCGGTGACACCATGTGGAATCTCAATTGAGTAGTAATTAGTTCTGAAAAGAACTGGAGGTACAACTCAACGTTTCAATCAGTATGCTCTGATCGTCAGGATCAGAGCATACTGATTGAAACGTCGAGTTGTACCTCCAGTTCTTTTCAGAACTAATTACTACTCAATTGAGATTCCACATGGTGTCACCGCAATTAGTCTTACTTATCATCCTCACCATGCAAAGCTACAAGTTTTACCTAAACTATTTGTAAGCATTATTTGCACACTCATCAAGCAGCACACTACAGAAAGGTTTGTCAGTGGTTGTCAAAATGGAAACACATGTTTTCCAGCCCCGGCCACCATGGGCAGAACCCTGTAAATGCCAGATTTTGAGCTAATTTGATTTAATTCAATCTGTGTGAGCAACTGCAGCTACAAAGTGGAAGATTTTTTCCCATTGCAATCGATAACCTCTGATGTTAGTTTGGCAGGTTTGTTGGATATGACAGCCCCTATAATGATACAATCAGTTCGTGTTTCTGTGTGTTGGGTTTGATGTACTCTGGACATTGCAAGTGTATCCTGTTGTTAAGATGATACGTAATACACGTGCACATTGGTAGTACCTACATTCTTTTCGCTACTTCCGATACCAAAGCTGGCATATTGCAGTGTGTAATTTAATATAAATTCCTTAATTTTAACGTTCAAAAGTGACTCTTGAGGCAGAATTTGATTTTTTGTATTTTTTTAAATTTATATATATAAAAGCAACTGTGAACAATATAGCCACATCAGTAAATGACTAAAGAGGTCATCTGATAGGCCAATCAAATGGTTCACTGCAGACCAAAGTAAAAAAAAAAAAAAAGAATAAATATAAACATATTATGCAAAGGTGACATAGGCCTACATGAATACATGAATGAACTCAATTGAACTAAACTAATTTGTTAATAAGATTTTGAGTCTTTACAACACATACGTTAAAGGCAAGTCCTAGGCTTTCTAATTTCTTGCATAAATCCTTAACCCTAACTCCCTAGGCATTGTATTAAAACAATAAAAATCCTTCAAAATCCTCCAACTGGCTTTGTTGTCTAGGGAGTTAGGGTTAAAGAATCCTTAAAAGATGGTCCGATGCATTTCCGAATGGGCTTCTGATGATCGTTGGATCCAGCACGTGCAAAGTGGGCGTGGTTTATGTTGGAATGACATCACACTTACTAACAGGATTATGTACATGCTCAATGGCATGTTTCCGGGGGGAGCTTGTCATATATAAAATAGTCTATAGCTGTCATCAATAATACAAGTACATTATACATATTATCTTACACTTGGGTATCTTCTTGTCTCCCTGCAGCACCTTATACATTTTGTGCTGCTGGTCCAGGCTCATCTTGGCCATCTGTAAGAGGAACGAGTTCATCTCTTCTTTCTGCTGTTGGGCCTTCTGAACGAGAGCCTTGCGTTTGCAGCGAGCCAAGAATCCACGCACAACTGTGGCAAAGAGAAAAACAAGATTCAACTTGGAGCTACAGACACGTAAGTTGTTAGAGCTTAATTTACTTTTATATAACACCCAAGTAGATCCTTGTCATTTGATTGGAGGATTGTAAGTCAAGTGGCATTCATTAATCAAACCGTTACATGGCCTACGTCATAAACCATGTTCCATTCACCGTGCATTTTTGTTCCATCCCATTTGATCTATTGCACGCTAGACCACATCATGCGTTATATACACAGCAGTACAAGACGCCCTCTTTTGACAAGACACAAACATTCCATCTTTCAACTCATGAAAATATTCTCACCATTGCACTCATAAACATTAATTATTTGTATACTAAAGAATAAGTACACATGGCATTGGGACTTGTATGTTAAAAACTTACTATGGACATACAGACGGTCAAACTTGCATGACTCATGACTCAGATTTGAGTCAAATTTGAGTCACCATGTACAATGATTCGGACTCAGACTCTACAATTTTTAAACCCATAATAGGTTACAAAATGTGAAGAAAATCCCTTGTAACATTTGTTTTTAAAAATATTTATAAAAAATTTTACAAATTTAATCATAATTTGTATATTAATCATAAGATCATAATAGATGAAAAATCACTGTAGTAAAAAAAATGAAAATAAAATAAAAAATTGAGTTGTCTGAATGCAGTATTTCGTATTCTTGCTTTAGTCATAGTGCTCTATTCCTTCATAGTTAGGCAACCACTACATGTTTACATAACACCGTGACCAAGACAACTTTGACAGCGTGACTTACTCTTCTGCATGTGTACAGCTGATTTGCCAAGCCTCTGCATGTGTTCCTCGAGCTGATCTTGATGGTAGTACTTCAGGAATAACTTGGTTTTGCTGAGGTCAGGAAACATGTCAAACAAAACAAAAACAGTGAAATTTCTTTCCTATTTAAAGTTTTAATTTTGCACAGGTTGGTGGAAATTAACTAACTTACTGATGACACGATCCTGAAGAATGGTTAATTATTACAAAAATAACATTATTGCCCTTCTTGAAAAATGTTTTTAAAAGCACTTTTTAAATTTAAAAAAAAATTCTACAATTAGTTTGAAACCATTACACTGAACACTTGTAGTAAGAAACAACAGATAATTGACAGCAAGCCTCAGTTATGTTGTTCCTTCACAATGTTCCTTTACGTTGTTTTACAAACCCTTTCATTTCACAAATCAGTCACTCACATATTGCATTCTTATTAATTTGATGCATTCATCTTAGGCCAAAAAATAAAAAGTCTCCAGTTTCTGGTCATCAGTCAGCTTCAAAATCGGTGCGGTGACGCGCTTTTTTTTGGCCATCTTTTTTTTGGGCCAACAGGGAAATACGTGAAACATTGTATACAATGTATGGTGGCTAAGAGAGGCCTCACAAATTGGGCAAATGTTCATACCCCTATGTGAAAAAGTCGTTTAAAACACAGCACGGCAGAATTCCAATCGATCCAGCAATTTTGGCTGCACTTGGACATCGTTTCATAGCAAATAAACAGAAAACTAAAAATGTTAACATGTTGGTCGCGGCGTGTGCGGAGAGACCAGAAACCAGAGACTTTTCCTTTTGGCCTTAAAGATGTATCACCCTTGTGATAATCAAAACAAAAACAAATTAAATATTTAAAAAATGGTTGTCAGAGGTTTTGTTTTATAGTAAAAAAAAAAAAAGTGCCAAACTTAATTTATGAGTTTTTTTTTTTAGCAATGTGTCCTTCTGAAGCATTTGTTTTCCCTTCTTCAACTAAAACAGCAATGTTCCGATGAAAAAGAAAATTCCATTAAAAAAGTGAAAAAAAAAAACATGGGTGATCACTTTAATCACCCACCATTGTCATATTCCCTGCAGACACAATAACAACAACAGTTCTAATTCTCATTTCATAAAAAGGTCCCAGACTATTTTTCCTTCCAGCCTCGGTTTGGTTACATTGATTTGAATGGAAGAAAAAGAAAATGGCTGCACCATAATAGCTTCATCATGGTGAAACCATCTTAATTTCTTGTTGTATAAAAATCCATCAAACCGAGGCAAGAAGGAAAATAGTCTGGCCCATTTATGCATTGCCATTCAACTTTATAATCGTACGCGATAGATGCATACGTGGAACCATACATAGATGGTCACAGCATGACGAAGGTGTGCAGAATATACATTTTGATGAGGAACTCACCCAACGTGCCAATCTGTCAGACCGACGGTCTTCAGAATCTTCACGCAGCCGTGCTTGTCTTCTGCCAACTTGGGGCTCCGAGCAAGTACTTTGTACCTGGAAATAGAGATGACATTAAACATAAGGGTTCCAGCTGCCCACCTCAAGAACAGGTGGTCCTGGCTCAATTGATGCGACATAAGACTTAAGGCCAGTTCATACCACACGTGTGGTGAATGATTCACATAAGCTGAAATGTGTTCAATGCTATATATGACATAAAACACAATAAAGGGGGCCACTTTCCTACCGTCACGTTAGCAGTTTTTCTAATGGTTGTAATTTTTTTTTTAATATCTGAAACCACCCAAAAAGAATTTCAACATTTGAATAGACATGCATGCTTATCCTAAAGATAATTTGAGTTGATTATTACTATTATTTTTTTAATTACCCTAAAATGTCCATCAACAAATGGACGGAAAAGTGAGGTAACTTTTTCTGTCCAATTTTTATGGAAATTTGAGGGTAAAAAAATAAATAAAAAAATAAAAAAATAAAATAAATCAACTCAAATTAGTTCTAGTATAAGCCTGCATGTCCATTCACATGTTGAAACACTTTTTGGTCGGTTTCAGGTACTTAAAAATAAATAATAACCATTTGAAAAACTGCTAACGTGACGGATGCAAAGTGGCCCCCTTTATTGTGTTTTATGTCATATCTAATACAGATTGTCTTTTCTATGTTTTTATGTTTTAAAAAAAAGGTGCTGTCTGGCAACTTTTTTTGAAATTCGATATAAAAACAATTATTTTTTTTCTCTAAGAAGAAAACAATTTAGACCGAATAATTTCACAGGATGATTGATTGTACCAATTTAACACCAAGTAACCATTCAACCCTCCTTCTACTACAAGAGTCAAAATCAGTCAAAATGTTGATATACTTGCCAAGGTACATGTATATCTAGTGCACTTAAACGTCGAACACTATCAAACCTTATGTGTAGTAAGTACATTTACAGGTCAAAATGAGTCGACCATTTTTGACTGGTAAAAGCATTGTCTGGTATTGTTCGGGGTGGTCAAAATGACAGTAAAAAAACAGTCAAAAATGCCCCTGTGTGCACATTTGGGTCAACAGTCAAAACAGTCAGTTGACTGATTTTGATCACTGTAGCTACTTGCCACTAAAGTGCAGCTATAGTAGGAGGGTTAATGTAAGGAAATCTACCCTAGTGTTTTTAATACAATAAGTGTAACCTAATCAACAAATACAAAAAGGGATAAATTACCTCTTTACAAAGTCAGCAAATTGTGGCCTCAATGCGTAACCCAGACGTCTGATTCTCGTTGTCTCCAGCATACCAGTATAGCGTAGCTGAACAATAACAAATAATATTATTCCATTTTATTCATGCGCATAAATCCCTAGGGGGATGAGGGTATATTGATTGATTGACCGACATTGAATGACCGACATTGAATGACCGACAATGATTGACCGACATTGATTGACCGACATTGATTGACCGACATTGATTGACCGACATTGATTGACAGACATTGATTGACAGACATTGATTGACCGACATTGATTGACCGACATTGATTGACCGACATTGATTGACTCAATTTCACAATTGATTTATCTTTGCCCTACACCAACGTGTGTAAAGCACTGTATACTCGGTGCTTTCCGAGTGTCTGTGAAAAAACTACACAGGTGACTCAGGCGGGATTCGAACCGACGACTTCCTGCTTACTAGTGCAGACGTCTTAACCTCTTGACCACCGAGCTTGCCCGATGATGATTGGCCGGCTAGAATCCTATTTCACAAGTGATCTAGTTGGAAATACCACTAAAAATCATGATTAACGTACCTTAACCACCCCAAATCCTACAAAAGCTCCAATTTTGGGGAAAATTCAGCACTGTTGAAAACTGGTACTATCACCTCTTCAAATGGGACAAAATTACTACCTGGCAAGAAGTACAGGTCATAAGTGCTGAATATGAAAGATCAGCAAAAATGCATGGTGCATTTTGAAGATAAGGGTATGTTTCCAAAAGTGCACTGATGGATTTTGGAGGATTCAGGAAGGTTCCTAGTCAGAATACCTAGGGGTTAGGGTTAACGGTGGTAAGTATCTTAGTATCATATGTTTGGTCTTTCAGAGACGTATATACTTTATGATTGATTTTTTTTACCTGTGCAGTGACAAACTTGTCCTGGAACGTCTTAGGAGCCTTGGCCGTGTTTGGTTTGATGCAGCGGACAAAGTGAGGGTTGGAGAGGTTCAGTAACTCCAGCAGAACAGACAGAGAGTTCTAGTTGTGAAGAAGGGTTTGTTTGTTATAATTTGTTAATTATGTAAAGTTATTTATGTTACAAAAGTAAATAAAAGTTTTAATAAAATATGAAAGTAAATAGTTTTAATAAAAAATTTTGTTTTAAAGTAACTACCTGAATGAACCAACAAACAAACAAAAACAAAAAATGGAAATGAATGAAATTTTTGGAAATATGTTCAATATTTTTGAGAAAATTTGAATTTTCTTTCACACAATTGTACCTTTGCATACCTGATTTTCATTCACTGAGGATAAACTTAAGAAACAACTGATATTACTTTCAGAATACTCACCTTGAATTGTGCTCCAACAGTTGGATTCTTTATTGTTGTTCGGTTTCCAAGCTAAAAAAAAAAATAAAAAAAAAATTAATATTTAAAATATAGTCTTAGAGTTAAAAACAATGGATTTGATTTTTGCCCTTACTGAAAAAATAGTCCATCTGAACAACCACAAATACCTCCTTCTAGAACCTCCTTCTAGAACTCCAACACTTTAGTTTTTCTCTACACTTCATAACTGCATGATAAATTATGAGGACCTTTATCATGAGGCGGCCATCTTTGTGTGATTCCCTGTTCGCAAGTACAATTATAGTGCTGATTTGTAATACACTAAAGGGTCCAGACTATATTTTCCCTTCCAGCCTTGCTCAACTATCAAAGTTTGAACTGAATAAAGACAAATTTAAATGGCTACATCGTGAAACGTCTTCATATACGTTGATGATTACAGGTTTTTTAAAATAAATTTGATATTTTTTTTTTACTTTAATATTGTACTGGCTAACTTACCCTCTGTTTGACCGACTTGCGTGACTTTCTGCGTCGACTCTGCAGGGCCAGGGTACCTGTTCTGGTTACAGTCCCTGCATGGATAAGAAAACAAGACACAAGCCAATGATGACCAAATGCTACAGGAATAGTGTAGTACTCAAGTACATGATTCAGTTCTTGTACTTGTAACTTACTATCGTGGGCACCTCTAGTCCAGCCACAGCTTCAGTCCTTGCTCCCAGGTCCTTCACGTCGTCCGACTCGACACTTGTAAAAATGGCTGCCCCCCCCCCGACCACCAGTTTTGTCTGCCCGCCCAAAAATATCAATTTGTTTCTTTTTGTTTTAGCACGGGACCTACCATTATTATTAGGGGTGCCCTGGCCCATTCCAACAGCATGTTACATACTCATAAAAAGTACTCAACTATACATCTATAGAGTTGGAGTACTCATACTCATGTACATTTTCCAGTACTCATAAAAAGAACTAAACTATAACAGACCTCCCAGTACCTAATCAACCAAATATAAGTTTTTTAAATAGTTTTTTAAAGCAAAATATAGGTTATTAAAGGTTTACCAAATGCCAAAATATAGGTTATTTCCCATGATTATGCAGTGTTAAGTAACAAGTTTTTGGTAAATTGCCTACCTTCTGAGTACTTTTTGCAACAAAGTACATTACCTCATACTCTGTCCGGCAGAAAATCTAAGAGCGGTTACACATGTTACGGTTTGGCTACCGTTTTGGCTTCATCTCTTTATACTTAGGAAGTAATTTTTCTTCAAAGCCATGATGATTTTATGAGGAAGTTGAAAATGTGTTGCAGGAGATTAAAAATATAGGTTTTTATAGGTTAATACAGTTTTTTTTGGGGGGGGGGGGGGCGGGGGGGGGAAATAAAGGTTCCCATTTTGAAATATAGATTATAATAGGTTTTATAGGTTTCGCTGGGGAGGCCTGCTATAAGTCTGCTGTGCTCTTCATACCTCTGAATATCTGGCTGACCAGGTCATTGGTGCTGGTCCTCAGCATCTGCATCACCTTGGATGGCAGTGTGTCACGATTCTTCTCAAGAAAAAGATTAGCATTGTATTCCACCTGTAAACGAGAGAGCATTTAATAGGCAGACAAGGATTGGTTTGTATTTTTTTGTTTTTTTTGTTTATGTCAGAGAGACTGAGCATAGCAACTTTGCCCTTGGGTAAAGTTGATTAGGGGCTGCATTATAAAGCCTTATGAAAATGTGCTCCTAAATAAAGCCAACTTATGTGCATTATTAATAATAATGATAAATAGAAAGACATTTATAATGTGCAAACAATTGCCTTTTTTTCCCCAAAAAGGGTTGCCGGCTAACAACTGTTTGTAAAACATAAAAAACCTCTAACATTCTTTTGGTAATTTTTTTTCAAAAAGGCAAGCACCTATTGTGGTTAAACTTTCACAGTTAGTTAAATTTTATTTATATATTTTAAACAAGAGGGCTAAAAAGAATGTACACTTCCAAATACTTTTCCTTGAACAATAACTTGGGTCACTTATTTTGTAAAAGATTTCATTTGAAAATGATTTACTTTGCTTTTACAAGGAAAATACAAAGAGTTGACTTATGTTTATAATTCTCGTTATGTTAAAATAAGGATCTATTTTTTATTTAACTATCTATGTCTGATATTTATTCACCAAATCTCATTAATATTCAAACTGCTTGACACCACCAACTGCTGCATCTAGACCGGCAGCCCAGAGCATTTTGGTCAAACGAACAAGGTACCAATATCCGAGTACAGGAACATTTATTGTGTAACCTAACATATTCAGATATGGATGTCTGCCGGGGACCCCCTGCTGCGTGTGGCCCCCGGGGCCCCCAAAAAGGGACCCAATAATGGGCTGGATCAAACATAGGAGGTACCACATGAAACCAAGATAAAATGAACAATTACACTCTACTAAGTATAAAATATCCATTGCCAGACAAATTGTCTGCTGCATAAGGCCCGCCAGACACCCCCAAAAGTTTACCCTGTGTACACTATGATAGAATTGGGCTAGAAGATATATTACCCTAACTCCCTAAGCATTGTTAATGAACAATAAAAATCCTTCAAAATCCTCCAACTTCCTTTGTTGTCTAGGAAGTTAGGGTTAAAAGTACCGGTACCAAATGAAAGTAAGTTTAAATGAACATGTACATCTCACGTAGTGTACAGAATGGCCCCTACAAATTTTCCTCTGCACCAGACAATCTGCATAATGTCCACCAGACGTCCAAAGAGACCAGGGCCGGATTAACCTAGGGGCACTTGGGGCACAGGCCCCGCCCCCATGAAGGGGGCCCCACTAACATTGCTTTTTAATTTGTGTAATAGTATAATAGTATAATAGTATACTAGATCATTTCGTAGACTCACCTTTTGACAGACCAAACATTTGACAGCCACGCTGCCGTCTTGTTTCCTGAGCCCGCATTCTTTGCGGTATGCTGAGCTCAGACCTAGTCTTATTGAAGAAAACTGATCGCACTGTTTTTTCAAATTTAAATAGACATTTGATTTTACTGAGACGCCCTTCGGTCGCTCGACCTTTCGCTTTGCGAGAGGGTTCTTTTAAGTGAAAAAGAAAAAGAAGTCGACTTGTGGCAAGTCTACAAGTAAATTTGTCTGGACAAAATTTCCGACCAATTGAACGTTTGGTCGGAAAAACTTTAATTTGGTCGGAAATTGTCCGATGTCCGACCGTTATTTCAGGCTCTGCTATTGTAACTAAAATATAGGAAGACAATTTGACAAATTAGACAATGTTTTGTAGGCTTTTACAAGCTACAATAAGAACATGAATTTAAATTGACATTTGACGGTTCATTTGGTGGGGGCCCCTTCATGTGGGGGGTCCGGGGCCTGTGCCCCAAGTGCCCCTGGGTTAATCCGGCCCTGGTCTGGTGGACCTTAGGCAGATTTTCTGGTACTCCTTATGCAGAGGAAAATTTGTCTGGCAGGGGCCATTCTGTACTCTGTGAGATGTACATGTTCATTTAAACTTACTTTCATGTGGTACCGGTACTTTTAATGTATCTTCTAGCCCAATTCTATCATAGTGTACACAGGGTAAACTTTTTGGGGGTGTCTGGCGGGCCTTATGCAGCAGACAATTTGTCTGGCAATGGATATTTTATACTTAGTAGAGTGTAATTGTTCATTTTATCTTGGTTTCATGTGGTACCTCCTATGTTTGATCCAGCCCATTATTGGGTCCCTTTTTGGGGGCCCTAGGGGCCACATGCAGCAGGGGGTCCCCGGCAGACATCCATATCTGAATATGTTAGGTTACACAATAAATGTTCCTATACTCGGATATTGGTACCTTGTTCGTTTGACCAAAATGCTCTGGGCTGCCGCTCTAATCCTGCTCACAACCCATTACTGTCAGTGACAGAATAAAATATTGAACTACAGAAAGCCGTCTTCCATGTCCTGTATTTTGGCCTCAAAACGCAGGTGTCACACTTTATAACAATATAATACGTAGGCCTAATAGTTTTAGTAAAGATTCCCAGAATGACTGGCACTGATGATGTATTTTGTATGACTCACCCGGCCTGCATAGTGATCAATGCTGAAGTTGTTGCTGGTCGACACTTTAGCCTTGATGAAGTGGTGGTTGCGGGGAAAGTTCTGGGTGAGTTTCTCCACGAAGGTGTGATCGGTTGCCTGGGGGAAGCAGCACTCCTCATCGAGGAGGGCCAAGATGCCGATGGGCTTGGCCAGAAACAGATCCTGAGATGGATAGAGAAACAACAAATTATAATAACATATTCAACAAATTTAAATTGGGTATTAACACTTTGGATTCTTCCTTCAGGGTGATGAATAGTGTTTTGATATTATTTGAATGCACATTTTAAGGAATTTGATACATGTACGTGTATAGGCCTACTAAAGATCAGTTTAAAAAAACTTAGCCAGTGTAAATTTGATGATGCATGACTCATCTTTTGAAATATTTTTGTCTGAGGTGCTATCAATTTTTAAGAATAATCAATTACTAGTCCCCAATATTATTTTAATTTTTTTTTAAAACTGTTTTAAATCCCACATTAGGATTAATATGATGATCGTGTTTGCTGATAAAAATTGTTAAATGTATTTTCACAATTATTTTTCATTATTGACACGACGTTTAGCGTACATAATTATTATTTTTTTGTTAAAGGGACAGTATCGTCATGAGCAGGGCAGACTTTCAACATGGCATGAAATCAGTTTAAGGTAAACGCAGTACCTGAAAATTACTGGCTCATTAATGCAGCAGCAACGGTAATATGACCTTATAATGTGGGGTATTATTTACAGTCACTGAGTTAATCCAAAGCTAGCACTCCAATTCCATGCCCTGTTGATCGTGACAATATTGTCCCTTTAAAGGTGACACTTTGATAGGTCAGTTGTTTAATATATTATTAGTATTGACATGAAATGCTCAGCTGGCAACAGCGGAATGAAAATTTGCCAATGATACACTTTCCCTTTAAAGAGATAGTATCGTCACGATCAGAGAAGACTTTCAACATGGCATGGAATCGGTGTCCTAGTTTAAGATGAACACAGTGACTGAAAATTACAGGCTTATTTGTGGAGCAGCAACAGTAATATGAACTTATCATGTGGGGTATTATTTTCAGTCACTGAGTTAATCCAAAACTAGCACTCCGATTCCATGCCCTGTTGATCGTGACGATATTGTCCCTTTAAAACAATTATGTGATCAATATGTAAACAACGTTTCATAAAACAATCATTTTACCACAATCAATGAGAGTTTTGTTGTTGGTAATGAGCTGACACTTTCATAGGTCGGTTGTTACTTTCATAGGTCAGTTGTTACTTTCATAGGTCAGTTGTTACTTTCATAGGTCAGTTGTTACTTTCATAGGTCAATTGTTACTTTCATAGGTCATATCGTTGTTTTATATAAGTATTCACATGAAATACTCAGCTGGCCAGAGCAGAACCAAAGTTTGCCAAAAGTACACTTTCCCTTTAAGACTAAAAAATATTCAGAGGCAGGTGGTACTGCTAATATATTTTGCTTGCAATCCTTTAGCCATTAATTGTGCTACAGTTCATGAAGTATTAAATTAATTAAATCTGGAGTTACATCTCTACAGGCCTGTTATGCCTTTTGTGTACACTGCATCACTCTTTCATATCTGTGTCTTAATTATACTTAATTATATCTGTGTCTTAATAATTTTGTACTATTCAATATTTACTTTGATATATTTGTAATAAATAATAATAATAATAAAGATTTGTAGCGTGCACATATCCACCCTGCTGGGCGCTCAAGGCCCATTTGTATTACAAGAGAGTGAAAAATAAACTTTGAACTTTGGCCTTGATGCAACGATGCCTGCTAGATTTGTTCAAGTTTGGCAAAAATAACCGAATAATTGAAAAAAAAATCTAATATTTTTGCCCAACTGAAAAAAAGTCCGACTCCCTCAGTTTTCTTGCTTGTGTAATAAAATGAAGGAAAGATATATGACATTCCCTGAGTGTAGCAACATCGTGACTGAACCATTGTCCCAGGTGTATGGCAATGTTCGATGTTGAATTGATCCAGCGATATGAAATTTCAGAAGATCACTGCCAAAGAAGTCTTAGGGCAAGGTATCAATAACGTGTGGGCGTGCATGTAAGAAGGGATTAGGGAGGGGGATTAGGTTGGGGAGATGCTTTTAAAAGGGTTCAGTCCAAAGAGGTGCAGTAGAAAATCACAGATAGAGTACTTTTACGAGTTGAAACCTTTCCAATCAATGTGCAAATCGAAGATAATATCTCATAAAAACCTTCTTACTGGGATGTCTGGGGAGACTCATATTTATGAGTACAGTTGAAGAACATTAAAAATACAAAAAACATTTATTTGTCATGTATTAAAACAAATTTGAAATTCATCTACGTAGAGATTTTTTTTCTGTACAATTAAAATGAACATTGCAATTTAAAACAACGATAAATGATAACTTTTAAGACTGAACATCTTCAGAAATTTGCAAATGTCCAAAGATTATCAAACCTCAAATTATTGTTTTTGGTGGAGCAAGGCAATTTTTTTCTTAAGGACACTTCTAATATTATTAAAAAATCAAAATGTATCCATTTTTATGGAAGAGTTCTTAATTTCCTTTTTAGTTCTTATCCTGATTTTTGTTTTTTGTATTTTATGTTCGTGCAATTTATTTTGTTTTGATTTTCTTCATTGGGAGCTCTGAGTGGCCATTTATGCTATGCACCTGATCTTGTGACCTTCCTTGATCCCTTTTGTTGGGGAGAGTGTTGAGCATGTGTGATTGCCCAGAGTCCTTCTTTATTGAATTATTTTGTATGAATATTTTTATGTAATTTTGTAACTTCCTAATGAATTTACTGACTGTAAATTAAGACGCAATTCAATCTTCTGATTGTGATGCCTTTTTTTCAGTGTGAATTAAATAAATAAACCATTTATAATAATAATAAAAATGTCTATGGGAAAGAAAAGACTGTTTGCAGTGACACCATGTGAAAAAAAGTGGTTCAGAAAAGAACCAGTTTGGTTACAGCTCGACGTTTCGATCATTATGCTCTGATGGGAACATTTCAAAGAGGTATAAGACCTACAGAAGGGCAAGGGAGACAGCGGTCTCTGTGAAATTCAATGTGAAGAGCATACATTTTCCATGAAAGCATCTCAGGCAATTCATTGCTTATATTCAGTTTATGGGACTGTATGCAGTATGTAATGATCAGCACGGAAAATACACGGTATCAGAAGTCTATTACCTACATGAAGTGTGCCAGCCTGCTGTAATCCATACCACCACACACACAATGACCATGGTTACAAGTTTTGCTCCCCCTGCCCGGCCTGCCGTGGGGCATCATGGGATAAGCGTTTCCACACGAAAGTAGTTCCTAGAGAACTAGATGCAATCTTAAGCTAGACGCAGGCAAACCATCAGCTGTGGGGAGAATGCGCAAATGCTAAGGTGTGTGCGCGAGATACAGTTCTCTCACATGCCGGGTTAGTCTCCCAGACTGCACTGCTTCTTTTTGAGACCTTGTGTGCATCAGTCTGTGAAACAATACGTCATGAATGGCCCAAATCCATTGTTCTTGGAGTACTATGCCGTGGACTAGGTTAGTACACGAGTGGCCCATCTTGATGTAGGTAATAGACTTCTGACGGTATAGGTACAAAATGAGGCAAGAAAATAGGGTGTCTTACCAGTAGTGACTGATTGTTGACAAATGCAATGTAAGTCCAGTCAATCCCCTCGGCTTTATACTCCTCTTGCTCCAGAAGGAAAATATGCTGTGGGGAAAAAACAACATCCATAAACAACAATCAATCAAAGGTACATCAAATGAAATCTATGTCGTCTTAAAAGGCTGCTTCATATTCCAAAAAATATGCAAATATCTTTATGTGCAGCCTACAAATCAACAGCAGTACATGCATATAGTTAGGATGTGCAGTTTGTAGACAAAGTACCCACATTTGCGGTTTGCAGTTGGAAGATATATGGGCAATTTCATGGTTACTCATGTTACATTTTCTAGGTATTGAGCCCATTCTTAATGCCATATTTTCCTTACTTATATATTTCACTCATCAGTTTTTTTTCACAGTAGTTGCATTATGCCCAGACTTTACTCAGCACAAAAAAAAGTTTCAGAAATTTGTTTTACTTACTCTATATAAGAGAAAAATGCTGGATACTCATGTTACATTCAGAAATGCATAAAATGTCGCTTTTTGTCTTAAATTTCTGAAATTCTTATTTTGTGCTGATGGTCTGCGTACAATGCAATTACTGTGAAAAAACTAATGAGTGAAATATATTTTATGACATTAAGAGTGGGGCCGTGGGGCCCAAAAAACCGTAACGTGAGTAACCATGGAATTGCCCATATTCAAATAGTTATTAGAACATCAGCAAACAGCAAACTACAATCTTGGACAGACCCTTTTGGGATTTGACAGACTGTACCCCACGCCCTCATCCCCGCACCCCAACCCCCTAAGCCAAAACCAACAATTCCTTGCAAACATTTGCCAATGCAATTTCACCTGTGCCAAAGTCAAAAAAACACTCAGCATTGGCTGGGGGCCCGGAGGGATTCCTCTGTAATAAGACCATTGATTATGTTTTTAGCGTGCCAACTGTTTTGGATCCGGATTATTCGTAGTCCCGGATAACTTACCTGGTTAAAGAAATATTGGAGTTGCTCGTTGGCTAGATTGATGCACAGCTGCTCAAAGCTGTTTGTCTGAAACTGCTCAAAGCCAAATATATCCAAGATGCCTATACACAAACAAATTCATTTTAGTATTAGATCCAGCCCTTAAAAAAATCCACTACAGTTTTACTATACAAAATACTAGTTTAATTGCAGTATTATTGTAGTAAAACTGTACTATTTGTGAAGTTTCACTTCATATTTACTTCAAATTTACTCCAATATAGGAAGGAAACTATATTTTTACTACAGTTATTATAGTAAGACTTTACATACTACAGTAAAACTATAGCTTTAGTACAGTAAAACTACAGCGGATTTTTATAAGGGAGTATACACTCTTCGTAAAATGTCTGTAAATGCATGCATACTGTATAAGAATCAAGAGACATGTGTCACAAACGACGTGTGAAAGTTTTAGCTTTATATTATTGTATTTGTGTCAACAATGTAAAAAAAAATAGGGAAAATGCATTTAGATTTTGTTTTATATTCATTCCAAACTGGAATTTACATCTCAAGAGGACAAAAATTTATTAAAAAATGATATAATTCTACTAAAATGATAGCACCTTAGACAGAAAGATTTCAAGGGATGTGAATCTGTGACCATTTGTGTTTTTCAAGAATACTAATAGTTAATAGTGGCTTTAAATAATACACTTGATGGGAAAAACTAACAAGAATCAAAACCAATAATTGGGGTTCATCCCATCCATAATTGTGATTTCTTCAATTAGCATTTTATAACATAAAATGTTAATTTTGTCCATTAACCCTAACCCCCTAGGTATTCTGGCTAGGAACCTTCCTGAATCCTTCAAAATCTTGCCAGGTAGTAATTTTGCCCCATTTGAAGTGGTGAAAGTACCAGTTTCCAACAGCGCTGAATTTTTTTCAAAAAAGTGCCCCTTGGAGGATTTTGCAGGATATGGGGTGGTTAGGGTTATGGGATATTTTCAACTAGAATTACTTACCTTGAAAGCATAATGTAAAACTACTCATCCAGATTGGCATAACTTTCCTGAATTTTATACTGCCAATCTATCTGAGGGTGTTTTAAAGGGGCAGGTACAACGTCAGTAATTACCATATTACCTAATTAACAAATTATTAGCTTAAAGATCACTTGGTATAAAGTCGGTCTAAGTGTCAATCACCCTGATAAATTATTCTGTCAAAGTGCTCTCCTCTTTAATAGAGAAAAAACTTTTATGTCTGACAACTCAACACAAAAAACCCCAAAGGAAGCAAAAGATTGTTCTCAACTACGCCATTTCATAATCTAATAATCTCCTCTACTCTCACCGATTTCAGTTGTGTCGGATGATTGCAGAGATATTTCTGCAGCTAACAGCTGATTGACTTTATTGACGATCCAGCTGAAGAGACGACCGTACAATGTCTTGGTTACTGCATCACGTGCGTCTGGAAAAGACAAAAATCAATCGCACAGAATTACAACATTTCTCTCTCAACATTTTTTATTTCCAGGCATGACTGAACTAATGGGATTGGAATTTTACGATTGGGTGAATCCCAACTGAAAATGTCTTAAGATGGAACCGATAGGTGGTGGTAAAACACGCTTTAGTAGTTATTTCCTGTTTGCACTGCTGGCAAATTCAAGGTCCCAAAGGGAATTTAAAGCCTAAAACCTGCTCACTTGACTTTTAAAATCTCCCTGGATTTCTTGTAGACATGAAGAATATATTATTCAAAACTTAAATTGAATTCAAGTATTTCACACACCCTATTTGATCAATTGTCTAACATCATTGTTCTATCATTACTGGGCTGAGGATATAATTTAATTCCTCTGTAATTTTTTTATAAGAAAACAGAGAATCAAATTTCACCTGATAAAGTGTAATTTTGAAGAAAAAAAATGTTGCATTTTTCATTTCCCTTTTTATGTTAAATCATAAAACTTAAAGCACAGGAAAATTAAGATCAGGTTAAATGCATTTATACATCTCAAGAGAAATCTTATCTTTAAAAAAGCAACATGTTTTATTTATATAATAAGCTCTCTCCTTCACAGCTTCTGGCAAAATTAATAAAACAATCAACTAGTGTTGTGAAGAAAACTAAAAAATTCCCCTGCAGCATATTAATTTTTCTCCTGAGTGGCAAATATAACATTTATCTACACATTTATGGCCAAAGACAGATTCTCCTTTTGTTAAAAACCCCGAGGCTGTCTGGTTGACTTCAGTGACATACAACCTCGGCAGATGGATCAAGTCTCTCCTCGCCGTATTGTGTCCGTCCGGGCAGATGCATCAATAATGTCTCTTGAGTTTCACGGGAAGAATGATTTCGTTTTTTGGGCCTGTATCACTACTGTATCGCAGCCCGAGGCAAAGACGGCGAACATGTTTAGTCCAATCTGGACGGATATCAGCACCAAACGAGAGCTGATCTAATGATCCTCACGTATGTCCATATCAGGCATGCTTCATTGCCGCTGGCAATATACGGTGGAGTGGACTGACCGCTGCATGGGACAGTGCTACAGGCATTCACAGCAACAATCAAGTACTTTTGCTAATTTCGATTGTGTAAACCTCATCTTAGGAAAAATGCTGAATTGATTCAACGAGATTACAAATGATCGGTGCCTTCAGCTCAATGAAACCTCTGAGAAATTTGTAAAAGAAAATACTGTCTTTTTCTCATCAAATCACAATGTAGCCTAATATCTTCTATCTTGCCAATGGCAGAAAATATTACAAAGAGACTTATACTAATCCCTCAAGAAAGGAGGAAAAATCCTATCAAATATCTGTATTTTTTTTAAATACAGATATTTCCTCTCTTCATTTCAATTGTAAATTGAATTGTAAAACATAAATTCAATTGTTTTGTTTGTTTGTTGTTTTTAATTTTAAAATAGAACAAATTTGAAAACGGAAAAAATTAAAAATTCAACCTTTGAGAAATCCTGAAAATTAAAACCAAAAGCTGCGATCCTTCCAACAGAACCGTATGAAATAAAATGATGTTTTCTTTACCCTGTGCTTGGTCCTTAGTGTAGTTTCGCTGGAACACTTCTCCTCTGGCAGAGCTGAGGTTAAAGGTCAGCATTTGTTTCAGCTCCTCTTCATTGATACCAAGAAGTTCCTAAGATGACAAGACAAAACCACCGTTTAAGAAAAACTTCCTACTCAGTCTATTTTTCCTGCAGGTTGACTGGCCCAGCAAAACTGTTTAACCCTCCTACTGCTACAAGGATCAAAATCAGTCATAATGTTGGTATACTTGCCAAGGTATATCTAGTGCACTTAAAAGTCAAACCCTGTCAAAACGTATGTGTAGTAAGTACATTTACAGGTCAAAATGAGTCGACCGTTTTTGACTGGTAAAAAACATTGTCTGGTATTGTTCAGGGTGGTCAAAATGACAGTCAAAACCAGTCAAAAATGCCCCTGTGTGCACAATTTGGGTCAACAGTCAAAACAGGCAGTTGACTGGTTTTGACCTCTATAGCTACTTGCCACTAAAGTGCAGCTGTAGTAGAAGGGTTAAGGTGGAAAAACTATTTAGAATATAGCAACATGAAGAGTGTAGATGCTTTCCCATACAACATCACTACACATCAACAAATTATTTACTTTTCAGAACCTTTCTAAGGGTTTGGGGGATCAAACTATATACAGGGTTTTAGCTATAGAAATGGTATGTAACGGGGAGAATAGGTACCCCACTTCCCCTTTACTGTGTATGTTATTCCTGTATCAATATTACTAACATTTGTTTTTCTTTTCCTTAGTACTAACACCGGATTCTTGATACAAACCATAAATATCAGACACATTGTACCCTCACTTGTAAACTGACCCAGAGGTCCAGTGGCCTCAATCATCAAATCCCATTAACCCGCTATAAACAACCACTGCTATAAACTAAGATAGAGGTTTAAGAGGCCTTGAGCTGGCCGTTGCTAGTGCTTGCCAGGCAGCGTTGAGCGACTTGCCCACAGACATGCAATAAAAGCAGGCGGACTTTCTACAGATCTCCTATCTTCTGTATTTCTTCATATGAAACATGGCTGTATCACCTTCTTGACATCATAAAGCTGTACAATCAATTACCCTGGCTGGGCTCTGGTTGGCCTTGGTGCTGAGGTGGGCCATTTAATGGTAGTGCTCTGTGCTGGATGGGGGTTTTCTTCTTGAGTAAAGCGTTTTATTAAAGTTTAACCACTGTATCCTGGTCTGTAATGAGTGTATCATTTCATGAGTTGAAACGGTCGCTTACATTTGGCGTCGTAGACAGGATACAGTGTTAAAACGCATAACTGAATCACCACGACACTGTGAGACAAACCCCCACCAGCGTAAATGATGTCAGCAGAGCTATCAGAGGACTTCGGGATGAGAGATTGACTGCCTCGACTTCATAGTGCATCATATGCACCAAGTTGGTAAGCTGACCACCTTATTTTGGGCTTGGATGTCGGAGGAACAGTGCTTATGGACTCACGGATGGAGGTAACGAGTTGGAGCAGAAAGATGACGTTGGGCGGAGTAGTCTATTTTATATAATAAATGGGTTTACTTTAATAGCACTAGCAGGCATTTTTTTTATGGGTATATAAGCTGTTTCTACATGTAGGTGCAGTTCGTGACCAGTAGTTGTAACCAAAGATTCCTATCAGGGTTGTAGTTTATTACTTGCAGTTGTATTCCCTTGTATGTATAGTGTGATTGCCCTTATTGAAATAACATGTCTCTGGAAGAAACACAGAAGCTGCGGGATGAGCTGGCAGCGCAGGCTAAGCTTTTGGAAGAGGAGCGTGGAAAGAATAATGCCATTGACGCACAGCGCATGCTTTTGGAGGCAAAGCTTGAGGAAGCGCCAGATGACAAAACCATCCACGCCGCGATATCTTAGTCGTGAGCGCAAAGTCGATAAATTCGCTGCCAAGGCTGGAGACATTGATGTTGCAGTGTGGGTAGAGGATATGCGCGAGGCAATACGTGCACGTGACTACCCAACCAACGGCCGCAGATTTTATTTGGGATCACCTGCAGGGTGATGCAAAACTTGAAGTGCGCTACCAAGGGGCGAAGTGCGCCGTGATCCAGAGAAGGTATTTGCATGCCTTTGTAAAGCATTTGGCCAGCGTGAGTCTGCAACCGAGCTGCGTGCCGAATTTTATCGCCGTCCAGCAAAACGCAAAGCGAATCGTTACAAGCATTCTCACTTGATTTGATGCGTCACTACGATCGGCGTGCAGCGGTGTGATGCAAAAGCAGCTGGTGATCGCGAAGCTGCTCTGAAGGGACAGTTTACAACTGGGGTACGTGATAAGGGTTTGCAGCGAGAACTGCGGAGGTTGGAGATTGAGCAAATGGATCTCTCTTTTGTTGTTTTTCGGGATCGCGCACCGCTGGTTGGCTGAGGACCCGACTGGCATGCGCCAAGTGGTGGTACGAAGTTGAAGCGCAGGCCCCGGTAGGAGCTCAGGTAGATGCATTGGAAGCGGTAAAAGACCGTTTGGCGGCGCTTGAGACTGACAGATCCATGCAGGACCAAAAGTTAGATGCAATTTTAGGCATGCTCCAACTTGGCAACAACCGTCGTCCCCCTCGTTCTCGTCCCTCAGGGCCTATCATTTGCTACGACTGCGCCAACCTGGCCACATACGCGAAATTGTCCCAACGAGCTGGCCCAAAGGTCAGTGGGCCCATCACCTACAAATCCATCAAACACCATCCCTCCGCAGCTCTGAGCCAGGCAGTGGAGGGGAATTTATTGGCTCCACGGGTTTAAGCCAGAGGCTTTTCTTAAGAATGCGACGGGAGGTGCCCACAGATGGAAGTGAGGCTGGGTGGGGTTAAGGTAAACTGTTTGTTGGACTCGGGTGCTGAGGTTTCCACCCTGACCGAAGAGTTTTTCCAGCAATACTTCCAGTGCCACCAAGCGGGCTTAGTGGATACTACCCGTGGTTGAGGATAACTGCCGCTAATGGCGGGACATACCCTACCGAGGGTATGTGGAATTCGACTTGGAAATGGGAGGTCGTAAATTTCCAGGTATGGGATTCTTGGTAGTTAGGGACCTGGATGATCCAGAGTCCCGCCGGGCGGAAGCGACAAATCCCGGGTATTATTGGTAGTAATATCCTCAGGAGGCTGTCTGAACAGCTACAAGAATCGGACTTGGTGGATTCCTCTGCTGAGTTGGTGCAGGTTTTGCGATTGTATTCTGCACCGCTCAGACAAATGGAAGCAATCAGGTGCAGTATGGGAAGAGATGGTGATGGAAAGATTGGTTTAGTAAAAACGAGGGAAACAATTAGGGTTCCCTCGAGATCCATGATGGTAATTGTAGGTACGGAAACCAACAGCATGGTACATACCATGCATTGGTGGAACAAGTTGATAGTTCTGAGGGTCAGTTCCAAGAGATGTGTTCGTAATCCCTCCTTTTCCAAGATAGAAAACGGGCGAGTTCCTGCGCATAGCAAACCTCGGGACGAAGATGTGGTTTTGCAACCAAGGACATGTATTGGCATCTTGCGGAAGCAACGCGGAGAGAGACGATGACCGTCACATAGTGCAAGTCAGTGCCCACGAGGTTGTCATTGGTTGCGTAGATGTCCAAGATAGTCAGGAGGATGATCTGAATAAGCTCTTGGGATTGCTTGATCTGGGAGATACTGATTTCACAAAAGATCAGTCCAAGAGGCTTAGAGGTGTGTTGCAGAACCACATACACACTTTTAGTCTTAATGACGAAGACTTCGGATATTGCGACAAGATCCGCACTCCATTCCTCTGCTCGACGACACTCCGGTGAGGTTACCTCACCGGCATATCCCACCCCACCTTCAGCCAGTAAGAGATCATCTTCGTAAATGGGTAGATCAGGGTATTGTCCGCCCCAGTACTAGCCCTTATGCTTCAGCTCTGGTACTCGTCAAGAAAAGGACGGGAGTCTTCGCCATGCATTGACTACGGGCAGTTAAATGCAAAAATTCGCCGAGATGCATATCCTTTGCCCGTATCGAAGAGGCCCTCGAAGCCCTCCATGGTGCAAGATTTTTCAGCTCACTAGATCTAGCTTCGGGCTACCTGCAGTGTGCCATGGAGGAGAGAGACATACCCAAAACAGCATTTCGTGTTGGTAGTGGTGGACTATACGAATTCACACGGATGCTATTTGGGCTATGCAATGCCCCAGCCAGTTTCCAACGGTTGATGGAGGCCTGTCTTCAGGATCAGAACTACCAAACCCTACTGTTATATCTAGACGATATTTTGGTAATCTCTAATACAGTCGACCAGATGCTTGACCGCTTAGAGATGGTTCTTGGGCGTCTGTCTTCATTCGGGCTAAAGGTTAAACCTAATAAGTGTCACTGGTTCCAGCATCAAATCTCATTCTTGGGCCATGTTGTGTCTGCAGAGGGTGTAGCCACTGACCCGGAGAAGGTGCGTGCCATTAAAGAGTGGGATGAACCCAAAAATGAGCACGAAGTAAGATCTTTCATGGGCCTGGCCAGTTACTACCGAAGATTCGTCCACAGGATTCGCAAAGATTGCAGCCCCACTTCATAACGTGATGGGAAAGATGGCTCCGAAACATCGTAAGGGTGCCAGGGTGACGTCTTCCCCAGTTCCCACGTTGCCATTTGCCAACCGATGGGATGAAAACTGTCGGGCTGCCTTTCATCAGCTGAAGGAACGTCTCATGACGACCCCAATCCTGGGTTTCCCCGACTTCAGTAGACCATTCATTGTGGAGACCGATGCAAGCTTTAGTGGACTTGGGGCCATCCTGTCACAAGATCAAGACCACGGACGAGTGGTAGTCTGCTATGCTAGTAGGAGTCTCAAGCCAGCCGAGAGGAATGATGCCAACTATAGCTCATTCAAACTGGAGCTACTTGCATTGAAATGGGCTGTAACCGAAAAGTTTCGGGATTACCTTCTTGGGTCTCGGTTTGTCATTATTCACTGACAACAACCCCTTGAGCTATTTTCAAACTGCCAAGCTCGGGGCAACAGAGTCACGTTCGGCGGCGCAGCTAGCACAGTTTGATTTTGAAGTTAAATTTCGGTCGGGTCGTGCTAATGGGAATGCTGATGCACTCAGTAGGAAGACTGACCATGGTGATAAGCTAGTCGGAGTACAGGAGGTGCAAGTCGTTGTGCAGGAGTGTACACAAAGCACTTGTTTCCCTGGGAACTTGAGGCGTCTGATCCAATGTTGTGCGGAACCAGGTGTGGCTCAATCAGACCAGACGCCTGTGTCTGTTCGATCGATGGACGCGACTTCTACCCTGCCTGCCATACCAAGGAGTGACATGGCAAAAGCGCAGGGAGTGACCCCACCTGACTATTATATGTCGCTACTGGCAGTCTGAGACCCCAACCACTAAGACACAGCTGGCCCGAGAACCAAAGACTGTAAGGAAACTTTTGAAATTTTGGGAACGCCTAGAGGAGATAGATGGTGTGTTATATCGTAACATCACGGAGAAAGGCCAGAATGTCAAACAACTGCTGCTGCCTAAGGTTCTGAGGGAGAAAGTTCTTGAGGAACTTCATGGCCATGCGAGACATCAAGGGATGGAGCGTACTTTGGCATTAGTGAGAGCTCGGTGCTACTGGTACAAAATGGCTGCCGATGTTGAAGGTTGGTGCCGTTCATGCGAACGATGCACACTGGCCAAAACTCCTCACCCCAAGGTTAAACCATCCATTGGAAACCTCTTAGCTACACGACCCATGGAGGTTTTGGCAGTGGACTTCACTGTGCTAGAGAAGGCGAAGGATGGTCGCGAAAACGTTTTGGTGATGACGGACGTTTTTACCAAGTTCACTAAGGCAGTCCCCACGAGGGATCAGACTGCAAGAACGGTAGCCCGTGTATTGGTGAAGGAGTGGTTTGTACATTTTGGGCCTCCTGCACGAATCCACAGTGACCAAGGCGCAACTCGAAGTGCCCTTGTCAAGGAGTTTTGCCAGCTATACGGGCCGAGAAATCTAGGACCACAAGCTACCACCCGGAAGGAAATGGTCAGTGTGAGCGATTTAACGCACCATGCATGACCGTCTCGCGGACTCTCCTGCCAGAACAAAACGGCGCTGGTCAGAGTTCCTTCCCGAGTTGGTTTATGCCTACAATGCCACTGTTCATTCTTCCACGGGCTACTCACCCTTCTTCCTTATGTTTGGTCGTGACCCAAGGCTCCCAGTTGACCACTTCCTAGACAGCACCGGAAGGCTCATGATGGCCAGCCAAATGTGGATGTGTGGGTAGCTGACCATCAAGAACGGCTACAACAAGCGTTTGATTTGGCTGGTCAGCGGGCAGAGGCCGCAGCCGTTCGCGTAGTCGACATTTTAATCGCAAGGCTGGTAACACGGATCTCCCAATGGGACGTAGAGTGTTCTACGGAACCGTGGGATACAAGGTCGGAACAAGATTCAAGACCTGTGGAATCCCACCCGTATAAGATAATTGGTAGGCCAAATCCCGAGGACATGTGTACATTGTTCAGCTGGCTGATGGGCTTGGACCGAAGCGGGCTGAACATCGTACAAATATCTTAGACGGGAAACAGTTGAATATCCCCCGGTTTGAGCATACAACATCCACACCCCAGGAAGGGAACAGTGACCATAATCCGGAAGAAGAGGTGGAACGTATATTTTTCACACAAGGAACTCCAGGGGCAGAAACCCCTGAGGATGTTGAGGATGAAGTCGAAATCCAAAGTTCAGATGAGGAAAGCCCTCCAATCACTCTTCGTCGGACAAACAGGGGTAATGCTGGTAGACATCGGAATGTACACCGCTTGCCTAGGTCTGCATTAGTCAATGAGGAAATGGCTGAAAGCAAGCGGGCCTGTACCCCAGTCAGTCCCCCACTCGACTTTGCTGAGTTGAGCAAGGCGGTGGCAGAACTAGGGAGCAGTTTGGGCAAAGTTCTGCAGGAAACCTGGCTTCGTACAAATAAAGGTTGTACATAGTTGCCGCGGACGGCAACGTTCAACGTGGGAGGAATGTAACGGGGAGAATAGGTACCCCACTTCCCCTTTACTGTGTATGTTATTCCTGTATCAATATTACTAACATTTGTTTTTCTTTTCCTTAGTACTAACACCGGATTCTTGATACAAACCATAAATATCAGGCACATTGTACCCTCACTTGTAAACTGACCCAGAGGTCCAGTGGCCTCAATCATCAAATCCCATTAACCCGCTATAAACAACCACTGCTATAAACTAAGATAGAGGTTTAAGAGGCCTTGAGCTGGCCGTTGCTAGTGCTTGCCAGGCAGCGTTGAGCGACTTGCCCACAGACATGCAATAAAAGCAGGCGGACTTTCTACAGATCTCCTATCTTCTGTATTTCTTCATATGAAACATGGCTGTATCACCTTCTTGACATCATAAAGCTGTACAATCAATTACCCTGGTTGGGCTCTGGTTGGCCTTGGTGCTGAGGTGGGCCATTTAATGGTAGTGCTCTGTGCTGGATGGGGGTTTTCTTCTTGAGTAAAGCGTTTTATTAAAGTTTAACCACTGTATCCTGGTCTGTAATGAGTGTATCATTTCATGAGTTGAAACGGTCGCTTACAGGTAATTCAAAAAAAAAATCAGATTTGAATGGTAAACATCCTTGGTGTATTAAGTTGATTATGGTATCTATCTTCCCTTGAAATAATTTGGTCTGAGGCACTGTCATCAAATTACCAAAAAATCATTGAAATATGCAAAAAGGTTTTGGGTAAATAAATAAGGAAAGTCTGAATATGAGCAATGAGATAATGTCTCATGAAAATTGTAATGAAATAAAAGGAAATGCTTAATATGAGCAATGCTATTACACAAAAGCTTTACACATCAAATTAAAAATACAAATAATTTATTGTTAAGTGACTTACCGAAACTGATGAGAGAGCAGAAGAAGATACAGCCGAGCCCTTAACGAAGGCGGCATCTTTGTCATTGGCATCAAACTCAATCTGACCGATCATCATTGTAGCAGCCAAGATGGAAAACATCTCATCTTGTTCCTGTGTATTTAGAAAATCACATACTTGTATTTGGAGTCCTCAAGTACTGAGCCACGAAGCTTAGGGACAAGGACCAAAGTCATGGCACAGCCAAGCTTTTGAGAAGCCCGGCCAGGCCCAGGCTTTTCCCCTGCCTACTGGCCTATATAATGAGCTCTGCTTGTCTGGGCTAGGCCCTCCAGAAGCCCATGTTATGTTGATTGGCAGGTACTGTATTGTTACAGGATTAGGACTCACAAAAGACAATTAGGAGGCCAGGTAACCTAGGCCTGGGCAGGCTTCTCCCTTACGTCCATGTCTGATGAGTCACGAAAGTAGATTATGAGTCCTTTAAAAATAACACTTTAGCAAGAATACTAAATACTGGATTCAGACGTCTATTTGTGTGACGATTTTGCCACCACTACAATTGTATCTTGTGCCAGTGTATGCCAACTTTTTAATTGTAATTAATAATTTTGTTTCTTAACCCTAACTCCCTAGGTCCATTTGCTTACACATAACCTGAATCCTCCAAAATCCTTCAGTAGTAAAGCAAGCACATGACATGTACGCACACATGTGTTTCTAATCTGTGATACATGTACATGGCCAGGGACCCTCCCTGCATGCATGGAGCAATAAACAGTGTCCACTGACCCAAGCACTGGCCTTGCAATCACTACAACAAACATGGATGTACATGTACCATGGAAAGGCAGGTATGCCTAATAACCTCAATCCTCCAAAATCCTTCACTTTTTTACAAATGAATTTGTTCACATTGAGTAAATCTTAATGGGGTCTAAAAATGATTTTTCAAAAAGATGTTGCATGTAACCTCAATCCTTCAAAATCCTTCACTTTTTAGGTGTTCGGGTATGTGCCCGAAACACCTCTTGTTTTTGTTCGTTTTTTTTTTTTTACTTCTTCTTCTTCTTCTCCCCCGCGACTGTCCGGTAACAAACACATACTCGCAAACTTCACATGAACTTGAAACTTGGCATGTACTTAGAACTTAACAAGTAGATGAAACACGAGTTGTGAGTGACCCCAATTTGACCTTACTTCCTGTCCAAACCGGAAGTCAAAGTTTAATATTAAAAAATATATCTCAACAACCACAAGAGTTAAATTCACAATTTTTGTACCATTGTACAGATCGTGAATTGTCAAAAAATATTTACAAAAAGGTGACCCCAATTTGACCTTACTTCCTGTCCAAACCGGAAGTCAAAGTTTAATATTTAAAAAAATCATATCTCAACAACCAAAACAGATAAATTCACAATTTTTATACCATTGTACAGACCGTTAATTGTCAAAAGATATTTACAAAAAGAAGACCCCAATTTGACCTTACTTCCTGTCCAAACCGGAAGTCAAGGTTTAATATTTAAAAAAATCATATCTCAACAACCACAAGAGGTAAATTCACAATTTTTGTACCATTGTACAGATCGCTAATTGTCAAAATATATTTACAAAAAGATGACCCCAATTTGACCTTACTTCCTGTCCAAACCGGAAGTCAAAATTTAATATTTAAAAAAATCATATCTCAACAACCACAAGAGGTAAATTGACATTTTTTGCACCCTTGTATAAATTGTTAATTGTCGAACTCACCATTGTACAGATCGTTAATTGTCAAAAAATATTTTCAAAAAGGTGACCCCAATTTGACCTTTACTTCCTGTCCAAACTGGAAGTCAAAGTGTAATATTTTAAAAAATCATATCTCAACAACCACAAGAGGTAAATTGACATTTTTTGCACCATTGTATAGATTGTTAATTGTCAAAAAATATTTACAAAAAGGTGACCCCAATTTGACCTTTATGTCCTGTCCAAACCGGAAGTCAAAGTTTAATATTTAAAAAAAATCATATCTCAGCAACCACAAGAGGTAAATTAAAAAAATTTGCACCATTGTACAGATCGTTAATTGTCACAAAATATTTAAACAAAGTTGACCCCAATTTGACCTTACATCCTCCCGAACACCTAGAGTTTGTGTCGAGACAAACTCTGAATCTCTAATTTACAAATGAATTTGTTCACATTGAGTAAATCCTAATGGGGTCTAAAAATGATTTTTCAAAAAGAAAATCCATACATCAGTGCTTGTTGAGGGTAGGTTTTAAAGGGACAATGTCGTCACGCTCAGAAAAAACAGGGCATGTTTACGATGAACACAGTGACTGAAAATTACTTGCTCATTTACGCAGCAGCAATGGTAACATGACCTTTTCATGTGCAGTATTATTTTCAGTCACTGACTTAATCTAAAACTAGCACTCTGATTCCATGCCCTGTTGATCATGATGATATTGTCCTTTTAAACCAGAAAAACGCTAATTTGTGTTAATTTTATTAAAATGTTATTAACATAAGTTTATTATTTTGTATTATTATTTATTTTTTTAAATTTTTTTGGGGGGATGCGCTTAAAAAACAAATAAAATTTAGGTAAACTTTTACCGTATCAAGAAATCCGACCAGATCCATTGCATTAGTCAGCTCAGCTAGCATGTCCTTCAGTTTCTTGGTGTTGGACTGGCTTGGTCCATTAGTCAGATATCTGTCGAAACAATGGGTCAATCCTTGAGTTTGGTGTATTTTCTTTTGGTGAATTTGTGCATGGGCACCTATAAAATTATTGTTACTCAAGAGACTAGCACGTGGTGAACAAGCATGTTTCTATTCGTACACTGAAAGCTTGATATAAAGGTAATTCTTTAAACTGGCTACTTAGATAATAATTTCAGGCAATTGTATAAAAGAGCCATAAAAGGCTGTTGTCATCGATTGTTTTTTTTTTAAATTTTAGGTTAAGCAAGTATCTTCAGGGTCCCAAAAAATTATGTTTGCAACTTCTGAAGTAACTCATGCACAATACAGAATACACGTATAGAATGCAGGTAAAATATTTGGAGACGTACTTGTAATGTTCATAACATAACAATAACATAACAATAGCATAAGTTTATTGCAGACCTCCTTGTGCTCTATGTGTTCTAAAACAATAACATAAGCTGTGAATATTATAGTATACAAATATAACATGGTTTGAGGGTGGACAGTCGATATTAGCTCCCCAAGGTATTGGAAGTTGACTAGTTTGTCAACTTCCAATACCGAGAGGAGCTAATATCGACTGTCCACCCGAAATAAATCATGTTATATTTGTTTTACTATACCTCATACATATTCAGTTGCCATTACAATAATAAGGAGCTCGGGAAAACGCGAATTGACATTTACGTGTGCCGCCATCTTTTCATGTGTATGTACATGTATGCGATGTACTACACCCGTGCGACTGTTCCCCGCCGGGACTGTTCCCCGCCGGGACTGTTCCCCGCCGGGACTGTTCCCCGATGCGACAGTCTACTACGCACTACTACGCATGCGTATTTACCCTGTGCGTGAATACTCGCGGGCGCTTGGTAAACAGCCAAAATAGCATTTGGCACGTGATGGTGAATGGACCAGTGAGAATTCGGCTCTCGATCATGAATATGTATGAGGTATAGTGATACTTAATTTCAACCCTCTAGTTTTCAATAAATATATATCATAAAACTAACCTGTGAATGTTTCACCAATATAGATGCACACTTTTTTTTTATTTATTTATTTTTTTTATTTTTAGAAAACTGTAAAAAAAAAAAAAAATGCAGACTTTTTGAAATTTAACATTTCAAATCCTTTTTTACAGTTTACTTTTTTGGTAAAATGTCTGTAAATGCATCCATACAAGATATATGTATGAAAACTGACATGTGAAAGTTTCAACAAGAAAATAGTGAATATGCATTTGTATAATCATTCCAACTTGAAATTTACGTCTTCGAATGACAAATTCTTTTTGCAAATTACTTCACAAATTTGACTTAAATACTTTTACTCCTCAGACAGGAACATATATCAAGGGATGTTGGACACCATTATCAACTTGACACCAATATATATATATATATATATATATATTTTTTTTTTTCAAGATTACCAATAGTGTACAGGAACAGGTGAACAGCACGTGAGTGTACACTTCCCTCACTGAAATTCGATTAACATTTGCGATCCATCCAGATGCAATTATATCTTGACAGACAAGAATTGCACCCCGAGAGACTTCGATCGCATTCTGTAAACCAATGCTAATGATCCCCGGCAAACTCACTTGTACTTGTCGGCGTTGGACATCTTGTATTTCTTCTGCTGCTCAGGAGTCAGCCCGGCAAACATGTAGTAGAAGATGTGAAAGTTCTCCTCTCCCTTGTTCTGGAAGACCACCCTGGACTTCTCCAACAGGTATTCAGATATCTTCGCACCCATCACTATCAGGAATACATTTTTCATGATGTTGATCAACTTTTGTAACAATATTTAATAAGAATATTTTCAATAACATGTATTTTTCTTGTAAGAATGTTTTTAACAGACTCTTGTCCCCAAAGCAAAAACTGCAATAGTTTTCATTGTAAGTGCAATACAGGGGGCAGATCCAAATTGGAGGGTATCTGCATTGTTACAAATGTTATTCCATCCACAACTCCACCAAATTTAACCTCTCCAAATTGGTGGGGGACGGAAGGGGTATGGGCAATAATTCACAGAAAGACAATACTGCAACTTGTTGTTAAGCTGAACATCCTGAGAAAAATTAATTGAAAAGGTAATTAACCCTAACTCGCTCGGCATTTTTGCTAGGAACCATCCCAAATCCTCTAAAATCCATCAACATGAAGTAAAATGGTACCCCAATTGTTGGACTTTGATGGAATTGGTACAGTAGCAAATGCAAAGCATCCATGGCTTGGCTATACACAGTCCTGAATCCAACAAAAGCAGCCGGTGGAGTTTGATGGATTTGGTACACATGGCTACATGCTCTATTCACTGGGCTATACTGTGGAGTACTGAATCCGCCCAAATCAAGCAAAACCAGGTGGTGGATTTTGATGGAGTTGGGGGTAGATAGGGTGAACACTTCTCTTCAGAGTCAGGGAAAGCAGATGCGGACAAGATCCGATGTCCCCAATATCCATAGTATTTGTACTCACAAAGGAAATCAAATAAAAGGCTGATAACACACATTATTATTTTGCCAATTTGTTTACCTTTTCCCTCTTTGAACTTGAGCTGGATGTACTTGCCAAATCTGCTGGAGTTATCGTTCATGGTGGTCTGCGCATTACCAAAGGCCTCAAGGAGGGGATTCACCTATTCACAATATTAAGCTTTCATTTAATAATAATAATAATAATAATAATAATAATAATAATAATAATAATAATAATAATAATAATAATAATAATAATAATAATAATAATAATAATAATAATAATAATAATAATAATAATAATAATAATAATAATAATAATAATAATAATAATAATAAATATAATTTTAATAATATTAAACTTTGACTTCCGGTTTGGGCAGGAAGTAAGGTCAAATTGGGGTCACCTTTTTGTAAATATTTTTTGACAATTAACGATCTGTACAATGGTATACAAATTGTGAATTTACCTCTTGTGGTTGTTGAGATATGATTTTTATTAATATTAAAATTTGATTTATCCTTATTCAATATCTGATGACCTCATCATGACGTCACAACTCATGTTTCATCTGACGTCACAACTCATGTTTCATCTACGTGTTAAGTTCTAAGTATATGCCAAGTTTCAAGTTCATGTGAAGTTTGCAAGTATGTGTTTTTTTGTAGACAATCGATCCGGAGAAGGAGAAGAAAAAAAACGAACAAAAACAATAGGTGTTTCGGGCACATACCCGAACACCTAATAATAATAATAATAATAATGTGGACTTATATAGCACACGTATCCACCAAATTGGTGCTCAAGGCGCATTATATTACTACCCTTGCTCATCAGGCTCATAAATCATTCCTGAAACCATTTCAGCTCCCTGGGGAGTATACAGCTCAATTGCTGCCATTACAGCGCATATAGGGCTGTAATCAAACACAACAACCAACTCTGCCCTCACAGGTACCCATTTACCCCTGGGTGGAGAGAAGCAATTATGGTAAAGTGTCTTGCTCAAGGACACAAGCACCCTGGTCGTGGCTGGGATTCGAACCCACATTCTGACGACTCAGCCATCAGAACACAAATCCGATGCTCTAAACCGCTCAACCATGGCACTCCATAATTTATCTATTTACAAGGAGAAAAACAATCCATAGAAAATGCCAAAATTTCCTTACCACCCAATCTCAGATCCCTCCCCCCTTCCGCATAAAATAATTCACACTGCCCTACTAAAGTTAAAGAAATGTTCATGACGAACTAGTGCACCCAACAAACTTTGCAAAGTTCCCCCTTCTACAAAAAATGCTTTATTAGTTGACCTACATGTATTAACCAATTGCAACTTAGTCAACATGGAAGTTTTTGCAGAGCTATTGTTTTGTTTCAGATAAATTTGCATATTGTATGTGTAATTTTCAACGATGTGATAGGTCAATAAGTCAAACTTTTTATTTGCATACTTTCCTGATCTTTTTCTGAACAGACCATTCAGGCAATTTACAAATACCTCATAATGCATTATTCATCATCCAATCTGCATTATTCATCAACCAACATGCATTATTCAACATACACTATTCATTATTCAACATGCATTATTCAACCCACCCCCCCCCCCCAAATACATTATTCAACCCCCAATTTAATGCATTATTCATTCATCAATTATGGACTGAACAAACCTGAAGGATCTGTTGCTCCAGTTGCGACTTCCCTTTGCACAGTTCAATGAGTTGCTTGATGATAAACTTGGTGCTCTCCGTCTTACCAGCTCCACTCTCACCACTAGGGGAGGCGTTACAAAACATGCTAATTACCTCATGAATATTTATGAAACATATAAATGCTAATTGCATTGACGTTTGCGCCCATCAAAGAAATATTATGTGTTGACATAAGCATTAAGAAATATATCAAATGTCAAAATGTATTAAAGTTATACTATACCTCAGGAGATTAGACATGTTAATTTACTCATGAATATTCATTAACCATGAATATTCATACGAATATTCCTAACAAAAAATGGAAATGTTTGAATATATCAAATTAATACTTATTGGCAAAAGCTTTAAATCCAATATACACTATCAATAAACTAAAAAAACATAATTATAAAACATACTTGGTGTAAAAGCTGCTGATAAAATAAAACATCTATAAAAAAATCTATAAGGTGCTATCACTTTAATAAAATTTGGAAAATTTAACCTTTATGTGTACAAGAAATGTGGACTTGCTGTAATAATTTCCTGCCTCTATATTAAAAACAACTCATAGCATCCCCATTCCACACACACATACAACAAGAATTCATGTGTTCCACACTTGCACAAATCCAATAATTGCAAATAATGGGCGAGAATACTAACTCATGATAATGGCATGATAGCAGTCAACTCAAAACAAACTAGGTACATCAAACAAAAGCCGGCAAGTCTGTGAAAGGCTGTCGGCAAATGTTACTTCTAAAACCTTCATTTTGTTACGGAAAAAAAAAATCAGAGACTTAAAATGCTCAGTTGGAATTTTAAAAAGGTATTTGGAACCGAAAACCGGGTAATTAACCTTAGGCTAATCTGGATTTATTTTACTCTTTTCCCATAAAAAATACAATGAAGCAAGCTTCAAAAATGAAATCTGTCATCCAGAGACAAAAATTGCATGTTAGAATGAATACGAACAATATGAATGCATTTTTACTATGTTCTTGTTTAACAACACAGTGAAATAAGTTAATACTTTCACAGGTTGGTTTACGTACATATCACATGATTCTAACAAAGTACGGATGTATTTACAGACATTTTACCAACTGCTTTTATGCAGTTCAAGTCCAAATTGAATATTTTACTTTATATAACTTAAATCAATAATTCCACTACCTTTATCATGTAAAATGTATCAATTCCACATCTACTTTATTATTTAACCCTCCTACTGTTTGACCATTTGAAACCATTCAAAATTTCCACTTACCAAAATGGCCATTGGTTTTGTACACACATTTGAAAAGTGTTGGTAGCAAGCTTTAATACCATTCAAATCCATTCAAATGGTTTTTGAATGGTGGATACACTACACCTTGGTGTGTTTCACAAAACGAATTGTTTCAAATGGTGCATCAACTTGTCTGAAAAAGGCACCAAAAGTAGGAGGGTTAATGGTGGGCCAAAGTTTACGCAGTACCCATACTTTATTTTTAGGCAAAAATACATGGCACAGCAATTAATCCATATATGGGCAATTCCATGGTTACTCATGTTACATTTTTTGAGGTATTAGTCCCATAATTTCCTTACTTACATAAGTTCCTTACATTTCACTCATCTTTTTTTAATTTTTTTTTTTTACAGAAAATGCATTATACCCAGACCAAACTCAGCACAAACAATTATTTAATAAATTTGTTATATGTATGCTATATAAGAGAAAAATGCTGGTTACTCATGTTACATGTTGCATAAAATGTTACATTTACTCTTATACAGTATGTCCCCAAAAAAGTGTCACTCTAACTATTTCTGAAAATATACAAATACCCCAAAATACATTTTGGAACTTTTTCATTTGCACAGATACTCCTAATCCTTGGCCTAAACACCTGTGAGTTTTATGTAATCACAGGTGTTTAGGCCAAGGATTAGGAGTATCTGTGCAATTGAAAAAGTTCCAAAATTTATTTCGTGGTTTTGGTATATTTTCAGAAATAGTTAGAGTGACACTTTTTTTGGGACATACTGTATAACATACATATAACAAATTTCTGAAATTGTAAAATATTTTGTGCTAAGTAAGGTGCTATAATGCAACTACTTTGTGCTATAATGCAACTACTGTGAAAAAAAAACTGATGAGTGAAATATATATAATGGCATTAAGAGTGGACCCAAAACATTCAAAAATCTGACGAGAGTAACCATGAAATTACCCATATGACACACTGTAAACTGATCATATGTGTGCAATGTTATAGAAAAAAGGTCAAATTAATTATGGCTAAACGTACACAAACCCCATCATGAATTCATAAGTCCAAGGTTCAAATAAAACACTGTGCATGTATGTCCTATATTACGGCAGTGCATATAATGTTTTTGATTGAGAAAAAAAAGCAAACTCAAAAATGTCTGTAAAACAGAGCTACATGTATTAAAGGTGCCATTTTAGATGTATACACTAAAATGTTTGCAAATTCATCCATACTTAAGAAGAATCAAGAAATATGTATCAAAACCAACCTGTGATCAGGTAAGATCATTGTGCAGTCTAAGAGAATACAGTCAAAATGCTTTCAGATTGTTCGTATTCATTCCAACATGAAATTTCCGTCTTTGGATGACAAAAATAAATTTTAGTAACTATTTAACCAACAATAGTGCCTGAGAGAAAATATTTCAAGGGATGTTTGCCATTACCGACTTTATACCTGGAAAGTTTCATGTAAAACTGTGGTCATTTATGTTTTTTGATATACCCAATAGTGTATATGTGACCGGCTCCACAAAAATGGGTATTATGGGACAAAATTAAAAAATTGAGTTACATACATAGTTGAATTGGTTACATTATAAGCTTTAATTTGGTGTAGGTTTGAACCCTGTGGCATTTTGCATTCTGGAGATATACTGATTTCTGCATATTCATATTGTACAAATTAACGGAAGTGCCTTCAGAGATACAGCCCTTTAAACACAGCAAGTGGAAAAAGAAATGAGCTAAGAAGAAACTCTCTTGAATGCCCATAGCAACAGTTATGTTCCTTTTGAGCTCCTTTAGGAATGCTTGTGCAATATAAATTTGAATTATCAAGCATCTTGAAGTATTTTTTCAAATATTTTTGCTAATTTGCACAATGTGTAAAATTTAAACTTTTGTTTTTTCATCTTCACTCATCAATAATAATATTTCTGTAAATAAATTATGAAAGTATTGATATAATAGAAGCCAATAAACCCCCCCAAAAAAAATCACGTTGTGAATTTTTTTTTCACCCTTTCCACATAGAACAGCCCTTTACGGGTAATAGCATAGCATCCCTTAATACCCTTTTTCGCAGAGCAGGTCACATATAGTGGCTTGCAGCTTTAAGTGCCACAGTCAATAATGTGTCATAGTGTCTATGAGATCTGTGCATGTTCCAAAGGTTGCTGATTTGATTAATATGTATTGATCTCTTATTACAACTCAAATGAATTCTGAACGGGAGATAAATAAACAGACACACCCATTTTTTTTCTTTCGGAAATTATGTTTTTCTAAAAAACAATTTCAAATTATTCTTCTCTTTTCGGAACTCATGAAAATAATTAAAGATGTATTGCCTATGTTTTGGTTAAAAATTCCAAAAAATTGTAATCTGATCATTGTGGATTTCTTTTTAGATACTTTGCAATGAAACATTTCACAAAATAATTACCAGAAGTTTGGTTAAAATTCATTAAGAAATGTGTTTTACTAATTCTATTTTCTGAATATGCCCTATAATTCCTGATCTATTAAAAATATTTTTTTCTGCAAAAATTTCAGTCAGTCAGTCAGTCAGTCAGTCAGTCAGTCAGTCAGTCAGTCAGTCAGTCAGTCAGTCAGTCAGTCAGTCAGTCAGTCAGTCAGTCAGTCAGTCAGTCAGTCAGTCAGTCAGTCAGTCAGTCATTCTATTTTATTATTATTATTTTTTTTTTGGGGGGGGGGGGGTTTGACAAACTTAGCCTAAAGGGGATCAGGGTGAGGAGGCCCAGGGGGGTAACACCTGGTAGTTTCACCCCATAGTCTCCTATACCCATTAGTGATCCAGGGGTTGGTAAAGGGGCATGGACCTTTCCCTTTTATCACCATGCATGTAAATTTTCCATTTGTTTTTTGTGTGCCCCCTCCATTTTTATCATTGTGCCCCCTCCATTTTTATCATTGTACCCTTTTTTTTTGCTTTGTCCCCCCTTTTTATGAGACCCTAGATCCGCCCCTGGCCCTACCACTTGACGAGATCTTACCTGATAACAATGCATTGATTTTTCTTGCCACCCACTGCGCTGCCAGTAAGCATAGCTTGATATGATGAATCAGACACAGCAAAGATGTGTGGCGGATTGTCTGTCCTCATCTTGTTTTTATACATTTCTGTATGCTGTAACACAAATGTCCAATGAAAATCAATGGTAAATATGACTTACATGTAGGTGACGATAATTCCGTGTTCCTCTGATTTCAAGGTTGGCAAGTATTGAATGGGTATCATTTCATAATAATACAATGAGCAAACTCATGCTTATATAGATTACAACAGTAATAATGTACATGTTAGTAAGTTTGAAGGACAAGTCAATATTTTTTTATTAAGACGTGTGGGTGATTTTTTGCAGTTACTTGTTGACTCACCTGTTGACCATAGATGCCAATGTCCCGAAAGGGATTAACTGCCACAAGGATATCACCGACATATGTCTGGGAAAACAAAACAACAACAAAACTCTCATTGATTGTGGTAAAATGATGGTTTTATGAAATGTTGTATACATATTGATCACATAATTGTTTTAAAGGGACAAGATCGTCACAATCAACAGGGCATGGAATTGGAGTTTTAGATTAACTCAGTGACTGAAAATAATATCCACATGATAAAGTCATAGTACCACTGCTGTTGCACAAATGAGCCAGTAATTATCAGTCACTGTGTTCATCTTAAACTAGGACACCGATTCCATGCACTGTTGAAAGTCTGCTCTGATCTAGATGATATTGTCCCTTTAAAGAGATAATATCATCACAAACAACAGGGCATATTTCAAACTTACACCATGTATGCTTTTACAAAATTATAAGTTAATTTGATAATCTGGTGATAACCAATGTTCAACCTTCCCTTTAAAATTTGACTGTTTGTTATTTTTGAATAAATTGAAGGGAAAGAATGTTGAACCCAACCGCCACTAATTGTGCACAATGACTAAGCATGTGTTTTTAGTAGACGACAAAATGGCCAACATCTCACTGGATGTACTTTCATTGCTCAAAACCTCCCAAAATATCATTTCCAGTCCTCACTTGACGACACTTTCCTTTCCTTAATTGTGCCCTCTATCATCTTTTAAAGGAAAATCTGTGATATTTGTCATATTCGGATAGAAAAGTGGCAGTTGTATTCTACCTTCTTTCCAAATGAAGATCCACCACTTCATTTAACATGTATAGGATCAGAAGCTTTGCATGGTGGAGATATACAGTATGAGTACTAAGATTTGCAGAAGCACCATGTAAACAATCTCTTACTGTCTTAGTCTTAGGAGTTGTAATATTTGTTGGTTCCCAGAAGAACCAATGTTGTGAACTTTAAAATTCTCAACGCCAGTTCTTCTCAGAACCTAAAATTACTAAAAACTCCTAAAAATAAGAGGTTGTCAAAACTTACTTCTAAAAATATGTATGGTAAATCATAATATCATTAAGTTTAATTTTTTTTTTTAAATGTTAATGTTTGAAAGGAAAAAAAGGAAGGTATATAATGAAGTAAAATCTTCCCCATGTGAACTGGGAAAACAACACTATCACAAGTTGGTTTCATTGTACTGAATGCCCGTTTTGCTTTTTCTAGGGAGAACAAGTATTGTAGAAACACTCACGTAGATTTTGTCCTGACCGTATCTGTGCTTAAGTTCTTTCAGCAGGATGTCCTGAGTGAGATTTCCCAGTGCAGCGAGATCGTCGGTTTTCCCGACCGGTACATCTGGACTGGCCATTGCACCGGCTAAGTAAACGGCCTAATAATGCCCGCAGAGAAATAATTGTCCGTCAGTATAAAATTTTACAAGTTGATTAAAAGTTGTGCATGAACTTGTTGTACTGCGTTGTGGCAGTCGTTTTTGGTGGAAATGAATGATAATTGTTCATACCTCACTCACAGATACTGTACGCTTCACTGAACATAGTTGTATAATGGAGGTAAATATAACGTTTATTCAATAGAATTGCAATGTGACGTGTTCGGGTGCGTTTGAAAGGGAGGTGGGTGCGACCATAGATTATGCCGATGGCTGGTGCAGAGAGGTCACTGTACAGGTACGGTGACATCAACATGACACCGCCATTCTGAAATTAGACGTGCAGTGAACCGTATCGTACTCTTACATATATGTATTTTTGGTTTGCAGGTGCGCTATTTCTCGAGTTATGTGATTGGTGCACGGCCTAATTGAAAATGGAACGATCGCGGTGATTGGGCCATTCTTTGATCAAAGTCGGTGCACTGTGACGTCGAATATAATGTTCGTCATCATCAGTGCAGTGTGCCGACTACGCAATCTGACCAAACTTGTGGGTGGATTGGGTGCAAATTCTAAATTTGGTAAATTTTTAGTTGATTTCTGTGAAATAACTGAAGTGATTCATAATCTGAACACAATAAGCGTCACAATGCAACAAATAATGCATCATAATGCATCTCACTGTAAAGCGCTGTGATACCGTTTGTGTAAGAGCGCTATATAAATGCCTTCATTGTATTGTAAACAAATGATAAACAACTTGTTCTAATCAGACGGTTTTAACAAAACTCAGTTCACTGCCAGATTTTTTTTTACCGGGGAAGAAGATTATTTGACAGAGCGCCTTTCAGAACATCCACACAGTTGTTGAACAGGCTATGCATAAGATATTTTCATTTCTCCTTAAAAAAATGAATTGAAATCACTATAAGACGGGGGAAACTATGCTTCATCTTCCCACAAACATAAACAAGTTCCGAAATAATTACTCTGGCCTATGGATACACAAACCAGGATTCAGGAATGCTTAAAGATGAATCGCACGTTTTTTTTGGGGGGGGGGGGAGGGGGGTTTGAGAAAAACAAACAAACTCCAAGACGCAAACAAATGTAATAAATACTTGTTTTATTACCGATACATAAGAATATCACAAGTGCCGCTAGACAGAATAGCTTTATATATATATCATTTTATATAAATTACTTAAGGCTCTTCCCTATTTATGCGGTGCAAAGTAAAACCGCATTGACTGTTGATTCTGACTTACAAAAACACCAAGGGCCAACTTCATAGAGCTACCATGGTACCTCCATGGAGGTACCATGGTACCTCCATGGAGCTACCATGGTACCTCCATAGAGCTACCATGGTACCTCCATGGAGCTACTAAGCAGAGAGTTTTGCTGAGGAAATGTTTTTGCTAAGCAATACAAAACAGAATACCAGCCACATTGCACACATTTTCTATGAAAGGTTTGGCTGGTAAACAAGCTCAGCAAATGTTTCTTGTAATCAATTTGTTCTGTTCTGTACCAGCTCTATGAAAATGGCGCCAGGAGTTTTGAAACTTCCTTGATACTGAATACAAACATCATAAAGTATTTGTTTAATCTTTTCAATAAAGGAAAAGATAAACAATTTAGTTTCAAGTGATTATAACAAAATGATTGCCTTCTTGTCTGATTGTTTTTCTTTCAAGTTAAGTGACGTTAAGGCCCTCTGTGCTCAAACTGTTGTTTACATTGACAAATATTTTTTTTAAATCTTGATTTGCTATTTTGAAGGGTCGCCACAGTCACCACTTTAAAATGAGACGAAAATACAACCAATATGCCTAAACACTTAGGCCTACTGAAAGACTATTGAATATCAAACGATAACCCAAATAATAATTTCAGTTTTTAATTCGTCTTCCATTATCCATCTAGCTGCTAATGTCTTAAACTCGAGTCATAAACAATTTGCAAATTAAAACATAATTTATCATGGTAAAATCGGTTTGGGTATGTAATACAGATCTTAAGTAAATACGTTGATTTATTCTAGAGTTATTTTATAAAACATTTCTTAAAACCAAACAGTGGAACACTTTTCCCGCGTCTTGAAATTCAAATAAAATTCAGGTACAAAATATGGCTAACCCTAAACATTTTAAAAACAAGTTGTACAGGCCTCGTCATATGAAAGCATAAAACTTGTATCCACTTTAAACACAGGGGTTCAAAAATAACGCATACGCTTAGTACAAGTAACTAATTCTATGCACAAAATGAAAACCAAAATATACATCTTAAAAAAATATTTTAAATGTTGGAAACTAAGCAATAAAAAAAAATCACATTTATCAAAATGGTACTTTGAAACGAATAATAATTTAAAACAGAACTGTAATCCTGTTTTACATACCAGTATTTAATCTACATACAAATTATCCTTTCTTTAATAAGCTTACAAAAATCACAAAATAAGCACCAAATTCTAATATTAATGAAAGGCACGGTCTAAGTTCCTGACGCCCCCAGGCATAAACCAGCACCAAAATCACACGGCCAATAGATTCATTTTAGCGGGAAGGTACATCATTGGTAATGCTGGCAATATTGCTAACTTTCTTTGAATCAAGATGTGCATTGAACATAAACAAACTTGTGGAAGTTTCGGCTCATAACCTCGAGTCGTTAACGAAGAAGAATAGTGAACATGCGTGCAAACCTCAGACAAAATTATTTCTTATGAAAATTGATACCATCAAGGACTTAACACCAAGTGAGATTTACATTTTGAAAAATTTGGCTATTTGGTTATTTTACGAAATCTTAAATTCCAACAGAGCATAGGGTAAACTTAAAACGAAAAAAAATACCTACTTTTCAAAAATACAGCTTAAATAAGTGATACATTTTGTATTTACAAGGTTAGTTTTTGGTACCGGTAATTGTTTTAGACAAGAAATAACATTTCAGTTTAAATATATTTTTAGAGCATTTTAAAACACTGAGTTGAATACACTGCCAATCCGTACACCGATTTGTATATACATATATAGCTACTGTGATTCTTGTTTTCAGTTTTTTCTGCAATACAAATGAAGCAATACTAACTAAATCTAGAATAAACTGATGTAGGAAAGCAATAAATAGAGTATTTACACAAAAGTACAAACTCGTGTATACACTTCAATGCAACGTTTGATAACGAAATGTCTCCTCGCTATTACCTTTCGATGCCGTGATTATTATTGATATACTTCTACGGGTGTTGCTAAGGTAATGGGGCGGATCCAGCGTCTCAAAAAGGAGGTGGGCACTTGGCAATTTGGGCGCCCACAAAAAACGTATGGTAAATTTACATGCATGGCAATACAAAAAGGGGGTACATGCCCGCCCGCCCCCCACGTGGCCAAGGAGATACAGTGTCAGTTTCTGACTCAACACCGATTTAATGAAGAATATTCACTGTGTTTTTATTTCACTGGAAATGTTGTTCAGAAATCAGAATCCGACCCTAGTATTAAACTTCCATTTTCCCTTTCAATCTTTGAACAAAATAAATAAAATAGTAAGTAAGATTTGTAGCTTTGCATGGTGAAAAGGCTGTTCGCGGTGACACCATGTGAACGAATTATCTTTTGAAGAGTACCGGTAGTTCTGAAGAGAAGTACGGTGGTTACAACTCGACGTTTCTATCAGTATGCTCTGATCGTCATCAGTAAGTAAGCAAGATGATTCTATCAACAGACATGAATCTTAATAAGGAAACTGGTCCGCTTATAAGTAAAATTTGTAGCTGTGCATGGTAAAAATGATAAGTAAAGACTGTCTGCGGTGACACCATGTCAAAATTCTCTTTTGAGTAGTTATTAGACCTGACAAGAACTGGTTGGTAACAACTCAATGTTTCGATCAGTATATGCTACGGAAGCTTAAATGACCATCCTGTTACCAACGGTTACTTAGATAATTTATCGTGGGAAAATGCACAACATATTACGGATTTCAAAGATATTTTTCTCAGAAACACAGAATTCCATGATAACGTATCTGTGAAACAAGGCATTCCATGATAATGTATCTGTGAATCATGGAATTCCATGTTTCACAGATACATCATCATGGAATTCCGTGTTTCACAGATACATTATCATGGAATTCCGTATTTCTGAGAAAAATATATTTGAAATCCGTAATAGCTGGTGCATTTTTCCACGTTTCCACGATAAATTATCTAAGTAACGCGGGAACAGGATGGCCATTTAAGCTTCCGTAATATGCTCTGATCGTCTTCAGGAGAATGTCTGACTCTGAGAGACGCTGCTGCTTAAGTAGACCGCTTATAAAATATAGCAATTCGTCATCATCACAAAGATTTAATGAATGCTGCTTTGATTTAACAATTGTTTCATTACAAAACAAAATTAATTAACTGCGGTTATTCAAGGCATCGCCATTTAAAAAAACATAGTCATAGTTACATATGTCTTTAGTACAAAATCACACAAAATATCATCTGAAAGCAGAATCTTTAACTTTAGAATGTCGGAGAAGCTTCCAAACTTGGTAAACTGAAAGGGTCGAGATTACAAATTTAAAACAAAAATTAACAATTTAAAAAATGTTACATTAACTAAACTGGTCCACTTAGTACTTTTACTTAGGAGTATGAAAATATAATGGTTTGTATAAATTAAGTAAATCTTTTGTTCCACATGTACCAAGTAGGTCTTTAAAAATGATGAGTGACATCAAAGTGTCTGGTTGACTGACTGACTGACTTCTGTTTTGCACAATCCACCCAGTAACTTAATTCCACCTTTCATACATTCAACCCAGGGCCGTACCGAGGGGGGTGGGGGGGTGACACCCCCAACAATTTTTCTCAGTCGGCATTTACAGCCTCAGTCATCAAATGAAGCATCAAAGGTACTAGAACACGGGTTTGTCCAGAAAAAACAGACTTTACAGAGTGTCCATTTTTGGGGGAAAACCAAGTAAATTTATCTGGTCATATTAGTGTTGTGTCGGTAAATTTACTAACAAAAATATTTACGCCCCCACCCCCCCCCCAACTCTGACGTCAGTCAGCAAATTGGCTTCCACAACCACCCCCCCCCCCCCCAAGAAAATGCCTTCGCTATGCCCTGGTTCAAAGTACTGCCTTTTTAATCACCTTTACAGTGAAATAGCATCATGTGGTTATGATTAAAAGTTGTCAAAAACAAATCTGTTTAATGCACTTCACAGAATTCTGGTTGTGACAATTTTTACATTTTCCCCTGATTTTCGTGTTTTATTCTTTATTTTTTAGTCTCTGTAGAAAATAACACAGGAATAAGTAACCCTTTACGTCTCTTGATAATTGTGAAGAACACAACCTTGGGTATTTTTCCAACTAACACATTACTTTAAATTATACACACTTGCACCACCTCATAAATTTTAAAAGTGCATTTTACTTCAGCTGTCATACTCTGTCAACACAATTTGTTTAAAAAAGTAAGCATCTGGGCCAAATTTCATTGCGCTGCTAAACACGAAATTCCGCTCTTACAATCACCACATTTTGCTTTCTACAGGGTTAGCGCACAATAAATTTTTCTGGCACATTTTAAACCCATACAAGTCAAAATATTGTAATTAGCGAATAACTGTCAATACAACCATTTGGGATGCACACGAACAGGGCATAACTATCGGTTTCTGAATTGTGCAAAAATTTGTGTCAAATGTGAAGCGAATGCTACCCGTCATTGCGTGGTATTGCGTAAACACGTAGTGATACTCCAAAATCAAAACCCAAAACATGATGTACCTCTGCTGTAAAAGCAAGCCTGTGTGTTTATAGTATAAATCGAGGACCTCCTATTGTTCCCCTCTTGTGTACCCAATACAGGACCCATTGTTCGCTTTTGTAATAAGTCCTCGGTTTACACGATAAACAAGCCCACATGCCTTGTGCGCAAATCATGGCATTTTTTTTCGCACAGCAGAACACATAAGAAAACAACGCGGTTAAATTACGAAAATTTAAACATTGCACGAGTCAACCTTTGCACGAGTCAACCTTTATGTGTAGTAACAATGTAACAGCTATCATGTTGCGCAGCGATCATTTTTCTTCCGTGGCAGAGAAGTTAGGCTTCACTGGTGTCTTCACACTAATGCAATGCACCGAATAATTATAATGCACTGAAAAAATAAGGCCATGGCAGAGTAATTAGGACGTGGCACACTTATTTATTTAACAAGGTGCAATAATCTGAGAACACACAGCTGATGTTCCTGATCCCTGCCGCCATTAATAGATGATGATAGGATACCGTCAGGCTCTAGAAAACTCTGCTCAGTGCAAAGATCTCTGAAATCTTCGCCTCGAGCTATTCAAGGATTTCATCTGTTAAAACAGCTACCCGCACAAGTAGCATTTTTTCTCTTATTCATGATGTCACACATCATAATTTACATGTTTTGTTTGTTTTTTAGTTTTTTGCTTTTTTTAGGCAAATATTATATTGATTTCATCTTGTATGACTATATCCTTTGTGCAATTATCAAGAATTTCACTCATTATGGAGAAAATTGTTCTTGTGTTACATAAATTTGTATTGGTTGGAAAGAAGTATTTGAAACTATTTAAATTTACAAGAACCTTTATAATTAAGATTTCCTTAAAGGAAGGTAGAAGAGCATTGGTAATGTTTGCAAAACTGCTTCTAAGAGCCTACATGCTTTCTTGGAATCAAGGTATACATTAAAGAGAATAATACATTGGTCATGTTGGCAAAACTGCTTCTATGAGTCTGCATACTCTCTTTGAATCAATATAAACTTAAAAAAAAACACCCCATGAAAATGCATTCAGATATTTTGTACTCATTCTAATGTAGATTTTTAGGTAATGTACTCCTTTCTAAAAAACAAAATTGACAGAATCTCTGACAAAAAAATTCAAAGAAAGATTGATCTGCTCCACACTATCAGTGAGGTCTACATTAATATTCAACCATTTGGTTGTTCTTGAATTCAAAATCCTATGCTTTACCTTTCACTTGCCTAGATAAGCTACCTCAGAGAGACTAGACCTTCACAGAGGCCATATTTATTAGATTCCCAGTATACGCAAGTGCGATTGCAGTGCTGATTATCAGTACATGGAAGGGACCAGACTACTTGGCCTTTAAGCCTCATTTTGGTCACAAGCATTTGTATGGGGGAAAAAAACAAGAAAAAAAACCAAGACCCCTATACGTTTTTTGTGTGCCTCCTTTTTTGGCAGTGGCCCCTCCCTCTTTTTTACCATGTGCCCTCCTTTTTTGAGACCCTGGATCCAACCCTGGATGGCTGCAATTTGATAAAGCTCTTTTGAAGCAGAAAGTTTGTGGAACAAAATAATTAACTTGACAGAGATAACAGTTAAACTAATCTAAAATGTGCATACGTTGTGCCATTGTATGGCAAGGTGGTGCCAGGCTAAAAAGACACGACACATAACAAAAAAATACCATAGCTCAACATTAAAGCCCATATACACTTTGGGTAAAATGTCTGCGTATGTATCCAAGTAATTGTCAATTATGTATTTGAGATTACTAACCCTCCTACTACTACAAGGGTCAAAATCAGTCAAAATGTTGATATACTTGCCAAGGTATATCTAGTGCACTTAAAAGTCAAACACTGTCAAACCTTAGGTGTAGTAAGTACATTTACAGGTCAAAATGAGTCAACCGTTTTTGACTGGTAAAAAACATTGTCTGGTAGAGTTCAGGGTGGTCAAAATGAGTCAAAACCAGTCAAAAATGCCCCTGTGTGCACATTTGGGTCAACAGTCAAAACAGGCAGTTGACTGATTTTGACCTCTGTAGCAACTTGCCACTAAAGTGCAACTAGAATAGGAGGGTCTAAATAGTGTATAGTGGCTTTAACTATGATATTTGAGACACCAACGCTTTGCATCTAGTCTCAACAAGAATTTAAAGGTGTGCTGAATTTGAAACTGTCCCAGCATATTATCTTCACAATAGTCACTATCAAAGCGTATTTACATCTTCAGAGTGAGCATTTCAAATGTATGGTTGAACAAGTGGAGCTGGTAAAAACAGTCCCCGAAAAAACCTTGGATGAGACACCGACCACAATGCTGCTGGTGAAATGATGTCATCGGCAGAACATGGATTGAAGCAGAAAGAAAAAGGCAACATGACTGTGTGCTGACGTTTAAAACAATCACGGTTCTTCTTTTTATTCCAGGTAGGTTAAGCTCTGTGCCAAAATAATCACAGTGTTCTCTAACTGAACTTATATTTTGTAGAAATAAAATACCAAGTAAAGTTGTTTTTTGCACCCGATCTATCAATCTACTATGCAAAGATTTCTATTTCAGCAAACCTTTACACCCTGACCCAACTGTAACCACTTTTTTAATATCTTATGAAGCTGTTTGCAAGATTTGTCACAAGATAACTATCACAATGTCCGACAAAAAACAAAACAAATAAAGCACTGACTGCCTATCAGTCACTATACCCAGTACTGACTCTTTTTAAGAGTAGGTTTTTGGGTCCCGCAATACTCCATAATTTCGGGATCACAGTCATCCCATCTGTTTCCCATTCCATGGCCCCCAGAGCCACCAGAGTGCACTGTTCCATTGGAGTTAATGCTCACAAATGACGACACTGGGTTCACATAACGCGGGGAGGGCGGCCTCCCGAGTGCAGTCACAGTAACATGCGGAACAAACGCCCCTGGTATGGGTAACGGGCGATTTAGTGTCATTGGGGGGGTTCCGTTTAAGGAGCCTGTGCTATGGTGATCTGGGACGTTCCCCATTACCTGGACAGTGGGCATCAGCCCCGTTTGCCCGGGACCTGCCTGGGCGCCGGGGTAAGGACCTACATCAGGCTCTGGGTACGGACTCTCTCGCCCGGGCACATGGTTCTTTTCCTTCTTGCGCGACCTCCGAATGAGAAAGAATAAAACAAGAATGATGAATATGATGATGATGACGATGATTGGAATGATTACGAAGATGGGATTGAATCCCGAGGGTTCAAATGATTTTGCCTCCGGGGTGTTACCGCTGGGAATGACTGAAGTGGTAACCTCGCTTGGCGTTTCGTCCGCATATATAATGCCGAAGCGTATGGTATTGATTCTCCTTGTAGCAGGCTGGGTGATGATTGCCGTTGGTATTACAGCAGTTGTCAACAGCACTTTTTGCGGCTGAATCCTCACAGAGAAAGTGATGGTTGTAGGTTGTACCATCTTTCCGCTCAGCACAAAAATGAAGCTGTCGTTCAAATTGTCCTCCGCAGCCAGATGCAAATAATCAGCCACAAACAACACTCGAGAGTTGGAAATGTCCGAGTACCTGAACTTGGATATGGCAAGATTAGTCGTCGAGTTCAGGACGAGGCCTCGCCGAGGTGATGTGATTATTTCAATATCGAGATCCACACCAACCTTTCTCACCAGTTCACTGGCATTCAAATACTCAGGATTCAAGGGTAACGTGTCTCCCGTTGTGATGTTCATCACTGTCACAGCTATCGCTGGTTTCACACTGATGGTGACATTGAGGTCTCCAACTGAACTATACTCATCAAACGCAATGAACGTGATATGGTCTGTGTCCGAGGAAAAATCTTTCTGGGAATATTGCACATTTCCCTCATTGAGCTCGGCTTGTGAGAAGGACTCTCGAGCAACACCATCTACAAGAATGTCTCCATATTCTGGTGGAGAAGATACGTTGTACCGGACTTTATCCAAATTGCTGTTACTTGTCACATTGAATATCTTAGACATGATAACCACGATAGAGTCTCCTTGATTGATAGAGATGTTTTTTTCAACTGTTACCCTAAGCACCGCTGGCTGCACTATAATGCTAAATTGTTTAAACTTCCTGCGGTCTCCATCACTGACTTGAAAGAGAAATCCCCCCAATGTGATGCCACCATCATGCAGAAACGTTATCTCCCCGTTGTTAATCTGTTCCTGGGTGAAGGTTTGAACTTCCTTGCTTAGGTCCTTCGTCAAGACGATTCTCCCGTTGGCAGGTCTACTCATGAGCTGGTACCCTATCTCATTTGGGGGATTATCAGCATCAACTGTATTCAAATCGCTCATTGTTAGTGTCTTTTGAGCACCCTGGGTGATCGTCATGCTCAACCCTCGAGTGACAACTTGAAAAGGCTGATCGTTTATCGGATCGATGGTGATCACAAACTGACCGCTGTATACCAGCTCGGTGAGGCCACGGACAGTGGCCGTGACGGTGAAGTTAAAGGAGTCCTGCCTTTCCTCAGAGTGATCATGTATGTACTGTATCCCATCATCACTAAGATCCTCTTGCATAAATGTGGAAAACTCTGATATCTCCTTGTCAGACTTCTTCAAGACCCCATGGCTTGGCAGGTTGATGATATTATATTCAAAGACTGCTTCTGTTCCAAAGTCTTCAGCCAAGAGAATGATGTTCAGCTGATCGCCAGTGATCGACACAGTGTCTCCCTCCCGAACCTCAATACCAAGATTAAGAACGGGGGATCTCTCAGTGGTTTGAATTGCGGTTGTTGGTCTTTCTGTGGTAGACTGTTGGGTGGTTGGAATAATTTCCTCTTTTTTACCGATAGTGATCTCAAAGATCTGACCCGTTAGATTTTGAGAGCGTGGCAAATGAACACTGAACGAAAATTGGTCGTTGGTAACTGGGAAATCCAAGATCTGCTTGTAGGCAACATCGTTTCTGTCAACCTGTGCCTGTGTGAATGCTGAAATCTGAGCAAAACTCAAAATTTCGTCATCAATATCATCCCTGTCCAGAATTTCCACAATGATCCCATGCTCCGGACCCTCAGTAAGCGAGAATGTGATTGGCCGGCTCAAATTTGTTAAAGGCTCCTCGTTGGTCACAGCCTTCAGGTGGTCGACTGTGATTAGCTCGATGGAATTTGGCTCCACGTACAGCATAGCATTGGTTTCCAGGGAAATTAGGAGTTGCCTGGCAGTGATGCTGAAGATCTGTTGGATGGTGGAGTGGATGCCATCACTGACTGAGAAGCGGAACCCACCGGTACTGGTACCTGGAAATGATAAATCAGGAATTCAATCAGGAACCAAAACAAGAACATACAAAAACCAAGAATGAGTCAAAACAGAAAGCATTTTAAATTGTAAAAAAGAAATACATGTTTTTCTTTTTCAAATACCTCTCGCATGATTCCTCATAAATCTCCTTCATATTGTGATGAGGGACCACCAAAACACTACTGAAAATATAAGTAAACATCCCTAAAGGTGAACATTATAAAATCCTTCCAATTTCAGTCCACATTTGCCAGCAGGTTGACAGACCCGCCAAAACCCTTCGTCTGTCAGTGGAGGAACTGTCAGGTAAGAAAACTGTGTAGTAAAAACATAAAAAAGTCCCTGGTTTCTGGTCTCTGCATGTGTCGCCTCAGACCCGCTCGTCGGCCTTTCAAATGGTTTTGAGGTGTTTATTCACCTCTATCCTAGAAAAAGAGGGGCCATTTGTTTTTCTGAATTTTAGACAAAGAAGTTCAGATTTTTTTTCTTTTTTTTTTCAATATTTTACCAAAGGTTGAGATAATAAAACTTATGTCATTTAGTTTCCTTATGCAAGGGTGTGATTTAACAAAATTAAAAAATCCTGAAAAATGGGTAGCGGGCCTGGGTCTCCCTTTGGTCTAGAGGACAAAGCCCCCCTGATCATCCACATCCACACAAACAAGAAACTAGAGGTTTGGACACAATACATGCTACTTCTTTCTTTCCTTGGTGGCTACTTCTCTTCTATCAAGAACATTTTGAGGCAAAGGGAGATTTTTATAAAATCCTGAAACCAGGAAAAATCCTGAGAAATCACAGGCCTGCTGATGACATAACCTCTCTAAAAATAAAACATCAAATATTGATATTCGCCCCTCTTTAAACAACCCTTTTTCTAGAGTGAATGAAATTCTTTTTAAAAGTGCTTGACATGATTTAAAAATTACAAACCTGAGTGGACGAAGACGATTGCTCCATCATTCAAATCAGCCTGTGTGAAGCTTAGCACTGGTTGGGTCAAATCAGGTCGTATGGCCACGTATCCATTGGTCGGGGTAGTCAGAGTATACACCAAACTCTGGTCATCTGTGTCCAAGTCCATGGCACTCAAAATTTCAGTGGTCACTGCAGACTGCATCCCAATGAAGACCGTAAGCCCATCATTGACGGTCACTTCTGGCATTTGGTCATTGACCGGTGTGATCGTTACATTGATGATGTAGGGAAGACTGGTTTTGCCAGTCTCCGCAGAGTTTGCGACAATTGTAAAAGTGTCCGATGTCGTGTCACTTCCATCATGCACAAAGTAGACAAACTCATTCATGATGTCTTGCGTACTGAAGCTTGTAAGACGTTCCCCTGCTTTCCGGGATGTTTCGAGAAAGCCGTTTACTGGTTGCTGATTTATAACAAAGTCAAAATACTGATCCTGGTAGTAAGGATGTGCAATCTGGATTATGTCACTGGTGATGACTTTAGAACCTCCTTCGAGCAGTGAAAAATCAGCCACCCTCAGGGGTACAATTGTTGGAGCAATCTCCACGGTGAAAGTGAGATTGGACACTTTGACAAAACCATTGTCGACCTCGAATGAGAACCTGTCAACACCACTGCCTGATTTGGTCTGGACGTACTGGAGTCTGTTGCGGTTCACATCTAGTTGGGTGAAACTCTTGAGATTCTCCTTGGCTTGTCTCCGTCCTCGTATGGACGAGGAAGGCTCGTCCAAGAGCTGAAGAATGCCATACTTCGGGGGGACAGTAACAGTAAAGACGATCTCAATGGGTAGGTGATTCGGGTGGGTGACTCTGAGATGGTAGCGATCGATGGTGACCGTCTGTCCTTGCTCAACCACAAGGGGTTTGAAATGGTCTAACCTAGGCGGCTTCTGGTGGCTCTCTAAGTAGATCCGGATGTTAAAAATTCCTTCCTTGGTCATTTCCTTGGCTCGGATGGTGAAATTGAAACTGTCCAACATGGCCGTGCTGTTGTCGTGTTGGTAGATGACTCTTCCTGCTTCTAGGCTTTCCTGGTTGAACATTGTCGCTGGATTTCCTCTGTAAAGCAGCTCCCCGTGAGAAGGCATTGATGTCACCACAAATTCTATCCTCTTGTCTTTAATGCCTAGGTTAGTTTCCGCACTCAGGTTGTAGCCAGTCAGGATGACTGAAGCACCACGGTAAAGTTGCAGACCGGTGTTGTTCTGAATGCCAACAAAGGGATCTGATGCTTCAATTTCCAGAAAGACAGATGTGTAGCGACTGAGATCATTGTCAAAAATGAAGAATAGCATCCGACCGATAGTCCTGTCCCCTCTGTGCTTAAATGCAATCATGTCTTCTCTGAGTTCTTTCTGGGTGAAATGATAAACATTTGATTCATTTTTAGCATAAATAAGATCCCCAACATAAGAATTCTGCCTTCGATATTCTATGTTGTCATCATCAAAGTCAGAATCACCATCCACAGAGAGTAGGTTTTGGTCAGTGAATGGAGTTTTCCCGTTCTTAACGACCTTGAACAGACGGTTTATGACCACCTCAGGCTTGTGATCATTTTTCAACAGGATTTTGATGGAGACTTCACCTTCGTGGTGAAGATTTCTTCTTGTTCCTGATAGGTCAGTGTATGTTGTAGACGTCGCAAACTGAAAACTGTCACTCTGGGTTTCTGAGTCGTCATGTTGGTACAACAGTAGCCCATTCACAAGGTCAAAGTTCAAGAAGGTCATGACATTGTTTGCTATGATCTCCAAACTGCTTGGATCTGTCAGCATCAGTTCTCCATGTGCTGGAGCCTTGGTTACCATGTAAATGAAGTCAGTGACGTTGCCAGCAGTAACTAAGAATTCATCTGTTGTTATGACATGTGTCTCCCCCTCCTGGACAGTAAACCCTGTGTTTGTTATCATCAAGCTTCTGATGTCTGGTATGTAGGCAATGCTAAAGGACATCATGGAGCTGTGCACATTGTCAACTGACACTTGGAAGAGGAATGTATCATTCAGAGCATCCTTCTCGGCAGGGTTGAGGATGTAACCTATGAGTCCTGAATCAATGTCATCCTGGGTGAAAAACCCTCCTTCCGGTATCGGGCCCGCCAACTGTTTGATGAGTTGACCTCTGCTCGGAAGTCGAATCAGTTTAAAGGTCAGGGGCGACGATGTTATGGGAAGCTGCACCTCGGCAGACAGGTTGTGAGGTGTGATGACACCCTGCCTGATGATGTCTAGAATCAGACCCGTGTTGTTGGTGACTTCAACAGCGGTAACCACGATTTTCACCGGTACCGTTATGTCGAGGCTGGCATCTTCACTCGAAGCTGTTAGACTTATTCTGTCATTCCACACCGACCTCTGAACATTGGATACAGTGGAAGCATACCGGATTAAACCTTTCTCCACGTCAGTCTGTGTGAACCTGAAAACATCCGACCACCAATTATGCATTTCAAATCGCTGGAGTTTACCATACTGCAAGGCAGCTGTCACACGATAGGTGACCACAAACTGATCTTCGGGATCGTTAGTGGCGACGTGGAGTATCTCGGGGGTGAGCCTAACGGATGATCCAGGATTCAACTTCAGCTCGGTAATATTCACGATCGACAGTTCCAGACTTACAGCGTCGATTCTGAAGGAGTACAACGAGCTCTTCTCTAGGCCATCTGTGATGCGTATAACGATGCGGGATTTGGTATTGGGCCCAGCGTGCACATAGGAAATCCTTTCACTGTTGATGTCCTCTTGAGTGAAGGAGGTAATGCTTTTCCCTGGATCGTTGGTATCTTCGAAGAAGCCAACATTCACCTGCTGGTTGATGATGGTGAAGAGAAGATCACTGGGGTTGTTATCTGGGTCGATGGCCTCGAGAAACGAACTGTGTAATGGTTGGATGGAACCTTGAATCATCCGCAATGTGGCATCATCAGCAAGAGCTAAATGTGGTACGTCATTTACTGGCGTTATGTCTATTCCCAGGGTGAAGTTCACCCCACCTTGCAACACTTCAGGAATTTCAATGTTTTTTCGGAGGACTTCCACTTTCATGGTCACCTCGTCATGGAAGTTTTCCGAGCTGTCATGTATGTAGAAGATCTTGCCCCCGCTCAAATCCAGAAGTGTGAACACACTTGAATCGTCATCCCGCCGGAGGACGCTGTTTTCAATGCGTCCATACAGTGGGCGCTTCGAGATGTGGAAAAGAAGCTGCGACTCACGTATGCGGTGAGGGCGCAACTTCAGATTCAGATGAATGTTGGACGTTGTCACAACACTGCGGCCTCCTTCTTCCAGAGTGACGGGAACCAGTGAGAAAACGTCTTCTGACGTTTCCTTTCCTGCACTGGTGATGATCGGTTCTGTCTCAAGTTGAACCGGTATGCTAGTCTCTATCAAGGGATTATCAGTGGTGTATTTCTCTGGTTCGGTGACACGTATGATTTCTAGACATTCCTCTGTGAGGCACTCGCATGTGTAACTCTCCAGCCCAGTGTCCGAGCATGTTTCTGTCCATGAACATGGACTATCAGAGCATGGAAACTGGTACAAACAGCCAATCTCGATGCCATGAGTGACGCGAGAATCCCCTAGGGTGTACAGCTTGTTGTTAACTTCAATATCTCTCAGGCAACCTTGGAAAGAACCACCACTGCTGGCATGAGTGACCGACTTGAGGTCACTCCTGTATGCCTGAGATCGAGCTTTGTGGACGACACCACCGACATGAAGCATACCTCCTAGGTCCACAGTGTTTACAGTGTCCCTTAGCCTCATGTTTTCAGGTTCGTAATCGATGCTGATCCTGAGTTTTGATGGAGCTATGTCTATCTTCACCCAATGCCAGTTCCCATCATTAATCACAACCTGAGATCTAAAGTCCACCACACCGCTTCCCCGATTCATCAGCACACGTACTCTTCCATCCAAGATTTCTGCCGCAACGAATTCTTCTTTGCTCCCACTGCTGAACATCAGGAGACCCAGAGGTGATGAGGTTTTCATCCAGCAGGCAAACGACCCGTGGCTCCTCATCTGCCATCTTGGATACATCACAAATGCCGTTTCCTTGACGAAGCTGATTGGAGAATCTGGTGCCGCCTCAAATTCCTCACTGCAATCCCATGTGATGTCATTCACTGTACTCCTGCTATTGGCCATGGTTGCGTTGAACACCAGGATGTCATTGAAGGTGACATTCTCAATGCAACCCCGGAAAAAGCGATCAACCGATGACAAATAGCTGATTTTATTACCACCTGTACCACCCACGTAAATCCCGTCTTGGGTATTGAGAGTGTGAGCATTTCCCATTGTTCTCTCTTCTTGGTGAAGAATGCCATCGATATACAGTTCCGCCCATCCGTCGGCCACTTGCAGCCTGACGCTGTGCCAATTCAAGTCATTGAGCTTCTCCTTCAGGTGCGATCGCATCATAAGTTCCCCACCTCCCAGTTCCACTCTAGCTTCGATGATCCCCGATCTCAGCTGGATCAAGCAGTAGTCTGTGTCTCCGGATGCCAGCAGGAGGAGCCCTTTGGATCGACTGGTCCTGAGGATGAGATGAATGCTGGTTTCTGAGGAGGCTTGGGAGAGTGGCAAGTAGACATGACTTGTGCCATAGAAGGAGGCTACAAAGAAATAAGAATCAAACACTGGGATTAACGATGATTGAAGAATTAATGTATACTTCTTGTAAAATATTCAAAGGATTTTGACATAATCTCATCACATCCTACTCACTTAGATATTAAAGGAAAGGTACAACATTGGTACTGGAAAACGTACATTCATTTCAATGCAATAGCTTTCAAGAAATGTATCACATAAAATAACCCTTGAAAGTTCACCACAATAGATGCTCACATTTTTTAGAAATAACTTTTACATTTTTGCTTTCTAAATTTGTTTAAAACAACATAATATTTTCTGTTTTCTCTAAAATGCAGGCACTTCAGATGAAATCATTTCTTATGATGATTGATACATGTACGAATTTTACTCCAAGTGAGTTTTTAGATAGTAATGTGATAATATGGTCATAACTTTTGTTGTAAATGTACATAATAATAATAATATCATTCCTAGAACCATCTCAACTCCCTGGGGAGTATGCAGCCCATGCTGCCAAATCTGTAGCACAAAGAGCTTTAATCAAACACGATTACCATCTCTGCCCTCAAAGGGCCTGGGTAAAGAGAAGCAATTATAGTTAAGTGTCTTGTTCAGGGACACAAGCACCATGGTCGCGGCCAGGATTCGAACCCACATTCTGACGACTTTTGGCCATCAGAACACAAGTCCGATGCACTAAACCGCTCGGGCATGGCACCCTTTATTATAATTGTTGAGTTGACGATGTGCATATTTTCCACTTGCACATAATTATGTGTTTCCTGCTAAGATCAGAATGCAAAGCCCTCCTTAAAGAAAACCACACTAATAATAATAATTTTAAAAGGCAGTGTTACAAACGGTTACCTTGGTGTTCATTTCGCCTGATACATGTATGAATTCCACTGGTGTGACACTGACACCAAAGGTTTGACTGAGTATCTTTTCCTTCCTGTACAGTTCTCTATTTATTGTGTTGTGTATTATGTGTCATTCATTGTAAGTGCTGTGATTTTTTTATACTAAAAATACCTTATCTACATGCTTGTTATTATTATTAATAATCTTCGGTAAATACCTGATTACAGATACGAAGCTGGAATGCTACCATCAGCAGGAAATTATTCCTGCTGATGTGTTTTCATTTTAGAGAAATGTGTTTTCATTTTAGAGTTTTACTCGACCGTCATTGTGTGCTTAGTGCATGAGGCTATTTATTAGAAGTGATAAAAAAAAAACTGCATATGAGTTTTCACAGTTATCTCGTATGAAAAAATGTGAACTAATTCAGCTTAACCCTTGTATACATGTAGTTTGATCCCTCAAGACCCTTTGAAAGGTTTTGAAAGGTAAAAAGTACTTGCCAGCGTTGTGTAGTGGTTTCATGTGGGAATACATGTGCACTGTACGGTTATTCCACCTTTCAAAAACTGACAAAAGACTAAAGTGTTTTGGCGGCTCTGTCAGCTGGCTTGCAAAATGGACTGAGAATGGGACGGTTAAATTGTCTAGGGTCTGTTTCTCCTTATCATATTATTAATAATAATAATAACTGGATTTATAGAGCGCCAAATTGCCTGAGGATACAAGGCGCTTTTACATTATTATCCCTGGTCATTGGGCCAATATCAACCCTTAAATTGTCTCAGCTCCCTAAGGGAGTATACAGCCCCGAGCTACCAAAGCTTTTTCAAGCACAATATCAACTTCTACCCTCACAGGTACCCATTTATACTCCTGGGTGAAGAGGAGCAAGTACAGTGAAGTGTCTTGCTCAAGGACACAAATACCATGGTCGTGGCCAGGATTCAAACCCACATTCTGATGACTCAGCCATCAGAACACAAATCTGATGCACTAAACCACTCAGCTATGATACTCCATACACAAGCACCATGATCCTGGCCAGGATTCGAACCCACATTCCGATGACTCAGCCATCAGAACACAAGTCTGATGCACTAAACCACTCAGCGATGATACTCCATACACAAGCACCATGATCCTGGCCAGGATTCAAACCCACATTGTGACGACTCAGCCATCAGAACACAAGTCTGATGCGCTAGACCACTCGGCCATTACACCCCATATTTCTTGATCTTTATTATGCATACAATAAACTTTAACCAAGAGTATAATTATTATTTTTTACACCGGCTTAAACTCAATACTGAAATTTAAAGGATCTCCCACAAAGATTGCACTTAGAGATGGTTAGAGAAATTAGATTTCATGTCTCATATCACTTTAGGAAATTGGCAACTCTTATTGTGTTCATACGCCAAGGCTAGCCACACAAATAAAAACCTAAAATGGATGAGCCATTTTTGCTTCACTGAATTCACAGGTGATGCTAACAGGGTAAACAGACAACGGTACATTCTACAATTATTGTCTTATATTGATTTAATTCAAGGATCTTTCTAATCGGAAACAGATGGCATTCATGCACTGCAATGATGGTGTTTATATCGCCATGGTAACATCAAGGCAAAAAAATGTAAGTGGAAAAATGTCTATCAGTCATGTTTATCAAGGAACGTACATGTACATGTACATGTATCTGTTCCTGTTTGTACATGTTTACAACTGTGAAGAGGAAAATAGGGTGTTATTTTTTTTTTAAAGAAGGAAACTGACAACCCCAAAACAATTAATAAATGTAAAAGAGAGATACACCTTTGGTAATTAAAGGGATGATATTGTGAGAAAATGAAAAGGCAGGAAAAATGTTTGCCATTATTATCATAAGGCATATACATGTACTAGCCTATAGCGGTTTACATCTATCTTGGTATTTACAATAAAATGATACACAAGGAATGTTTCCATGGTCTGAAGTTAGTCGGAACCCGGTTTCATGGTAGGATTTTCAAACTCAATAGGTAGGATTTCCTACAAAAGTCGGAAGAATATCATGCCTGTAATTACCTGATTACAAAATTAACAAACCACATCTATTAACGGCTTTTTCTTATACTTGATGTCAAGTTATATGTAGTAAAGGTACAATCATGCTGTGAAATTATTCCCTCTGAAGTGCTTTCCTCTAAAGTGCTTTCATTTAATGGGGGGGGGGGGGGGTGGGGGGAGAAATGCAAGTTATAGTCGATTAAGACTTAAGGCTATAAATGCAGGGTGGGAATAGAAATGGCAAGATTTGCGGTGCGGTGACATGATGTATTGAAAGAATCTCTTTTTTTAAGTAGCGAGGGTTCTGAGAAGAACCTTTTGGTTAACTCAATCACGTTACAATCAATCGTCACTGTGGTGCTTTGTAGAGGTAAAAAAATGTGGTTTTCACAAATAGCTGTGATTATAATTCAGCTGACACCTTCACAGGGTCAGTTTATCTTCACCTTTGACCAAGAGTGTATTCTGGCACCCCCCCCCCCCCCCAAAAACAAACAAACAAAAAACAAAAACAAAAACAAAATGTTAAAAATAATTTTTCGAGTTAACAAAGAACAAATCTCCAGGTTACTGTACCGGTGCTCTACCAACAGGGTAAGTTATCCCTATGTTGGCAATATCATTGTGCTAGTTAGAAGTCATTGAACATTGAACCAAAAAATGCCATATAGCCAGGGATCATGACCCATCCAAACATTTAAAAAAAAAGTGTATCATCTTTAAAAACCATGGCAACCTAGTTCCCATTGGTCATGTTGCCAGCTTGGTACTTTCTTCGCCCTTGACCTCTGGGGACTTGACTTTGGAATCCCACTCCGATCCGAGCCGGGACATGTTAAATGAGTTTTTAGTGATTCTAAAAACTGAACCTTTCATCATATCTTCTCTTTACAGGTTTCGTCTGGCTTATCAGCTGCAGTGATTTGCCTCTGTACATTTGTGAATCTCAAACTGTTTACTCCTTCAAGAAAAACTTAAAAACTCATCTTATGTGTATTGCCTATAAGGACTACTAACATTCATTTATGCATTTTTTTATCTTTTTGTTTAGTATTATATTGCATTTGCTATTGTATTGTTATGCTATTGTATGATTTCTTGTTTACTGTAAAGCGCCTTGAGCACTTCTTGATGGATATGTGCGTATTATAAATCTTCTGTATTATTATTATTATTATTATTACAGTGCTAGGCAAGAATGTCGAACCCAACCGCCACTTGTGCACAATGTGTAAGCATACATACATGTGTTTTTAGCAGATGACAAAAATGGCCAACATCTCACTGGATGTGCATACATTCATTGTTTAAAATCTCCCAAAATATCATTTCCAGTCCTCACTTGACTACATTTTCCTCTCCTTTAAGTGTGTCCTCGATCATTTTTATAAAGGGAAACCTGTGATATTTGTCATATTTGGGTAGGAAAATGGCGGTTGTATTCAACATTCTTTCCTAGTGCTATTGGCACTTTCATTGAGGGATCCTCGGTTTTTATATTAGATACACACATGTAATAATAATAAAACTACTTATTTATGAAACTCCTAACTCCCAATGGTACACAACTGTGTGTCAAGTGTTTTCTCGCAATGAGTCCAACTTTTTTCCTCGACAAGATAAAATTCCCTGCGGTGGGCCCCCTCTTCATTTAACCAGCCGAGTGTGAAAGTATCTTTTCAGCGGAGGTCACGGTTACTTGAGGGAGAAAATTGCACCAGGTGAAGCGATCAAGATCCATGGAAACGCTTTGACATTTCACCTAGGCCTCGTGCCGGGGCGCTTTACGGCATCTGACAGGCGAGATGAGATTTGAACATCAATAGGAGTGAAGCACACACATGTATGAGCCGAGGGGCTTGTCGGATCAATACATTCAAATGCAATAAGACATAAGGTATGGTGCATTCCATTTGAAAAGGTCATGGGGGAAAAAAATAAATAAAATAAAATTCTAAAATGTGTGTATGCATGATATGAGCTCTATCTTCCACTTTGCCGGAATCCATAATATCGACGGGCTGGTGAAAAAATGTGTTTTCACATTCTCAAAACCAGTATCATGTTGCCCCCCCTTGAAAAATTGATCGAAATTCCAGTCAGTGTACATGAATGATATGCACTTTCTACAAAAGGGGTACAAACAAGTCAGCATCCACTGCTTAGGATATTTGACTCTGACCAAATTGTATTGATACAATGAAGTCACTGTTGTTGAAATGAAAGGGCTATTATGTTGTGTGCTCTAGATCCAACAATTCATAAGAAGATGGGTTTCTGCTTGAGGCTTAACAACCTTCCTAGGATGCAGCGGCTACGTACAAAAAAGCATGTTTCTTTGCACAGCGCCTCTGATTACACCCTAAAACCTTTGTCCTTACTTGACTTTATATGCTATCATTCGCCTTTAACTAATTCAGAAGTTATATTTGGTGCGAGACATCTTTTGACATATTTTGGTGCGAGACATCTAGATGGTGCGAGAACATCTAGGGGATATGATCCATTACGCTTCAAGGTACAATGTAGGCTACCGGGCTGAAATTTCATGGAAGAAAATCTTTTTGTCCCCAGGGCGAGTAGCTCTAGAATTTTACTTGACATATTTTTACAAAACAAAGTTAAGAAAAACACATATATATATTTTTTATATCAGTGTAAGAAAAAACCACAAGACTACCGGACTATTTTAGTCGATTTAATTATCGTTGGACATGGTCCAGAGGCCCACTGGGTATTTTGAGCTAAACGTTTAGCAGCATTGACCATATGATTACATAATCCATTTTTTACAAAGGCACTACACGTATTTAGCCACAATAAGTTACAGATAAACAAGATAAAGTCTTAAAAAATATATATTTACAAAAAAAGTGCTATATGTATAGCTTATGTACCACTTACAGTGTATGTAATGGAATACAGAAACTACACACTAGCTTAGTTGAGCTAATTGAAAAGACTCGAGTGTTTGAGTTATGTACAGGTTCGTATACATGTACACATTCTTAAGTACTGGTACATGTAAGTTAGAGCACGTGTGTACACTTGTAATTTTTACACCCTGAACTTAACACTACAGATACAATGTACATGTACATCTAGATAAATGTACATTTTACACTCACTTTTTTATGGGAAAAAAAGTACACAAAAAAAGTTAAGTGAGCAAGCAACGTGGAAGATTCATCAGGTTGGATGCTACAATAAAAATTTCAGCCATCCCCATCCCCCCCCCAAAAAAAAAAACGGGGTCATGCCTATGTTCCCTCAGCCCTATGTTCCCTCAATGCCTAACATTTTTTTTAAATCCAAATTAGGCCCTATGTTCCCTCAACCCTATGTTCCCTCAACCCTATGTTCCTCATCCCAAAATAGACCCTATGTTGGGATGAGGGAACATAGGGCTGAGGGAACATAGGGCTGAGGGAACATAAGGCTGAGGGAACTTGAGTACGGTCCCCAAAAAACAACCCAACTCCTTTCCCCTCAAAATAAAATTGCAACGGAGGTGACTTGCGGCATGCCAGCCCCCATCATATGGGAGGGCAAATGAGGCGCAAGGGAGCAATCTGAAAGGAAGAGGGCAAGAGGTGAGGCAAATATATGTTACCCATTTTGATCTACTGGGAAAATTGTTGTTTTGGTTTTAGAAAATTGTGATTTGATTTTTTTTAGTTTTTCGTATCTGAGGTTTGCATTTTATTCTTTAAATGATCTCACCTCTCTAACTGTCACTCACAAAATTAAAAAAATCAATAAAAAAATCAGTGCTTCCATAACGCCAGCCACCCATACAAATCCTAGCTTTTCCCCCTACATGCGGCGAGCTTCCTGCGGGCAGCAGGAAAGGTGAGCTGCTAACCAAATTATAGGCTACAATAATCAGATGTTTGTCTCCGTGTCAACGCAGAGGAGAAACATGGAAAGAAACAAGGGGAAGAAGCTCAACCCACAGACCTCTCAATTGAACGGGCTCCGTGCTCAAACTGGAGTGCCAACCCAAAAACAGGTACATGCGAGGACATGGATTGAAATGATTACCCCTCCCGTCCACTGTATATTCTCAAAGATACTTTTTCGGTGGGGCACGATAAAACACGACACCATTTACGAGTTGCACGTACTGAAATCTATATTAACTGCCTCAAGACAGGACTGCATATAGGGGCACAGTGTATTAAGCACGAAGAAGTACGTATCCATTACACTCCAGACACGCCCATAAAATGCACTGTCTTGGATGTCACCAGTGAAACTAATGTCAGTGATAAATAACTTCGATTTGACAGATTTTTCATATTTCACCCAGGGGAAGGGGATCCTCTGGTATGCCACGGCATTAATTCACGTTCTTTAGGCTCCTGTGGAAATTGTTTCTGTACTGAAACTATTACATAACAATTCCACACATGCAGCGTTTGAATGGCGCTTTTCACAAAAATGACCGACAGTGACATTATGCTGTAGGATCTGGAAGCCTATTCAAAGGCGCCATTTTAATGTACAGTCACTGTGTTTGTTTGGCTGAAGGAAAGATTGAAAAGGCGTGTTTTCAGATGGAGTTTGAAGAATGATAGATCATGTTTACAAGTAACTGGTTCCCACACATAATCACCTATATACACACTGGTTCAAGAATCCCTGTTTGAATCCCAGTAAAACTTTGAATGCTTTGTTTCCGATGTGACATACACGTAATCATGCAAAATAATGGTTATTGGCCTTACATGTACGTTTCGAACCTACATGTAGCAGGTTCTTTCTCAAAGGCAAAATGGGGCAGAATACAGACTACACTGTACATATATATGACATAAAACACAATAAAGGGGGCCACTTTGCATCCGTCACGTTAGCAGTTTTTCCAATGGTTGTTATTTATTTTTAAGTACCTGAAACCGACCAAAAAGTGTTTCAACATGTGAATGGACATGCAGGCTTATACTAGCAACTAATTTGAGTTGATTTATTTTATTTTTTAAATTTTTTATTTATTTTTTTACCCTCAAATTACCATAAAAATTGGACGGAAAAAGTTACCTCACTTTTCCGTCCATTTGTTGATGGAAATTTTAGGGTAATTAAAAAAATAAATAGTAATAACCAACTCAAATTATCTTTAGGATAAGCATGCATGTCTATTCAAATGTTGAAATTCTTTTTGGGTGGTTTCAGATATTAAAAAAAAATTACAACCATTAGAAAAACTGCTAACGTGACGGTAGGAAAGTGGCCCCCTTTATTGTGTTTTATGTTGCCAGCAGCAGGGTGTGGGTTCGAGCCCCGGTCGTGACACTTGTATCCTTGAGCAAGGTACTTAACCATAATTGCTTCGTCCTTCGGATGGGACGTAAAGCCGTAGGTCCCGTGTGTTGTATAATGCACGTAAAGTGGATTGTCGTGGCCGAGCGGTCTAGCGCACTGAACTCAAGTTCTGGTGTTGCCAGCAGCAGAGTGTGGGTTCGAGCCCCAGCCGTGACACCTGTGTCCTTGAGCAAGACACTTAACCATAATTGCTTCTCTCCACCCAGGGGTTAAATGGGTACCTGTGAAGGCAGAGATGGTTTGCTCTCTATGCGCTAGAAATGGCAGCAATTGAGCTGTATACTCCCCAGGGAGCTGAGATGGTTTCAGGAATGATTTATGAGCCTTATGAGCCTTATGAGCCTTATGAGCAGGGATAATAATATAATGCGCCTTGAGCGCCACTTAGTTGGTGGATACGTGCGCTATATAAATCTATACATTATTATTATTATTATAAACACAAGAGTAGGAAGAAGTTAGTCAGGTGTGAAACACTTGTGTTTATGTATGTACATTGTCTGTGAGTAAGACTAATTGCGGTGACACCATGTAAGAATCTCAATTGAGTAGTAATTAGTTCTGAAAAGAACTGGGGGTACTCATCATTCTCACCATGCAAAGCTACAAGTTTTACCTACATTGTCTGTATTCTGTCCCATTTTGCCTTTGAGAAAGAACCTGCTATGTTCGAAACGTAAGGCCAATAACACTTATTTTGCATTTATACTACAGGTCCTTTAGGTTTAGTATGAAATTAGCAACAGCTAATTCTCTATTCATTTAAAATGTAACCATGAGGAGCTCTACTTCACCAAAACAACGCATTTCTTATTTGTGGGTAGCCCTATCTAAATGCTTCATTGTTTCCCAGAATCGTTCCCAAGAATGTCACGTCACTTGTTTACAAAAGAGGACCCAAGGTCAAACCGAGATGGGCAAACGCTGTCAATTGCTGAAACCATAAAATCTGATATTTTGAGGAGACAGTCAACAGAAATATTCTTATCATTTTGGTATTTTTAAGTATTCAAGACACTACATCATCTTAAATCTAATTCATCTGTCGTTTGTGTTATAACATGGATATAGAAGTACAAAATGTAAGAACTGCGCATAATGTAGAAAATGTATAAATGTAGACTGCTGCCTGCCATGAAATCACCCTGGTTCTCTCCAAATACGTCACTCCTAAAGTTACCACATGACCAGGGTTCAATTATATAGTTGCTAAGCAGAAATTATTGTTCAGCAAATTTGTCTGCCAAGAAAAAAATTAAGCCAAGATCCAGCCAAAAGCAATATGCATTTACATGACAATTTGGCTGGTAACCGATTTTTGCTTAGCATAACTTTTCTAGAGCTGTGCCGGGTATCCGGTTATCCGGATACCCGACCGAAACTGTCATTACCCGGTTCCATTTTTCGGTTCCAATTACCCGTATAAATGACTTTTTAAAATTCGGACTTAACATTTGAGTGGAGTGAACAGAAATCTGTCACACTTGAACAATGTAATGTTTACACTTTTACAGACAATTATCTTTAAATTCAAGAGATTACACTCCAATAAAGACTTTGTAGTATTTTATGGACATTTTGTGATAAATTGTTTGTGATAAATTGTATCGAATCATTAAGACTGCAAAGGGCCTGGCAGCGGCTGCTTCAAACAACTTATCAAACCAGCGGCACCGGAGAGACTGTTTGGCTAATTGTTTGCCTAATTGTTTTAATAAAAACGACACAGTAAAGACAAGATTGATTTAAGTATGGTACCTCTGTATTATAAAGGTCAATTTTGTTACCAATTACAGTACATGTATGTACACCACCGGAGGCATGTTTTCAACACAAATGAAAACGGGTATCCAGGTATCCGAAGTTTCCTGATTTCGGGTATCCGGTTCCTAAAATATCCGAAAACGAACACCCCTAAACTTTTCTCGGTTCAGCATCTTTGTGTTCTTATAGCAGCTCTATAAAATAAGGTGACTTCACCAATGAACAATTTGCAGTGCTGCCCTTTGCCCTATATAAGATATAGAGTGTAATTCAAGGTCTGTAGCCTGCCCTACATTCTGTACAATGTAGACTAATGAGTGACTTGCCCCATGAAGGGATTGTAAACTTCCATTCTGCTGTTTCACTTCATGTGAATATAAAAACACATATCTAAAACAACCGACTTCTCCACATTTCAGCTCATATTAACATTGTGTTGTTAACGAAAAAATAGTGAAATTTAATTCAGAAATTTTGATTGCCAAATACAAACTTCATATTCATAATTGTGTGGAATTTTCATACAATTTTTGACACAAATTCTGACTTACATAACATTTGACTTTTCTTTAAAATTATCGCACCGTAGACAGAAAGATTTCAAGGGATACTGGTCACCAAAATCAACTTTACAACTGGAGCACTTGAGTGTTTGTTGGAACAAACACATGGTGTTCGTGTGAACTTCTGATTCATTCAAATTATCATGGATGATGTCAATATCACATTTTGCAAAGGTGTATCATCTTTTATTATAACAATATCAATTTCATATTCAAAAACATATAAATTTTGCATTAGAATGTGTTGAATTTGAACTTCCAGTTTGGACCGGAAGTAAAGGTCAGATCAGGTGATTTGACGGTCATACATGTGTATATAACACAATGAAACTTGAAAAAATAACGTTAGTATCTGCTTTGGTTCAATTTCTGAGATTGGAAAATAAGGCCCTTTTTAAAACTCCTGCTAGAGGGTGCTCTGAACTTTGACGACATCATCAAACATATTTTTTGAAAAGATAAGATGTCAGTAGTCACTTTATTCACAGAAGTCATATTCAAATTTTCTATGGATTTTAAGATAATTATTTGTCTAAACCTGCTGCCAGAGGGCGCTGTGACAGGTGATGATGTCATCAGTGAACTTTGGAATTATGATTTTATTTGTTCGATAAGTCTCATCGAGAAGGAGGAAAAGGAAAACAAAATTCAAAGAGGTGTTCGTGCTGTTGCACGAACACTTAACAAGTATCAGTTTAATGTGTAAACTGTAATCATTTACTGGGGTGTAATTTGACAAAAGTAAAACATTCCTGAAAAATAGGTAGCGGGCCTGGGTCTCCCTTTGGTCTAGAGGACAAAGCCCCCTGAACCTCCTGGATGTTTAATTTTGGAGGATTTACAGACTCTCTACATCCCCACAAACAAGAAACTAGAGGTTTGGACACAATACAGGCTATTTCTTGCAGTCCTTGGTGGCTACTTTTCTTCTTTCAAGAACATTTTGAGGCAAAGGGAGATTTGTATAAAAATAAAATCCTGAAATCAGGAAAAATCCTGAGAAATCACAGGCCTGCATTTATGCTCTTTCAGAATACCCAAGATATACACACTGCCTTTAACCATCCTGGACAGATTGTGGCCTTCAATTCAGGCTAGAAAAGAATTAAATTGATGGTTATACTCCATGGTTATATTATATGCAACTGGATGTCCAATTCGATTAGAAGCCTTGAATGAAAGTTCAGATCTATTTTTGGTACTGCATCTGACAAGTACAGTAGCTTTGCCATGCTACGACAAGCTTGAGGCAAGATTTGGTGTTCTTATGATCAAAACAAGTAAACAACTAACACACCTAGTGCTCCTCACAATTAATATTTTCAGAACATTATCTCACATTCTAATGAATTCGAACAAAGTACTTGATCTGATTTCATACTGGGATTTGTAAACCAGTACACACATGCCTACATCTAGGTAATTGTACACGGGTACCAATATTCTTCGGTGTTACGTTGTTGTCAGTGACATATTTTGCTCTATTTTTGTGGATAGCTTCTAGAATAATACTAAGTTTACAATTTCTCCACTGTCGCATCTTCATGATGAATGTGTAGGGCATATTAATTTATCTCAGATGCTTTATATGATGTTGTTGACAAGAAGAGTAACAATTCTCCTTCCATGCTGCTTTTGAAAACACCTGTTGTCAGGGTGAAACTTCTACCCTGACAACAGCTGTTTTGAAAAGCACCAGACTTTGAGCCCCAGATGAGATGACTCAGATTCGGAATTACAAAACCCGATGCATTTTCATTAAAATGAAGAGTCTCTGTAAATCTCTCGGTATCCGATAAAGCATTGTGGGACAAATCCAAGAGCTTTACATAGATCCAGACGAATGTCTCCGACATGAATTTATCATGAAGGAATCCTGATTAGAAAGATGATCTGCGATACTTTTTGAATAACAATCGGTGGGCCACTATTCCTCTGGGACGTCCATAGTCCAGTCACACAATGTTCAAGCCGAATGGGAAGGAACAACATCGGTACTGCTGGCAGCAAAACTGCTTCTCGATTGTATGCTTACTATTCCTTGAATCAAGATATACATTAAACAATCAACCGTTGAAAGTAGCTGTACATGTGTAGCTACTATTATGTTGTGTCGAAATGTAATCGATCGGCAAACATGAACTTCATATTCATTCTCTCAAGTACATGTAACAGTATACAAATTCTGATGAAAATTATTCAGAAATATTTTGTAGATAGTTTTTAAAACATCAGCTGCTAAAACAAAAATAATAAAAGTGATGCTTTGACTAATCTTACTTGGTGCAAAGATGAATTTTATATATATTTATTTAAATATCAATTTTCCATTTTATTTTCAAGCTTGTATCGTGGAAACGAAAATCGTAAGGATGCAAAACTGTTGAATTTTCATTTGGGTGTGTTTGGACGTCATATTTGCTAAATGGACGCCCTGTTTTATTTGTGATACACATGCAAAATTATTGGAAGTTAAACATTTGGACACCCTGTTTATCAAAGAATAACAAATTTGGACGCCCGATTTTCAAATCTTGGCTTATACACTGCCGAGCAATACAGTACATCAGACTTGTAATAATAATAATAATAATAATGTATAGATTTATATAGCGCACGTATCCACCAACTAAGTGGCGCTCAAGGCGCATTATATTATTATCCCTGCTCATAAGGCTCATAAGGCTCATAAATCATTCCTGAAACCATCTCAGCTCCCTGGGGAGTATACAGCTCAATTGCTGCCATTTCTAGCGCATAGAGAGCAAACCATCTCTGCCTTCACAGGTACCCATTTAACCCCTGGGTGGAGAGAAGCAATTATGGTTAAGTGTCTTGCTCAAGGACACAGGTGTCACGGCTGGGGCTCGAACCCACACTCTGCTGCTGGCAACACCAGAACTTGAGTTCAGTGCGCTAGACCGCTCGGCCACGACAATCCATTTTACGTGCATTATACAACACACGGGACCTACGGCTTTACGTCCCATCCGAAGGACGAAGCAATTATGGTTAAGTACCTTGCTCAAGGATACAAGTGTCACGACCGGGGCTCGAACCCACACCCTGCTGCTGGCAACACCAGAACTTGAGTTCGGTGCGCTAGACCGCTCGCAGTGACATCATGTGACATCATGTGAAACTCTCAATTGAGTAGTAATTAGTTCTGAAAAGAACTGGAGGTTACAACTCTTTACTTATCTTTACAACTCTTTACTTATCCTCTTCACCATGCAAAGCTACAAGTTTTACCTATCTACATCAGACTTGTGTTGTAATGGTTCAAATCCTGACTGCGAGTGTGGAACACACTTTATAACGATTGTTTCTCTCCACCCAATTGCTTTTCTCAAACCAAGCAAGTTTTACGTAAAACTGAAATCATTCATGTTTTTCAAGATTACTAATAGTGTAGGCTTTAATGGGTGTCCAATACTTTACATACAATGTTTGTGGGTCATTCCATGAGGTTGGGGCAAGCTTTGTGACATGGTGTCCTTGTTCCGTAGGTAGATGTACCATTCATTATCCTTATTATGAGTGCACATTCTTGGGTCATTCCACCAGGTTGGGCAAGCTTTGTGACATGGTGTCCTTGTTACGTACATGTATAGATGTACCGTTCATTATCCTTATTATGAGTGCACATTCTCAGTTGTTCTTCAGATTAGAATGAAATCAATCTCTGTGGCCGAGCGGTCTAGCTTACCGGATTCAAGTTCTGGTGTTAGCAACATAATGTGGGTTCGAATCACGGCCGTGACACTTGTGTCCTTGAGCAAGACACTTAATCATAATTGCTTCTCTCCACCCAGGGGTTAAATGGGTACCTGTGAAGGCAGAGTTGGTTTGCTCTATATGCGCTAGAAATGGCAGCAATTGAGCTGTATACTCCCCAGGGAGCTGAGATGGTTTCAGGAATGATTTATGAGCCTTATGAGCCTTATGAGCAGGGATAATAATATAATGCGCCTTGAGCACCACTTAGTTGGTGGATACGTGCGCTATATAAATCCACACATTATTATTATTATTATTATTGAATAGGAAGTTACAATAATGTTAATTAGGAGTCATAATAAATGGTACATTTACCTACATAACAAGGGACACCTATAACAAGGGACACCTATAACAAGGGACAACTATAACAAGGGACACCTTCACAAAGCTTGCCCCAACCTGGTGGAATGACCCATGTATATGTAGGGTTTACCATAATATAAGGCTGTGCGTTTTTCGGTTATTTCGGGAACCAGATACCCGAAATTGGAAATCTTTGGATACCCGGGTACCCGTAAACAATTTCTAAAACAAAACATACATTGTAAAATACTCCCGAATGTATAAAATAACCAATATGAAGTTTATAATATATATATAATATAAGTTTCTCTTGTTTTATTAGAGTCATAATAAATGTGGACTTACTGTAATAATTTCCCGCCTCTATATTAAAAATGACTCGTAGAATCCCCATTTCCCACAAAAAAATTTTTTTTTTTTTTAAATCAGAGACTTCCGTTTGTGTGGCTTAAATGTCCAGTCAAAATTTTCAAAAGTCATTTACAGGTAATTGGAACTGAAAAATGGAACCAGGTAATGACAGTTTCGGTCGGGTATCCAGATACCCGACACAGCCTTACCATAATAATAATTGCGACTTTGGTTCCGCAGCATAGGCCTCAAAGCATACAAGTCCTGAAACAAATACATACTGAACTGCACATTATATAAGCAACAAAGCTTCTTCAAAATTATACTCATCAATGGTGCTTCTACGTATGCAATTGGACACTGACACACATGTTGTTTTCTTTACTGCTCCCAGCTTTCACCAGGACGACATTGTAAATAGACACACATCCAATATTCTCAGGTCCTCTCGATCACATCATCGGAAAGGGGGGGAGGGGGGGTCGCGTAATTCACTGCTGTCATCCATGAATCTGGCTTTTCAATCACTGAAAAATAAGTCAAAGTCTCCCTGCAAATCAACCGAGGCAGCTCGATACAAAGCGGGCATGGGATTCACCAATTTGGCCTACTTCCGCGGGTTGATATATTCCCTGGCTATGTTTTCACTGCAATCGGGGCATTTTATCAACCTGATTGGTGTAAATTTCCCTGTCTTTACCGTTGAACTTGTGGCTGAGTTTATAAGAAGAAGGATAAAATCTTGGTCATCTAATATAATCCGGGTGTGGAGATTGCGATTGTAGCATGTGTTGATAGCCCCAGGCAGAATAAGAAATGTGTAATTGGCGTAGTCAAGGATATGTTTATTTGATGGAATAATTTGTGTAAGTGATTTATATTTGTACATGTTTTTTCCAATCAGGTCACCCCCCCCCCCCAATCATACATACATGTACTGCATGTACATCGTACATCGTACATCGTATAATGTACATTGTATATTTCCTTCTCATATGAATTAATAATGTATAAATGTGATTACTGACATATTGAAGGAAAGGTACAACATTGGTATTGTCAAAAACTGCTTCTATGAGTAAGCTTTCTTTCTTTGGATTACTATACATTAACCCTCCTACTATACATGTAGCTGCACTTTAGTGGCAAGTAGCTATAGCGGTCAAAATCAGTCAACTGCCTGTTTTGACTGTTGACCCAAATGTGCACACAGGGGCATTTTTGACTTTTTTTACTGTCATTTTGACCACCCTGAACAATACCAGACAATGCTTTTACCAGTTAAAAACGGTCGACTCATTGTAACCTGTAAATGTACTTACTACACGTAAGGTTTGACAGTGTTCGACTTTTTAAGTGCACTAGATATACCTTGGCAATTAGTATATCAACATTTTTGACTGATTTTGACCCTTGCAGTCACAGAAGGGTTAATCAACTAACCTGTGACAGCTCAATGCGGAGACTTAAGTCACGAAAATAATTTTTTGCAGACGTGCGTATTGGCCCTTGTTTTCTCTGAAATGACAACTTCTCAGACAGAATAAATCAGACCTGTATGACTCGTGACTCAGACTCGACCTTCGTGACTCGTGACTCAACACTGGGGACAAGTCTGGAATAAAATGTTCAGGATGATCAGTACCTTGACCAACATCACATCAAGTTGGCTTACGGATAATAATGGTGTACTCTTCCTTTAAAAGTGTTAACTTGGAGGTGTGTTGGGTGGGGGTGTATCTGTTTCATTGTAGACTCATGGAATAAAATATTCCTATTAAGGCCAAAAAATATGTCTCCAGTTTCCGGTCGGCTTCAAAATCGGTGCGAAGACACACTTTTTTTTTTTTTTTTTGGCCAACAGGGAAATACATGGTACATGTACATACGCCGGGACAAAATTTCCCCATACACAAAGTATGGTGGCTAAGAGAGGCCTCACAAATCGGGCAAACGTTCATACCCCTACATGTATGTGAAAAAAGTCGTTTAAAGCACAGCACGGCAGAATTCCAATCAATCCAGCAATTTTAGCTGCAATTGGACATCGTTTCATAGCAACAACAACAAAGAAAATTAAAAATGCCGATGAGCAGGTCTGAGGCAATGCGCGGAGACCAGAAACCGGAGACTTTTTTTTTTGGCTTAAGAGAATAAATCCTTTTACAGTGCAGCCATGAATACATGAAACGAGATTACAATTACATACAAGCAGATCATCTTTCAACTAACGTCATAAGTAACTTAAAAATGTTCATTCTCTAACTTTGAACACGTCTCATAAAAGATTTAACACCAACTGTAACTGAATTACTGAACTGACCGAGAGAGCACTGCATGCCATATAAGTTTAGGAAAAAACAAAATTACTGTGGACTAACTATGGGGGGGGGGGAATGGGAGGGGGGCGCACAGGAGGGGGACACGGAAGGGTAACGGGAAGGGGAATGGGAGGGGGCGCACAGGAAGGGGCACGTCCCCCCTGCCGAGGTCTGTGCCCCCCTGGGTGCCCCCCCATTCAGAATTTTGAAAAAATAGGTCCCCATTTGAGGCTGCAGGACACAAAATAATCAAGTATTGACCGTACTCCACTCTAAAAAGGGGTGCACCCCCTAGTGCCCCCCTGAAAATTGGACCCTAGTTATGCCACTGAACAAAACCTTATTTCTCTTGAAATTCTGGAAGACATCCAGGTATAGGATTGGTAATTCTAATGATGGTATATATATTCCAGTAACGGATCCTGGGGTCAAAGGGAGGTGTGCGCTCCCCTCCTTTTGAAATTTAACTATATACAAAAATTCAAAAATTACCAAGCCCCCCCAACCGCCACCCCTTTGGCTGTCTGCTACTCTTTACTACTGTGTGCCCCTCCTTTTCTGCCACCCTAGACCCGCCCCCTGATATATTCGCCTATAACTCATTGTGTCTGTGATACTGTTATTTTTAAGAAAGAGTACATTTCCCTAAATTCCATGTGAAGTAAAGACTGTTTGTGGTGATACCATGTGAAATTCTCAAATTGAGTAAGTAATTAGTTCTGAAAAGAACTGGTGGTTACAATTTACTTATCCTTTTCACCATGCAAAGCTACAAATCTTACTTAAATTCCATGTTAGAATCTAACAAATCTGAATGCATAAATTTTTACTTTTTTTTCTCATGAACGATACAACGTAACAAGTGGAACATTATTGACCCCTAGCATTAGCCAGCAATACCTTTGGGTGTCTTGTGGATGCCCCGTTTGCTAAATGGACACCCTGTTTTATTTTCTGACACACATGCAAAGTATTAATAATAATAATGTGTGGACTTATATAGCGCACGTATCCACCAACTGAGTGGTGCTCAAGGCGCATTATATTATTACCCCTGCTCATAAATCATTCCTGAAACCATCTCAGCTCCCTGGGGAGTATACAGCTCAATTGCTGCCATTACAGCGCATATAGGGCTAATCAACCAACTCTGCCCTCACAGGTACCCATTTAACCCCTGGGTGGAGAGAAGCAATTATGGTTACCCGGTAAGTGTCTTGCTCAAGGATACAAGTGTCACGGCCGGGATTCGAACCCACATTCTGCTGCTAACACCAGAACTTGAGTCCGGTAAGCTAGACCGCTCGGCCACGACACTCCAAGTATTGGAAGTTAAACATTTGGACACCCTGTTTAAAAAATAAAGCAAATTTGGATGCCCCGTTTCCAAATCCTGGCTTATACACTGTTTTCACAGGTTGATTGTCTAATGTATATACATGTATATCTTGATTCAAAGAGAGTAAACAGTATACTCGTAGAAACAGTTCTGCCAACATTACCAATGTTGCACCATTCCTTTTTACCTTAAAAAAAAACAAAAACAGCTTGACAAAACCAGTGTAAATCTCCAATTATACAGGTTGTATTTGTACACTCTTTCAGTTATCCTTTAATGCAATTGAATGTGTGTGGCTATTCCTTCAGCTGGGCTGTAATGAAATTTGAATCTGGGGGTTCCCCCCCCATCGGTCGATGGTTTTGATGCGAGTTGTCGGCGTGCTTCTCAATCAGATTGAAAACCTGCTGTAGTGTGTTCCTGCTGTGTGCTGCAGATGCACGTTCTGTGATCACGGCCAATAACCAGTCCCCCCCCCCCCCGCCTCCCCCCACAGTAAACAAATTCTTGAATGATATGTTGTTTGACAACAAACATGAATTCAAATTCTGATCATTTGCAGAACAAAAAGTTCATACAGGGAAAATTTGCATTAATTGCTCTATTCAAACAGCATATTCACAAGGAATATATATACTACTCAAAACAATTTAGGGAACACCAGAATAATCTCAGTTAAAGCAAGATCATTTATTTCAGATAAACACAATGTTTCACAGAATTGATGAGAAACAACTGCACAATGAAACAGATGATAAAGGATGCATGTAGTGATTACACATTTCATGACATGACTACTGAAAGAGAGAGGGAGTTGCAAATGAAAATCCCGGTTCATGGATCATTTCAAACCTATTTGATGTTAAAAATCCGGTATTCTCTAAATTGTTTTGAGTAGTATATATGCATCTTTAAATTGTGTCCCTATTCTTATTCATTCAACTCATTACTGTTTTATTTTCAAAATATTTATGTTTTTTAATAACTCCCCCAACAACAAAATAAACAAACAACAACAAAATAAACAAACACACAGCTTTGTTTATGATAAACCGAGGACCTCCCATTGTTTCCCTCTATTGTGATAGCAACCTAGGATGTATTGTCCCATTTGTTACAAGTCCTACAAAAACTCACGCACCGGCAAACGTTGACCTCCTATTGTTCTTCTCTACTGTTCCGAGGACCGAGGACCTATCGTTCTCCATTGAGAAAGCAACCTAGGACCTATTGTCCAGTAAGTCCTTGGTTTGAATGTGTATACATGTACAGCTGTACACACACACACCCCCATACATAAATGTGTGTGTTACATACTTATGTACATAATGTACCCTCTGTGGTCATTCTTTTGTTCTCGTGTACATTCTTTAAACCATTGCCATTTGCTGCACTGAAGATTCTTTTTGGAGCGGATTTTTTCTCAGTCTTTCCCTTGATTCACCATAACTCCCTAGGCCCATTTGCTTACACATAACCTGAATCCTCCGAAATCCTTCAGTAGTAAAGCAAGCACATGACATGTATGCACACATGTGTTTCTAATCTGTGATGCATGTACATGGCCAGGGACCCTCCCTGCATTCATGGAGCAATAAACAGTGTCCACTACCCAAGCACTGACCTTGCAATCACTACAGCAAACATGGATGTACATGTACCATGGAAAGGCAAGTATGCCTAATAACCTCAATCCTCCAATCCTTCACTTTAGCAAAGAGCATGTAGCATGTAACCTCAATCCTTCAAAATCCGTCACTTTAGCAAAGAGGATTTTGGAGGATTTGGGAAGGTTAGGGTTAATCTACTCAATTTTGCGACCGATAACGACATACTAAAATGCTTTCTTTTTGAGAAAATTGGGGTTTTCTAATTCGTGAAAACCTTGTGTGGACGTGTGCAAGTCCACATAACGTCTCAAGAACCTACATTGTGTGGACATCTTTTGTGCTCAGGTCCACATACATGTAGCGTAGGTAACGCTTACTCACACAAATAAGTACAGATGTATGTACTTGACCATAATGGGGTTAAGTTTGGGGTTGGTTTACAGACTACAAGCGTAAAACATCAATCATTATACACTTAAGATGGCAATAAATTTCTCAAATTACACGCACTTTGTGCACGAGGAGACTCCTTCACTGCCTTGGTACACTCTGATGTGAGATTGCCGATTTCTACTCTACACAGATACGTACAAATTTTGCAACTTAACATTCTCCCACAATCCCACTTCTTCCGTATGCCGGGACAAGCCTCCAGATACATATATTTAAAAAAAAAACAGATCTCCATCCTGCACCAAAACCTTCACAGGGAAAGACAGTCCCAACTTCGGAACTAATTCTGCACATATGGGTTGGAGCCTATAAATGCCGATGCAAATTTAATTACTTTGTACTTTCCACATTCATGTGGACGGATGTGTGCTCAACATACTTGACATGCAGCCTGCGTTTTTTTTTGTTTCCACTCCCTGTCAATTTGAATGGTTAAGGAATCAACCAAAAAATCAATTCTGGGCCATTGAGTGTTTGACCCACATAATAGTGCACATAGGTTTTTTTGCGTCAGTGAAGACCTCGGGCGCATGGAGGCAGCACGTGCCACCTGGATCATTTCCACACACGATATGCTCGACCACGGATGGCTCAACTTAAGATCCTCCATCCCTGCCTCAACATAACTGTCTCCACCAAAACGGCGCAGATCCGTGAACCGGTTACGCAAACCGGCAGTTCATGGGCATCATGACACAAAAAACAAGAAAGCGTTTTCCCTTTGACATTTTGCCCACATCCACTACCACTTTGATTCTGTGTTCTTGTGCTGTAGAGCCGAGAACACTATTTATGTTCCAGGCTGAGTGTCTGCTAAAATACAAGACACAAATAAAGCCCATGATATGCAAAAGCCCACGCACTTAATGCACTTGTGTACGTACAAACAACGAGTGCCAACAAGATGATTGTGAGAGCCGTAAATATGGAAATAACTGGGTAATGCAACAACATCAACCTATTTGTTGACTTGTTTTACATTTAAAGGGGCAATATCATCACGATCAACAGGACATGGAATCTGAGTGCTAGTTTTAGATAAGCTGAAAATAATTGTCCCACATGATAAGGTCATATTACCATTGCTGCTGTATACATGTGTTAACCAGTTCGCGTCGGGAATAAAAAAGTTTTTCTGGGCCCCTGTGCGGGTTTCTTTTCCCCACACAAACACGTTAATGGAAGCTTCCACAGCGCGTGGCCACGTCTACCGAGCGTGTCACTGTACACTCGGCTCGTTGCCACGTCAACCGAGCATGCATACAAATATTCCAGAGTTTCCTCTGGCGTGTATAGACGCTCTCCGATCCGTGGTGCCAAACAAAATTGTGTGTATACACGGCCTCCGACGCGAACTGGTTAAATGAGCCAGTGATTTTCAGTCACTGTGTTCATTTCAAACAAGGACACCGATTCCATGCCCTGTTGAAAGTGTGCTCTGATCGTGATGATATTGCCCCTTTAAAGAACATTGAGCATTAACTGGTCACCTTGATCCGGATGGACAAACCCAATCCAAATACATGTACATTTTAAACAATTAGGAAATTTCCTTATTAACAAAAACAGGGCATGGAATCGCAGTGCTTGTTTTTGATCAAATAATACCCCACATGATAAGGTCATATAACCATTGCTGCTGCATAATTAATCAGTCATTTTCAGTTATTTTGTTCATCTTAAAACTAGGACACCGGTATTTTCCCTTTAATTATAGAATTATAAATTTGTTAAAAGGGAAGGGAATCAAGATATACATTCGAAAATCAAAATAAAGAAAGAACAAAAAAAAAGTGAAAATGCATTCACATCTTAACGTGAAAGTTTCGAAGGAGTACTCTTGAGTTCGTAAACGTAACAGCCCCTCAGACAAATCTATATTTTAGGGAAGATACGTGCCATTATTAGCTTTATACTAAATACGTTTCACATAAACAGGCCTCCCAGTGCCTAATCAATATGGTTTTTTTTAAATAGGTTTTTAAGCAAAATATAGGTTATTATAGGTTTACCAAATGCCAAAATATAGGCTTTTATAGGTTATTTCCTGTGATTAAATTACCTACCTTCCAAGTACTTTTTGCAACAAAGTACATTACCCCATACCCTGTCCAACAGAAAATCTAAGAGCGGTACACATGTTACAGTTTGGCTACTGTTTTGGCTTCATCTCTTTATACTTGGGAAGTAATTTTTCTTCAAAGCCATGACGATTTTATGAGGAAGTTGAAAATGTGTTGCAGGAGATTAAAAATATAGGTTTTTTTTTAAGGTTAATATATGTTTTTTGTGGGAAATAAAGGTTCCCATTTTGATAGGTTTTTATAGGTTTTATAGGTTTCGCTGGGAGGCCTGCATTTATAAGAATTCCATCATTTTGGTTATTTTTGAATTATCAATGAAACATTTTAAGGTTTGCTGCCTGAAATTGGAACTCCAAACATGTGTTTATGTTTCATAGTGGGTAGGCTTGTCGGCATTACTTCAAACTTCAAATTTCAGATATGTGCAAAATCAAAAAAAGTTGCAGCTGGTTAGAACCTAGTCTCTGGAAAAAATTGTAGACACATGCCCTTATGATATGACTTCACATACAGAACAATCAGTGAATTTTGACATACTCTCTCCAAATGAAAATATACCTTGGAGAGACAAAACACAACAAGATGTTGTAAGACCCAATCTATCAATCTACTTGTTCCTCAAGTAGAGCTGTTTTCAGCAATTTGTTTTTCTACATGACACTAACCAAATAAGTCCTACCTGTACGTGTGAGATTTCTATAGAATCCCTGTACAGTATATGGAACTGTTTTGCAGAGAAGTGTGAGATTATTTTGCAAACTGTGTGCACATTTACAGCTCAAGGCGTGAGTGCCGACACACACACAGGCATGAGACTTGTTTCAACATGTTCAGATTGATTGATACTTGGTGTTACATGTATGTGGGTACAAGTACATTGTATCAATCATCCTGAGAATATATTCCGTCTGAATTGCTTTCATCTTGGAGAAAAACAAAAACGATTTGTTGATCCGTAAATTTTTTGAAAAAAACAAAAACATAACAAGGTAATTGTGATGAGATTTTCACAGGTTTCATTTTAATTCAAAACTACAGAGTTAAAATGAATGTGTTTCAAAATACCAATGCTGTTGTAACTTGCTTAGATTTTTTGGCATTCTCCCCTGAATATTTTTCATGGAATTTCTTCAGTTCATGCCAAGGCCATCCATTTGCAAAAACGCTAAAAATATCAAATTATTATCACAGCTGACTGGATCCGTTCACTATTATTCAGCCCCAGTTAGTCTCTGACTAGGACGTAATTGCATAAATAAAAAGGTGTAGCTGTGTGCAGACAACAATGCACTGACTGCCTTGATGCGGAGACCACTATAACAAACAATAGGCTCTACGTGAGTCACTATTGTTCTAGTCTGGTTCATGACTCTGGCAATGTACATGTATGATCAGTTCAACAAGGAACACTGACAGACTATTTCACCAGAACTCAGTTGCCTTGATGCAGAGACCACAAACAATAGAATAGTCTCTAGATGAGTCACTATTGTTCTAGTCTGATTCGTGACTAAGGCAGTGTATCTTTGATCAGTTCAATATTAAGGAACACTGACAGACTATTTCACCAGAACTCGGTTTCGTTGATGCGGAAACTATGAGCAAACAATACAACAGGGTCTAGATGAGTCACTATTGTTCTAGCCTGATTTGTGACAATAAGGCAGTGTATCTATGATCAGTTCAATATTAAGGAACACTGACAGACTATTTCACCAGAACTCAAACAGAGTCTAGGTGAGTTGCTATTGTTCTAGTCTGGCAGTGTACATGTACGATCACTTCAATAAGGAACACTAACAGACTATTTCACCAGAACTCGTTTGCCTTGATGCGGAGACTACAAACAAACAACAGAACCGAGTCCTGATGAGTCACTATTGTTCTAGTCTGACTCGTGACTCTGGCAGTGAACAACGATCACTTCAATTATGAACACTGACAGACTGTTGGGTCTGTGCTCTATGGTTTCACCAGACCTCGTTTGGTACGGTGTAATTACATCTTTGTGAGACACAGTCGATTATCGATCATGTGATGCAAAATCACGTATGACTTGTAAACATCATTAAAGATCAATTGCCTGTGTTCTTCACTTTTCTAGTGCAATTTGTTGTTTTCACCCGAACATTGATTATATATCCTTTAAGAAAGGAAAGCAATACTCTGTAGTGAGATATTTTCACAAAATAGTTGTCATAAGCTCAGTTTCACAAGCTCAGTTTCACAAGCTCAGTTTCACAAGCTCAGTTTCACAAAATAGTTGTCATAAGCTCAGTTTCACAAGCTCAATTTCACAAGCTCAGTTTCACAAAAAATAGTTGTCATAAGCTCAGTTTCACAAGCTCAGTTTCACAAGCTCAGTTTCACAAGCTCAGTTTCACAAGCTCAGTTTCACAAGCTCAGTTTCACAAGCTCAGTTTCACAAAATAGTTGTCATAAGCTCAGTTTCATAAGCTCAGTTTCACAAGCTCAGTTTCACAAGCTCAGTTTCACAAAATAGTTGTCATAAGCTCAGTTTCATAAGCTCAGTTTCACAAGCTCAGTTTCACAAGCTCAGTTTCACAAGCTCAGTTTCACAAGCTCAGTTTCACAAGCTCAGTTTCACAAGCTCAGTTTCACAAGCTCAGTTTCACAAGCTCAGTTTCACAAGCTCAGTTTCACAAGCTCAGTTTCACAAGCTCAGTTTCACAAGCTCAGTTTCACAAGCTCAGTTTCACAAGCTCAAGTTTCCCTAATTTATGACGGGATCCACAATAAATTCATCATCGGGACATTTGTACTGTAAAACCATCCTTCTCGAGATTTTTTTGAGAAATGTGTCATTATCAAGCATTTGGTTTCCTTTTACTCAAGTAAAATAGCAGTGTTCCGATGAAAATTTCAGAAAATTTCAGGCAAAATATCGAGAAACACAGGTGATACATCTTTTGAGGTAGTGCTTTATCTTTAGCATTTTCAAATAACATAATTAGTGCTGGAACGGTTAACTGGTTAACCCTAACTCCCTTGGCCCATTTGCTTACACATACATGTAACCTGAATCCTCCAAAATCCTTCAGTAGTAAAGCAAGCACATGACATGTATGCACACATGTGTTTCTAATCTGTGATACATGTACATGGCCAGGGACCCTCCCTGCATGCATGGAGCAATAAACAGTGTCCACTGACCCTGCAATCACTACAACAAACATGGATGTGTACATGTACCATGGATAACCTCAATCCTCCAAAATCCTTCACTTTGGCAAAGAGGATTTTGGAGGATTTGGGAGGGTTAGGGTTAATTGGCCAAAACTGCACCAACAGTTTAGAAATTTGCTAACCAGTTAAGCGAAACCAATATTTAAAAAAAAAATAAAAATTTTTTTTTTTTAAATTGGAATAATTTGCTATCCATTTTGTTGTTCTAGACTTTTTTTTTTTTTGCCGCATTGCTTTATTGAACAATCATTGTGGGAAGTTTATTGATGCTTTTTGATTGAAAATGTATACACATTGTGCCATTATTCCATTTTGTGTGGCCGTCGGATGCCGGCTTTCGGTCAACTGGTTAACTGACCATGAAAGTTTTGGTTCAACGGTTACCGAATTAATTGGTAATTCCCAGCACTAAGCAATCACAGTTTTTACATAAAACAAATGTTATTCTCCAATCATGCATATCTGAATTTTGGGTGACAAACTGTACTCAAATTTCATGTTATAATTATGACAAAGTTCCTATTGAAATAATAATAATAATAATAATAATAATAATAATAATAATAATAATAATAATAATAATAATAATAATAATAATAATAATAATAATAATAATAATAATAATAATAATAATAATAATAATAATAATAATAATAATAATAATAATAATAATAATAATAATAATAATAATAATAATAATAATAATAATAATAATAATAATAATAATAATAATAATAATAATAATAATAATAATAATAATAATAATAATAATAATAATAATAATAATAATAATAATAATAATAATAATAATAATAATAATAATAATAATAATAATAATAATAATAATAATAATAATAATAATAATAATAATAATAATAATAATAATAATAATAATAATAATAATAATAATAATAATAATAATAATAATAAAGATTTGTAGCGCGCACATTTCTGAATGCATTTTCACTGCTGTCTCGTTAGCAACACAACATATAATGCTTGATGAAAAAAAAGCATCGTTATGAGTTAAAACTTTCACAGGTCAGTTTCGTGAGGCTCAACAGAATGGAAGTTTTTCACTATACTATCCCTTTAAAGAGGCACTCTCTTCACGCTTCACAGAAAGTCAGGCACAGCAGAATGGAAGTTTTTTTCACTATACTATCCCTTTAAAGAGGCACTCTGTTCATGTTTCACAGAAAGTCAGGCACAGCAGAATGGAAGGTTTTTTCACTATACTATCCCTTTAAAGAGGCACTCTGTTCATGTTTCACAGAAAGTCAGGCACAGCAGAATGGAAGTTTTTTTTCACTATACTATCCCTTTAAAGAGGCACTCTGTTCATGTTTCACACAAAGTCAGGCACAGCAGAATGGAAGTTGTTTTCACTATATTGTCCCTTTAAAGAGGCACCCTCCTTTTTGTGCTCTCCACGAGCTTATAATGTACTGTGTACATTTCAACCAATTATTAGACACCGATGTGAGATATGGCTGGCAGTCACGAGTGTTAATCACTACATGCGTGCCCGCCCTGACTGTTGGAGGATCTTGCAGTCATGTCGGGCATCCCTACATGTACATGCCTTGCATGCCGTCAGTGGTTCACATCTGGGTCTTACAATTGTTTAAAATTTACATAGTCTGATATGTAAGCTCACCAGAAGCACGACATAAGTGCATCTGTTGTAAAACAAAAGGGCAGTGGGTAACGATCATGTCACGACCAGCTTCAAACTTGCCTCTAAGGAGAACTGTCACTGTGAGACATTGAGTCATTATTAAAACAACATCTATGTCATTCCCCTTTCAGTGGGCAGTGTCACCTGTCAGGAGACAGCTAGGAGATGTCATTGAAAACCCACCTGGAGGTGCCTGCATGTATTTACTGAACTAATGTGGACAAATACAACCCCTAAACACACAGACTTTGGGGGCTAGCTTGCACATCCCTCCATTAGCCAGGGATCCCAGGCCATAAAAACTTGCGCAATTAAAGGGGGGTGGGGAAGCTCTGGCCATTAGTAAGGTACCCGAAAAGTAGCTGAGCAAATTATCTAAACTGAAAGTTTAGATATACATGTATGTATGTGACTGGCTCTGGCAAAACCCTAAACTTGGACCCAATTTTCAAAAGTGAGATTTTAGTATTGTTTGATTCTCTAGATTTTCCTGTTTCATTTGATACCAGATTTGTAGAAAAAAGAAAAAAAATAATCAGAAAATCGGATTTTTATATTTTTTTTAATTTTTTTTTATTTCTACAAATCTGGTATCAAATGAAAGAGGAAAATCTAGAGAATCAAACTATACCAAAATCTCACTTTCGAAAATTGGGTCAAAGTTTAGGGTTTTGCCAGAACAAGTCACATATGGTGATACATGTATTAAGATTTTTGGATGGTAATCAAGTCTAGAATTTCATTCTTGTAGGGCCAAGGCCACTTTTCCATATGAGTAAATAACACTACCTTTACAATATCAAAAAGTCTATGGTAACATGTTTAAGGGGGCACAAAGGCCAACCCAGGGTAACGCCTCTGCGGTCTCCATGAAATTCCAGGCCTGGGTAATGGTATCAAATATCCTGCATGCTGTCTGATGTTGTCATTTTCCTAGGAAACATAAAATGTGGAGTGTCGTGGCCGAGCGGCCTAGCTTACCGGACTCAAGTTCTGGTGTTAGCAGCAGAATGTGGGTTCGAATCCCGGCCGTGACACTTGTGTCCTTGAGCAAGACACTTAACCATAATTGCTTCTCTCCACCCAGGGGTAAAATGGGTACCTGTGAGGGCAGAGTTGGTTGATTAGCCCTATATGCGCTGTAATGGCAGCAATTGAGCTGTATACTCCCCAGGGAGCTGAGATGGTTTCAGGAATGATTTATGAGCCTTATGAGCAGGGGTAATGATATAATGCGCCTTGAGCACCACTTAGTTGGTGGATACGTGCGCTATATAAGTCCACACATTATTATTATTATTATTATTAAATGAATATTAGACAAAATTCAAATTTGAAATGGATCATGAGCCAATGTTTGCTGACACCATCGGTCGCCATCGTGCCAAAACTACCACTGTTATTTTATCTGTAAATTTACATTGAATTACAACGGCATTTTGTGCAATTTTTATCAGTTGGCAAAACTGCTTCAGTATGAGCATGCTTTTCTCTCTTTGAATCGAGACTTGCATTATGAATTAAACAAACAACATGTGAAAGTTTCAGCTCACTAGTTGTCTTTAACGAGAAAGTTTTTGAAAAATACTCTTTTTGATAAACTTTATTAGGCCCAAAAAATAAAAAGTCTGCAGTTTCTGGTCTCTGTGCGCGTCGCCCTCGGACCCAGCGTCTGCATTTTAAGTTTTCATTTTTATTGCTATGAATTCGATGAAACGAACTGTATCCAAAACTGCTGGATCGATTGGAATTCTGCCATGCTGTGTTTTAAATGACTTTTTCACATAGGGGTATGAACGTTTGCCCCGATTTGTGAGGCCTCTCTTAACCACCATACTTTGTGTATCACATCTTTCACTGCTTGGCAACAACAAAAAAGATTACCAAATAAAACAGACAAAAAAAAACAATTGTTACCGCATTGATTTGGAAGCCGACCTATAACCAGAAACTGGAGATTTTTTTTTGGGGGGGGGGCCTTAGATATAATTTCACTTTTCTTAAATATGACAGCACAAAAATATTCCTAGCGAAAATTTACAAAATCGAAAGTTAGTCTCACATTAACCCTAACATTCCCAAATCCTCCAAAATCCTCTTTGCTAAAGTGAAGGATTTTGAAGGATTGAGGTTACATGCTACATGTACATGCTCTTTGCTAAAGTGAAGGATTTTGGAGGATTGAGGTTATTAGGCATACTTGCCTTTCCATGGTACATGTACATCCATGTTTGTTGTAGTGATTGCAAGGTCAGTGCTTGGGTCAGTGGACGCTGTTTATTGCTCCACGCATGCAGGGAGGGTCCCTGGCCATGTACATGTACATGTATCACAGATTAGAAACACATGTGTGCATACATGTCATGTGCTTGCTTTACTACTGAAGGATTTTGGATGATTCAGGTTATGTGTAAGCAAATGAGCCTAGGGAGTTAGGAAGGATTCAGGTTATGTGTAAGCAAATGAGCCTAGGGAGTTAGGAAAGGATTCAGGTTATGTGTAAGCAAATTAGCCTAGGGAGTTATGAAGGATTCAGGTTATGTGTAAGCAAATGAGCCTAGGGAGTTAGGAAGGATTCAGGTTATGTGTAAGCAAATGAGCCTAGGGAGTTAGGAAAGGATTCAGGTTATGTGTAAGCAAATGAGCCTAGGGAGTTAGGAAAGGATTCAGGTTATGTGTAAGCAAATTAGCCTAGGGAGTTAGGAAGGATTCAGGTTATGTGTAAGCAAATGAGCCTAGGGAGTTAGGAAGGATTCAGGTTATGTGTAAGCAAATGACCCTTGGGAGTTAGGGAGGATTCAGGTTATGTGTAAGCAAATGAGCCTAGGGAGTTAGGAAGGATTCAGGTTATGTGTAAGCAAATGAGCCTAGGGAGTTAGGAAAGGATTCAGGTTATGTGTAAGCAAATTAGCCTAGGGAGTTAGGAAGGATTCAGGTTATGTGTAAGCAAATGAGCCTAGGGAGTTAGGAAGGACTCAGGTTATGTGTAAGCAAATGAGCCTTGGGAGTTAGGGAGGATTCAGGTTATGTGTAAGCAAATGAGCCTAGGGAGTTAGGAAGGATTCAGGTTATGTGTAAGCAAATGAGCCTAGGGAGTTTGGGGTTAAAATTTGACAATTTCTTAACTTTGATTTACCATTCCTACACCTATCTTTGCGAGTCCCAACCCATCTGTTGCCCTCTCCTTCCAATCCCAAAGCCATTTCAAATCAATGGTAACTTCAATAATGGCTAACAAAAAGTACATTTACAGTAAAAAGCAAGCACAAAGACCCAAGTTCTAAACAATAAAAATGGGGCCAATAGATTATGTTTTCATTTCTCAAATGAAAGGACACTGTGTACACACACATACTTTGTGTACAGTCTCTGCTCCAGGCAAGCAGACAAACACAGCTGTGAACACATGCACAACTGCTCCATCACAATAGGATTCCTATCTTCTATTATCATGTTAGAAATTCCACTGAGAACGCCTCAAATGGATCAAACACAGAAATGGATGAAAAATGTCTTTTGACAAAGGACTGCCAAATATTTTCGTTGGGGAGGGGACGGGGGCTAATTGCTTTGCAGTCTGGTTTTGCCTCAAGATCAACATGTCCTCCCGATCAAGTTTCAAGTCATCAGTTTGGACCATTACTGTAATCTCTAGAGAGATACATGTACATGTACATGTAGTAACCAAAAAACAGAATTTGTATGGTGGCACTGCAGAGAGGGTACATATTACATGTGCATGTAGATGCGGGTGTTTCATTTGCATTAAAATTGAGTTTTAGTTGAAATTAAAGCCGCATTGAGAGCGTTATTTTCAAAAGCACAACTGTAGTCAGCGCACTGGTACTCATGAACGTTTTTGCCTCCTTTGACATTAGTGTAAACAGTTGCGACGGAACAGATTTTAGCTGTAATATTGTTTACGGAATAGCCAAATAAAAACCTGTTTTGAAGATAGAAAACCACCCCATAATCAATGGTTGGTGATGGGATGGAATGCAGCAGCTAGTGATTTCCGGTTTGTGTATAAAATGACCCGACATGCAAATAATATGACTTGCATACATTTATATGTTAACCCTAACCGCCTTGATACTCATCGCTGGTACTGGCCTCAATCCTTCAAAATCAACCGATATGAGTTTATGGAGGATCCCTGCAACCTCAGTCCTTCAAAATCAACCGATATGAGTTTATGGAGGATCCCTGCAACCTCAGTCCTTCAAAATCAACCGATATGAGTTTATGGAGGATCCCTGCAACCTCAGTCCTTCAAAATCAACCGATATGAGTTTATGGATGATCCCTGCGACCTCAGTTCTTCAAAATCAACCGATATGAGTTTATGGAGGATCCCTGCGACCTCAGTCCTTCAAAATCAACCGATATGAGTTTATGGAGGATCCCTGCGACCTCAGTCCTTCAAAATCAACCGATATGAGTTTATGGAGGATCCCTGCTACATGTGCCTCAATCCTTCAAAATCAACCCATGAGTTTATGGAGGATCCCTGCTACCTCAATCCTTCAAAATCAATTGATGAGTTTTATGCAGGATCCCTGCTACCTCAATCCTTCAAAATCAACCGATAAGAGTTTATGGAGGATCCCTGCTACTTCAATCCTTCACAATCAACCCATATGAGTTTATGCAGGATCCGTACTATTTCCAATCTTTTAAAATCAACCGATATACATCATTGATTTTTGGTAGGCCAAGTCAATGGAATTTCAATTCCTACCTCAATCCTACAATTTTTAAGGATTTGGGATGGTTAGGGTTAAGGAACCATAAAATACATGTAGCACAGTGAAATGAAGTGTACACCACCACAAGATGGCTACAATGTGCAATGCAAAGGCATCTTTTCGTATCAACGAAGAGAGAGAAATCAACCAGGGAAAGTGTCGTCTTAATTCATTGTGCTGTTAAACCAAAATTGACAGAAAAATAATGATTCACATGCAAATGGCATCTTAAAGTCACCCACGGAGCAGTATTTCCAATAATTTCCATATAAGGTCAAGGATGCCATTTTCCTGTGCATAATTGAGACACATTATTGTCAATTCCTGACTCAACGTTTTTGCTTTCTGATATTGTTTGCAAGCCGATACTCTTGCACTTTCGGTTAAATAAAAACACAATTTCCAGGGTTCAACCTAGGTCCAAAATGCCAAATTAGAAAAAAGGCAACAGACGAGTCAAAACCCTCTCCAAAACGTCTGCCAATCTACTCCAAATATTCTACCAGATTGTACTGATGGCAGGGCCATATGGACAACAATGAAGACTGTTCTAATTACAATAATCATTATTTTGCATTTATAGGACAGGTCCTTTAGGTTGGTATTAAGCAGTTTGCAACAGCTAATTCTTTATTTATTACATACAATGTAGAAAGTTTGCCATCAAACTCTCTACGGTTAAAACAGTGCAGCCCTTGTTTATGATACATTACGCAATGCTATAATGAAAGATGTCTGCCGCAAAATGTATAAATTTAGGAGAAATGCTTGGAAGATGTGAAAGCTAGTTCAAGTTAGGGTTTTCAGTTACCAGGTGGAAAACTGTGAAATTCTTTCATAATTTCAATGCAATTGGACCTTTATCGGGTTGTGGCTATCTTTAGGCAACTACAATCGTGGTCCTGAGGACGATCAGAGCATACTGATCAAAACGTCAAGTTGTAACCTCCAGTGCTTTTCCGAACTAATTACTACTCAATTGAGAATTTCTCATGGTGTCACCGCAATCAGTTTTACTTATCCTCTTCACCATGCAAAGCTACAAGTTTTACGTGCTTAACATCAACATACAAACAAGGGGACAGACCTTCCAGCCATGGTTTGGTCATGTGGATTTGTATTGAAGATTTTATCAAACAAGGTGACTGCAATGTGATAAAGGTTTTACATGATTGCAAATTACCGATCCCACCACCTGATCCCACCTTGAAAAAAAAAAACACGTCTGGCAGAATTGCGAATTTACACAATAATATACTTGTATATATATAGGGTTTGCATACATGTATTGTACATGTACATATCAACTTAAAAGCCCCTAAATACACTACTTGTATTTGTTCACAAAATGCTGTTATTTTGAGGCAGACATATATGGTGTGTATGTAATGGTAACATTGAATGCTTTTAGTTTTTGATGTATTTTCTGTGTGCTGTTAGAATTTTGTGGAAAGAAAAAAATGAGCTAACCAGCCCTATGTTGGTGGGAGGTCCACTTATGCCAATTATCTATTGCTCTATATACATACATATATATATGTATATATACATACATATATATACATGTATGTATACAGTGACCACCGCCCGAATTGCCGCAGAGAGCACAAAGACACGTTGTTTCATGCCCTCAAACTCTGCAGGAGCCAACGCAAGCATCACTCAGGAAATTCTAGAAAGAGAAACAGTGGTTACGAGTGGACACCTAAGCCGGGGCCCATCCTGCGGGCCTGGAATCGTTTTGCATCTGTAGACGACTCCTCTCTCTTGCATCCATTAGACGAGAGGAGCGAGATCCTTTGCGATAGCAAAGTTGTAACAATAACACATAAGCCCCGGGGTCTTTGGATAAAAATACGGCCCCCATGTATGTCGTGTTTCCTGCATGATAAAGTACATTAATCTGCAAAGGGATCTGTACACAGGATCAGTGAACGACTTTGCTCGTATCGCTTAGCCAAACGCTGCACAAAATTCACAATTTGCTCATAAAAATTCAATACATACATGTATGCAATTCAAATTTATCAAGTAGGATTTAAAGCTTTGCATGGTGGAAGTACAGTAGGAGTATAAAGGTTTGCAGTATCTAGCACCATGTAAACAACATCTTAGAGGAGTTGTAGTACATGTATTCAAATTTTAGCATCACTAAATACACTCAAAAATATTTCTACCTCAAAATTTGGCTATGCAATTTTTTTTGAACGAAATCGTTCCCTGAAATCCTGAATGCAGTTACACACCCAAGAACGTGCAATTTATCAGTGTGAATGAGTAATGTATGTATGTACTGGCTTTTATAAGCCTAGGGCAATATATAGCCAGTGTACACTTTGGGTAAAATATCTGTAAATACATCCATACTTTGTAAGAATCAAGATGTATGTACTGTACATGTATCTACAGTACAGAAACCAAGCTGTGGAAACTGCACCTTTGCGATTCTAACGTGGAATTAGGGAAAGAGTACTCTTTGGTTATATTAACCCTAACTCCCTAGGCATTGTATTAACCCTAACCCCCTGGCCCTTTTAGGTAGGATGCATCCTCAATCACACAAAATGCTACAAAATGTCTTCATAAAATTTGGAAGGTTTCTGAATACTCCAAAATCACCCAATATATTGTGCTGTATTTCGTGTGTAGGGTGCCCACTGCCTCAATCACACAAAATCACACATACCTGTACCCTTTGCCTTTATCCCTTTATTATGAACAAAAATACATGGTTTTTTGGTGTTTTTTTTTGTTGGCTCAGTCACCTGGTATTGTATTCCTAAATTGATACATGGTGTGAAATGTATGCAAATAATGCCATTTTATTATTACCAGTGCATAAAACTTACCTCAGTATAAATTGAATAGTCTGTTTGCTGGCCAAGTACAGTTGTATGAGTTGAAACAATACAAGTAGTGTTTGTACTGAATTTTGTACTTGTTTTATCCTTAGGGTCACAGGCCACAGCGTTGATATGTAGGTCACTTACCTTACCAAGGTTGCTGTAGTCACTCAGCACTTACAAGTACATGTACAGTACTTTTAGTTAAGTGCCACAAAAATCACACAGCACATGGCCATCCTACATGTATCTCAATCCTCCACAAAATCACACAGCACACATGTACATGTAGCACCTTCCTCAATCACCCAAAATCACCCAGCACATATATCTAGCATCCTTCCTCAATCACACAAAATAACACAGAACATATATAGCATCCTTCCTCAATCACATAAAATAACACAGAAAATATATAGCATCCTTCCTCAATCACACAAAATGCTCCAATACCTCATAGAGGATTTTGTGTGATGTGGGGTGGTTAGGGTTAAAACAATAAAAATCCTTCAAAATCCTCCAACTGGCTTTGTTGTCTAGGGAGTTAGGGTTAATGGCAATAGTTTTCATGTTTCTTAGCAATGAGGCAACCCTTAGATTAAATAATTCTTCAGAAGATTAACCCTAACTCCCGAGGCCCATTTGCTTACACATAACCTGAATCCTCCGAAATCCTTCAGTAGTAAAGCAAGCACATGACATGTATGCACACATGTGTTTCTAATCTGTGAAACATGTACATGGCCAGGGACCCTCCCTGCATGCATGGAGCAATAAACAGTGTCCACTGACCCAAGCACTGACCTTGCAATCACTACAACAAACATGGATGTACATGTACCATGGAAAGGCAAGTATGCCTAATAACCTCAATCCTCCAAAATCCTTCACTTTAGCAAAGAGCATGTAGCATGTAACCTCAATCCTTAAAAATCCTTCACTTTAGCAAAGAGGATTTTGGAGGATTTGAGAAGGTTAATAATAATAATAATAATGTGTGGACTTATATAGCGCACGTATCCACCAACTAAGTGGTGCTCAAGGTGCATTATATTATTACCCCTGCTCATAAGGCTCATAAGGCTCATAAATCATTCCTGAAACCATCTCAGCTCCCTGGGGAGTATACAGCTCAATTGCTGCCATTACAGTGCATATTGGGCTAATCAACCAACTCTGCCCTCACAGGTACCCATTTAACCCCTGGGTGGAGAGAAGCAATTATGGTTAAGTGTCTTGCTCAAGGACACAAGTGTCACGGCCGGGATTCGAACCCACATTCTGCTGCTAACACCAGAACTTGAGTCCGGTAAGCTAGACCGCTCGGCCACGACACCCCACATTAGGGTTAAGGTTAGGGTTAATACCAGCCCCAACTTTGCACCATGCAAGTTTTACACTAAAATACATACAATTTTTTATTTTAAAGCCATTATACGGTACACACTAATGGTTATGTTGGCAATAATGGTCTAAAAGTACATATAAGTATCCTTTGAAACAAGATTCAAGATTGTTGAACTAATTTTTCTAAAATCAGACAGAACGATTTCAAGTGATGTTTGATAATGATACCATCAAAAACTTTACACCAACTAAGATTCATGTAAAAACTGTGTTCATTTATCCAACAGGGTATTACAGTAGCTTGAACTGTACATGTACACTGTACATTGCCATTCATAATATATTAAATGCATGCATACACATTGTGGAGTGTCGTGGCCGAGCGGTCTAGCTTACCGGACTCAAGTTCTGGTGTTAGCAGCAGAATGTGGGTTCGAATCCCGGCCGTGACACTTGTGTCCTTGAGCAAGACACTTAACCATAATTGCTTCTCTCCACCCAGGGGTTAAATGGGTACCTGTGAGGGCAGAGTTGGTTGATTAGCCCTATATGCGCTGTAATGGCAGCAATTGAGCTGTATACTCCCCAGGGAGCTGAGATGGTTTCAGGAATGATTTATGAGCCTTATGAGCCTTATGAACAGGGGTAATAATATAATGCGCCTTTAGCACCACTCAGTTGGTGGATACGTGCGCTATATAAGTCCACTTATTATTATTATTATTACACGTACGTACATGTACAGCTACCTTATACTGTTTGTCATGTACTGTAAGTGTAATCACTAATGTACGAAGCAGTTTCATCTAACCTACTTATCTATAGCCTACGGCTATATACAGTGGACAGTACATGTACATATTGTATGTTCCGTATTTCCTGTTTTTCATACTGTAAGTGTGATCACTGATGTAGTTTCATCAAATCTATTTACTCTTCTATAGCCCACAGATTCATATATAAGCATATATGCACAAGTATGCACAGCTCAAAAATAAACAAATGTAAGTACTGGACATACATGTACAGTAGTTATGTTTCTGAAGCCCATTCTGAAGTGTACATTTAAGGGCAGCAATTGATTTTCAAAACAGTGGATAGGTGATATAATTTGTATACTGAAAATAAACTTTTACTTTTAAAGGGAAGGTAGTGAGGTAACACATTGGTTATGATGGCAAAACTGCTTCTACAAGTAGATGCATGATTACCCTTCTTGAATCAAGATATGCTGTACGTGTCCATTACACAACCTTTGTGTTTCCACTTCAATCTTTATCTTGCCTGACTGCCAGTTTTATCATGTGTTTTTTTTCATCTACATGTATTTATTCAATTTTTTTCCTTTTTTTTTTTCAGAAGAAAGAGGAGGGGTTACTTAAAAAGCTGATTCAGAATGGTTTTCTTTTCTTTTACAAAATCAACCGCACACCTTGAGACCTCCACACCCCCCCCCCCTCCCCCCAGGTTCCATCCTTTGACAATCGAGGGACAGGAAACAGAACATTGCTCTTTTGTCTTGCTTTTGTTATGCTGGTCTTTCAGTTTGTTGAGTTCAGGGCCAACATGGTTATTGATGCAGACTCCAGCTACTGATAGCCAAGACTGGATTATTTGGTTAAAGATGTATTGCCCATGTTTTTTTGTTTTTTTTACTCTCCTACCAAAAAAAGAGAAATTTAATAAAATTATTTTTACTGGAACACTGCTAATATCATTTTTATGAAAGAAAACAAATACTTTGCAATGAGATAATTCAAAAAATAAATGGCAGACGCTCGGTTTAATAGTAATAATATGTCCAAATGAATTTATGACAGGAGCCAACAATAAATAATAATAAAAATAATAATGTAGACTTATATGGCGCACGTATCCACCAAACTGGTGCTCAAGGCGCATTACATTATTACCCCTGCTCATCAGGCTCATAAATCATTCCTGAAACCATCTCAGCTCCCTGGAGAGTATACAGCTCAATTGCTGCCATTACAGCGCATATAGGGCTAATCAAACACAACAACCAACTCTGCCCTCACAGGTACCCATTTACCCCTGGGTGGAGAGAAGCAATTATGGTAAAGTGTCTTGCTCAAGGACACAAGCACCATGGTCGCGGTTGGGATTCAAACCCACATTCTGACGACTCAGCCATCAGAACACAAATCCGATGCACTAAACCGCTCAACCATGGCACTCCAATTCATTTTGGAACATATTTTTTTATGATAATTTTTAGAATTTTTTTTCCTTTGAGTAAAATAGCAATGCCCAGATGAAAAAGAATATTTTTCGGAAATTGCTGTAAAAACAGCCAAAAAAACACGGAAGATACAAGAAACAATTGGGTCAAGTTATCGAGTTCCTAGCCCTGTTGTTTTGTTTTTAGTAGATTGTTTCCTGATATTATTGAGTTCCTATCCATGTTGTGTAGTAGATTGTCTCCTAATATTATTGAGATCCTAGCCATGTTGTTTGGGTAGATTGTTTTTCCTGATATAACTGAGTTCCTACCCCCTGTTGTTTAGTAAATTGTTTCCTTAATATTAATGTGTTCCTAGCCTACTGTGTAGTAGATTGCTTCCTGATATAATTGAGTTCCTAGTCCTGTCTGGTAGATTGTCTCCTGATATCAAGTTCCTAGCCCTGTTGTCTTGTACATGTATGTTTCCTGATATTATTGACTTCCTAGCTCTGTTGTTTAGAAGACTGTTTCCCTGATATTGAGTTCCTAGCCCTGTTGTTTAGTAGATTGTCTCCCGATATTATTGAGTTCCTAGCCCTGTTGTTCAGTAGATTGTCTCCCGACATTATTGAGTTCCTACATGTAGCCCTGTTGTCTAGTAAATTGTTTCCTGATATTATTGAGTTCCTAGTCCTGTCTGGTAGATTGTCTCCTGATATCAAGTTCCTAGCCCTGTTGTCTTGTACATGTATGTTTCCTGATATTATTGACTTTATAGCTCTGTTGTTTAGAAGACTGTTTCCCTGATATTGAGTTCCTAGCCCTGTTGTTTAGTAGATTGTCTTCCGATATTATTGAGTTCCTAGCCCTGTTGTTCAGTAGATTGTCTCCCGATATTATTGAGTTCCTAGCCCTGTTGTTCAGTAGATTGTCTCCCGACATTATTGAGTTCCTACATGTAGCCCTGTTGTCTAGTAAATTGTTTCCTGATATTATTGAGTTCCTAGCCATGTTGTCTAGTAGATCGTCTCCTGAAATTTGAGCCTTGGTCATAATATTTTGCCCCCTCTCAATATTACGGCTACTGTACCTTAACATTGTGGTACTTTCACAGTGACAATCATCACTTGTGATATACACATGGAGTGTCGTGGCCGAGCGGTCTAGCGCACCGAACTCAAGTTCTGGTGTTGCCAGCAGCAGGGTGTGGGTTCGAGCCCCGGTCGTGACACTTGTGTCCTTGAGCAAGGTACTTAACCATAATTGCTTCGTCCTTCGGATGGGACGTAAAGCCGTAGGGTCCCGTGTGTTGTATAATGCACGTAAAAGTGGATTGTCGTGCGGTCTAGCGCACTGAACTCAAGTTCTGGTGTTGCCAGCAGCAGAGTGTGGGTTCGAGCCCGGCCGTGACACCTGTGTCCTTGAGCAAGACACTTAACCATAATTGCTTCTCTCCACCCAGGGGTTAAATGGGTACCTGTGAAGGCAGAGATGGTTTGCTCTATATGCGCTAGAAATGGCAGCAATTGAGCTGTATACTCCCCAGGGAGCTGAGATGGTTTCAGGAATGATTTATGAGCCTTATGAGCCTTATGAGCAGGGATAATAATATAATGCGCCTTGAGCGCCACTTAGTTGGTGGATACGTGCGCTATATAAATCTATACATTATTATTATTATTATTATTATGAATGAATTGGATAGCATGCTCCCCATTTGTTCAAAGGAACCTCATTTTCTTTGAGGACAACTGGACAACCAACAACTTTAACCTTGCGATCCAATTAACCACGGCTGGCTGGACTTAATTATAGTTGGTATAAAAACCTGTTTCACAGCTCACAGTCTGAGATGAGGCCAATGCTTCTGTGTACAATTGTAAGCCTACACCATCATTTGACTTGTACACAACAGTTTGTAAACATGTATGCACTATAATGGACATTATGTAATAATTTTCTGTATCAGGTTGGGATAATGGTACTTTCCTCGCCTTTCAACTCTGTGGACCAGGGTTCGAATCCCACTCGGACCTGAGCTGACATGTGGATTGAGTTTTGGAGAAATTTAGCACTTTGGAGAAATTTTTGGTTTCATGACCAGAAAAAAAAATAATAATAATAAAATAGAATTAACACTAACTATAAATTATTCTAAAAGCCAATATTATAATATTGTATTTGTAGGATGTGGTTTAAAATGAAATGTTATGATTCTTGAACCGGTTTGCAATAAAAATTCTTGTTTGTTTTGGGCCAGGCTTGTTATTTTAACAAACACACTCTACATGAGCCCGTCTACACCACACATATGTACCATTGTACCTGTACAGTGTACGACTGTACATAAGATCATACGTGTACAATATTCATTTATTCAATGTCTATTAAGTGTACCACGTACTGTACTAACCGAAATTTGGTACACGTATCTTAGACCACAATCCACGTATTAATGAAGGGAAGCTTTAAACACAATATTTTCCACGGAGAATACTGATTTGTTAGCATTATGGCTTTATTTCCCTGATCTTGATCCTCCTGCAGTTATTTTAACTACGTATACAAATTAAATCAAAACGAAATTTTTTTCTCATCAGATGACTCATCCGTTTAGCCTCAATCAAACAGGTTTTTTTTTCTTCGCTACTCTCAATGGAAACTGCCAAGTTTCATTAAAAAAAACTCTGTGGGAGGGAAAAAAACCAAAACTCGAGGAGAAAAATAAAAATAAAATGCGCACTTTAAAAAAAACGGGCCTGGAAGCGTTCCATTGAAGTTAACCGCACCGGCGGTGACTCAGTGTCCATGCGATTCGATAAGCTCATCCTACAACAAGTGTAGGCATATATATGCAGGCACTAATGTGGTTTTAACAAGCACTTTAGTTAGAGACTGGCAATGTAAGGAATTGGGGGGAAAACAACATCTTCCTTTTGGAGACAATCTGGGAATATATTGATGGACTGCCTTCAGATATTTAAGCGTGAAAAAGTGCAATGGTGCTAAGGTTCAGTTTGGGTAACTCAAATGAATATTACCGAAGACTAGTACATGTGCATGTCGGCCTACAGAAACACTTCATACGTGATGTTGGTGAATGGTGCGATGATTTCAAATATCCATCCATTTAAATTATTCTCTCCCTGAAGGTGCTCCCAGTTTTAAGTAAAAATGTTTATAATTGATAGAATTCTTGCATCGAGGGTATTCAACAATTGATATTACTTTCCTTTCTTATTTTAACCCTAACCCCCTAGGTTTTCTGGCTAGGAACCTTCCTAAATCCTCCATCAGTGCACTTTTGGAAACATGCCCTTATCTTCAAAATGCACCATGCATTTTTGTTGATCGTTCATATTCAGCACTTATAGCCTGTACTTCTTGCCAGGTAGTTATTTTGTCCCATTTGAAGAGGTGAAAGCACCAGTTTCCAACAGTGCTGTATTTTTCCAAAAAAGTGCCCCTTGGAAGATTTTGGAGGATATGGGGTAGTTAGGGCTAATGCCTAGGTGTGATGATATCAAATACCTATTCTAATTATTCCCTCCAAAATGCTCCCACTGTTTAGAAAGTTTTTTTTTTAATTGATAGAATCCTTGCATCTGGGATATCGAACAATTGATATTTATTATGGGGAACAATTTTTTTTATACATGTACAAACTTATACCATTTCGTCCCCCCTTCCAATTTCATTTTTGGATTCATCACAGCACACCATGTACAATGTATGCTTCTGTACAGCATCAACTAATGAACACATTCATGAGACATGATTGAAGCATTTATAATTTCTATTGGGATCCTCAAGCAATTATTAAGTTACTCCCAAGGCAATTAGCATTCAATCAATGGCGGTCATCGAACTCATTAGATCAAGGAGCTGTAGTGTGGTGGACTTTAATTGGCAGTTCATCTAATTGTCATTTACACCTACGTATATAGATAGATGCAGGTGTCATGTACCGGTGGCTTCGTAAATGTTCCTTTGTACAAATCATGACACATGAGACAGTACCAGAAAGCAAAGTGATCAATCATAACATTGCACTTTCAGAGAAGTATGTGTAGGAAATGTGTGCCGGCTGGCGATGGAACTATTAACCTCCAGTCAAAAGTACATGTACATTATTAAATTCAATACAATTGGAAAAAATTTGTTTGCATAGGATCTCTACCCGATCACACAATACACTGATCCCGTCATGGCTATAGTCCCCGCCCATCTTTGGGGGATTCGGGGGGGGGGAAGAGTGGGGCCTTCCATTTTTTTATCGCCATGCATGTTTTTGTTTGTATGCCGCCCCTATGTCACCTTCACTTTCCAGCTGCCTCATTTTAGAATCACCTCAATACTGACACTATCCATGGTTGTGGCGGCCATGTTTTTATTGCTCCCTGATGGTATGGCAAAAAACATCATGGGAGTGCATTCACTATGTCATAGGTGCCCGACTATTTTGATCAAGGTCTTTCATATACACGTAGAAACACTGCCCATGTTCATGCAATAAGACGGCAAGGGGTGAGACTGAAAGATGGCTGCCCAGCCCGTCTGATTCGGGTCTTCTGGGACGTCCTTGACACTTTGACGTGGTGACTGGAGGAGATCCTGCATTGGTTTATAGCAGATTTCCCCAAGGAAGAACAGTAACAGCTTGCGAGATTTTGATTACATTACCACCTTCTTACTATGATTATGTCTGCACACAAGCAGTCAATCTAAAGCCATTCTGAGAGGGCAAAAGAAGAGTGGTTTTACCAGAGACCCCTCTATAATTACAAGTCTGACACTTGACAGGTAGGCAGGAACAGAATCACATCACATGTGCAAATATTCACATTCCCAGAACCAACTCTATTTACAACTCTAAAGAGATAGATTACATGTGCATGGTGCTGGCGCAATCCTCACTCCTACATAAAATGAATTCATTCATGATTTATTCAGGCTTTAACTTATGTGTAGAATGCCACTAACACAAACAGTTGAATGCTACTTTATTCTCCATGCATGGCCTGATGAGGGCGCCCTTTACGCAAGCAGCAGTTTATCACCAGGGCATTTAGACAGGGCATTTATTGAATCCATTTACATGGTTAGTAAAATAGTTTTACTGAATATAAAATACTCCTAGACATGTACATGAAATACATACACACTATAAATGGTGCCCGAAGTGCCCCGACTTTGGAGACTGAGACCATTTTCACCAATAGGCCTAGAGGGTCATAATGTGCATTGTGCCTATAATGAAGACAGATAACAATATTTAGTTCAAGCTTCAAGGTTCATTTATACCCACAGTAAAACAAATTAATACAGCGTACATTCAAGACCAGATTTATGAAGAGGAGTATTACCGTGGAGGGACCCATTAAGAAGCAAAGCTTGTAAGCATGGGTCCCTAGTGCATGCATGTGTCTTGACTGAACTGTTATCAGTACAAGATGGCATCTCAAAAAAAAAAAAGAGAGAGAGAGAAAAAGGTTGTACCGAACAATACCATTGTCTCCCAAGCTTATTTATTAGCGTTATAGCCATGAATCACCATAATGGATCAATGACAACTTGTAGTTAACATTTTGTGTGGACCCCAGCGGCGGCGGCGCTACGGGGGGACAAATGCCCTCCCAGTTACTTTCTTTGCCCCCCGATTAAAGATTAATGTTTGCCCCCCTTAAATTTAAGCTTGTCCCCCCCTCTTGCCCCCAGTTTAACAGGTCTGGTGCCGTCGCTGGACCCCATGATGTTCATTATAAGGGAATATATTGATGGACTGCCTTCAGATATTTAAGCGTGAAAAAGTGCAATGGTGCTAAGGTTCAGTTTGGGTAACTCAAATGAATATTACCGAAGACTAGTACATGTGCATGTCGGCCTACAGAAACACTTCATACGTGATGTTGGTGAATGGTGCAATGATTTCAAATATCCATCCATTTAAATTATTCTCCTGATCCCTGAAGGTGCTCCCAGTTTTAAGTAAAAATGTTTATAATTGATAGAATTCTTGCATCCAGGGTATTCAACAATTGATATTACTTTTCTTTCTTATTTTAACCCTAACCCCCTAGATTTTCTGGCTACCTTCCTAAATCCTCCATCAGTGCACTTTTGGAAACATGCCGCCGCTGGACCCCATGATGTTCATTATAGCGGTGTTGCACTTAAATTGCGCATTGGTGGTGGTGGTGGTGGTTGTGGTGGGAGCTACACATGAACATGTACATGTCTGTCCACAATACCTTTCTTTTTAAAGGTAAAGTATAAAACTGGCAATTCAAAAATAACCAAATGTTAGGCCAAACCAAAAAAGTCTCCAGTTTCCGTTCATAGGTCGACTTCAAAATCTTTTTTCTTTTTTTTTCTTTTGCCAACCTGTGAAATACATGTACATGATTAAAGTATACACTGTTATTGGAAGGTATCTGAGCTGCCCTGAATTTAAAAAAATGACTACTTAACCCAAATCCTCTGTCCTTAACACCCTCTTCACACATTACTGAAATTCACTTAAGGAAATGAGGTATAATTTGCACGCCAGGCCAATAAATCAACATGGACAGCTGTTCCCCTTTCACTGCACTGTGTGGGCAATTGAAGATACAGTGTAGGAGTAGGACTGTGCAGTTTAGAGAAACCGGATTGGGGGGGGGGGGGGGACCATGATCTGCAGGGGTTGAAGCAAGCGACTAATTTGAAAGTGAGCTTGATATGCCTTGATTGGGCTGTCGAAAATTCCTCCGTCGGGGGAGCTTGCGATGCCTTTCATCTCCTAACAGCGTTACCTACGTATTAAGGCATACAAGTGTGAAGGATCTACATGTAGGAAGGGAGAAAAAAAAAGATCTAGGCCAGGAATTGCATGACTGAAAAACAATTCTCAAAGTAATCAATGTGACTGGTTCAGTTTGGAGGGATATGTGTGTACATGTACATGCATTATTTACAAGCAATCTTGCTCTTAATGTCACAAAGTTCAACGAGGTATGTTCCTTTAAAAATACACTCCGGATTCCTAATGACTTCATGTTGGGATGTAATGTAACATACCACAGTTTTGGGTAGGGCTGTGCGTTTTCGGATATTTATGGAACTGGATACCCGAAATCAGGAAACTTCGGATACCCGGATACCCGTTTTAATTTTTGTTGAAAACATGCCTCCGGTGGTGTACAACTGTAAATGGTAACAAAGTTGACCTTTATAATACAGAGGACACCATACTTAAATGGATCTTTTCTTTACTGTGTCGTTTTTATTAAAGTAAAACAATTAGGCAAACATTCCCTCCTGTGCTGCTGGTTTGATAAGTTGCTTGAAACAGCTGCTGCCAGGCCCTTTGTGGTCTTAACGATTCGATACAATGTATCACAGATCAATGTAACAGTTAGAGAAAAGTGAATGGAAAATGTTGGCAATACTGCTTGTATGAGTATAAACATGCCTACATGTACTTTCACTGAATGAAGATAAACAGCGAACTGTGTGGAAGTTTCAGCGCAATGCGAAGTGTGTTTTCTTTTTTTCTTTTTTTTTTTAAATAATTTTTTAAGGTGTTCGTGTGACAGTGCGAACACCTCTTGAAATTGTTCGTTTTCTTTTTTCTTCTTCTTCTTCTCGATGAGACTTATCGAACTAAAAAAACATAGGCCTAGTTCCAAAGTTCACAGAGCCTTCAAATTTGACACATACTTAGACCATAACATGTAGTTGTCAATAAAGTTATGACATATAGTTTCAGGTAAAGTTGTGACGTCATGGTAACGTCATCAGATATCGAAATACACTAAAATCTAATTTTAATATTTCAAAAAAATCATATCTCATGAACCACAAAAATATATTTACACAATCTTTGCATCATCTTACTAATCTTGAATTATGTGACATTTCGTACACAGACATGACCCCAATCTGACCTCTCCTTAAGTTTAAGTGAAAAAATATTCTGAAGCACTTTTATAGGGTCCATGATATGGTATTTAGACATGCTTTCAGTGGTCGAAGTTACTATCGACATGTGACCTTTTTTTAAATGTGACCGATGACGTCGTCGCCTGTCACAGCGCCCTCTGGCAGTTTTAAAAAGGAATTATTTTCCAATCTCAGAAATTGAACCAGGTACTAACATTATTTTTTCATGATCATGAGGTCACATATATGACCTTCAAATCACTTGATCTGACCTTTACTTCCGGTCCAAGCAGGAAGTTCAAATTCAACACATTCTGACGCAAAATTGATATGTCTTTTGAATATGAAATTGATATTGTTATTATAAAAAGATGATACACCTTTGCAAAAAAATATGATATTGACATCATCGATGCTAATTTGATTGAACCGGAAGTTCACACGAACACCGTGTGTTTGTTCCAAGTTTGCTCTAGTTTTGGTTTTTTTTTCCAGGTTATTAATTACCGAGGCTGTACCCTACATGTATCCTATAAGATATTTTAAATTTACTCATCACCAGAAAGCATTCATAACCTCCAATGCAATATCTAGAAAGTTCTTCTCCAAATTTTCAACACAGGAATGAACTTCAGTGCGACAACCCATCACCATCATTTTTGTGCACACCTCTCTAAGTCTCAGTCTCAAGATACAGCAAATTCCAACGATGCAGTGAGTATATAAGCATACTAAAGATTTAACACACACAGGTTGTGATCCCTACCATCAATCAAGTACTACAGCAAAATCACATAACTGTACAAATTATTGTGACCTATTCTTTCTACCACTTAGCCCCATGCTGTTTTGTTGCTGCCTGTTGTATACAACCACATGATGAATGGATTTACTGTCATGCTGAGAGGGGCAGTTCTGGTGTTGACACTGTTAGGTCATCCAGGTCACATTTGGGACCAGTCTCTACCCACATTTTGCTGTCTGGGATGTCATCTAGGGGCAGGGTCAAGGAGCAATCCTGCCTGGGGGGAGAGAGAGGTAGAGTAGACCCCTGAGACCTCAGAGGGATAGAGGGGGGGTACTTGGACTTGGAGAAGGTTAATGTGATGATGAGATGAGGAATGAGAGAAGGGTTGGTCCACCTTTAGACAAACAAATTAGGGTTGATTATGGACTCTTTGAAAAAGGGCAGTAAGGTCTCTCTGAGAATACATGCATGAAGGCTTGCTAATGCTGTGAATGACAGAACATGAAGGAATAAAACGAGAGTGCAGAGCAAGTTTTTGCTCTTTTTTTATTGCACCATGGGGAGACAATATCTGACAGGGTCCCTGGGTGCTCCTACAAGTGAGCAATTGTTAACAATTACCTGAAAGATATGTACATGTCAATCATAAAAAAGTACTTCTGTTTGAAAAACTTAAAAGAGGGGCTCTAAGGTCAAATTCAGTTTCGTGCTGCACTCATTTTCCAATAGATTGAGTCCTTATGAAAGTGGAAACAAATATCACAAGTCTCTTACCTCACGTTAAAACGGTGTAAAATGCCATTGTATTTGATACCCTTCCAGTGCAAAATTCGTTAACATCCAAAAACATCCAATGACGTCACATTTCAAATATATGGGTCTGTACGTTTTTGTACGGGGAATTTTTAGTTCATTCCTGAATCTCCATGATATTCAATGAAAACGGCATTGAATTGGACTTGTTGACGACCGAAAAATTCCTGTATGGAATGTGCAGACCCATTTATTGTTGACATCCAATGACGTCAAGTGTTAAATTTCGCACTGAAAGTGTATCAAATAAAACGACATTTTACACCATTTTAACGTGAGGTTCGACACTTTGTGATATTTGTCCACTTTCATAAGGACTCTAATCTATTGGAAAATGAGTGCAGCACAAAAATGAATTTAACCTTAGAGCCCCTCTTTAATCTACAAATTGGTGTATATGTATATATATAAATACACTATATGTGTATGAATGTATATTATGTACATGTGTTGATGTCCATTTCACAGCATTGCCAAAATTCGCCAATGTCACCACTAACAATGGTTTTACCAATACAACGCACACAAAATTTGTCTGGAGGTCAATCTACTTTTTTAACATCTAAGAAGCGTCGGTGAACAACGCCACTGCATAGATACGTGCTCTGACACGCTTGACTTATGAAGTATTTTATCTCACTGCAGCCATATTTTTTCCCCAAGTTTTCAAAGGGCATGGTCATAGACTAAACAAACATGAATGACATAGAATGTAGATCGCCTTTCCTCAGCTAAAGGCAGCCGAATTACGACACTCTGTTTATGCCTTTCATTATAAATTTTGTCAAGGAATTTCCCAAATGGCCGCTGGCCAATACTGCCCTCATGCTCAATTAAATCTGGCAAACTTCAAACTCAACAGATATTAACATTCAGGACTACTTTGAGAATAGACACTTTTGCATCCCGTCATCTTCATGAAATTCTCATTTGTAAATAACTTACAAGCTGCAATAAATATATATCGTCCCATCAGTGCAAGAAGGTCGTATCATAGTTACGACCTTGTTGCGGACATGGATTTTGCTCAGTGCAACAAGGTCGTATCTTTTTACAGAGTTCCAGGATGAACACGTAAAACCTACATGTATACAAATTTATGCACTATTGCACATATACGACCTTGGTGTATTTTTTGTTAGATACGACCTTGTTCTGACAGGACAATATGCAAACTTCAAACTTGATAGATATTGACATTCGTGGCTATTTTGAGAACAGAACTTTTTGTTCATTTTGTGTTTAATTCTCGTTTGTTAAAATGTACGAGTTACAATAAATATGCAAACTTTAAACTTGATGGATATTGACATTCATAACCACTTTGCATCCTCTCATTTTCATGCAATTCTTACTTGCACAAATTGACAAGTTGCAATAAATCTGCCAAATCCAAGCATGATGAAAATTGACACTCATTATTTATTTTGAGAACAGACACTTCTCACTTATAATTCAAATTAACTTATTCAAATTAACAAGTCAACAAGGTGCGATAATCTGTCAGACTTTATACTCAACGGACACTGACATCCCTGACTATTTTGAGAAAAGACACTTTTCCCGTCCCATCATCTTCAAGTACACTGTAATTCTCATTTGAACAAATTACATATCAAGCTGCGACTTATCTGGCAAACTTCAAAACTCAACGGACATTGACATTCCTGACTATTTTGAGAAGGGACACTTTTTGAGTCCAGTCAGTCCAGGCGGACTGCGGTGTGTTATTGTGAATCGGCAGACAAGGAGCAAACCGGGCACTGATGCCTGTGATGAAGGGTGCTTCAGCTGACTGCTGCTGCGATCAAAATATTATCAGAAGACCTCTGATTTATTATTTCAACCAAACTGAAGTCTTTTTTAATAAGGTGGAGGCATTGCCGGTGAATAAATGATCTTATACAACTGATGGTGGATTTTTTTTTTTACCTGTCATGTGCATCATTACATGTATCCACCTATAAATTATATAAGAGTCAAGAAATAAATTCTGTGTAACGCCAACCTGTGAAAGTTTCAACTTAATTCATTGTAAGATTTTGATGTTTGCCCTGCACTGACGTGTTGGTAACTTGGTAAGCACTGTATACTCAGTGAATTGTTTGAGTGTCTGTGAAAAAAATCCACAGGTGGCAAGGGTGGCATTCGAACCCACGACCTCCTCTTACTAGCTAAACGAGAAAAGTTATATCTCTAAAGAAAATTAATTTGTAAAATTGTTTTTTTATGAATTGTACTATTAAACATGATAAAACACAATAGTACCTCAGACAGAGGGTTAAACATGATAAAACACAACAGTACCTCAGACAGAAATATTTCAAAGGATGGTTGATAACATCATCAACTTAAAGGGATAACATTGTCATGAACAACGGGGCATGGAATCAGAGTGCTAGTTTTAGACAAGACTCAGTGATTGAAAATAATACCCCACATGATAAGGTCATATTACTGTTGCTGCTGCATAAATGAGCCAGTAATTTTCAGTCACTGTGTTCATCTTGAACTAGGACACCGATTCCGTGCCCTGTTGAAAGTCTGCTCTGATCGTGATGATATCATACACCAAGTATGTTACATGTACATGTACATTATGCAAATCTGTGATCATTTTAGTTTTTGTTTCTAGAAAACCAATAAGGGTCTAAAAGACAAGGTACAGATTTAGAATTAACAAATAATGGAATGGTCAAATTAATGTATAATGTAAAAACCGGCAATGTACTAGAATTAGTAACTCAAAAGACTAACTACATGCATGTTTGGCATCATTAAAGAGCCAGTATCATCACGATCAGAGCAGACTTTCAACAGGGCGCGGAATTGGTGTCCTAGTTTTAAGCTGAACACAGTGACTGAAAATTACTGGCTCATTTATGCAGCGGCAATGGTAATATGACCTTATCATTTTCAATAACTGACTTTAATCTAAAACGAGCACTCCCATTTCATGCCCTGTTGATCAGGGCAATATTGACCCTTTAACATCTTAAAGAGACAGTATTGTCACGATCAACTAGCGCTCCAATTTCATGCCCTGTTGATCAGGACAATATTGTCCCTTTAACATCCTAAAGAGACAGTATTGTCACGATCAACAGGGCATGGAATCGGAGTGCTAGTTTTAGATTAACTTAGTAACTGAAAATAATACCCCCACATGATAAGGTCATATTACAGTTGCTGCTGCATAAGAGACCCATGCATTAAATTTCAGTCACTGTGTTAATATTAAACTAGGACATCGATTCCATGTCCTGTTGAAATTCTGCTCTGATCGTGACGATACTGCCCCTTAAAAACCAATGAAGTTTTAAGATAATAATAATCTGTTTGTTATCAGGGTTAATTACCAGACATATGAGGGTTAAGGGCTGGAATAATGTTAATTCTTTTTCTTAAAACCAAGCACTTCACTACAAAGTAATTTTGATAGACATGTTCGGCCAATTATGCGGCACGGCTTTGAAGGGATGTAGAATTTTTATCAACAAATGACTCAAAGTACAACCAGACTATATAAATAAAACCTCAATACATAATTGTAAGCTCGTATTCACAAGAACCCAAAATCAATTGCAGTAATTTTTCTCAAGTCAAAACCGATTATTAAAACTTCATTGTAAATGAATTACAGTAGCTACCGTACCAGCAATACATTTTCATCAAGAGAAAATCTTGCCTCTCCCAACAGAACAAAACAAAAAATGCAAATATTACCACCACGTAGTACGCCTAACGTAGTACGCCTAACGTATGCAGAGGTTATTTTTAATTTGGCAGGTGCACTTTCTCCCGTCTGGCCCAAGCCAAGCTACTTGCCTCGGGGAGATATCGGTTGCCTCAAAAAAAGTTAAAGTCATTTGGGATGACAGTGAAGATTGAGAGGCAAACGCTAGACCCCGCTGGCTACGTTATATCCTCAATTATCAAATCTAATGGTTATGTGGACTGTTCTAGGGACGCTACTTTGGAACACGATATCAGCCTTTGAAGACCTGCGGAGAGGATCTGCTGGGGGAACGTGGGATTTAAATACGGGGATTCTTGGAGCCCGAGTCAGTGACCTATTCTGAGTTTTTTTTCTTTGTTCGGTCTTGGTGCTGGTTTTCTTTGTTCTCATCCAATGTCTGTGTAATTGGATTGTATTCCTCTTTTGTGGGTCCAATGCATGGATCCGACAACCGTGTTCGGCCTAAATTGAACTGTTGCGGATGTTATCACGTACTGTACATCATCGCAAGGTTTACCTGCATATTTTCAGCTATGGGGGTTTTTTCTCCACCAGTGCGTAATTGAAACTAATGCGGTACAATGAGATGAATTAATGAAGCGCGTGTCTTCATTATACATGTACATCATAAATGATAATTTTGTTTGATGTTTCAGGATGGATATATGTCCTTGTTTTAATCGGATCACCTGCATCACTGAAGCGCATTATTACAGTGTGCAAACACAATCCCTGTCATACTATCTCATTGGAATGGATTATAATGCAAACGCAATCACCGTTACAAACGCAATGTATCTTTTCATCATCTATTCAGAAAGAAAATCTCTTGGGAAAAAAATCGGTCAGTTCTGCACAGATGAGCATTTCTGTTTTATAGTTTATAAGTAAATAAAGTGAGTACTCAAGCATGGTGTATCTTATACACATTACATGTACTCATGCAAAACTGAGTAGGCCTACCCTAACTTGGATAGTAAATACAGTTAGGTTACAAATGCAATATCTATTCAGAATGGTCTCTGGGGTTAAATTACCAAGCGCTGAAAATTTGATTTTTTTTTTGATTTTTTTTTATTTTATAGAATATTGAGTAATGTTTTACCTCATTAGACGTAATTCAAGGTAAAAACAAAACTCAACCAAGCATGAACAATATATTTCATTTTAAAAAATTTTCATTTTTTCTTTAGCCACAGATTATTTGTGTTACTTATCTTGTTTTGCCTGGGTTTTTTTTGCTTGTGTATTTATTTACATTTATTATGTCTGTTTTACTATTCTCTCCCTGTCTGACTTTTAATTTTCACTCATATTTCACTTTCTTCTTTCAGCCATAATCTCCTGCCCTCCCCTGTACCTTCTTCCATTCATGTTTTAATCTGTCCTTTGTCCGATCCCAGGAACAGAACATGACTCTGCTCTTTGTACCCTCTTCTTTAGTGTTCCTTTCACTGCTCACTCTTGTGTTTAACCCTAACTCCCGAGGCCCACTTGCTTACACATAACCTGAATCCTCCAAAATCCTTCAAAATCCTTCAGTAGTAAAGCAAGCACATGCATGCACACATGTGTTTCTAATCTGTGATACATGTACATGGCCAGGGACCTTCCCTGCATGCATGGAGCAATAAACAGTGTCCACTGACCCAAGCACTGACCTTCCAATCACTACAACAAACATGGATGGACATGTACCATGGAAAGGCAAGTATGCCTAATAACCTCAATCCTCCAAAATCCTTCACTTTAGCAAAGAGCATGTTGCATGTAACCTCAATCCTTCAAAATCCTTCACTTTAGCAAAGAGGATTTTGGAGGATTTGGGAAGGTTAGGGTTAATGTGTGTGCTTGTATGTTTATCGTCCATTTTGCCTTTGAGAAAGAATCTGCTCAGTTTGAAACAACTAAGCCAATAACTACTATTCTGCATTATTACTTAAAATGTAAAACTGTGTATAAGTGGTATTATTATATAATAATAATAATAATGATAATAATAATAATAATAATACTACATGTAATGTGGACTTATATAGCACACATATCCACCAAACTGGTGCTCAAGGCACATTATATTATTACCCCTGCTCATCAGGCTCATAAATCATTCCTGAAACCATCTCAGCTCCCTGGGGAGTATACAGCTCAATTGCTGCCATACAGCGCATATAGGGCTAATCGAACACAACAACCAACTCTGCCCTCACAGGTACCCATTTACAATTATGGTAAAGTGTCTTGCTCAAGGGCACAAGCACCATGGTCGCGGTTGGGATTCGAACCCACATTCTGACGACTCAGCCATCAGAACACAAATCCGATGCACTAAACTGCTCCACCATGGCACTCTAATACCATGGCACTCCAATATCAAATAAACCACAAGGAAAACTGCAAAACAAATATATATATTTGTTTTGATGGAACAAGGAAAAATTTACTAAGCCATGTAGCCCAAAGATATTGACAAAATAGGGCTACTGCTGCCTACCAACATAAGGCTAGATGGTTCATTTGGTAGAGCGCCGACACACTAACCTGGAGGTTACAATTGTCCCAATAATGAAGAATAAGAATTTTGGCCAAAACTTTACTAGTAGATGTAACATTGCCCCAATCCAGCTCTCTTTTTTTCCCCCCCATCACGATTAGTCATCTCTGGTGGACATTTGGGGCAGTTTTGAAGCAAGTAATTTTGAGACCCCTAGATATTAGACTTGGGCAACTCCAGGTTGGGATCAGGCATTATCAATGTCGTACCTTCCGTATCTCCAGTGTTTTAAAAACAAAATTGCAGTAAGCTGTATAAACATTTTTGGACTGTCAATTACCAGCCAGGGCATTTATAATAGAAAACGACACCTCTATACTCATACACTAACAATAAATTAAGATATTTTCAAAGCAACAAAATTCAGAATCACAATTTGTTTTTTTGGAAATGCACCAAAATTTCAGAAATCGCTGAAGTATACTGTACACATGTAATAACAATCTCTTTGGAGAAATTGCTTATTCATGAAATGCAAAAGTTAGAATTTTTAAAGAGATATATGTTTTAAGGCTGTGCCGGGTACCCGGATACCCGACCGAAAATGTCATTGTCCGGTTCCATTTTTCAGTTCCAATTACCCGTAAAGGACTTTTTAAAATAAATTCTAACTGAACATATTTTAAGCCACACAAAAAATATGTTCATCATTGTTTGCTAACAAAATGAAGAAAACTTAGATGAAGGCTTTAGAAGAAACATTTGCCGACAGCCTTTCACATACTTGCCGGCTTTTGTTTGAAACTTGTGTTCGTATTGGTTATTTTATACATTCAGGAGTATTTACATGTACATACATGTATGTGTTTTTCCAAAACTGTTTTCGGGTACCCAGGTATCCGAAGATTTCCAATTTCGGGTATCCGGTGCCCGAAATAACCGAAAACGCACAGCCCTATTTTGTTTTAACATTTCCGGGGCATACATGTATACACAGTAACATCCAGGTAAATACAATAATTTTAACGAGCAAAAATTACGCACATTAACATTTCAATAAAAAAAATTTACTCTGATGTATCCAACTTGAAGAACAAAAGCACATATGTGCATAAAGTACGGATCACCTCTTTATTACAGCATAAGCCATTTATTATTTACATTGCCGTCCTAACTCCAATAATGAATTTCCCTTAATAAGCATGCTCGTGCTGCATGAGTGATCACGCACCTGAATGTTGATGATAATTGAAGCGGTCAGCCCTTTGATGCCTCACTGCTTGCTATTAATGTCTCCCTCCGAAAAAAAGAAAGAAAGAGACTAATCCTCTTGTTTATAAATGGCACACGACGTCGGGTGCTTGATCGGTGAGCGGGGAATTTGACAGGCAAGAGTGCAGAGGGGGGGTGGGGGAAGCCAACAGGAGACATTGTCAATTTATGACAATGTTAAATTTTTTTTATTATTTTTTTTATAGAATTCTCTGGTTTATAAATGGCACGCATCAAGTGCTTGATCGGTGAGCAGGGAATTTGACAGGCAAGAGTGCAGAGGGGGAAAGCCAACAGGAGACATTGTCAATTTGTGAGAATGTTAAATTTTTTTTCTTTTTTTTCTTTATAGAATTCTCTGGTTTATAAATGGCACATGTCGAGTGCTTGATCGGTGAGTGGGGAATTTGACAGGCAAGAGTGCAGAGGGGGGAAGCCATTAGGAGACATTGCCCATTTGTGACAATGTTTCATTTTTTGTTGTTTTTGTTTTGTTTTATAGAATGCTTAAAAGTGGGATTGTTGTGCATAATTTACCAAGTTAAAGTAGTTTTCTCCACCGAGAGATAACTACAGTGGAATGATCTGTTTGTGTGAAGTGTGTGGAAAGGCTGACATCATTTGTGGGGGGGCATAGAATGCTCAGAAAAGGGAGTGTAATTGCAAAATGTACCACGTAAATGAGAGTTAACTATGGTGGAATGATCTATTTGTGTGAAGCGAGGAGAAAGGCTGACGTCTTGTTTGTGGTTCTGGGTTAATTCAGAGACTCAATCCATTAGCAATGGAGTGCTGTAAATGCAATTTGGAGATTCACATGTTCAAAGCGAAGGTACAACATTGGTATTTCCTAAGGTCATGTTCATTTTAACTACATGTAAGGTTGTGCGTTTTCGGTTATTATTGGAACCGGATACCCGAAATTGGAAATCTTCGGATACCTGGGTACCCGAAAACAACTTTGTAAAAACATCCCGAATGTATAATATAACCATAAACCGATATGATAACAAGTTTCTGTTATTTTATTACAGTCATAATAAATATGAACTTACTGTAATAATTTCACGCCCTCTATATTAAAAACGACTCATAGCATCCTCATTCCTCACACACATTTTGTTGACAAATAATCAGAGACTTCCATTTGTGTGGCTTAAATGTTCAGTCAAAATTTTAAGAAGTCGTTTACGGGTAATTGGAACCGAAAGATGGAACCGGGTAACAGCAGTTTCGGTCTATCCGGGTACCCGGATACCCGGATCTCCGGCACAGCCCTAATTTTAACCCTCTGGTTTTCAAGAAATATATCATAAAACTAACATGTGAATGTTTCATCAAAATTGGTGCTCATGTTTTAACATGGAATTTGGATATTTTGGATATTTTTTAGGGCTGTGCGTTTTCGGTTATTTCGGGAACCGGATACCCGAAATTTGAAATCTTCGGATACCCGGGTACCTGTAAACAATTTTGTAAAAACACAAATACTCCCGAATGTATAAAATACCGTAACCAATGCGAATACAGTATGTGAAAGGCTGTCAGCAAATGTTACTTCTAAAGCCTTCATCCAAGTTTTCTTCATTTTGTTAGCAAAAAAATTCAGAGACTTATTATTTTGTGTGGCTTAAAATGTTCAGTCGGAATTTTAAAAAGTCGTTAACGGGTAATTGGAAACGAAAAATGGAACCGGGTAATGACATTTTCGGTCGGGTATCCGGATACCCGGCACAGCCTTAGATATTTTGGAATTTTGATAAGTTTGTCATCGGAATTCTGAAGAAAATATAACTGGGGGAATAACTTTTCATTATTCCACCTTTTAATTATGACTTTTTATTATTCCTCAGAGTCAGAGAAAAAAGGTTTTTGATTCTATGTTGGCGATTCTTTAAAAAGTAAATGGAGAAGATTGCTTTTCTTATTATTTTTCTCACCAAGATTTTTTTTGGAGATACCTAAGGTATACACCACCTTTTAAAACCAAAGCTATCCATTCATCTTCTTACAACTATTATGTGAAATATCTCATTTTAAATTATTTGTATTACTTTTTAATACGAAATTATCATTGTCCAATGAAAACTGATATTTCCAAAAATTGCCGGTAAAGCACAGGCAATAACGTCTTTAATTAAATTGTTATGGGCATTTCCATGGTTACTCACGTTACATTTTTGAGGTACTCTTAATGCCATATTTTCTTTACTTATACATTTCACTCATCAGGTTTTTCACAGTAGTTGCATTTTACCCAGACATTACTCAGCACAAAAAAAATAATTTCAGAAATTTGTTATACAGTGTACATACACATGTACAGTACATGTGTATGTACACTGTATAACAAATTTATGAAATAATTTTTTTTATTTACGTGTGTATGTACACTATGTAAGAGAAAAATGCTGGTTACTCACGTTACATTTTTTGAACATAAAATGTCACATATAGTGTACACATATAACAAATTTCTGAAATTGTTATTTTGTGCCGAGTAATGTCTGGGTATAATACAACTACTGTGAAAAAAAACTGATGAGTGAAATAAATATTATGGCATTAAAGAGTGGGGCCAAAAATGTAACGTGAGTAACCATGGAAATGCCCTTATTGGTTATTAACTACTATTAATTTTGTGTTCTTTTTACACCACTTCTACGATGTGTGTAAGGTTGCAAATGAAAGCTTCAAGATTGTTGAAAGGTGAATTATGATTTACATGGCTTACAGGAGATCGATAAAAAAACTACAGATTACTCCTTCAATTTAATTAAATGTCCGGTATCTTTGCACAATTTATTGAATTTTTCCCACAATAATCTGTGGACATACGGTACGTCCTGCAATCAATAGCACTTACAGGTGGCTGAAGTTTTCACGCAGGTCATCTTCAACACTTTCCATCCCCTTTAAGGTCAGGTACAAAACATTGGTAATTGCCCGATTACAAAATAGCCAAATTAGTATACGACGGCGAACTTAACTTGAAGTTGGTCAAGGTACCAATCAGCCTGGAAAAGTATCCGTCTGAAGTGCTTTCATTTCCGAGAAAACACCAAAAAAATTGCATATTTGCAACATGATTTTTTATTTATTTTTTTAAATTATGAATACTTGTCCACTTTTTTTCTCATGACTTGGATTTCACATCGAGCTGAAACTTGTTAACCCTAACCTTCCCAAATCCTCACTCTTTGCTAAAGTGAAGGATTTTGAAGGATTGAGGTTACATGCTACATCCTCTTTGCTAAAGTGAAGGATTTTGGAGGATTGAGGTTACATGCTACATCCTCTTTGCTAAAGTGAAGGATTTTGAAGGATTGAGGTTACATGCTACATCCTCTTTGCTAAAGTGAAGGATTTTGAAGGATTGAGGTTACATGCTACATCCTCTTTGCTAAAGTGAAGGATTTTGAAGGATTGAGGTTACATGCTACATGCTCTTTGCTAAATTGAAGGATTTTGGAGGATTGAGGTTATTAGGCATACTTGCCTTTCTATGGTACATGTACATGTACATCCATGTTCGTTGCAGTGATTGCAAGATCAGTGCTTGGGTCAGTGGACACTGTTTATTGCTCCATGCATGCATGCAGGGAGGGTCCCTGGCCATGTACATGTATCACAGATTAGAAACACATGTGTGCATACATGTCATGTGCTTGCTTTACTACTGAAGGATTTTGGAGGATTCAGGTTATGTGTAAGCAAATGGGCCTAGGGAGTTAGGAAGGATTCAGGTTATGTGTAAGCAAATGGGCCTTGGGAGTTAGGAAGGATTCAGGTTATGTGTAAGCAAATGGGCCTTGGGAGTTAGGAAGGATTCAGGTTATGTGTAAGCAAATGGGCCTTGGGAGTTAGGAAGGATTCAGGTTATGTGTAAGCAAATGGGCCTAGGGAGTTAGGAAGGATTCAGGTTATGTGTAAGCAAATGGGCCTAGGGAGTTAGGAAGGATTCAGGTTATGTGTAAGCAAATGGGCCTTGGGAGTTGGGAAGGATTCAGGTTATGTGTAAGCAAATGGGCCTTGGGAGTTAGGAAGGATTCAGGTTATGTGTAAGCAAATGGGCCTTGGGAGTTAGGAAGGATTCAGGTTATGTGTAAGCAAATGGGCCTTGGGAGTTAGGAAGGATTCAGGTTATGTGTAAGCAAGTGGGCCTGGGGAGTTAGGAAGGATTCAGGTTATGTGTAAGCAAATGGGCCTGGGGAGTTAGGAAGGATTCAGGTTATGTGTAAGCAAATGGGCCTTGGGAGTTAGGAAGGATTCAGGTTATGTGTAAGCAAATGGGCCTAGGGAGTTAGGAAGGATTCAGGTTATGTGTAAGCAAATGGGCCTAGGGAGTTAGGAAGGATTCAGGTTATGTGTAAGCAAATGGGCCTAGGGAGTTAGGGAGGATTCAGGTTATGTGTAAGCAAATGGGCCTTGGGAGTTAGGAAGGATTCAGGTTATGTGTAAGCAAATGGGCCTAGGGAGTTAGGAAGGATTCAGGTTATGTGTAAGCAAATGAGCCTAGGGAGTTAGGGAGGATTCAGGTTATGTGTAAGCAAATGGGCCTAGGGAGTTAGGAAGGATTCAGGTTATGTGTAAGCAAATGGGCCTTGGGAGTTAGGAAGGATTCAGGTTATGTGTAAGCAAATGGGCCTAGGGAGTTAGGAAGGATTCAGGTTATGTGTAAGCAAATGGGCCTAGGGAGTTAGGAAGGATTCAGGTTATGTGTAAGCAAATGGGCCTTGGGAGTTAGGAAGGATTCAGGTTATGTGTAAGCAAATGGGCCTTGGGAGTTAGGAAGGATTCAGGTTATGTGTAAGCAAATGGGCCTTGGGAGTTAGGAAGGATTCAGGTTATGTGTAAGCAAATGGGCCTAGGGAGTTAGGGAGGATTCAGGTTATGTGTAAGCAAATGGGCCTAGGGAGTTATGAAGGATTCAGGTTATGTGTAAGCAAATGAGCCTAGGGAGTTAGGAAGGATTCAGGTTATGTGTAAGCAAATGGGCCTAGGGAGTTAGGGAGGATTCAGGTTATGTGTAAGCAAATGGGCCTAGGGAGTTAGGAAGGATTCAGGTTATGTGTAAGCAAATGGGCCTTGGGAGTTAGGAAGGATTCAGGTTATGTGTAAGCAAATGGGCCTAGGGAGTTAGGGCTAGTGCACTTAAAAGTCGAACACTGTCAAACCTTACGTGTAGTAAGTACATTTACACAGGTCAAAATTATTGAACCGTTTTTGACTGGTTAAAGCATTGTCTGGTATTGTCAAAAATGCCATTGTGTGCACATTTGGGTCAACAGTCAAAACAGGCAGTTGACTGATTTTGACCTCTATACATGTAGCTACTTCCCACGTGCAGCTATAGTTGGAGGGTCAATGATAAAAATTTAAAAAGTCAAAATACATTGGAACTTCCGTCTTCGGATGACAGAAATTCATTTAGGAAATTATTTCACTAGTTGTACTCAAATGAAAGCAACCACCAGGGGAAAAAAGAAAAAAAAGGGGGAAAAAAAAGGGAAAAAAAAAAAAAAAAAAAAAAATCTACAACAGGGCTAGAAACTAGAACTTTTAGTAATTTACAAAACTGGAAATAATTTTACATCCAGAGCCCAAAATAAGAAAAACACACTTAATTTATATAAATTTTTATATTAGCATAATGCAAAACCACCAGACAAGTTGGTCATAGAATCAGCGTGCACACTAGATTCTCTGCACATGGCCAATGGTCCACTGGGTATTTCAAGCTCTGTAGCATCCGAGACTGGAATATTTTAAAGGGACAATATCATCACGATCAACAGGACATGGAATGAGGGTGCTGTAGATTTAGATTAACTCAGTGACTGAAAGTAATTCCCCACATGATAAGGTCATATTACCATTGCGGCTGCATAAATGCGCCAGTAAATTGCAATCACTGCATTCGTCTTAAACTAGAACACCAATTCCATGCCCTGTTTGAAAGTCTGGTCTGTTGATATTGTCCTTTTAGTAATTCAAGATTTACCGATGAAGTGTTATAGTGGCTTTCTTGTTAATACAGACACCGACTTTAAAAACATCAGAAATTTGTCAAGGTGTTCTAATGTCTGCACAGTACTCAAATTGCTTATAGGGGCAGAGGCAGCTTAACAACTGCCTTGTTCTGGACTAGTTACCCCTCCCAGTTACCCCTCCCACCGTGAAGAGGCTGGTTATTAACTTGTCTTGTTTCGGTGCGAGGGGCTGGTTCTTCAGTTTGGAGTCGTTGTAGCAACTCAATGACTTAGTAGCCCCCACCTTGGAGTGTCCATTGGCCTTGTGTGGAGCGACTTACATAAAATAAAATAATTTTTTTTAAAACAATGCATCATCTACTGTACACCACGATCAGCGATCAATCTTTAGAGAGAGAGAGAGAGAGAGAGAGGGTGGATGGTTGACACGACCTACATGTGAATGACATTCTACATTATGAATGTTTTATTATGCACAAAATGTCAGTTGACACAGCCACCACAATCCATCAGCATAGAAACTACATACATAATGTGCATCATTTAAGGGAACGTTACACCATTGTTATTAAACCCTTAAAAAAAAATTTGAACAAGAAATTATTATCTAAAAGCTTCCTTGGTTGTAATATTGGTCACTCATGGATGACATGGATGATGGTATCAATTCTGAGAAAATGTGAATTACAAATTCAAATCTGAAATGTATGTATCACAGCCGTGATCCATTTTCCATATTAGAATGCATGCAAATGCAAATCTAAATGCATTTTCACTCTTTACTCGTTTAACCATCCTACTATAGCTGCACTTTAGAATCCTAACCTTCCCAAATCCTCCAAAATCCTCTTTGCTAAAGTGAAAGATTTTGAAGGATTGAGGTTACATGCTACATGCTCTTTGCTAAAAGTGAATGATTTTGGAGGATTGAGGTTATTAGGCATACTTGCCTTTCCATGGTGCATGTACATCCATGTTTGTTGTATTGATTGCAAGATCAGTGCTTGGGTCAGTGGACACTGTTTATTGCTCCATGCATGCAGGGAGGGGTCCCTGGCCATGTACATGTATCACAGATTAGAAACACATGTGTGCATACATGTCATGTGCTTGCTTTACTACTGAAGGATTTTGGAGAATTCAGGTTATGTGTGTAAGCAAGTGGGCCTAGGGAGTTAGGAAGGATTCAGGTTATGTGTAAGCAAATGGGCCTAGGAAGTTAGGAAGGATTCAGGTTATGTGTAAGCAAATGGGCCTAGGGAGTTAGGAAGGATTCAGGTTATGTGTAAGCAAATGGGCCTAGGGAGTTAGGAAGGATTCAGGTTATGTGTAAGCAAGTGGGCCTAGGGAGTTAGGAAGGATTCAGGTTATGTGTAAGCAAGTGGGCCTAGGGAGTTAGGAAGGATTCGGGTTATGTGTAAGCAAGTGGGCCTAGGGAGTTAGGAAGGATTCAGGTTATGTGTAAGCAAATGGGCCTAGGGAGTTAGGAAGGATTCAGGTTATGTGTAAGCAAGTGGGCCTAGGGAGTTAGGAAGGATTCAGGTTATGTGTAAGCAAGTGGGCCTAGGGAGTTAGGAAGGATTCGGGTTATGTGTAAGCAAGTGGGCCTAGGGAGTTAGGGCTTTAGTGGCAAGCAGACATAGAGGTCAAAATCAGTCAACTGCCTGTTTTGACTGTTATAATAATAATAATAATAATGTGTGGACTTATAGCGCACGTATCCACCAACTGAGTGGTGCTCAAGGCGCATTATATTATTACCCCTGCTCATAAGGCTCATAAATCATTCCTGAAACCATCTCAGCTCCCTGGGGAGTATACAGCTCAATTGCTGCCATTACAGCGCATATAGGGCTAATCAACCAACTCTGCCCTCACAGGTACCCATTTAACCCCTGGGTGGAGAAGCAATTATGGTTAAGTGTCTTGCTCAAGGACACAAGTGTCACGGCCGGGATTCGAACCCACATTCTGCTGCTAACACCAGAACTTGAGTCTGGTAAGCTAGACCGCTCGGCCACGACACTCCACTGTTGACCCAAATGTGCACACAGGGGGCATTTTTGACTGGTTTTTACTGTCAGACTGTCCCCTCAGACCCGTGCATCGGCATTTTTCATTTTGTTTGTTTGTTGTTGCTATGAAACGATGTCAAATTGCAGCCAAAATTGCTGTATCGATTGGAATTCTGCCGTGCTGTGCTTTAAATGACTTTTTCACATAGGGGTATGAACGTTTGCCTGATTTGTGAGGCCTCTCTTAGCCACCATACTTTGTATATGGGAAATTTGGTCCCGACGTATACAATTGTATTTCCCTGAAACCAGATACCTTTTACTTCGCCTAACAAGCTTAAGTACAATCCCATTAAATGCACAATGTACCGAATTCTCTGATGAAAATATATTCTCATAATGTATGGTCTTAATACCCAATCCAAATATTGACTTTTAATCACTTTCCCCTGGCTAGGCATTGTGGGCAAACACATTCACTTACATGTGTCGTGCAAGTGTATTTTACAAAAATACATGTCCTTTTCCCGACCACGGTTTCAGTGCCTCCATCTGAATTGTTGAAGTGACAAAGCGTGGTTTTCGCCTCCGTAATTTCTTCTTCCTTCAACAGGCTTCACGGGAGGTGTGTGATGTGCTAGGAGCTGCAATCTGTTTGGCACTGGATGAATCTTGGTTTATCACCATTTCTTTGCGTCTATTTTGAATTTCTACTTTTAAAAGTGTGATTATTAATTTTTTGTTATATTTTTATTATGTGCAATTTTATACTGATATTTTTTTGTGGAAATTTGGCTTTTTTCCCCTCTTTTGGGGGGTATTTTTAAAGATTTTAGATGCACATGTATTTATTTTTTATGTATTTATTTTTTATCCCATCCTGTTATTGGCAGTTTACAGCTGTTAGTTGAGGACAATAAAATAAAATTTAAACAAACAAATGAAGTAAAATAAATGTTCCTCAGACAACTGTGAGTTCACTCCAATTATCTGTGTTTTGATATTTCACAGGAATTGTGTTTTTTTGTAAAAAGGTACAAAATTCAAAAATTGCTCATCAAAATTAGCATGACATACACATGTAGTACAATATTTCTGCCAACAATTTCTGCTATGCAACATTTTGTTTACAAAAAATTTCCTCATCAAATGCAACAGTACTATACCATGGACTAGCTTATTACAGGGCTGGCACGCTTCATGTACATGTAGGTACACTGTAATAATAGCCTTCTGATGATATCTAATCCAAATATTGACTTTTCATCACTTTCCTATCCTGACTCAGCACAATAGTGATGTATCGGTACAGTGTCAGTGAACGTTTTCCCTTGCATCACATTGCAAAATGCTATGTAATTTAGACACTCTGCGACGGAATACATTGCAGATTTTGCGATACAAATTGCGACAGATTTTTTCACTAATATTGTGTTTTAATAATAAACATTTTTGAAATCGTATTAACAAACGTTTCCTGAAATACCCGTTTACATGTATATTTCCGACCACAAATATAAAGGATTCCGTCCCGACCAGGTTTGTTTCCGGATGTCCAGACTGCGCTGCTGGTAGGTCCGTCGTTTGAGGGTTTGATGGTTGGAGCAATTGAGCCACCCCCTATACAATAGTACCATGTTCAGTTAACACATACGCTTTCATACGATCACTACGGCCATAATGAAAGGAACCCTAGAAACCATTTCCGGACACTAAAAATTATTATTGTGGTAAAATCTTGATATTATATGCATATGATGAACCAATCAACAGTAAAGCCTTGAAAACAACATCTGTACACACTGCATACTGTAATTTTAAGCATTTTAAATTTGCTATACAGAATTCACAGATTGCTATACAAAAAAAAAAAGATTTTGCTATGCAAAATTTTCTAACAAAATCGTTCTCTGAGTGTATGTTTCCCTGCTATGGTTATTCATAACACTCCAGACAACGTACAATGTACGTACCTCAAATAACTACAAGTATAAGCTGACCCGGTCCCAATTTCAAATAACTGCTGATATCGCTACACAAAATTAAGCCGAGAACCTGCCAGAAGCAATATCATTGTGTGACATTTTGGCTGGTAACCTATTCTTGCTAAGCATACATTTTCTCTGCTCACCAAATTTGTGCCCTTGGCAACTAGGGCTGTGCCGGGTATCCGGATACCCGACCGAAACGGTCATTACCCGGTTCCATTTTTCGGTTACAATTACCCGTAAACAAATTTTAAAGATTCGGACTTAACATTTGAGCGGTGCAAACAGAAATCTGTGACTCTTGAACAATGCACTTGTACAGACAATTATCTTTAAATTCAAGAGATTACACTCCAATAAAGAAAAGATCGATAGTATGGTATCCTCTGTATTATAAAAGTCAATTTGTTACCATTTACAGTACATGTATTTGTACACCACCAGAAGCATGTTTTCAACAAAAATGAAAATGGGTATCCGGGTATCCGATGTTTCCCACTTTCGGGTATCCGGTTCCAAAAATATCCGAAAACGCACACCCCTATTGGCAACCCCATGAATATTATGAATATTGTACACCTCTAACCCTAACCCTAACCAAAGTTATTTCCTAAGCAAAATTTAGCTGAGAACCTGCCAGAAGTAATGTATACATTACGTGATAATTTGGCTGATTTTTGCTAAACATATATTTTCTCTGCTCAGTCAGCATGTACTTACATGTAGCAGCCATGAAATTGGTTCCTGAATATTATGAATATACCCCTAACCCTAAGCAAAGTTCTGATAAGCGAAATGATAAGCTCAACACCTGCCAGAAGCAATACACATTTATACATGACTGGCCAATTTTTGCTAAGCATCTGGTTCTCTGCTCAGCAACGTTGTGCGCTTACATGTATGCTATGGTCCCACAGAGATTTCGACTCTCTAGATCGTGTTTCGTCAAGATTTTAGATTTTTTACAAAATTTTTTCGAGAAAAGTTGAAATAGTCTAAAGAGTCTAAAAAAATCGAAACTGTCGATATTTGTCGAAAAAAATAATCATTAATCGAAAATTATTCAACCTGACCAATATTTTTCGATAAAGTTTCGATCAAATTTATCGAAATTTTGTCGACATTTTATCGAAACTGTCGAAAATGAAATCGAAATAGTCTTAACAGTCTAAAAGTACGAAAACCAGTCGAAATAAATCTAAACTCTCTAAATAGTTTAAACAATCGTTACAGTCGAAATAAATCAGAACATTTGTCCAAATTTGTTAAAACAATTGAAAATTAATCGAAAAAAAATTGAAATCAATCTAAACAGTCGAATTTTGTCGAAATGCCAGTCGAAATGATCTAAACAGTCGAAAGTCGTCGAAATGAAATCGAAAATGAATCGAAATTGTCGAGAAAATACAACAATAAAAATTTTCTCACAAAAAACAGATATTTTGTCGATATTTATACGAGATTTTGACGAAATTATTAAAAATAACAAAAAAAACAAGAATCGAAATATATTTCGACAGAAAGATCGAAATATTCCTGTGGGACCATAGCATTAGCAGCCCTATGAAACATTATGAATACAACCCTGGCAACATTTTTCACCTCAGTCAGCACATGATAATACCTGATGAATTGGTTGTAGCCACAGTCTTATCTGATCCACATATCAGGCATTTCACCACCTTCCAGTCCCCCCAAGGCGTTTATCATTCAACACTTAAGTGATTAGAATCTACATGCTATCCACACACATCATGTATGTATGTAGCTCTGGGCACTATTTCATCCCTGTGTTTCTTTCTGATATGAAATGAGATTAGTTTTTGGAAGTGTTTTTGTTTACACAAATACTGAGTCTGATTTATGGATGTTCAGTCTTCACACTCAAACATGGTATAATTGGCAGGGTAGGATGAATGACATTTTCAACAGTTCAGCTCCTTTCCTGACTGGTTTCTGGAACAACCCCCACCCCCAACCACTACCACCACCATCACCACCACATACACACACACCCACACACACAACACACACCCAGTCGTGCATTTCAAGACGTCTGAGGACCTCTGTTGTTTGGACTCTACATTGCAACTTTCTGAAGTAATCTCCATTGGTTTTGTACGCGACGTCTTCCAAGGACAACGAAGAACAAAGAACCACCGTCCGAGGATCTATTATTCCCTTTCTTACATGTATGTGTGTCCTCACACACACACACACAGTCTTTTTCCGTAATTGTGGGGACATACACTCGCTTTTACACATGTTGTGGAGACCAAAAATGCTATGGGGACATGAAAATGTCCCCACAGATACGGTGTTCTGGCCTAGCCTTTTGTTATAAGTCCCCACAACCCCGCGAAGGCCTATCCACACACACACCGGTTTGTGTTACATATCCTATGTGGAAATTCTTTTGTTCTCGTGTAGTTAAGAAAAACACGTTCTTCAAACCATTGCCATTTGCACTGAAGATTCTTTTTCGAGCGGATTTTTTTCTCAGTCTTTCCCTTGAATAATCTACTCCATTTTGCGACAGATAACGACATATACTAAAATGCTTCCTTTTTGAGATTTTCTAATTCGTGAAAACCTTGCATGGACGTGCGTTAAGTCCACATAACGTCTCAAGAGTCTCATTGTGTGGACATCTTTTGTTCTCAGGTCCACATAGCATATGTAACGCTTACTCAGTTAGGAATCACAGCATACCTGAGGACCTCTATTGTTCCCTTCTTTTGTTCCCATTGTTATTGGACTTAACTTTTTGAAGCAATCTCCATTGGATTTGTACACGATGTGCTTCCGAGGGCCTCTGAAAACAAAGAACTGGTGAATGAGGATCTATTGTCCCTCGGACAATAGGTTGTAAATGCCTTCATTGTGATAGCAACCAAGGACCTATTGTCCCTTTTGTTACAATTCCTCAGTCTAAATGTAGAAAGTCTAAAAGTACACGTTGTCGTGGTTTCCAAGACGACCGAGGACCTCTATTGTTCCCTTCTATTGTTCCCACTGAAAACAAAGAACCGGCTATCAAGAACCTATGTTGGGTGTTTCCCCTTCTTTGTTTCCTCAGTTGTTGGACTAACTTTAGTAGCCATCTCCAATTTGATTTGTACACGTTTTTACAACCGAGGGCATAATTTGCCAATACTAACCACCAACCGTGGACCCATTGTTCAGTCATCAGTTTTACATGATCATAAATAAACTCACACTTTTCACTGCCTTCCCAAAGTACTGCATCTTTGACAGTCTGTTAATAACAGCGTAATTATTTTTTTTTAGATTTGACAAGACAGATTTATGGTGTACAGTGTACATGGTTGGTTTGGTGCTAATATACACAGGTGTGTTGTGTGGTGTGGTGTGCATGGTGTGTGCAGTGAAGCATACATGTACATGTAGATCCTGGTGATAATTATTAAATAGTGTCACAGAGGGTCCATAGTAAAAAAAATTGCATAATTGCTACTTGGGCGTGTACACTGAACAAAATTCTAAAAGCAGGCAAACTAACAAATACCGCCCTCAACAGGTTGTGCACACAGCAGATACCCAAGTTTGACTTAAAGAAAATAAGATTACATCATGTACATGTACATCATTCCCGATAGATGCCATTTTTATCGCGTGGAATGGAATTGACTTTCTGTCTGGAAGTTTTCTTTGAAATGTTTTTTTCTTCCAACTTTGGGGTCGACATGGTTTGCTTTGTGAGGCGGGTTGCAGGAAGTCGGGGGGAGGGCTTAAAATAAAAAAATTAAGGGGAACTGGATGCAAAACTTCAACCATGCATTTAACCAGTTCGCGTCGGGAATAAAACAGTTTTTCTGGGCCCCTGTGGCGGGTTTCTTTTTCCCACACACACCGTGAATGGAAGCTTCCACAGCGGGTGGCTGGCACTTCCGAGCATGTCACCGTACACGCGTGGCTGAACCGAGCATGCATACAAATATTCCGGAGTTTCCTGTGGCGTGTTTAGACGGTCTCCGATCCGTGGTGCAAAAAAAAATTGCGTGTACACACGGCCTCCGACGCGAACTGGTTAAAGAATTTTCAAATGTTAACCTTCAAAATTCAATAATAGCTATACAAAGATAGCATCACTTTATACACACACAAATATTTTTCTGCCTAATGAACAGAAATTGTTTCCTGCATGATCAATTTGTTTATTGTTCAAAAGCACTTACATTGAAATAGAAAAAAAAAATGTTCTCCAACTTAAAAACTTGCAAGATTTGAAAAGGTAAAACTTGTAGCTTTGCATGGTGAAGAGGATAAGTAAGACTAATTGCGGTGACACCATGTGAAATTCTCTATTGAGTAGTACTTTCAGAACTATATTACTTACTCAATAGTGAAAATGCCCCATCCCCCCAAAAAAAATTAATTAATTAAAACATTTTTTTTTTTAAATATCAGTAGGACTGCACACAGGCAAGAAATAGGGTGGAAATTATAGATTTGACTTGTGCCTACAGTTGGCGTACTTCCCCCAAAGGGAGATCAATGTATTTCATCTTCAGATTGTCCAAATTCTAGACTACTTACTCAGGATCTCCGCAATCCCCGAACGATCAATAGACCGTTGAACTTAACCAGCTCAGCCCTCAGAACAAATAAGGAGGCCACCCCAATCTCTATTCTCTTATTTAATTGGTTAATCTAATAACTTTGCCCCCGACATTACAGGACTGTACAGAAGAGAGGGCCTGTGATTATTGCTAGATGTCTCCATGCCCAACGCCTCTGATCTTGGAAATCAATGGGATAGCACACCCCGCGATGCAACGGAGACCTATATATACATGTAGTTTAATCATAAAAACGGAGTCAGACTCCTGCAGGAAAATCCCGCGGCAGCTGGCGAGACTTTGAGGGGTAATTTCCAAGCAGCGGCGGCAGCAGCTTGCGCCCGGGAAAGGATCACTCATTAGGATTCCCATCATGTTCCTCCTCTGTCCGAGCACTCCAGATTTGGCACGATCCAGCCATCCCGATCTTTGTTTGTTTGTGAGCACAGCAAAGCGTTTTTTTCCAACAAATATGAGCGTGAAATTTCTGCATTCCTTTTGATGATAATCCTTGGGGAGGAGGAGTTTTTATTCATATTTGTACAGCAAGAGACACCGTTTCCTACGCCAGAGTGCGGGTTCGATATGTGTGTTCGTGTTTCAATACCCACGGGCATTTTCCAAAACGTGAAAAAACACAATTTCTACGTCCAATTCTGACACCGTGAATGCATGTTAATGACCCTATCTTTCATCTGAGCATATCATTGACGGATTAAAGGGAATGCACAGGGTTGGTAGTGTTGGCAAAAACTGCTAACTACGAGTATGCTTGTAATCTCTTTGAATCAAGACACAATGTACAATGTGTGCACAACCGACCTGTGAACATTTCAGCCTAGATCACGGTTGTGTCGATAACGAGTACACGGTGAAAAAGCTTTCATATTTTCTCATATTCTGACATTCCAATATGTTTATCTTTCCGATAAACGAACTGAAAACAATTGGCAATAATTTCACTTTTCGTAAAACTGACCGCACTTGAAGGGGCAGTATCGTCACGTATCAGAGCAGACTTTCAACAGGGCATGGAATCGATGTCCTAATTTAAGATGAACACAGTGACTGCAAATACTGGCTCATTTACATGTACATGCATGTAGCAGCGACGGTAATATATCTTGTGGAAAATTATTTTTATTCACTGAGTTAATCTAAAACAAGCACTCCAATTCCATGTTCTGTTGATCGTGACGATATTATTAAGACAAAACTAGTGTGAAAGACTGATACATCATCAGCTTTACACTGAGTAAGTTTCACACTAAAATTCAACAGTTTTTTGTTAAAATCGTAAATTGCCAATTCTATGCCTTTAGCCCTAACCTTCCAAAATCCTCCAAAATCCTCGTTGCTAAAGTGAAGGATTTTGAAGGATCGAGGTTATATGCTACATGCTCTTTGCTAAAGTGAAGGATTTTGGAGGATTGAGGTTATTAGGCATACTTGCCTTTCCATGGTACATGTACATCCATGTTTGTTGTAGTGATTGCAAGGTCAGTGCTAGGGTCAGTGGACATTGTTTATTGCTCCATGCATGCAGGGAGGGTCCCTGGCCATGTACATGTATCACAGATTAGAAACACATGTGTGCATACATGTCATGTGCTTGCTTTACTACTGAAGGATTTTGGAGGATTCAGGTTATGTGTAAGCAAATGGGCCTGGGGAGTTAGGAAGGATTCAGGTTATGTGTAAGCAAATGGGCCTAGGGAGTTAGGAAGGATTCAGGTTATGTGTAAGCAAATGGGCCTGGTGAGTTAGGGTTAAAATTTAAGTGTGGGCCCTAGCCCAAAAGAGAGTAAATTTACAAATGCCTCATATAAATGTATTGTACATTGTTGTACAGCCATTGTACATTTGTTGTATAAGGTAACGGCTTGGATTACCAGGCCTGCGGGTACACTATACACGGATCTTATTTTAAATCATTCCTTTTCTTTATCAACACCGTAAATTCTCACAGAAAACACTCTTTTATCCTCAGATTTCCTGTCTGCAAAGCCTCAAATCTCCCACAATGTGCATCCTGTGACAAGGGATGGGCATGTGAAAATTGTGTCAACAAATGACGGCAGACAGGAATTCTACAATGATGCTCTCTCCGAGCACTGTATCTTCAGTCGTCAAGAAATGATTCCAAAATCCCTGGGAAAATAAACAGTCTTTGGCAATGAAGTCTAGATCCAGGTCATAATACAGAGAAGTGCATCATACATGTACATGTACATGGCCATGGGCGTTACTGCATCGGGTCCTTTACTCCTTGCCCGGGTGATCTTCAGCTCAGGCCATGATGTAAACATACTGGCTACAGATGCAAGTGTATAAAAAAAAACTAATAGCATTTATAATCGCTATTAGCCTAATTTGTTACGAAGACAGACATGTATTTGTCCGAAACCAATTTCCGGCACGTTGTAATGGAAGCTGTGCGCAGATGCAGTGTTTGCAGGCCCGAGTACAAGATTTCATTTGTATGGGGGCAGGGGGGGGGGGGGGAAGGTCACAGTTTCTCCCGAGTGAAACGCACTAGAATATATCAGAATACATGTATCTATGGGAACTTTTTTTAAGGGGCACCGAGGCCAAGACCAGGGCAATGGAGGCCATGGCCTTGTGGTCTCCATGAAATTCCAGGCTTGTTGTCTATATTGGTCAGGTTTTTTGGTTTTTTTTTTTTTTTTTTTTTTTTTTGGGGGGGGGGGGCAGTTCTGGCACTGCCATTGCAACAAGGATAGAGAATATTCTCTCTTTTTTTATTCAAGGGTTAGACCATTACGGCACAATCCATGCATGTGCCACTGTGTTATACATTATATTTAGTTGCAAACATCGAACAGACAGACAGTGGAACAGTAACATCAAGACAGCATGTTTCTCAGTATGCAATTATTAAGTCACCTTTTCACAAGCCTCTCGATTCACCAGATCCTAGATGGCAAAAATATCCAAAAAATTCACAAATTGTTTACATTTAACGGAGGGGGGGGGGGGGGGGTGTGCTCTAGAATTTTGTTGTAAATTATTTTGAAAGTGGGAGGAAGGGGGCACCTCACATACCATCTAAGGTACAAAATAATTTGGCATGGCAAACAAAATGTAGCATATGACATAAAACACAATAAAGGGGGCCACTTTGCACCCGTCACATTAGCAGTTTTTCCAATGGTTGTTATTTATTTTTAAGTACCTGAAACCGACCAAAAAGTGTTTCAACATGTGAATGGACATGCAGGCTTATACTAGAACTAATTTGAGTTGATTTATTTATTTATTTTTTTTTATTATTTTTTTTTTTACCCTCAAATTTCCATAAAAATTGGACGGAAAAAGTTACCTCACTTTTCCGTCCATTTGTTGATGGAAATTTTAGGGTAATTAAAAAAATAATAGTAATAATCAACTCAAATTATCTTTAGGATAAGCATGCATGTCTATTCAAATGTTGAAATTCTTTTTGGGTGGTTTCAGATATTAAAAACAAAATTACAACCATTAGAAAAACTGCTAACGTGACGGTGGGAAAGTGGCCCCCTTTATTGTGTTTTATGTCATATAACATTGGACGTGTGATGTAGGATTTGAGGCTTTGCATTGTGGAGATTACATGTAAAATGTTATTGAGTTCTTCGGGTGACACCGCGTAATGATCTCTTCTTGGGGAAAAAAGGTGATGGCTCTGAGAAGAGCCGGTTGGTTTGTTCTCAACGTTTCGACTGGTCTGCTCTAGTCATCGTCAGGACATGTACGCGTGGGTTAACAAACAGTGTTACATTTTGGGTTGACAACCTCCACAGTCCTCTACCCATGATACAAAATGCTAGTTGTGGTTACCAAATTATATTACAACAACTGACATGTATCTCGGGACATTTTTGGTAGGCAACCTGTGTATACATGTAAGGAGTCATCTACCCATACCAAATGCGAGTAACCTTTTTGGCATACATCCTGTGCAGTCATCTACCCATAAATATTCTTGTAATTTCAATACATTCCAAGAGTCCAACCATGTATGCAAAAGCGTTCTCCAAGGTGCAGTTTCTCCAACATGGGTGTCCTTTCCTTCTTTACCTTCTTTACAAGTCACCACAAACGGCTCATTAAAAAGCACTTAGTGTTATGATCTACCAGTGGCATTCATTGTCAGCTCAGATTAATAACAAATCAATCCTCCGAAGAAAAGCATTTCCTTCATAATCCATAGCGGCCGTACCTACGCAAGCATCATACACATAATGGAAAACGCGGCATTTAAGAAAGCATCTCAAGGTCACGATTTTGTTTTTCCTATTTTTATTTTAATGGGCTCGTTAATGAAGATTACGTTGTATGCAGCTCGTAGTTTTCTTTCTTGTCGCTAGCTTAACTGTGCAGATTGGTTTTCACAAATCTGTTATGCTCTATGGGATACATGTATCTTGCTTAATTAATGTGTGTGGGAATATTCCTATGCGTGAGTACACGTATGCTTACTTTCGTCAAACCAAATGCATTAACCTTAACCACCCCAAATCCTGCAAAATTCTCCAGGGGGCACTTTTTGGGGGGAAAATTCAGCACTGTTGCAAACTGGTACTTTCACCTCTTCAAATGGGACAAAATTACTACCTGGCAAGAAGTACAGGCCATAAGTGCTGAATATGAAAGATGAAAGAAAATGCATGGTGCATTTTGAAGATAAGGGCATGTTTCCAAAAGTGCACTGATGGCTTTTGGAGGATTCAGGAAGGTTCCTAGCCAGAATACCCAGGGGGTTAGGGTTTTAAAGAAACAAGCAACCTATGAAAGTTTTTTACCTTGATTCTGTTGTGTCATTACCAAGAAAATAGTGAATATGCATTCACATTTTCATATTCATGTTGGATGTGGAAGTTTACTCTTATTTGGAAACATATGCTCACTTCAACCCTCTGTAGTTTTCAAAGCTCTAAGACTATTCACCTGAACATACATGTAACTAACCTATGGAAGTTTCATCACAATGGAGGCTCACACTTTTGCGAAAAACACTCGTGGAGTGTCATGGTCGAGCGGTTTAGTGCATCGGATTTGTGTTCTGATGGCCGAGTCGCCAGAATGTGGGTTCGAATCCCAACTGCGACCGTGGTACTTGTGTCCTTGAGCAAGACACTTTACCATAAATGCTTCTCTCCACCCAGGAGTAAATGGGTACCTGTGAGGGCAGAGTTGGTTGTTGTGTTCGATTAGCCCATATGTGCCGAAATGGCAGCAATTGAGCTGTATACTCCCCAGGGAGCTGAGATGGTTTCTGGAATGATTTATGCGCCTGATGAGCAGGGGTAATAATGTACAGCGCTTTGATACCTTGTTTAAAAGCGCTTTAAAATGCCCGACATTATTATTATTATTAACAGTTTTCTTTTATTTGTCACTGCATGTACCTTAACTGTGCAGATTGGTTTTCACAAATCTGTTATGCCCTATGGGATAAAGTTGCTTAATGTGTCATGGGGTTATTCCTAATGTGCGTGCTACTCAAATGACTGTCACTTCAAATGTTCTTCAAAGTCTTTTGATTGTCTGACTCTCACCGATACTAAATTTGCAAAGCGCAGATCACCTTCCAATGTCAATTTCTCTTGACCCCACTTAAAACTGCTCCACAAAGGCTGGGGCTGTTGGGCCCTTCAAGTCGGCAAGAGGTATCGGGTAACTTACCAATAACAGAAACTCACAAAAATATCTCAAAGCCATGTAGTGTCTGTAGGTACCACATCACGGGATCCCTACATGTATGTACGGGCACACCTTTTATTTAAAAACACCTGTACTGTTTATGAACTGATGGAACAGGACGTGTGTGAAGAATGTCTAAGTCGTTGCCGGTTGACATGTTATCCGGGGACATTACTCTACATGTAATTTACATTCAATCAAGTTCCTTTTGAAAAAAGACTGTTTGAGCCGGGGTTTGATCAATTCTCATAAATGTGTGCACTTTTTTTTAATAAGTAGACAGAATGATCTCCTTATCAATCATGCAATTTGACAGTCTGCTGTTAAAAGCCAATTTCAGGAGACTTCATTGATTCCTTTTTGCATTAATGTTTCCTAATTTTATGTTAAATGGAACGTATAACATTGGAAATGTTGATAAAACTTGTACCAGAATGCCTTTTATAATTAGTAGACAGAATGACAGCCTTATCAATCATGCAATTTGACAGTCTGCTGTTAAAAGCCGAAGTGAGATTTCATTCATTCTTTTTGCATTAATGTTTCCTAATTTTATGTTAAATGGAAGGTATAATGTTGGAAATGTTGATAAAACTTGTGCGAGTATGCCTTTTTTAATTAGTAGACAGAATGATAGCTTTATCAATCATGCAATTTGACAGTCTGCTGTTAAAAGCCTAAGTGAGATTTCATTAATTCTTTTTGCATTAATGTTTCCTAATTTTATGTTAAATGGAAGGTATAATGTTGGAAATGTCGATAAAACTGTTGCTATGAGTATGCCTTCTTTATTTACTACAACAGAATGATCTTATGTCCTTATCAATCATGCAATTTAACAGTCTGCTTTTAAAAGGCGAAGGGAGATTTCAAACATTTTTTGTTTAAATGTTAAGGTTTCCTAAATTTTATATTCAATCGAAGGTACAATGGCAATGTTGATAAAACTGTTCGTGTGATTAATGGTTACTTTTGTCAAATTAAATACATTTTAAACCCTAACCCCCTAGCTATTCAGGAACCTTCCTCAATCCGCCAAAATTTAACACCATGCACAAACACTACCACCCAACTGTTACACTTAAGCCGTGTTCACACTGGACTTTTTTTGGTAAAACTTACCGAGACGATGGGTACTTTTCCCATTTTAAGTCCAGTGCGGACAGCCTGGAACATTTTCCTCAGTTACTTTTCCTGAGTCCAGCGGTTACTTCTACTGGCCAACTGCTGCCCAGGAAAACTGACCAGGTAACTTTTCCTGAGACGATAAGTCCAGTGCGGACAGTGCAAGTCGGTAAAAGCGGCTCAGGAAAGCGTACATCCGGCCCAAGCGCAAGGTCGTGCTACACAGGGACACCACGCATGCGCTTTGCATTGTTTCACCGTGCGGTAGGGGCAGGCCGGGCGCATGTTCATGTGTAGCAAGTTTTCTGTGCGTTGTTGTTGTTCCTCTTTTGGTCACAATCATGGCAGATATTATCATTGATACAGTCGGAAGTTTGATTGATGCTACCAGTGCATCATTTCCAGATGATAATGAAGGACGTCAATGTCGTGTCTTACGACGAAAGAAAGCACGACAACGGATGTGTCGGCTAAAAATAGCTGTCAACGTCAATGTAGAAAGGTCACGCAAAGCGCCCTCATGAGTCATTATACTGACAGCTCGGTTACTTCTACCACGGTCTCGGTAAAATTTTCCCGTGTCGAAAGTCCAAGTGCGGACAGAGGTCACATTTGACCATTTTTCATTTTACCATCGTCTCGGTAAAACCTTCCCAAAAAAAGTCCAGTGCGAACACGGCTTTAGCTGTAATTAGGACACCCGGCCCTCATGTAAAGTATCCCTGCCTGGGCTACAGTACTAAGTCCATCAAAATACAACAAACCCCGCTGTCGGAGTTTGAATGGTTTGGGGTGGTTAGGGTTAACGAAACAATAACAATAATAATAATAATAATAATAATAATAATAATAATAATAATAATAATAATAATAATAATAATAATAATAATAATAATAATAATAATAATAATAATAATAATAATAATAATAATAATAATAATAATAATAATAATAATAATAATAATAATAATAATGGAGGCATTTATAAAACGCTCTTACACGAGGTATCACAGCGCTGTACATTATTACCCCTGCTCATAAATCATTCCTGAAACCATCTCAGCTCCCTGGGGAGTATACAGCTCAATTGCTGCCATTTCAGCGCATATGGGCTAATCAAACACAACAACCAACTCTGCCCTCACAGGTACCCATTTACCCCTGGGTGGAGAGAAGCATTTATGGTAAAGTGTCTTGCTCAAGGACACAAGCACTATGGTCGCAGTTGGGATTCAAACCCACATTCTGCCATCAGAACACAAATCCGATGTACTAAAACGCTCGGCCATGGCACTCCAAAGCAACCTATGAAAGTTTCATCTAGATTCTGTTTTGTCATTTACCGAGAAAAAAGTGAAAATGCATTCAAATTGTTCGTGTTTTACAAAAGTTTACTCTTCTTAGGAAACATAATGAGGTTTGGGAGCTGACTTGGCAACCTCATCTGTTCCGATTAAAAAAAAAAAATAAAAAAAATTAAAAAAAGTGATTTGTGTTTAAATTCTTGTTTGTATTTATATCTGTTTATTCTATGGCGTGTTCATTTTTTGTTAGGCACTTTTGATCATTTTTAAATGGAAACAGCGCAATAGAAATGTTTAATTTATTATTATATTATTATTATAATGTTCACTTCAACCCTCTGTAGTTTTCAAACCTCTGAGACTATTTATACAATACATCATGTATATAACTAACCTAGCTGTGGTGACCGCAGCCCTACTACCTGACTTTTACAACTTCTGTCATTAACGGACGGTAGTCCGTTAATGACAGAAGTTGTAAAAGTCAGGTAGTAGGGCTGCGGTCACCACAGCTATAACTAACCTATGAAAGTTTCATCAAAATGAAGTTTCACACTTTCGCACTCAGGATCCCGCGACCACCACTGGCAAATATTTTGTTTTTTTCCCGACCACCACTCATTTTCCAAATTGCCTATTTCCTTTCATAGATTATCAATAAAAGATGACAGATGTTGTCTTTACCAGTAAAAATTGAAGCATTTCTATACTGGATTATAGCTCGAAATAGTTGTGTTACCGGTTTCCAGTCCTACATGTAAGACTTTTTTTTTTTTTTTTCCGGCAATAAAAAATTCCCGGGCAGAAACCTGGGGAGGGGGAGAGGGTTGTAGGAACCCAATCCCCTGCCCTTGCGCATGGTTCTTTACTTGTAACATGGGCATTTTGATTTAAAAATGATAGTGTTAGGTGAGTCAAAGACTTTACATAGACCTACATGTAGATAGATGTGTTGTGTACATTTGTTTGTATATTAATTAGGGTACAGCATTGTGAAATGGAAATAAATGGAAATAAATGTTCTGAAATGAAAATGTTCATTTCAGCAAACTAACCCGTAGAAGTTTCCTCGCATCAATTTATCAACAATTGCTCTTGTTTAAAAAAATAATAATAATAATAATTTTTTTTTTTTTTTTAATTTGGACGAACAAAAGGTTGCCAGATTACAACTTTTTCAACATGTATATAACAATGACTTTTGTTCTTCTCCAGTCCAAGTCTAAGATGACATAAAGGGATTTTTTGACATAATAATTTCTCAGGATGATTGATACTTAATTGTACATGTATTTACATACATTGTACATGTACCAAGTAACCTTTCTTAATTCACTAATTTGATAATCTGGTAATTACCGATGTTGTAGGCCTAGCTTCCCTTTAACTTAGTTTATTCAGGAATATTATTACTAAAATAATATCACACATTCATGTTTGCACAGCAACAAGTATGAGGAAAGATACATAAATTATACGAGAAGTGAGGTCTCTTTTGCCAAGGCTAACCTACCTGCCCAAACACCGGAAGTACCCAGCATCAACTGCAACACGACCGCTATGAGCACAGTACCGACCGAGTAATCGCCGCCACCACCACCTCCGTGGCGTCTCTCTCGAAGCAAGCCCCGTCTCATCTTGGTAAAGCCGGGCTTGGGTGAAGCCACAGACAACGAAAGAATCTACCCATGACAGCAAACTCGCAGAATATCGGGCTAGAGCAGAAGACGATGGCTGTCAAGTAAGATGCTAGAGCTATCGCTAGCCGACGAGCGAGTCAGCCATCGACCAACAACTGAACGGCGAGCAAAGTTTGATGACTTCAATACAAGTACCAATGCGATATATGAAATGCGTATCATTCAGTTCACAACGTACCCTTTGCATTTTGACACACACACGAATGACACGCAGCTCAAACAGTCAATATGTAACATGTAGATGGCGTCAAACCATAATTTCATGAGAATGAAATATTATTTCCAATACAGTTTTCAACTACAAATGCAATTTTTTTAAGTATCTGTACAGTATATAGGACCTTTACTCTTGGAAATTTACTTATGGTTGAATTCTTACTTTAATTACATTTTTGAGCACATTTTTTTAGTATCTTTCAATTGACTTCGGTATTATGATCGACATTTTTAAATTTCATTTTCCTTGTAATAGAATTTTAGCAATTAATCACAATTCAATGAATTTTAATTGGATTAAAACAAATTAATAAGGCCTTCTTCGTAGAGTGCATTTTTAATAATTAATTGCACAAGTGTGGTTTTGTTGTGTGTGGGCGGGAGTGAGTGGGTCTGCGTTTGCATTCAAACCGAGGCCTTGACATAGTGACTGCTTTATGCTTCACATGTTAGGTTTTTACAGAAAACACTTAGTGAAAAAAATTGTAAAGGTGTTTTTTTCTTACGTGTGTGTTTTTTTTCAAGACGATTTGTACCTTTATCAATTTCACATTATTTTACGTGTAAAAATTCGGTAATTTTGATTTGTACCTTACTTTTAATAATGTTGACTTGCGGTTTAATCATCAACTACATGTACATTTATACAACCAATATTGAAGAAAATGATGATGGTATAGCGCCCTCTGCTGAGCTCCAACACAACATTCTATCTAGTGACTGAAGACCGTGTCCATCTGATCATACCGAGAGAAAACATGATACGGATTAATTATGTTGAGGATAATTAGTGGTTAACACTTGTAACATGAGAGAGATACATTATTTTGTTGTAGAACTCGAAATTTTTTTATGGGATTTCTCCAGCAAATGCATTCCCAAAGATAAAATTGTTTTTCTAATGAAACAAAGAACCAGCTGAGGCATTGGAGAGTACAACTCGTAAAACAACATACTAAAAACCACATACGAAAATAATCGACAGTAGGCCTACCTGTCATTATAGCCATGGACAGCGGAACTGTGGACCAATTGGCCTAATGTTAAACAAAAAATTAGAAAGTGGGGAGGGGATTGTGAGTTGCACAATTTTTTGAATTCAGATTAAAAATAATTAATTATTTAGAATCACAAAAAATATACATAACAGCAAAAGAAACGCCACCCCTAAAAATATTTATTATTTTCATTTTATAATTAATATAATTTGTTTAATGAAGAATATTATGAGTATGGAGTGTAACACGAACACAATGTGGTAAATTTGGTTGACCTCAAAATTCGTCATGCATGACGTCTGAGGACACATAAGCTAAACATGTTCTCATACTTATCAAAATTTAGGTGGTGACGTTTCTTTTGCTGTTATGTATATTTATATTTGTGATTTAGTGGCGGATAGAATTCCGATCCGTTAATTACGTAAGTCCCCTATATAGCAGAGGAACACCTTCTTTAACAATGAATATGAGTTGTACTAATCCTGTTAATTACGTAACAACTTTGAATGAACAATATCGCTCCATTCGTGCATGGAGGAAGAAATCTGTTTTCTTCCTCCATGATTCGTGCAAAATATTGGAGCAAAGTAAACAATGGGACGACGTTGCAGGAGGAGGTTAAGTCGGCTAATACCCTCGGTAACGCGACATTCGCCCTCGGGCCATTCTTACCCACGAATGTCGCGTACCTCGGGTATTATCCTTTACATAATCCACATAATGACAAATATAAGGCACAATGTGTATAGAAACTGAACCCACTGGTTTATTAAGGTGTGGTTACCATGGTAAATATTCACAACAACTGAGATCGTTTTATTTTTTTAGGGCTTATCCAAACTGGGCGGCATGAAGGGAAAAGGGTCCTTTGTAATGGGGGAGGGGGTGATGGGTCAAAAGGCACATCCAATTTGCCCTCAACATCCATCTGTTCGGCCTTTGGAAACACTGGGAAAATTTGAAATTGCCATATATAAATATTTTATATGTATAGAACGTATTCTGTGAAACTTGTAGCTTATTTTAAAACAAATAATAAAAATACAAAATACAGGCCTCCCAGTGCCTGATCTACCAAATGATTTTTTAAATAAGTTTTTAAAGTAAAATATGTTATTATAGGTTTATCAAATGCCAAAATATAGGCTTTTATAGGATATTTCCCGTCATTATGCAGTGTTAAGTACTTTTTGCAACAAAGTACATTACCCCATACTCTGTCCGACAGAAAATCTAAGAGCGGTACACATGTTACAGTTTGGCTACTGTTTTGGCTTCATCTCTTTATACTTAGGAAGTAATTTTTCTTCAAAGCCATGAAGATTTTATGAGGAAGTTGAAAATGTGTTACAGGAGATTAAAAATATAGGTTTTTGGGGGGAAATAAAGGTTCTCATTTTGAAATATAGGTTTTTATAGGTTTCGCTGGGAGGCCTGAAAATATTTAAAAGGGGAAAACGCTAAAGCCCCAATCTCTGTGAAAGGCTTATACCCATGGTCGAACGGTTTAGTGCATCGGATTTGTGTTCTGATGGCCGAGTCGTCAGAATGTGGGTTCGAATCCCAGCCGCGACCGGGGTGCTTGTGTCCTTGAGCAAGACACTTTACCATAATTGCTTCTCTCCACCCAGGAGTAAATGGGTACCTGTGAGGGCAGAGTTGGTTGTTGTGTTTGATTAGCCCTATATGCGCTGTAATGGCAGCAATTGAGCTGCATACTCCCCATGGAGCTGAGATGGTTTCAGGAATGATTTATGAGCCTGATGAGCAGGGGTAATAATGTAATGCGCCTTGAGCACCAATTTGGTGAATACATGCGCTATATAAGTCCACATTATTATTATTATTATAAAACACAACTTCAACTTTTTTTTGTATGGCTTACTGGAAAAAAAATTACTTTTCAGTCTTTAAAAGATGTGAATATTTGCTCCCTTGCCACTTAATGACCTTGCAACAATATCTAATACTTATTAAAGTTCAAAACATATTCTTGGACGGTAGACAGGGGTTGTACATTGGACAAATGTCGGTAAATGCATCCATACTTTGTGAGAATCAAGAGATATGTACAAAAAAAACATCCTGTGAAAGTTTCAGCTTATTACATATTATTAACGAGAATATTGATAGTGAAAATGCATTGAGATTTATTTACATGCATTCCTATGTGGAACATGTGATCCATTAAAAAATTTGTAATATATTTTACATTTTCTAAAGAAAGAAAGCATGTCAGACGTAATAATTTCTTAGGATGTTTGGTCCCATCATCAACACATTAAGGCCCATTTGCTTACACATAACCTGAATCCTTCCTAACTCCCCAGGCCCATTTGCTTACACATAACCTGAATCCTTCCTAACTACCTAGGCCCATTTGCTTACACATAACCTGAATCCTTCCTAACTCCCCAGGCTCATTTGCTTACACATAACCTGAATCCTTCCTAACTCCCCAGGCCCATTTGCTTACACATAACCTGAATCCTTCCTAACTCCCTGGGCCCATTTGCTTACACATAACCTGAATCCTTCCTAACTCCCTAGGCCCATTTGCTTACACATAACCTGAATCCTTCCTAACTCCCTAGGCCCATTTGCTTACACATAACCTGAATCCTTCCTAACTCCCTAGGCCCATTTGCTTACACATAACCTGAATCCTTCCCAACTCCCTAGGCCCATTTGCTTACACATAACCTGAATCCTTCCTAACTCCCTAGGCCCATTTGCTTACACATAAACTGAATCCTTCCCAACTCCCTAGGCCCATTTGCTTACACATAACCTGAATCCTTCCCAACTCCCTAGGCCCATTTGCTTACACATAAACTGAATCCTTCCCAACTCCCTAGGCCCATTTGCTTACACATAACCTGAATCCTTCCCAACTCCCTAGGCCCATTTGCTTACACATAAACTGAATCCTTCCCAACTCCCTAGGCCCATTTGCTTACACATAACCTGAATCCTTCCCAACTCCCTAGGCCCATTTGCTTACACATAAACTGAATCCTTCCCAACTCCCTAGGCCCATTTGCTTACACATAACCTGAATCCTTCCCAACTCCCTAGGCCCATTTGCTTACACATAACCTGAATCCTTCCCAACTCCCTAGGCCCATTTGCTTACACATAAACTGAATCCTTCCCAACTCCCTAGGCCCATTTGCTTACACATAACCTGAATCCTTCCCAACTCCCTAGGCCCATTTGCTTACACATAACCTGAATCCTTCCCAACTCCCTAGGCCCATTTGCTTACACATAACCTGAATCCTTCCTAACTCCCTAGGCCCATTTGCTTACACATAACCTGAATCCTTCCTAACTCCCTAGGCCCATTTGCTTACACATAAACTGAATCCTTCCTTACTCCCTAGGCCCATTTGCTTACACATAACCTGAATCCTTTCCTAACTCCCTAGGCCCATTTGCTTTACACATAACCTGAATCCTTCAAAATCCTTCAGTAGTAAAGCAAGCACATCACATGTATGCACACGTGTACATGTACATGGCCAGGGACCCTCCCTGCATGCATGGAGCAATAAACAGTGTCCACTGACCCTAGCACTGACCTTGCAATCACTACAACAAACATGGATGTACATGTACCATGGAAAGGCAAGTATGCCTAATAACCTCAATCCTACAAAATCCTTCACTTTAGCAAAGAGCACGTAGCATGTAACCTCAATCCTTCAAAATCCTTCAAAATCCTTCAAAATCCTTCACTTCAGCAAAGAGCATGTAGCATGTAACCTCAATCCTTCAAAATCCTTCACTTTGGCAACGAGGATTTGAGAAGGTTAGGGTTAAGTAAATTTTTAGATAATCATATTTTTGTAAAAGGAGAATCACCATTTAACAGTGGTTGTTTCTTGACTTAAATGTCAAATGTGATTTGACACAAGTAAAAAAAATCCTGAAAAAATAGGTAGCGGGTCCGAGTCTCCCTTTGGTCTAGAGGACAAAGCCCCCCTGATCCTCCTGGATGTTTAATTTTGGAGGATTTACAATTACAGACTCTCCACATCCCCACAAACAAGAAACTAGAGGTTTGGACACAATACAGGCTACTTCTGTTCTTTCCTTGGTGGCTACTTCTCTTCTTTTAAGACAATTTTGAGGCAAAGGTAGATATGTAAAAAAAAAAAATTAAAAAAATAAATAAAAATCCAGAGAAATCACAGGCATTGTCAGACTCTTTTTAGCTGTTTTCATCATGACAATGTAATGCAAGCAAAATAACACACAAAATACAATGATTAAAACAAGTTAATACATCAGATAAAAATAAAACGAGCAGGCATTCAGTACATTTCTGAAAATATTATTTAATAATAATAACAAAAATACAATATGTGACGGGCTCTGCGAAAATGAGTCACATGGGGGTGAACATAATTTTTTAGTAATATACATGGCTGAAAAGAGCATGCAATAAGCTTCATGCAATAAGCTTCATGTTAAACAACTGTGGCATGTCCGGTTCAAAAGTTATCACCTTTTGAAAATATGTATTATGTCAACAATCGAGTAAACCCATATAGGAGAAATTGCCTATTAAAATAAAACTGTAAAAACAGTTTTCAGAAGGTTACTAATAAAATGTGCGTAGTTACCAATATGTTCCTTAAATGCTAGCGGGGTTTATATTTTTGCCAAGCACAATCAACGTAAACGCAGCAATTTATAGCGCATTGTAATGGAAACAACGGACGAAATGAAAACAAAAGGCACACAAAAATCATCATTTATTCCACTTTCTTCATACAAATCAGCTTTTTTGATTTATAAATATGAAAATACAGATACTAAAGAACCGAAATAATGGATAATCAGAAAATCAATTTCCAATTTTTTTTTTCACCCTCCAAACATTCATCAACCCTGTACGTGGAAATAGGCCGTGCGAGAAGCGACTCATTTTCGCAGAGCCCGTCACATATGTGTACATGGAAAGTCCAAAGGGGAGTGTGTATTGTTAGAATTTTTGAAAAAACCTTTCAAGAAGCTGCAGCTGTTCGTAAAATAATCAGGGGGGAGCTTCACCACAAAAATTGAAGCGCCAATAATCCCATGACAAAAACAACCGGTATTACCCTATTAACCCTCCTACAGGTTTAACAATCAAAGACATTCATAATTTGTATGTCACTCCCAACCTATTGACTTTGTGCAGTGCACTCAAATAAATGCAAGGACATGTGGCTATGGTAGGAGGTCAAACCAAAGCCACTCAACTGTATATGAGTCTGCAGTACATACACAGCTCTGTGTGACTCTGCATATAACTTATGTAGGACATACACAAGTGTGTTTGACTTTGCCACTAACTCCAGCACTCAGAGAAAAAATACACATGTGTGAACAATTGGCAATGCAACCAAAAATACTCAAGTGACTGTCTGTGGGTGCCGTGCTTACTGGGCCAAATTTCAGGGCATAGGAGGGTTAATAGAGTTCTTTTCGGGTACACCATGTAATGATCTCTTCTTGGAAGTGATGGCTCTGAGAAGAGCCGGTTGGTTGGTTCGTTCTCAACGTTTCGACTAGTCTGCTCGAGCCGTCGTCAGGAGACTATATTACCCTGCTGCTAACATAAAAAAACATGCACACAAAAATATGCAATTTATTAAATTTGACCCTCCGTCTGTCAAAGGGGTGTGTACGCAACTGGTTGTAATTGCTGAACACTGCTCGAAGCAAACCTATGGAGCTTGGAAAAAAGATGACACGGTTGTTGTTTTAATGCTTACTCTATTTCACTGTGAATAAGCCTTCCTACTTTATGTACACTCAACGGGTTAAATATACAGTGCATTCGTTAATGTGTTGACCCTCCTACTGTAGCTGCACCTTCAGTGGGAAGTTGCTGTAGAGGTCAAAATCAGTCAACTGCCCGTTTTGACTGAACAATTCCAGACAATGCTTTTACCAGTCAAAAACGGTCGACTCACGTAACCAAACGGAGGCTGGAAGAGAAAAATAGTCTGGCCCCTATTCATGCATTGAGAGTTGGCCCTATAATCTTACTTGCGTATACAGGGAACCTTACCAAGATGGCCGCAGCACGATAAAGGTCTATTAAGGGAAGATACAACATTGGTATTTGGTAACAAACATTCACTTCAACCCTCTGATTTCAAAAAACATTCAAAAAATTACAAAGGCACTCACAATTTTTCGAAAATGACGAAAAACAGTTACATTTTTTTTAACCCTCCTACTCTAGCTGCACTTTAGTGGGAAGTAGCTACAGAGGTCAAAACCAGTCAACTGTCTGTTTTTACTGTTGACCCAGATGTGCACACAGGGGCATTTTTGACTGGTTTTTACTGTAATTTTGACCACCCTGAAAAATACCAGACAATGCTTTTACTAGTCAAAAACGGTCGACTCATTTTGACCTGCTACACGTAAGGTTTGACAGTGTTCGACTTATAAGTGCACTAGATATACCTTGGCAAGTATATCAACATTTTGACTGATTTTGACCCTTGTAGTAGTAGGAGGGTTTTAATGCACATTTTCATGTCATTTAGACTGTGAAAGAATACTTGCTAGCTCATCCATTATGCCCTCAGACAGACAGACAGCAACTTCATAATCCTCTGTAAAATCATCATTAAAAAAATAATAATAAAAAAAAAAAATTAAAACAAATTTTAAAAAAAATCACAGAAAATTCATTATATTTTTTAAATTTCATTTAAACAAAAAAGTGAAAAACACCCAAAATTCATCAAAAGAAAGTGAAGAATACTTGCTAGCTCAACCACTATCCTTCAGACAGACAGACAGCAACTTCATAATCCTCTGTAAAATCATCATTAAAAAAAGAAAAAATAATTTAAAAAAATTTTTTTTTTAAATCACAGAAAATTCATTATATTTTTTTAATTTCATTTAAACAAAAAAGTGAAAAACACCCAAAATTCATCAAAAGAAAGTGAAGAATACTTAAGTAAGACTAATTGCGGTGACACCATGTGGAATCTCAATTGAGTAGTAATTAAAAAGAACTGGAGGTACAACTCGACGTTTCGATCAGTATGCTCTGATCGTCCTCAGATGATTTTGAAGAATACTTGCTAGCTCAACCACTATCCCTCAGACAGACAGACAGCAACTTCATAATCCTCTGTAAAATCATCATTTAAAAAAAAAAAAAAAAAATATTCTACTCTTTACATTTCATTTAAACAATAAAAGTGAAAAACACCCAAAATTCATCAAAAGAAAGTACTTGCCGATGGCCAGAAAATTAATTATGCTCAGCAAATACTTTTTTTGTTAAGCAATACAGAGCAGACAACCAGGCAAAGTCTATGTGGTAACACATGCTCACGCACTGATGAGCACGCTTTGTTATCTGAACAGAATCCGAGTAAACATAGCCGCAGAGAGGACGCCCTAATGCAAGGTAGTAGTACTAACATACTACTAAGGTTGTTCGATTGGTTTCCAACTCGTGCAAAATGCATGTGCTTGGTTGAAGGAGTGTTTGCATTTGGCAGATTTTGATTCACATGCGTTACTTCAGTGGCAATATTGTCTCCAGATGGGGAAAGGTTCGTTGGCAAGAGGGGAACTCTTCAGCAGACCGAGGTACAAATATTTTGTGGACATCATGAGCTGAGGGAGCGGAACTGTTGAAACACTTGTAGGATGTTGGGGTCGGTATCCCCAGTAAATAGCAAATCCTCCAGGGTCCCTGTGTACGCACGGACCTGATTGTAATGCTGTTTTTAAAAAAACACAGAAAAGCAGAATATGAATCACCATTTTTGCTTCCGGCGAAAGTAAAGTTACACCCCTGAAAAACAGTGGACACCTCCCTATTTCAATTATTCAAGTTCCTCCACATCTTTTGAAAGGGAAGATCAATGTTGTTAATTACATGATTATCAAATTCACAAATTATTATCTGAAAGCTTAGGCCTATGGTCCTCGTAGGGCCGATTGAGCAATCTTTAAACAACTGGCCCAAAACTATTCATTGAGCTTGCTTCATTGGTTTACCAGATTTGAAAGCAACTGTTCTGTGTGGAACACCTTCTGGAAGCAGACAAAAGAAGTGATAATTGACAGTCCTAATACCGTAATTTCCTGCGTATAAGACGCTCGGTGTATAAGGCGCATTACCCCAGAATCGGGGGAATGTGATTAAAGTGTCAACGTACAAGGCGCACCGCCGTATAAGGCGCACCATGACCGCTCATGCAGTAGTGCAGTGCATGCCAGAAGCGCTATAGCACGCGACCATGCCGCCACCACCACGCGTCGTACTAGGAAAGTAGTCTGGTTGAATCCCAAGTGATCCCGCGGTGTTGTGCGTAATACACTGTGATTAATAATCGAGGTGAAAAACAGACACGGCAAAAGTTGACAACCTTGCACACATCGCATAGAGACTTAGTCATTAGAAAGCGTTGTAGATAAAAATGCGCGATCGTGTACGATGTTGGGCATGCTATTTTTAGAAACAGGGGAATTCTGCTTTTGGTACGTCACACACGAGTACAGTCTTTCGTGAGTATTATTTACGGTGAATGAATGCATGAAAATCTTGCGCTAACGACCTTCATTGGAAAACACGGCCGCTTTGTTAGGTTGAGGTCCACCGAAAGTTACACAAGCGGTAATCATCACTTTGATCTCAAGCGACACCAGATAAGGCGCACCGTTAGATAAGACGCAGTGACGTTTTCGTACCTTTGAAAGTCAGATAAGCCGCGTCTTATGCGCAGGAAATTACGGTACCTACAATAAGTAAGACTAATTGCGGTGACACCGTGTGAAGTTCTGTATTGAGTAGTAAGTAAGACTAATTGCCTGTGACACCATGTGAAAATCTCTATTATGAAAAGAACTGGAAGTTACAACTGGACGTTTCGATCAGTATGCTCAGATCGTCCTCAGGAGAAGCTACAAGTTTTACCTAATACCTACAAAGCAGCTATTGTAGTCTGGAACAAAGACACTGCCATCGCTTATCCTTCACTAATAAGTAATCCTCCCTACACAATAGGCAGTAAACCCTTCATAGCTATTACTATTGAGTAGTAATTAGTTCTGAAAAGAACTGGAGGTTACAACTCTACGTTTCGATCAGTATGCTCTGATCGTCCTAAGGAGAAACTGAGGACGATCAGAGCATACTGATCGAAACGTCCAGTTCTTTTCAGAACTAATTACTACTCAATAGAGAATTTCACATGGTGTCACCGCAATTAGTCTTACTTATCCTCTTCACAATGCAAAGCGACAAGTTTTACCTAATACCTACAAAGCAGCTACTGTAGTCTGGAACATCAAAGACACTGCCACTGCTAATCCTTCACTAATCCTCCCTACACAATAGGCAGTAATCCCTTAATAGCCCTTTTGTCTGACCCTTTTGTCTGAGGCCTGGTGCATTCAAGCATTGAAAAAACAATCCTCTCAATGGTTCAACCATTGAATTGTCTTTCAATAATAATAATAATGTGGACTTATATAGCGCACATATCCACCAAACTGGTGCTCAAGGCGCATTATATTATAACCCCTGCTCATCAGGCGCATAAATCATTCCTGAAACCATCTCAGCTCCCTGGGAAGTATACAGCTCAATTGCTGCCATTACAGCGCATATAGGCTAATCAAACACAACAACCAACTCTGCCCTCACAGGTACCCATTTACCCTTGGGTGGAGAGAAGCAATTATGGTAAAGTGTCTTGCTCAAGGATACAAGCACCATGGTCGCGGTTGGGATTCACATTCTGACGACTCAGCCATCTGAACACAAATCCGATGCACTAAACCGCTCGACCATGGTTTAACGATTGCTCAATGGGCCCTATAAGGACCATTGGTCTTACTTGGTGTAAAGTTAGTACAAGTATCAATCATCCTAGAAAGTATTCGTCTGAAGTGCGTTCATCTTAGAGAAAACAGGTAAATTGTTATGTCAAATTTACAAAAGTTGCTGGACCCTACCATGAGGAATATCTGCTGTAGTCTCTGGATGCAGTAGTTGTACCACGGCGTGCGGAAGGCCACTCCGCGGTTCTCACAGTTGACAATGTGCTCAGTCAATATCATGATGAATCTCTGTTATATGAGAGAGAATGAGAATGAGAATGAGAATGAGAGAGAGAATATGTGACCGGATCCTACAAAATGGGCCTTAAAGGGTCAATATCGTCAGGATCAGAGCACACTTTAAACAGGGCATGGAATCGGTGTTCTAGTTTAAGATGAACACAGTGACTGAAAATTATTGGCTCATTTATGCAGCAGCAAAGGTAATATGACCTTATCATGCTGGGTATTATTTTCAGTCTCCGAGTTAACCCTCCTACACATGGAGGTCACTCCGATCCACATAATTCTGCTCTCGAGCAACCTTCAGTACATACATGTACAAGCCTGCTGTCTTTTCCAAGTAATCTTACAAAATCAACTGTGTGTCAACCCAAGGCTACTGTAAATGTTTGAACATATTAGTATGGCCTACAATGTATCAATGGGAGACCACCTTACACTGTAATCTCAGTGGTGTGACAGTGCACGAAGGGTAACCATAGGAGGCCACTGGCAACAGCTAATGGCTTGGAGTGGCCTGAATGGGTTGTTTCAAAAATTGCACTGATTGTAGGAGGGTTAATCTAAAACTAGCCCTCCAATTCCATGCCCTGTTAGCTGTTAGGATACTGCCCCTTTTTAAGGGAATAATTTAACTTTTTTATTTTTTTTCCCGGCTCAGTAAAACAAGCCCATTATCATCATCTTCATTTTGCTGCCAGCATATAATCAATGTCATGCGATTTAAGAGTTTTATTGGGTGAAATAAAGTGATAATTTCTATTGATTAAGGGCCAGGAACACAATTCTGATTATGTGCTGAAAATTTCTGGTAAAATAACGGAAAAAACGTCAGTAAAATACTTACTTACTACAAATCGTTAGGTTAATGTTGATTCATAATGTTTCAAAGCTTACTGTTTATAATCAACTGCTCGCTATTGCTTCAAAGACCTTTATAATACTGTGTTAATGTGTTAACCCTAACCCCCTTCAATAACTGGCTCGACACCCTGCTCAATGCAACAACATCCATCAGTTGTCCAAAAGTCAAGCTGCCCTAACCCCCTTCAATAACTGGCTAGACACCCTGCTCAATGCAACAACATCCATCAGTTGTCCAAAAGTCAAGCTGCCCTAACCCCCTTCAATGACTGGCTAGACACCCTGCTCAATGCAACAACATCCATCAGTTGTCCAAAAGTCAAGCTGCCCTAACCCCCTTCAATAACTGGCTAGACACCCTGCTCAATGCAACAACATCCATCAGTTGTCCAAAAGTCAAGCTGCCCTTACCCCCTTCAATGACTGGCTAGACACCCTGCTCAATGCAACAACATCCATCAGTTGTCCAAGTGTAAAGCTGCCCTAACCCCCTTAGACACTCGGCTCAATGCAACAACATCCATCAGTTGGCCAAGTGTGAAGCTGCCCTTACCCCCTTCAATAACTGGCTAGACACCCTGCTCAATGCAACAACATCCATCAGTTGTCCCAAGTGTGAAGCTGCCCTTACCCCCTTCAATAACTGGCTAGACACCCTGCTCAATGCAACAACATCCATCAGTTGTCCCAAGTGTGAAGCTGCCCTAACCCCCTTCAATAACTGGCTAGACACCCTGCTCAATGCAACAACATCCATCAGTTGTCCAAGTGTGAAGCTGCCCTAACCTCCTTCAATAACCGGCTTAGACATCCTGCTCAATGCAACAACATCCATCAGTTGTCGAAGTGTGAAGCTGCCCTAACCCCCTTCAATAACTGGCTAGACACCCTGCTCAATGCGACAACATCCATCAGCTGTCCCAAGTGTGAAGCTGCCCTAACCCCCTTCAATAACTGGCCAGACACCCTGCTCAATGCGACAACATCCGTCAGTTGTCCAAGTGTCAAGCCTGCTTACTTCAACAAGATCCAACAGAATTTGTTGTATTCTGTTGTGTTCAGCATGTTTAGGGTTAAATTTGATACTGTGATCCAAGCAGCATCAGGCAAAAATATTGTTACCTGGAAAATGATAAGGAAGAGATTCTTCTGTTCACTCTGAGCCGTCTCCAGGGATTCCTGTAATCTCTCGATCTGTGCCACGATGTCACCCAAGTCGATATCACTGTCATCGTCATCATCCTCATCGTCGTCATCATTGTCACTGTCCATGTCCTTGTCCTATAGATGAATGAACAAATAAAACGGTTTGTTGTGATTTGAAGCTTTGCCCGTTGAACTGGATAAGAAAGATTAGGTTCACAAGGAACACCATGTGTAAAAATCTCTTTTTAGAAAAATCAGTGCAATCTTTGAAACAACCCATTCAGGCCACTCCAAGCTGTTGCAGTTGTTGCCAGTGGCCTCCTATGGTGACCCTTCTGTGCACTGTCACACCACTGAGATTGCAGGGTAAAGTGGTCTCCCATTGATACATTGCGGGCCATACTAATATGTTCAAACAACCAGCTACAACCAGCTGTAAACCTGACCATGTATTTTAACTGTAAACACACCTATACAAAAACCACTAAAGACTGTGGTTTGTAATGGCCTTCAGTGTGTGTTGGGTACGTAATCGGAGATGGTCTTATTTACAGAGGCCTTGGGTGGCACTCTGTTGATTTTATTTATTTATTTAACCTGGGGAGACCTTTCAGTGAAACACTGTTTTTCAAAGGTGCCCAGGAAACCTGTAAACAAGGGCACTTGCTGTGTGTAGCAGAAACACCGGGGTAAACGCCTACTCTTCCACGATAAGTGTTCTGGGTTCTTTTACGTGCATTACTTTAATAATCTAGTACACAGGACCTACGGCTTAACGTCCCATCCGAAGGACGAAATAATTATGGTTAAGTGTCTTGCTCAAGGACACAAGAGTCCAGACCGGCCAGGGTGGGATTCAAACCCACGTTCTGACAACACCAGAACTGGAGTCCGATGCACTAGACCACGAGGCCATGACACTCCATTTTGTAAGATTACTTGGAAAGGACAACAGTGGCTTGTATGCACTAAAAGGTTGGTGAAGAAAATATTGGAAATTCAGTGGATCGGAGTGGCCTCCATGTGAAGCAGGGTTGTTAATAAAGAGCAGCTATCCACTAGAAGCTGAAGTACTGAGAGTACCCACTCCTGCTTAATACCTTCCTCTTCTTGTTCGACTTGTCCCTGGCCTCCTGTAGTTCATTCTCCATCTTGCCCACGTGTTTGCTCATCTTCCTGAGCGTGGCGTGGATGATCTCCCACACGTAGGTCTTGGTGAACTCCTCGCTCATGGACCCCGAGAAGAGCCAGTTGATGACCGCCGGGCAGCTCACGATCTGGGTGCGGAGCATCTTGTCGATCAGAACACAGATCATCTGAAGACAAGACAACAACAAAAAACAAAAACAAAAAAACAAATGAATGCATAAATTTAGTAGGATTTGAAGCTTTGCATGGTGGAAGTACAGCAGGAGTAAGGTTTGCAGTGAGCACAATATAAATAGTCTCTTAGGCGTTGTAAATTGTTGTAAACTATTAAATAACATCGTTGGACAGCCTCATCAAGATGGCAACAAGAAGTTCTGTCAGAAAGCGCATGGCTTTCTGACCCATCAGACTTGTTGATTATTTAGTGTATGCTAGTTTACTGTACACTACTACACCTGTGTTACTGTATGTTATTGATGTTAGCATCTTTTGTATTCATTCTTTTCTCAATTCCTTGGCTGTTATTGTGTGTGTGTGTGAAGTGGACATCAAAAATATGTGATGTTTATCTGTAAACAAAAAATTAAAATGTAAAAAATTGGTAATTCCAAAAAACAATCAAACTGTCAAGTTTTAATGTAAAACTTACTTAGTGTCAAGCTGAGGAATGGAATCAGTCTTCACTTATGGTTTTTGTCGTTTTTTTTAGGAAAAGTGAATCTCTTAGGAGTCGTAATACCTGATGGTTCTGAGAAGAACCTGTGGTGAGAAACTCAGTAATACTCTGATCGTCTTCAGGAGAAATCCTTGGTCTCATGACCAGAAAGATATTTACTATTAATACGCTGCAACCATTTCGGAGACAAAAAAGGGGATTTTTTTTTTTTTTTTTTTACCTGTTGATGATTGGTCCAGAGTTCACGCACCATCTTCAGAACGTGGATCTGACTCTCTTCCGAGTCAGCGAGAGTTTTGAACACGGAGTGAAACCTGAGCAGGACAGAAAACAAAATTTAATTTGAACCCAACATTACTGACATCATCATGACATCATCTGTATAAATCTATGCATTGGTGGATCCAGAGGGGTCAAAATGCGCCAACCCCCCCTTTTATTTTATTTTTTGATCGCCATGAATGTCAGGGGTGTGATTTGACAAAAGTAAAAAATCCTGAAAAATGGGTAGCGGGCCTGGGTCTCCCTTTGGTCTAGAGGACAAAGCCCTCTGAATCTCCTGGATGTATAATTGTGAAGGATTTACAGACTCTTCACATCCCCACAAACAAGAAACTAGAGGTTTGGACACAATACAGACTACTTCTTTCATTCCTACTTCTCTTCTTTAAAGAAAATTTTCAGGCAAAGGGAGATTTGTAAAAAAAAATCCTAAAATCAGGGAAAATCCCGAGAAATCACTGGGCTGCATCCAATGGAATGTTCCTTTTGCAAACACCGAGCATTCCCAAATGGAACACCACCTTGTTCCCAGTTAGAACACCTTGTATTCTCCATGGGCACAGGCAGTGTTTTCTAGATGGAACGATTCCAAATGTTCCCAGTTTTGATACGCTCACAGGCAGTGTTTTCTAGATGGAACGATTCCAAATGTTCTCAGTTTTGATACGCTCACAGACAGTGTTTTCTAGATGGAACGATTCCAAATGTTCCCAGTTTTGATACGCTCACAGGCAGTGTTTTCTAGATGGAACGATTCCAAATGTTCCCAGTTTTGATACGCTCACAGGCAGTGTTTTCTAGATGGAACGATTCCAAATGTTCCCAGTTTTGATACGCTCACAGGCAGTGTTTTGTAGATGGAACAATTCCAAATGTTCCCAGTTTTGATACGCTCACAGGCAGTGTTTTCTAGATGGAACGATTCCAAATGTTCCCAGTTTTGATACGCTCACAGGCAGTGTTTTCTAGATGGAACGATTCCAAATGTTCCCAGTTTTGATACGCTCACAGGCAGTGTTTTCTAGATGGAGCGATTCCAAATGTTCCCAGTTTTGATACGCTCACAGGCAGTGTTTTCTAGATGGAACGATTCCAAATGTTCCCAGTTTTGATACGCTCACAGGCAGTGTTTTGTAGATGGAACGATTCCAAATGTTCCCAGTTTTGATACGCTCACAGGCAGTGTTTTCTAGATGGAACGATTCCAAATGTTCCCAGTTTTGAATCACGGCTCACAGGCAGTGTTTTCTAGATGGAACGATTCCAAATGTTCCCAGTTTTGATACGCTCACAGGCAGTGTTTTCTAGATGGAACGATTCCAAATGTTCCCAGTTTTGATACGCTCACAGGCAGTGTTTTCTAGATGGAACGATTCCAAATGTTCCCAGTTTTGATACGCTCACAGGCAGTGTTTTCTAGATGGAACGATTCCAAATGTCCCCAGTTTTGATACGCTCACAGGCAGTGTTTTCTAGATGGAACGATTCCAAATGTTCCCAGTTTTGTTACGCTCACAGGCAGTGTTTTCTAGATGGAACAATTCCAAATGTTCCTAGTTTTGATACGCTCACAGGCAGTGTTTTCTAGATGGAACGATTCCAAATGTTCCCAGTTTTGATACGCTCACAGGCAGTATTTTATAGATGGAACGATTCCAAATGTTCCCAGTTTTGATACGCTCACAGGCAGTGTTTTCTAGATGGAACAATTCCAAATGTTCCCAGTTTTGATACGCTCACAGGCAGTGTTTTCTAGATGGAACGATTCCAAATGTTCTCAGTTTTGATACGCTCACAGGCAGTGTTTTCTAGATGGGACGATTCCAAATGTTCACAGTTTTGATATGCTCACAGGCAGTGTTTTCTAGATGGAACAATTCCAAATGTTCCCAGTTTTGATACGCTCACAGGCAGTGTTTTCTAGATGGAACGATTCCAAATGTTCTCAGTTTTGATACGCTCACAGACAGTGTTTTCTAGATGGAACGATTCCAAATGTTCCCAGTTTTGATACGCTCACAGGCAGTGTTTTCTAGATGGAACGATTCCAAATGTTCACAGTTTTGATACGCTCACAGGCAGTGTTTTCTAGATGGAACAATTCCAAATGTTCCCAGTTTTGATACGCTCACAGGCAGTGTTTTCTAGATGGAACGATTCCAAATGTTCCCAGTTTTGATACGCTCACAGGCAGTGTTTTCTAGATGGAACGATTCCAAATGTTCCCAGTTTTGATACGCTCACTAAGGCCCCCCAAAAAAGTGTCCGGTTTCTGGTCATAGGTCGGCTTCAAACAATTTTTTTCTAATCGATCTGGCAATTTTGGCTGCAATTGGACATTGTTGAAAAAAAAAATTAGAAAATTAAAAATGCTGACATGCATGTCTGAGGCAAAGTGTGCATAAACCAGAAACTAGAAACTTTTTTTTGGGGGGGGGGGGGAGGCCTAATTAATGGTTAAGAAATTACAGAGTAAAAGAGAATATGGACACAATGACGACTTACTTTGCAAGTGCACTAAAGGAATGACTGAATGATTTCTGGCCCAGAAAGAGAAGGGTCTGCACAAAGATGTCTGTCTTCAGTGGATTGAACGTCGACTCATCTGGACCAGATAAATACAAAAACAAATCTGAAAACTCATATCAAGAAAGCAGAAAGCAATCAACGGCAAAACTGTCAATATCATTAGAAATCCAACTCCATTTTTATGTAACTTGAAGAAAAATAAAATAATAATAATTCTAAGGCAGAGGGGGGAAAATATGCGTTAAACCTGTGGATTAAAAGGGAGGCAAATATATATATAGCACTCGTACGGTATTTGAGAAGTCGGTGGGTTTGAGTCCGGCATCAGTAAACTTTTCTTTGCTCGCTTCCCGTTTGTATTATATTTCAGGTCAGTTTCTTCCTATATATTTATTCTGTGTACAACCACGTAAAAGGCTTGTGTCCCGTTGTGTGATCCCCGCTACTGCCGTTACCCAGGTTATTTGCATCCGACTGGGGCTTGATCCCTGGCTACTCGGCAGATATGGTTTGGCCTCTGACCTGGCCCCATAGAGCAATAGATAATTGTCATAAGTGACCGCCCACCAACATAGGGGCTGGTTAGCTCAGTTGGTAGAGCGCTCGTACGGTAATCGAGAGGTCGCGGGTTCGAGTCCGGCATCAGCCAATTTTTCTTTGCTCGCTTCCCGTTTGTATTATATTTCAGGTCAGTTTCTTCCTATAAATCTACTTTGTGTACAACCACATAAAAGGCTTGTATCCCGTTGTGTGATCCCCGCTACTGCCGTTACCCAGGTTATTTGCATCTGACTGGGGCTTGATCCCTGGCTACTCGACAGATATGGTTTGGCCTCTGACCTGGCCCCATAGAGCAATAGATAATTGGCATAAGTGGACCGCCCACCAACATAGGGGCTGGTTAGCTCAGTTGGTAGAGCGCTCGTACAGTAATCGAGAGGTCGCGGGTTCGAGTCCGGCATCAGCCAATTTTTCTTTGCTCGCTTCCCGTTTGTATTATATTTCAGGTCAGTTTCTTCCTATAAATCTACTTTGTGTACAACCACATAAAAGGCTTGTATCCCGTTGTGTGATCCCCGCTACTGCCGTTACCCAGGTTATTTGCATCTGACTGGGGCTTGATCCCTGGCTACTCGGCAGATATGGTTTGGCCTCTGACCTGGCCCCATAGAGCAATAGATAATTGGCATAAGTGGACCGCCCACCAACATAGGGGCTGGTTAGCTCAGTTGGTAGAGCGCTCGTACGGTAATCGAGAGGTCGCGGGTTCGAGTCCGGCATCAGCCAATTTTTCTTTGCTCGCTTCCCGTTTGTATTATATTTCAGGTCAGTTTCTTCCTATAAATCTACTTTGTGTACAACCACATAAAAGGCTTGTATCCCGTTGTGTGATCCCCGCTACTGCTGTTACCCAGGTTGTTTGCATCTGACCGGGGCTTGATCCCTGGCTACTCGGCAGATATGGTTTGGCCTCTGACATGGCCCCATAGAGCAATAGATAATTGTCATAAGTGGACCGCCCACCAACATAAGGGCTGGTTAGCTCAGTTCGTAGAGCGCTCGTACGGTAATCGAGAGGTCGCGGGTTTGAGTCCGGCATCAGCCAACTTTTCTTTGCTTGCTTCCCGTTTATATATATTTATATATATGTCCACTGTTGTCGGTGATGACATATGTCAATGTCTCTTCAGACGCATGTGTGCTAGAAGTCCAGCACGAGATAGGCATACCCTTCCACGCATGGTGCAGGGATGATGAGGGCCTCCTTGGGTACGAAGGTCACGTTCCTTTCTGCATCTGCGATTCATGGTTAGGTCAGACACTCGCTGATTCTCCAAAAGATGCACACCTTCATGGCAGATAGTGATAGTGGACATAATGGCGTCATATACATATATAGTATGTCCACCTTTGTCGGTGATGACATATCAATGTCTCTTCAGACGCATGTGTGCTAGAAGTCCAGAACGAGATAGTCATACCCTTCCACGCATGGTGCAGGGATGATGAGGGCCTCCTTGGGTACTTGGGTCACGTTCCTTTCTGCATCTGCGCTCTCAAATGCTCTCAAATGCTCTCAAATGTAGAGGTGTCAATGTTCATAAAAATCATTTCTAGGGCAAACCACCGTTCGCTTTACACGAAGAAAGTTTTACAATAAAGCCTTACAATGTTTTGTTTTCTTTTCAATTACCAATTCTTTACCTTATCTTTATGTTTTTAAGATAATAACAAAATTGGCATCTGCATCATGTTTTTTTGTTGGGGAGGGGGCAATGTTGGGAAAAATTAAAATGTGTGTACTTTTAACCAGTTCGCGTCGGAGGCCGTGTATACACGTAATTTTTTTTTGCACCGTGGATCGGAGAGCGTCTAAACACGCCAAAGGAAACTCCGGAATATTGGTATGCATGCTCGGTTGAGCCACCCGTGTACGGTGACATGTACGGAAGACGTGGCCACCCGCTGTGGAAGCTTCCATTCACGGTGTGTGTGGGGAAAATAAACCCGCACAGGGGCCCAGAAAAACTTTTTTATTCCCGACGCGAACTGGTTAAAACGGATAAAATGGACAAATCCTTAATTGATTGATTTTGGTTAAATTGTTTTTCTTCTCACAACAGATAAAATAACCAACGTCACTGCACATTCCGAGGGATCATATCCGGTGGGGCCCCCTCAACCTGAAACCACAAAAGTAAAACGACCCCCATGTTGCCCCAGGGCTATATGCAACCTGTCTTCCACGTCTGGTCCCTGACTCTCTGAACTTTTTACCTACCTTCCATACTGTCGGGGGCGTGAGTTGGGTTTGGCACATCATCGAGTACAGCCAAGACCTCGGAGGTCGTTGCCCGCGCCTTAATGGTCTCCATCAGCTTGTGAGCGATCATGGTTCCAGGCAGAGAACCTAAACAAACATTAAAAGTAGAAAATTCACTGTGTCTTCGGTTTGAGAACCAGGCTAGATATTCGCACTGAATGCAGAGCTGCCAACTCTTCCGGATTCTGCGGAAGACTTCGCGTATTTGACGGTAATTTACTTACTTAAAATATATGCAAGGAGGCCTCTCCTTTTGGTGCCAAAAGGAGAGGCCTCCTTGCATATATTTTAAGTAAGTAAATTACCGTCAAATACGCGAAGTCTTCCGCAGAATCCGGAAGAGTTGGCAGCTCTGTGAATGGTGATAAATAAAACACAACAACACTGAACAATAAAACGAGACTTGTAGTCACATAGTTTTTCACGTACGAGTACAGAAAAATGTACTTGAGTATGAGCATGAGTATGAGTACAAATGCGAGTACTCCAACTCTATAGTTGAATTAAAAAACCAGACTTGTAGCTGAGTATTTTTTCACGAATACGAGTATGAGTACAGAGAAATGTACTACTTTTTCGTGAGTACGAGTATGAGTACAGAGAAATGTACACAAGTACGAGTATGGGTGTTCCAAATCTATAGCTGTAGTTGAATACTTTTTCGTGAGTACGAGTACAGAGAAATGTACTCGAGTACGAGTATGGGTGTTCCAAATCTATAGCTGTCGTTGAATAGTTTTTCGTGAGTACGAGTACAGAGAAATGTACTCGAGTATGAGTATGAGTATGGGTGTTCCAAATCTCAGGCATGTGAGTGGGCAGTGAAAAAAAAAGAGGAAAATTTTTTGCTACCTGGCAAGCGCAGTGTGGAAACCCGGAAACTTGCAGTCCTTGAGTATTTTGCCATCTAGAAGCTCTGAGGTGCATTTTGAGCTTTTTATTACCACTTTCTAAGACAAAATTCTTTATTTTTTTAATGGTGTTATCCCCTTTTTCTTTTGTAAAATTCTAAGTGAGGTGTTTGAACTAAGAACAATACAAAGTGAGAGGGAACACATTATTTTTGTCACGATCTTTGCAATATCCCAATGTTTGGAAGACTTGGAGTGAGAAGAGTGTCCCAGAAAATGTAAAAGTACACACAGACAATAGTTTCTAGAAACATTGTATACATTACAAACCAAATCTTTTAATTTTGATTTATTTGCAAATGCCCTTTCATTTTGTAATAAACAAGCATAACAGAAACCAACATTTTTCAAATACTTTTGTTGACATTCAGTAATTACAGAAGACACAGGTTTTGCCCATGTTGAGGCAGGGGAGATATTTATCATCTGTACTTGTCTTTGTCTGATATCTATAGATGATTACAATTGGCAATTGAAGATTTTCTCTTTCGTCGTCGCAACTTTTTTTTATGTTTTAGTGTGGCTGAGAAAAGACAAGTCGTCCGGCGTGCGTGTGCAAACGTGAAATTTTCAGACGTGCGGCCCGATCGCGATCCGAATTAGCGGCTATATGACAACGGCTACGGCTCGATCGGCACATCATTGTGCATTGAAGCATACGCTGCCCTAGCCGCTTTTTCGGACTAGTTCACATGTTCACACGGCCGAACCGTTTACCGGGTCTAGTCCCCGACTCACGTGTCAAAATCACAGCGCGATCTTAACGATGTGCAGCCCGATGCCCGGTTCCGTTTTCTCTGTGTGTAAGAAGTGTGTATGTGTTTGGATGGTATACAAGCGGAGTCTACAATCACGGTGCGGCGCCGGGAAAAAAGTGGAGCCCCGAGAAAAACGCGGAACGGGGAAATAAAAAACGTGGATTTCCGCGTAAACACGGAAATTTCACATGCCTGAAATCTATAACTGTAGTTGAACACTTTTTCATGAGAAGAGTACGAGTACAGAGAAATGTATGAGTATAGGTGTAAAAATGACTACACCAACTCAATAGTTGAATAATTAAACCAGACTTGTAGCCGAGTACTTTTTCACGAGAACGAGTATGAGTACAAGTACGAATAGGAATACGAGAACTCCAACTCTATAGTTGTGAGTCGAGGATGGGAAAAAGTTTTAAAAACACCAATTTCTCAAACTAACCGTGAAAAGCATGGTTTTATAGTATACCAAAATTAATTTACGGTGGGTCTTATCATACATTCATTTCAACACTTTTTTTTTTTTTTTACTGTAAAACAAAGCTTTTGACATTTGAAGGAAACAATCAATGTTCCAATGCAAAGAAAAATGTGCAGAAATTGCCGGTAAAAAGACAAGTGGATCTTGGTGATTTTGGCCACATACCTGCTCCTTCCTCATTGTACTTGTAGACAGGAGTTGGAGGTTTAGGAAGCAGGGCAGCAAACGTCTCAGCATCCGGCATACTCTCTACGATGCGTTGATGGTATGACATTCTACAACAAAGGGGGGGGGGGGGGGGAAATAAAAATCTACAAATCAGTCTGGAAAAAAATTGCTACGCAAAACTCAGAGATCATCTCCCTCTCTAATGCAAGTTATACTATCGTCATTCATAAATGATGGCCAATCACAGCACCCATAACACATCACATGACCACCCCGATGACTTGATGGCGTCAGATTATGCCTGCATATATTACACGCATCACTCTGATTGGTCAAATTGGGTTGTGCGCCCCCCAACATACCTCATGCATTTGATCAAAACCTCGCGGACAAACTTCGGCCTCGGCAGTTCAGGATCCACACTGACACAGTCAGCCCTGCGTACAATGCAAAAACAATTCACATCAATTTTTCTTCAAAAAGTTACAATCGCAGCATAAATCCAATGAAGCAAATACACATTCCAGGGCTTGAAATACCCACTGTACTGCTGGACCGGGTCCCATTCTTACAATGGTTTAGAAGAAAAGAAAAAAATTTAAAACTTGTAAAAAATATTTAATTTTATTTATTTATTTGTTTTTTATACTGTGTGTTTGTGTATACGAATTCAGACCAAGGACTTATCCAGGGATGTGATTGGGCAGTTTTGAAAAATCCATGTCAATGTTGCTAGGGGTATTGGGGGGGCCACTATTGTGAACAGCACTGGGGGTGAAATCTATAGTTCTGAGCATTTGCTTTGCTTTCCTTTATTGCTTAAATCTTTAAAATCCGGAGGATCACAACACTGCGTTTGTAAAAGTCAGGAAATCCGGAAAAACCTGGACAAATCACACCCTTGCTTATAACAAAAGGGACAATAGGTCCTCAGTTGCTATCACAATGGAGAAAAATACATGGTCCTCGGTTGTCAGGACAATAGAGGAGAATAGGAGGTCCCCGGTTTACACCATAAACAAACACTTGTGTATGTGTGTGTACAAGTGTTACAAGCACTATGTGGACCTAAGAACAAAAGATGTCCACACAATGTAGGAACTTGCAACACAAGGTTTCGGACATCAGAAAAGTTAGATTTTCTCGGAAAGTAAGCATTTGTCTAGGCAGGTTTTTTGACTTAAAATGGAGGATATTATGAAAAGGGAAAACTGAGACGAAATCTGCTCCAAAAACACTCTTCTGTGGAAATGTCAACGGTTTTAAGAATTTCATATCCTTAAGTACACGAGAACAAAAGAATGTCCACACATGGTATGATGCAAAAGACCGTGTGTGTGTGTGTGTGTGTGTGTGTGTGAGTAAGCGTACCATTCATTGTGTGGACCTGAGAACAAAAGAGGTCCACACAACGTATGGAGTGTTTGCGCTGTGTGGACTTACACACGTCCACACAATGTTGTTGGACTTTGGAAAAGTATGAATATCTCGGAAATTAGAGATTTGTCTAGGCAGGTTCTTTGACTTAAATCGAAGGATATTATTAAAAGGGAAAAATAGATCGAAAACCGCTCTCAAAACACTCTTCTGTGTGAAATGGGAACGATTTTAAGAATTTCCTATCCTTAAGTACACGAGAACAAAGGAATGTCCACACAACAATAGCTACGCTTACCTGTGTGTGTGTGTGTGTGTGTGTGCGTGTCTGAGCGCATTCAAACCGGGGACATATAACAAAAGGGACAATACGGCCCCGGTTGCTATCACAATGGAGAACAATATGTCCCGCTTTCCAGGACAAAGAAATTGGACAAAGGAAGTCCCCGATTGCAGGCATTTACACACGTGCACAGGCGTAGCATACACTATGTGGACTTCGGAAGAAAGGATGTCCACACAGTGTAGGAACTCTGTGCACTGTGTGGACTTACACACGTCCACACAGTGTTTTTGGACTTTGGAAAAGTACGAATATCTCGGAAATTAGTGATCTGTCTAGGCAGGTTCTTTGACTTAAATCGAAGGATATTATTAAAAGGGAAAAATAGAACGAAAACCGCTCTCAAAACACTCTTCTGTGTGAAATGGGAACGATTTTAAGAAATTCTTGTGCTTAAGTACAGGAAAACAAAGGAATGTCCACATAGTGATAGCAACAAAGGTCTGTGTGTGTGTGTGTGTGCGTGTGTGAGCGCATTCAAACCGGGGACATATAAGAAAAGGGACAATGGTCCCCGGTTGCTCTCACAATGGAGAACAATATGTCCCCGCTTTTTTGGACAAAGGAATTTGACAAAGGATGTCCCCGATTGCAGGTGTTTACACACGTGTGTGTGTGTGTGTTCAAGCACTGGCCGCGTTATGGGGACAGAGAACAAAAGAGGGATCCGGAATTACTTAGCTGTGGGGACATTTTGTGTGTCCCCACAACGTTTTTAATCCCCAAAATCCTTTGTATTTTGTCCCCACAACGCCCCGTGTGGGATTGTGTGTGTGTGTGTGTGTGTGTGTGTGTGGACGTGTACGTGATTCGTTGTGAGGTCCAAAACACAATGGAACAATTGGACCCCACAAGGTAACTATAGAAATCTTGTACCCCATAGGAGAATTCTATAGAAAAGGGATAATAGAACGAACAAAGGAATACCCCACAAATCAATGTGTGTAAGAATGTGTGTGTGTGTGTGTGTGTGTGAGCGCATTCAAACCGGGGACATATAACAAAAGGGACAATAGTCCCCGGTTGCTCTCACAATGGAGAACAATATGTCCCCGCTTTTTTGGACAAAGGAATTTGACAAAGGATGTCCCCGATTGCAGGCGTTTACACACGTGTGTGTGTGTGTTCAAGCACTGGCCGCGTTATGGGGACAGAGAACAAAAGAGGGATCCGAATTTAGCTGTGGGGACATTTTCATTGTCCCCACAACGTTTTTAATCCCCAAAATCCTTTGTATTTTGTCCCCACAACGCCCCGTGCGGGATTGTGTGTGTGTGTGTGTGCGTGTGTGAGCGCATTCAAACCGGGGACATATAAGAAAAGGGACAATAGTCCCCGGTTGCTATCACAATGGAGAACAATATGTCCCCGCTTTTTTGGACACATTGTCCACACAATGTTGTTGGACTTTGGAAAAGTACGAATATCTCGGAAATTAGAGATTTGTCTACGCAGGTTCTTTGACTTAAATCGAAGGATATTATTAAAAGGGAAAAATAGAACGAAAACCGCTCTCAAAACACTCTTCTGTGTGAAATGGGAACGATTTTAAGAATTTCCTATCCTCAAGTACACGAGAACAAAGGAATGTCCACAAAACGATAGCTACGCTTACCTGTGTGTGTGTGTGTGTGTGTGGGGGGGGGGGGGGATTAACACTGTGCATGTACAAATAATTCCCTGTCCAGTAAAATTATTGAAATAATAACTCTATTGTCTAGTATATTTTTTTCCCTGAATTTTGAGCTGCACATTCTTAAAAAGATAAGTTATCTGTGGCTCCAAATTTTTTAGAGAGCAAAAAATACAAAACCTCACCACTCGTCCCAGCTCCAGCGGAATTGAAAGTTACTGAGATGATGGGAGAACCAGTTGACGAGCCGGTCGATGCAGTTGAGGTTCATGTTATCCAATCTCTCGTACAGAAGCTCCGTCGCTTGTGCCAGCTTGGGTTTTCGCAACGGATTAAGGTTTCATATTTTCCATTAATTGATGAAATTCTTGCATCAGGATAATAAACAATTGATTTGATTTTTGCTTGACCTACACCAACATTTATATATGAAGCCCAGTACTTCCTGAGGTCCGAGGGGAAACAAAATCCATCGACAACTCCTATTTATTGCATCTTCATTCCACAAAAACACAGCACAATTACAAAAAACTACAAATTAACCCTAACCCCCCTAGGTATTCTGGCTAGGAACCTTCCTGAACCCTAACCCCCATAGGTATTCTGCCTTGGAACCTTCCTGAACCCTAACCCCCCTAGGTATTCTGGCTAGGAACCTTCCTGAATCCTCCAAAATCCATCAGTGCACTTTTGGAAACATTCCCTTATCTTCAAAATGTACCATGCATTTTCGTTGATCTTTCATATTCAGCACTTACTGGCTTGGAATTTTGCCCCATTTGAAAGTACCAGCTTCCAACAGTGCCCCAAAAAAGTGCCCCTTGGAGGATTTTGATGGATTTAGGGTGGTTAGGGTTAAAATGGTGATCAGAATTGGCATGACGAGATTTGAAATTTTTTATTTAAATATTTTTTTTAAAACATCAGATGTTAACGTAAAACCTAAAAATAAAGAAAATGTTTTAAAAATTGGGTCGGGCCATTTTCGCTAGTCGGGCAGGACGCTAAACAATTCATTTTTTTACATGGCTTTATTATTATCATTTATTTTTTATACATATCATTTTTTTAATTTTTATAAATGGTGAGATTTTGAAGGATACAACTTGCGGTAGGGAGCTAGGCTGGAGTTTACAAAGTTCCAGCAGCAGAGTGGCATACGCTACCTCTAGCTTCATGGGCTGGGGTAGATTAAACAGCTGTCCGAACACCACCTCGACGATCATATAGTTGAGGGGAACTCTGGCCTTGCCGTGGTAACTCACGAGCTGGGCAGCACTGGGAGGAATAAAAAAATAATAATCTGTGGTTATAAGGTCATCCACTGTGGTGTTAGCCCTACAGACCTTTACACGGCACATCCACAGCCATCAGCCATTTGGAGTGCCATGGTCGAGCGGTTTAATGCATCGGATTTGTGCTCTGATGGCCGAGTCGGCAGAATGTGGGTTCGAATCCTGGCTGCAACCATGGTGCTTGTGTCCCTGAGCAAGACACTTTACCATAATTGCTTCTCTCCACCCAAGAGTAAATGGGTACCTGTGAGGGCAGAGTTGGTTATTGTGTTTGACTAGCCCATATGCGCCGAAATGGCAGCAATTGAGCTGTATACTCCCCAGGTAGCTGAGATGGTTTCAGGAATGATTTATACGCCTGATGAGCAGGGGGTAATAATGTACAGCGCCTTGATCTAGTCGCTAGGATATGTGCGTCTTATAAGAAGCATGTATTATCATGTTCATTATTTATCTTGTTTGTCTTCAATACAAATCCATGTAACCAAACCGAGGCTGGAAGGGAAAAAATAGTCTGGCCCCCTTTTCCTGCATTGAGAGTTGGCCCTATAATCTTACTTGCGCATACAGGGAACCTTACCAAGATGGCCGTGGCATGATAAAGGTCTATTTATAATAAGGGAAGGTACAACATTGGTATTTGGTAACGGACATTCACTTCAACCCTCTGCTTTTCAAAAAAACATGCAAAAAATTAACAGCTGACAGTGTCATTACAACAGGCACTCACAATTTTTCGAAAATGACGAAAAACAGTTATATTTTTTTTTTTTTTTTTAAATTCAACATAGCAATTTCTTTTGTTATCTTAGCTGAAAGCACTTCAGAGAAAATCATTTTTTTCAGCTTTACACTTTGCGCTTTAGATAATACACTTTTAGGGAAATGTCTGTGAATGCATCCATACTTTGTAGGTTTCAAGACATGTGACCCGCTCTGGCAAAACCCGAAACTTCTCGGGCATTTACCATAATGCGTAACGGCCATGAAAAGGTCAAAAACTGACCCCAGGGGACCAGTTTGAGGGACCAGTTTTCATGTCACCATATGGAGCATTTTCTTTAGATTTGGATGGAAAAAGAAAAATCCTGTTGTTGGGAACATTGTTAATTTTCACGATAACTTTGGGAGGTCAATTTTGAAAATTGGGTACAAGTTTAGGGTTTTGCCAGAGCCAGTTACATATATGTGACTCGCTCTATCGTAATGAGGAATGTCCCCCAAATATGAAAAATGGAGATATGCATACATCATAACGAGCATTGAATGGGCTTTCCAATGAAGCCAAACATAAATGTGTCCCTTTTTCTGTTCCAAAGTTATTAAACAAAGAAGTTGAGATACTGGTGGGATTGTTACAGAAACGTTTTATGAGAAAAACGGGTTTTTAAAAAAGTACGCGCTGCAAACAAAAACAAATGTTTGAACTTACGTGCTGCATGTATTACATATGGGGCACGCTGTACATAGTATCTGAACTTGAACGAAATAACTTACCGTGGCAATAGTAATCTTTCTGAAAGGCTAGAATCACAAAATTTAACAGGCGTATGGACCATGTCTTTAAGAATACTCTGTGAAAGTTTAACGTCAATGCTCAAATTAGTTTAGAAGTTCTGGGTCTCTGAATGTTTGATAAACAAACACCGTCAAACAACGATCATGCGTGTACATGAAGAACGGAACGTATACTACTATACAATGCATGACCGGTCGCGGTCGCTACGATCCCATGCCCAGTGCATGTGCCGTGCACATGTACAGTACATGTATGCTGACGTACACGCGAAAGCACACAGTACAATCAGGCCGGCAGGCTGCGCTTAAACCGCCCACTTTGGCGCTTGTCTACGTCCATTCGAGGTAAAAATCCAAACTGCGCAAGCTCAGTAACCCGTTGATGCACTTTCGTCCAATCAGCTCGCTGGAAACCTACGACGTAGGCTTAGACTTAGCAACAAGGAGACTTTCTGTATTACGTTTTTGGGCGCTTATCTTATTATTCAGTATTCAGACAGTGATGTCATTGCTACAGTTACAGAGGTCACATCATGACCTTTCTAACAGTGCCAAACATGCATGTTAAATGATAATGGTGCTCGATACGGCGCTTACAAAAGGAGTTCAAACTCGTCTTTTTGGAGCTAACGAGGACGATTTGCAAAAAAAATGGACACAGACACGCTTGAGAAAAGGTCTTTATTTTCTACTTTATTGATATTTTTCTCAAAAAGTAAAATAATACACACAAACTTTGATATTTAATGTTCCTTAGTACACAAAAATCTCAAAATCGATTTCAATGCGATTTTTTACGTTATGTGAACTTCAGAGCTTGTTTACGTGAAACGGTCCCTTGGGGGACATTCCTCATTACGATAGAGCGGGTCACATATATGCATAAAACCAATCTGTGAAAGTTTCAGCTTATTTTGTTGTTATTTCACTTAAAGAGTTTTTTTTCCTGGGGGTGGGTGGGGGAAGGGCTTGGTCTCGATTGGCCAATTCCCTGACACAACATCTATGCCAACTCACCACTCCTTACGATCCTTGACATACGCATTAATGATACAGCTCAGCTGCTCTTCAACTAAGTAGCGTTCAATGGAGTGATGTCCCGGCATGGTTGGGCCCTGCAAATAGATGGACGACAATGTGGGTGGTTTATATTTACAGGGTATGATTCATACTAAAAAAGTTTAGTTTTTTTTTTTTTTTTTGAGTGGTCTTTAACCCTAACCACCTAGGAATCTTGGCTAGGAACCTTCGTGAATCCTCCAAAATCCATCAGTGCACTTTTGGAAACATGCCCTTATCTTCAAAATGCACCATGCATTTTCTTTCATCTTTCATATTCAGCACTTATGGCCTGTACTTCTTGCCAAGTAGTAATTTTGCTCCATTTGAAGAGGTGATAGTGCCAGTTTCCAACAGTGCTGAATTTTCCCAAAAAAGTGCCCTTGGAGGATTTTGGAGGATATGGGGTAGTTAGGGTTAAAGCCAGTATTCACTTCTGGTAAAATGTCTGTAAATGCATCCATACTTTATAAGAATCAAGAAATATGCATACAAAAACCAACCTGCAATAGTTCCAGCTTATTTCATTGTTACAATGACGAGAAAATTTGTATTTTCTCCTGCCCGGTTGACAGTAAATATAATTTGTTTTTAAAAATGGCTTATTAAGTGCCTCACCTCGGGCGCATCCGTGTAATCGAACATCCTGAAGATGACCTTAGGGAGGGGGTAGAAACAGTCCTCAGTGTGGGCAGGGATGGTGAACTGGGGCAGGGTGTGCTGAAGAGCCTCGCACAGGATGCTGTCGAAGGACAGGTAGGGTCGCAGAATGCTCTTCTGGTTCCACTCGTCCCGATGGAGCTTGCTGATCTGAGCCCACAGACAGTCCAGACTCTGGAGAGGGGGAGGGGCAGGGGGGGGTTAAAACAAACACATGGCAAATTGTGACAGGACCCAGAATAAATTCTTTTCTGTACAGATTTACTATAAACAGGGTGGTGATTTGACAAAAGTAAAAAATCCTGAAAAATGGGTAGCAGGCCAGGGTCTCCCTTTGGTCTACAGGGCAAAGCCCCCTGAAACTCCTGGATGTTTCATTTTGGAGGATTTACAGACTCTCCACATCCCCACAAACAAGAAACTAGAGGTTTGGACACAATACAGGCTACCTCTCTTCTTTCAAGAACATTCTGAGGCAAAGTGAGATTTATTTTAAAATCCTGAAATCGGGAAAAATCCTGAGAAATCACAGGTCTGTATAAAACATTAACCCTAACCCCTTAGCTATTTTGGCTGAGAACCTTCCTGAATCCGCCAAAATCCAACACCATGCAGTAACACTACCACCCAATTGTTGGACTTGGCTGGAATTGGGACACCCGGCCCCCATGTAAAGTATCCCTGTCTGGGCTATACAGTACTGAGTCCATCAAAATACAACACCATGCAGTAACACTAACACCCAACTGTTGGACTTAGCTGGAATTGGGACACCCGGCCCCCATGTAAAGTGTCCCTGTCTGGGCTATACAGTATCGAGTCCATCCAAAGACAACAAAACGAGCCGTTGGAGTTTGATGGGTTTTGGGGGAGGTTAGGGTTAAAGCATTTGTTCTCTCTTCCTTAAGTAAAATAGTAATGCTCTGATGAAACAGAACATTCCCAGGAAATTGCTGTTTAAAATAACGGTAAACATGATGCAAAAGAGTTTATAGGTTGATGAATCCTATATAGCAGCGGAACCCGATGCTATATATCGCCAATCGTCATCAGGCAAGCTCGATGGTCGAGAGGTTAAGACGTCTGCACTAGAAGGCAGGAGGTCGTGGGTTCGAATCTCGCCCGAGTCGCCTGTAAAAAAAAAAATTTTCAGACACTCGGAAAGCACCGAGTATACAGTGCTATACACACGTCGGTGTAGGGCAACGTTAAATCAATTACAAAAGAGAGTTACCCTATAAACCTCTCATTAACTACTTACATCTTCCTGGGGATGCGGGGAGTCACTGTGCCACACCCTTAACATTGACACGTGGTCCTTCTTTCTCTTCCTGACGGACAGAAAATACAAAGATGGAGGAAAAAAATGAAGTCTATTACCTACAGGAAGTGTGCCAGCCTGCCATAACCCAGTCCATGGCATTGGACTCCAAATGCGTAAAGTCACGAAGAAAAAAAAAGCATTCATAATTTGTACAGAAAACACTTGTAGCAAAATGTCCCCCCGTCTAGCAACTTTTTTTGAAGATGTTTTGAAGATATTTTTCGGTGTTTTCTCTGAGATGGGAGCACTTCAGACAGAAAATATTTTGTTGAGGATGATTGTTACCTTCACCAACTTTACGTCGGATAATAATTAGGTGATTTTGTCATTAGAAAATTACCAATGTTGTAACTTGCCCTTAAAACCCTTCTGTGACTGCAAGGGTCAAAATCAGTCAAAATGTTGATATACCTGCCAAGTTGTATCTAGTGCACTTAAAAGCTGAACACTGTCAAACGTCATGTGTAGTAAGTACATTTACAGGTCAAAATGTCAGAAGGCAACGTCAATCCCTAGTTCCCATTCTTTGAACTCGGTTTGGGAGGGGAGGAGTAGGAATGTTATGATTTGAAATGTACGCTTCATTATTTTGTATTGTATTTTGTGTTAGATTTGATTTCCTCATTCCCTTTCTTCAAAATTATTAAACACCCTTCTGTGACTACAAAGGGTCAAAATCAGTCAAAATGTTGATATACTTGCCAAGGTATATCTAGTGCACTTAAAAAGTCAAACACTGTCCAACCTTACGTGTAGTAAGCACATTTACAGGTCAAAATGAGTCGACCGTTTTTGACTGGTAAAAACATTGTCTGGTACAGTTCAGGGTGGTCAAAATGACAGTAAAAACCAGTAAAAAATGCCCCTGTGTGCACATTTGGGACAACAGTCAAAAACAGGCAGTTGACTGATTTTGACCTCTGTAGCTACTTCCCACTATAGTGCAGCTGTAGTAGGAGAGTTAATAAAGCTATAATATTTTGTAGCTATATTATTTTGATTGCTGTACGATCTTCATATTGCATGATCTTCGTATTGCTTACTTCATGTAGATCTCAACAGAGCTCAATATCTTCTCCAATTCCTCTTCTTTTTTCTCTGCAATTTCCGCTCCAATCTGTTTGCGGGGGGAAAACAGAATAATAACATTTGTTTTCTCTTACACTGAGAAACATAAAATCATTAATACTTTGTATAACCTCCCCCTCCCGACCCAGTCAAAACACCCTCTATTGATAGTACGCACACAATGGAATCCCCAGATACTCACCCATGGCAGGCTGGAGAGTACAGCATACAAAAACCAGTCAAATCTAACCTGAGGTATACCTTCTTCCAGAGTATAACCTCCCCCTCCCGACCCAGTCAAAACGCCCTCTATTGATAGTACGCACACAATGGAATCCCCAGATACTCACCCATGGCAGGCTGGAGAGTACAGCGTACACAAACCAGTCCGATCTGACCTGAGGTATACCCTCTTCCAGGGTCACAGCAATGAATGATTCGTACAGCTGGACCATGGAGGAGACGTCCACCACGCGGCAGTTGACCAGGTCGGCGATGAAGCGCACTATGAGACGAGCCCTGTCCCACTCGTTCTGTCTCATCAGGTCCTTCAGGCAGCGCCATAACTCCTCCGAGAACTGAAAATGGGGAAAAAAAATCTTTATTTTTCAATTTTTTTTTAATTTTTTTTTTTGGGGGGGGGGCAGGTACATTTAAAGGGAAGGTACAACATTAATATTTGGTACCATACATTCATTTCAATCTCTATTTTTTACGAAATATATCATAAAGGTGCTCATGTTTTTTGGAAAAAAAATTAAAAACTGTGAATTTTTTTATAATTTGTTGTATGATTTACAAAAAGTTGCAAAAGGACATATTTTTGTAAATTCAACATAATAATGAAAGTACTTCAAACTGACTCATTTCTCAGGATAATTAAAAATTTCTTCTTCCAGCCAAAAACTCATTGTACCTGCATCTAATTCATGTGTAATTCCTCTTTTGTCCGGTCCCAGGACCAGAACCTGACTCTGCTTTTTGTACTTTTTTTCTTTTGTGTTCATTTCACACCTGACTAACTTCCCCTCACTCTTCCCCTCACCCTCACTTCCCCTTACCTTTGAGAAAGAATCTGCCAGGCTCGAAACATAAGGCCAATAACCATTATTTTGCATCAAATTAAATATCTGGCATAGGCTTGGGCGATATCTATATTTCATTGACGATATATATCGATTGCGATTTTATGCTATCATGAATATTGTTTTTCATTTACGCATGATTGCTTAAGAGCCGATAACCACAGGTATGTACCCCTCTACAAGTGTCACAATAAATCGCCAGCGCTTAGCTGAGAGACACCTACAATCGCGCCAATCACGCGTTGACCATGGACATTGGCAAATTCATTTGCATAGTTGTACTTCTGTCGGCCTCTGTATGACGGCTCCTTTGTGATCAGACAGTTTGGCTAACCACTGAAGTATTTCGGTTTTGTTTCTCACTTCCGAAAGCTGAAACAACAGGCCTAATTTTGTTTGCATGGAACTTCTGACTCAGCTCACAATTGCAATTTTGGTTTTTCAATCACGATATATATATATTAATCGCAATTTGCCGATATCTCGATAACTTGAAAAGGTTCTCGAATAAAAAAAGGTATCGCGATATTCAACATTATCGTGTTATCGCTCAAGCTTAATCTGGCAAACTTACATCTCCTCCGCATTCATAATTCTTAGCATTGATGAGACCAACCAGGGTGGTGTAGACACTAAGCTTTTCTGGTAGCTCACTTGCACTGCACAGGGGGAAAAGGATGAAAACCAAAAAATGATAAACAAAGCCACAACTCTGATTGTTTTGTATCAAACGTCTGACTCATGTTTTTTTTGCCCATTTCTGATTGGCTATATTCAACAAAAATTAATTTTTTTTTACATTTTGAAAACGGAATCGATACGGGCATTTATGAATGGGAATAACAGTTTGTCGTGCGGTCTTTACCGCAGGTTAATGACCTGTTTTGTGCGTGGTCACGGGCGATAAGGACCTCGCAGCCTGTGACCATGCCCAAAACCGGTCATTAACCTGTGGTAAAGACCGCGTGACAAACTTAAAGAAAAGATAGAGCCCATTACAACAGAGTGAGGCAATGTAAATAAAATTAACAAAGCCACAACGTTCTTCATTCTCCTGACGATGATCAGAGCATTCCAATCGAAATGTAGAGAAGACCCCAAAGAGACCCAATGGTTCTCCCTGAACCACATTCTCACTTAGCGATAGTTGAGAAACGAGTTGCCCGATATTGGTTCTCCCCCTGAACCATAATCTCACTTAGCGACAGTTGAGATACGAGTTGTGCGATAAAGTTCTCTTCAGAACCCTGTACCTCACTTAGCGATATCAAAATGATATCAAAGTCACATTCAAATGCATACAAATAAATATGAATGCATTTGAACTATTTAACCCTCCTACTACTACAAGGGTCAAAATCAGTCCAAATGTTGATATATTTGCCAAGGTATATCTAGTACACTTAAAAGTCAAACACTGTCAAACCTTACGTGTAGTAAGTACATTTATAGCATAATAGCATAAATAAGACTTGTAGCTTTGCATGGTGAAAAGGATAACTGACACCATGTAGAAATTCTCTTTTGGAATAGTAAAGAGTTCTGAAAAGAACCAGATGGTTACAACTCTATAAAATTCTCTCTTGAATAGTTCTACAAAGAACCGGTTGGTTACAACTCTAGAAATTCTCTCTTGAGTAATAAATAGTTCTAAAAAGAACCGGTTGGTTACTACTCTAGAAATTCTCTTTTGAGTAGTAAATAGTTCTAAAAAGAATCGGTTGGTTACAACTCTAGAAATTCTCTTTTGAGTAGTAAATAGTTCTAAAAAGAACCGGTTGGTTACAACTCTAGAAATTCTCTCTTGAGTAGTAAATAGTTCTAAAAAGAACCGGTTGGTTACTACTCTAGAAATTCTCTTTTGAGTAGTAAATAGTTCTAAAAAGAACCGGTTGGTTACAACTCTAGAAATTCTCTCTTGAGTAGTAAATAGTTCTAAAAAGAACCGGTTGGTTACAACTCTAGAAATTCTCTTTTGAGTAGTAAAATGTTCTGAAAAGAATCAGATGGTTACAACTCCCTGTAATATTTAATGACACAAATTCAGATACCACAATAAAATAAGCTGAAACTTTCACAGGTTGGTTTTTCTACATACACCAGGCCTCAAATCTTAACCATGACCACCGTGGCCATTGCCGTGGTGTCCCTCCGAGTTGGCCGTAATGCCCCCTTGGTTGGCCTTAAAACTTTGAGGCAGCCGAGGCCAAAGTGGTTGTGCCCTCTCAATCCTTAAAGTCGAGGCCTGATATACCTTATTTTTAATAACATACGGATGCATTTATATATATTTTACCAATGGTGTACAATTCAGCAGACACCTTTCCCTTCTACCGTTTCCCACGAGACAATAGATCTTATGCGTATGATGTTATAAACTTAAGCGAGCCCTCGATGAGAGGCAAAAGACAGTCACTTATTGGTTCATGTATGCACGTTGCGCATACACGAGCCACGCCTTTCAGTTCATGTACGCACAGCACGCATACATGAACCAATGAGTGACTTTCTCCTACCTCTGAACGAGGGCGCCCTTGAGGTCTATATACTAACCACTTATTGGTTCATGTATATGCGTTGTGCATACACGAGCCACGCCTTTGAGTTCATGTACGCACAGCGCGCATACATGAACCAATGAGTGACTTTCTCCTGCCTCTGAGCGAGGGCGCACTTCAGGTCTATATACTCACCACACACACAGGATATTGATGATCTTTAGTTTGTAATTGGGCAGGTCAGCCTGCAGGACGCCAGCCAAACCTTCCAGGTTGCTCTCCAGGGAGGACGTACTCTGGAAAAAACATAAAATGGAAACTATACAAAGTAAACAATTACACTGGTGTTTATTAGTTTATTAGATTGTTGTAATAACAATAATAACTGGATTTACAGAGCGCCAAATTGCCAAAGGATACACGGCGCTTTACATTATTATCCAGGGGTGTGATTTGACTAAAGTAAAAAAATTCCTGAAAAATTAGTAGCCGGCCTGGGTCTCCCCTTGCTCTAGAGGACAAAACCCCACTGAACCTCCTGGATGTTCAGTTTTGGAGGATTTACAGACTCTCCACATCCCCACAAACAAGAAATTAGCGGTTTAGACACAACACAGGCTACTTCTTTCTTCCATTGGTGGCTACTTGTCTTCTTTCAAGAAATTTTTGAGGCCAAAAAAAAACAAAACAAAAAAACTGAAATCAGGAAAAATCCTGAGAAATCACAGGCCTGATTATCCCTGGTCACTGGGCCAATATCAACCCCTAAACTTTCAGCCCCAAGCTACCGTAGTGCTTCAGAAGCTTTTTCAAACACAATATCAATCTCTACCCTCATATGTACTCATTTTTATACTCTTGGGTGAAGAGAGGCAATGTACAGTAAAGCGCCTTGCTCTTGGACACAAGTGCCACGGTCGTGGCCACATTCTTATGTCTCAGCCATCAGGACATGTCTGCTGTGCAAGAACACTCGGCCATGGCACCCCATGACATTTAGAAATTTACCACTTGATTCTTAATTATAGATGAATTTTGCATAAAGACTTTTGGCGAAAAGTGTATATTACCTTTAAAAAACCCACTATACACTATCTATTGATAAAAAAAAAAACACATGATCACACTCACAGTTTGACATCAAACATACTTGGTGTACAGTTGATGATAGTATCAGATATCCCTTGAAATCTTTCTTTCTCAGTTGCTATCATTTCAATTAACAATTGAAATAGTTTCCAAATGAATTTCTTGTCATACGAAGACAGAAATCTGAATGCATACTTTCTCGTTCATGACACAATGAAAATAAGCGGAAAATTTCACAGGTTGAGTTGAGTTTTTATACCTTGATTCTATATGAAGTACAGACAGACAATTCAGGGGTGTGATTTGACAAAAGCAAAAAATCCTGAAAAATGGGTAGCGGGCCTGGGTCTCCCGTTGGTCTAGAGAACAAAGCCCCCCTGAACCTCCTGAAAAAAAATTGCTTCAGATCGCGGAATGGTTTGTTTTGCGAGCACAAAACTCGCTTCTGCGCTCGCTGCTGGAATCTCAGGGCAGTACGGTCAGTTGAAAAAAAAAAACAATTGCTTCAGATCGCGGAATGGTTTATTTTGCGAGCACAAAACTCGCTTCTGCGCTCGCTGCTATTGGAGGATTTACTGACTATCCACATCCCCACAAAAAAAGAGACTAGAGGTTTGTACACAATACAGGCTACTTCTTTCTTTCCTTGGTGACTACTTCTCTTCTATCAAGAATTTTTTTGAAATCAGAAAAAAATCCGGAGAAATCACAGGCCTGAGACATTTGTTACCAAAAATTGATCAAGCTGATAAGCCTATGTACCTTTTCACCAACTCTTGTTATGAGAGATTCAAGTCTTTCTTCAATCTCGTTCTGGTCGGTAGTTGTCCTTCTACGCTTCTGGCTCCGACCACCTGTCGTCATAACAAGAAGAGACATAAACATAAGAGGTCAATGAGGCAATTTTTTCCCTTGATAAAGGGCACCTCCATTAAAACCCTAACCCCTTAGGTATTCTGGCTAGGAACCTTCCTGAATCCTCCAAAATCCATCAGTGCACTTTTGGAAACATGCCCTTATCTTCAAAATGCACCATGCATTTTCGTTGATCTTTCATATTCAGCACTTATGGCCTGTACTTCTTGCCAGGTAGTAATTTTGTCCCACTTGAAGAGAAGAAAGTGCCAGTTTCCAACAGTGCTGAATTTTTCCGAAAAGGTGCCCCTTGGAGGATTTTGCAGGATTTGGGGTGGTTAGGGTTAATAAAGAGCATCAATTTAAAGGCGCATAAACTCAAAGGGGCACTCACCGTGGCAAATGTGCAGGAAAAAATGTCAAACCCAACCACCACTTGTGCACAATGTCTACGCATGTGTTTTTAGCAGACGACAAAATGGCCAACATTTCACTGGATGTGCATACGTTACATTCATTACTCAAAATCAGTGGCAGTTGTATTCTATATTCTTTCCAATATGTATTTAGGCTTAGCCCTAGACATCCCATCCCACCCAGTATAGGGTGTCCTGATGTGTTATTCTTTGAAAAACAGGGTGTCCAAAACTTTAACTTACAATACATTTGCATGTGTTTTACAAATAAAACAGGGTGTCCGTTTAGCAAACAGGGCGTCCAAAAGACACCCAAAGGTATTGCCGGCTAATACTATGAGACAGGGCTACTTTTCCAGAGTATTAGACCGTGCACTTCCATTATTACATGAATATCTATAGGAAATTATTGTAATGGCCATTAACTCTAACCATCCTCAATCCTCCAAAATCCTCCTTGCAGTTTTGGAGGATTTTGGAGGATTGAGGATGAATGGTGATTGAAGCATATGAGGATTTTGGAGGATTGAGGATGAATGGTGTTTGAAAAACATGAAGATTTTGGAGGACTGGTGTGGTAGGAGTTGCTGGAATGTGGTACTATTAAATTTTTCTCACTCGGCAAGGTAAGTACTGGTACTCCATCTGTTTCACAGTGCTGTACATGTACATGCAGCCAGTAGTACTAATGCACAGTGGTAGTCTGTCTATGTACTGGTACACTAGGTCACTCATGTGTGACCTAGTCAGTACACAGACAGACGTTACACTGTGTACCATGGTTACAAGGACAAGTCTCCCATTGTTTATAGTTATTACTGGTCATAAACAAGGTACTCCCCTTACTGCACTGTGTCCTGACCAGTATCCAACCCAGAAAAAAAAACCGAAAAAAACCCCCTTTTTTTTTTTTTTTTAATTAAAAATTTAAAAAATTTAAAAAATCCCAACCCCTACCCTATCCTATCCATTACCATTCCCTACCCATCCGTCCCTACCCCACTCCCTTTCCTCAAGGCAATGATTATGATTGCTTGAATACGACTGCAATAACGCATAGTCAATTCAATGGTACATGTATGAGCCATTCCCTCCCCCTCCCCTTCCCAGCACTGTTTTTATGGTTGCAGGATTTTGGAGGATTGAGGTGAGTACCACTCATTTTGAACATAGTGCAAAATTTTGGAGGATTTTGGAGGATTGAGGATGAATGCATTTTTTGGGGTAGGGCAATCGGAGGATTTTGAAGGATTGAGGATGGTACCCAGCAACTAGGGTCTAGTGCGTTAGGGTTAAGGTCAAGACCAGGGCAATGGAGACCATTGCTACTGTGGCCCCAAATTTGTGAAATTCACAACCTGTTCATGGCCCTAGCCGGCCGGCCACACATAGAGGCCACTGTAAACCACTAAATGTCCAATGTGTTGTATGTACACACATTGTTTGTGCATATAAGCCACACTGACCCTTTGAAGTAATCTCCAATGTACATACATGCATACAAAGACACATGTATACCACAGTTGACCTTATTTTCAGCAGGTTATACTGTAAACAAACTCCCATTAATAAATCACCATCAGCCACTGACACCAATAAACCATACCAAGCCTCCATTATCCATTGGGATTTTCAGCAGTTATTTTGTAAACACAGACTCTCCATAGTAACCTACCACCAGCCACTCTGGAACAAAGTAATATGCCCTGCAATATGTCAATCACAAACCACTAAAACCAACAGACATATGAGGCATTATGTTACTATGCAGAATAGCTATGAGGGGCCACTGCCTACCATAGCAATGGCTTGGAGTGGCCTGAATGGGTCGTTTCAAAAATTTCACTGATTGTAGGAGGGTTAATTTAATTTGAGTATACAAATTTATAAACCTGGCAGACTTTTTTTTTCAATTTCACAAAACTGAGACAACACACAAAAGTGGACCCCATTTCACACAAATGTAACAATAATGTTATTTAACGTTAATGTTAGAGAATATTTAACGTTACCTTGTTAGTTAGAGAATAGTTCTTTCTGTTTACCTATCTTAGGCCTAACTTTAGGTAGCAAATGTTAAATAAATTTTAAATAGGGTAGAATGTCGTATCCGACTGCCACTTTTTCTCATTCAATATAACCAATAATGTAATCTTACCGACCCAGTAAGGTGGAGAACATATGGATGATGATGGACATATACTTCAAATTATTCCAGGATATTTATTTCATGAAAAATCAGGCATTTTTGGTATACAATGACTTCCTCAGTCATGTCAGTCTGATCTTGTTAACTCCCCCGTTAGTGACCAACAGTCATTGACATTGTACATGTGCAGTGTGGCAACATAATAGTAGGGTTTTCAGGTGAAAAATTATTCCTAAACCAATATGCTCAATATTTATATCAAATTAAAGGTCTTGATGAAAGAAATACAATGGTTTTTAAATCAAGAAAATCGGACGAGTAGTTTTTGAGGAATCCTGTTTTATTTAATCAAGTATACAGCATTCGATGAAGCCCGACTGTCCATACAATGTATACATCCTTAATGGCAACAAAACCGTTGAATCAGCCTACACACACCGTGATACACACGCACAGCATTCGTGCTCGTTTCCCTCATAAGAGCTTTTGAAAGGGTGTAAAAAATACACTCTCCGCTCAAAAATAAACACAATTATGGCTCAAAACTTTCACATATGATAGAAAAGAGGTGTAAAATTCATTCAGCCATCGCTCTTACCTTTCAACTTAAAAATTTCACCTCGAAAAACGGTGTTTAATTTTTTATCTCTTCATAACTTCGGTTGTAGAGTAGCTGTGGAGATCGAGCAAGCATGGGTATGTAAAGGAGCCCTTTGACTTAATATGGAAACCCATTTTCTTGTCAATCACAATGTACTCGGGCGCGGAGACAGCTCCGAAGTGGATGCCCTCAGCAGAGCGTGGCAAATTTTACGGGCCGAATGCGCCCAAACACTTCGCGAAAGGCTGTGCGGGACGAGAGTGGTTCATTCATAAAAACCTAGCCTTTCGCACGTACTTCCGATTGCTATTTTATGTACATTGTTGGATAGCTGAGACTATAAGCTTTCAAATGAGCTATTACATGTAAGATTTCGACAGGTAAAAGTAATAGAATTTTTTGATTTAATATTTTGATGTTTTTTGTTGCGGGCGATGCGCTGTGCGTGTGGGGGGCTTCGGTCAAGCACGTACAAACTGAAAACCCTTTAATAGGATCCTTCTATTTTCTAAAGGGGGAGATGTTTTTAGAAGGGAAATAAAGTCTGAAAACCATCATAAGAGTGGATTTTAAAGATAGTTTTCGCATTCTGTACCCCCAAAAATCGATAGAATCATTTTTTTAAATTTAACTGGTTAGTTTTTAGTGGCTGCAAAAAAATTCCCCAAAAAACCTTTAAAAGTGGCGGTCGGATACATTTTTTTTCCTTTAAATATTACACAGGTCTAGTTTAGTCGGGAAAATTAAATAAGTTTAGACACCAAGCAACAAAGCACCAAAACAAGAGAAAAGACGAAATGAGTGCAATCAATGGCAACGGCGATGAGCAGAATTCTCAACTTGAGTTGACGGACCGAGAAATGGAGAAAAAACCCAAATACACAAAGCCAACCTAAAATTCCCTTAGTAAAATTATTACCATCGTCGTCCTCTTCTAAACGTCTCCTTCTTGACATATTGTTTTGCGTTAAGAAATTAGTTAACGCCGATTTTCAAAACTAACTAACGTTAGCTCAACAAAATCCCGCTTCTTCTCTTTTTCAGCCTTTGTCGGGTATTTTCCCAACTGTGCAGCTGCAGCACAGCTAGCTAGCTGCAGGGTACCGGTAGGGGGCGGGGGGATCGGGAGTGAATAATAATTATGAATTATTCATAAAGGTTCCTTGCGCGGCCGTTCAAAAATAGTTATGTTTCCAGTTCAGTAAATCAGGCTGGCCCTAATCAAAATAATGAACTTCTGAAATGACAAGAAGGCAGAATATGAATAAAACCACTGTTTTTGTGGGTTTTTGCAAAAATACTTTTTGGAGATTTGTGAAAAATAGCACATGGCATGCGATGGATGAAAAAAAAAATAGCAACATTATCTACATGTTTATATATATTTTAAATTAGCCATCTATAACCATAGATGTTTTTTGGGCCAAAAAAATAACATCAACATCTCTAGGGAAGAAAATATATTTACCCTCTTGTTACCCAAACTGTTTTTGGAGATAAACACAATTATTATTTAGCTTGGTCTAAGCGGCTGCACAACTGCATAATTCATATATCGTGAGGATTCTCTGACGTATTCCGATTATGCAAAGTGTACTCTATCAGTTGGGATATAACTCGAAGCGAAAACAACGGCAGACGCCGCCAACGTCGCAGGCTCGCACATGGTCAGCGTATAAACGCCGACGTCCAGCGTGCGTCTTTTTCGTAAACAAACAAGGAAAAAGGAAAATTTTCTACAATGCTTAATAGGCATCTAAAATGAAAAATGAAAAAATGAAAATAGGCATCTAAGTGCGGCCGGCCAGAGCACCCCTCACGCCAGAGTGCCAAAGTCCATTTTTCTCTTGGCCTAAGTATAATTTCAATGGTGAACCATTAGATTGTAACGCCGGCCAGGTTTCTTCCAAAAACTTTTGAAAATGGCAACATTACAAAGTTCTGGGAAGGAAGTAACCGTCATTTTTACAAAATTAATGCCAATAGGGCCTATCAGAATAGCGTCGGGTGTAGCGGTAAGGCGCTCATCTTCAGCTGGGAGGCCGGGGGCGCGAGGGACAGATGAGGACAAGTGCTTCTGCTGCCCTAGCCACCTCACAGCACACTGAGCTCAGGGCTGACTGAGGCCGTTTCGGCCAAATGTGTCATGAAAATTCTAATTTCACCCCATCTCTGTGATCCTACCTCCCTCTTCCCTTGTGAGATTTATATAGCCTGAAAAACCTTGTTGGCGCCAACAAACGGCATAGTTGGGGACGGGGGCCTATATAGTTTCACAATTACACACACACAAAGGGGGTGGGGCTAATCAAAGACAAATTTGATATTTCAATTATTTTTTGTCCCGTCTGAAATTTTGGATCCGCCGTTGTAAAATGGGGACACATGGATAAAAAATGAGTAATTTAAGGATAATTTATGGTAACTAATTACCCGGGGGTATGCTACAGAGGAGAGGCTACTCTAATAATACTAATAATGTCGACTTATAATTTATGGCGCACGTATCCACCAAACTGGTGCTCAAGGCGCATTATATTATTACCCCTGCTCATCAGGCTCATAAATCATCTCAGCTCCCTGGGGAGTATACAGCTCAATTGCTGCCATTACATGCAGCGCATATAGGGCTAATCAAACACAACAACCAACTCTGCCCCCACAGGTACCCATTTACCCCTGGGTGGAGAGAAGCAATTATGGTAAATGATTATTAATCATTGGCTAAATAAACTATTATCTTATCTTTTCTTATCTTAAAGTGTCTTGCTCAAGGACACAAGCACCATGGTCGCGGTTGGGATTCAAGGAACCCACATTCTGACGACCAGAGCGCAGCCATCAGAACACAAATCCGATGCACTAAGCCGCTCGACCATGGCACTCCACATGGCACTATACTAAGGAAATCATTGAGGAACTTTGAAAATATGCATTTCTTTGTGATAAAAAAGGGGAAACACGTTGTATTTCAATAAACTGCAACTTTGAGCTTTGTTTGTTAATTTTCCATACAGAAAAGTGTGAATTTTCATAATAAATAACAAAGAATCACTGATATCAAAATGTACAAAGCCCCACTGTGCATTATGCGATATGCAATCGTTGCGGCTTTGCACAGCGCCCTCACACGTCAGCAGGTTCCGATTCATGTGCGTTGTCAAAAGTATGGAAGTTCCAGAATCTGCGATAACTTTATTGTTATTTCTCCTGCAGTGCGGCTTATAACGCAGTCAACGAAGTCAAAAATTGGCCGGTTGGTGATTGAAATAATGTAAATCCGAAATATACCGTCCGTTGCCTCAACGTTTCGCGAAGAGTGGTAGAAAATAGAATCTGGAAATCGGCAGTGAACCTTGCGGTGTGTTATAACACAGTGTTGTGTGGCTAAGCCCAGCGCTCCACACATACAGTAGTACGTTAAGTAATGCGTAGTGTGTAGTGAGGTCATCCAGCAAACGAGGAAAGGTATATCTTGTGCGCATTCGACCAAAACTAGCCGGAAGAATTTATACCGTGTGGTCGGCCAGCCACACCGGGTGCATTGTCTGTCTGATCATCACATGCCGGTCGGTGTTCATGCTGGGTACTTTTTTTGTGTGTACATTGACTGCTTTTTCTTTTTTAAAGTGTCTTTTTCTTTTTGGATGACTTTTGTTCCAACAAACACTTGAGCTTCTGTTGTTTGGATTTTTTTTTGTCAATGGAGTGCCCACATCTGGGGAACAGTGTTAAGCCGGGAGTCACTGCTTTGCCATTGACCAGAAAATCAAATAATGGAGAGACGTCCACAACTTGGGTCTGTGCAGGTGTAGGTAAGCGTTAACTCATGATCTTGTCACGTCTACGTAGAATTTGCATGACATTTGACAAAGTTAATTTAAAGATAATTTTTTTTAAATGATGCAGTAACGACTAACGTTATACAGCTACCAGTACCACTTTTATTTCTAGATATAACAAAATATCACTGATTTTCCTGCAAAATATAATTGAAGTTCAACTTTAATGAAACGTAAAATATAGTCAAAGTCAAGTAAGATTTGGAAAACATTTTTAAGAATTCTGGGAAAATTTGGGCACATCCTGTGAGTTGTTGGCCATTTTGTCATCTGCTTAAACCATAACAATATAAGGTAGACTTTGGAATTGTGCATAATGTGATGCACTCTTTCACATCGATATCTAATGCAGCGTAATAAGAGTTGCCTATAATTTTTATCATAAGAACTTGCCCAGTAAGAGTGTTGAGCCCAGACAGGGATACTTTGCATGGGGCTGGTAGTCCCAAGTCCAACAGTTGGGTGGTAGTGTTACTACATTGTGTTGGATTTTGGTGGTTTCAGGAAGGTTCTTAGCCAAAATAGCTTGGGGGTTAGAGTTATGCAGAAGTATTGTTAAACATTTTGACACCCCGAATTTGGCCGCCCTATTTACAAATACTGCCCATACTCTGACTCTCCAGAGATGGGGTAGAATGTCGTATCTGGCCGCCACTGTTTTTCATTAAATATAACCAATAATGTAATCTTACCTACCTGGTAAGGTGGAGAACATATGGATGATGATGGACATATACTTCAAATTATTCCAGGATATTTATTTCATGAAAAATCATGCATTTTTGGTATACGATGACTTCCTCAGTCATGTCAGTCTGATCTTGTAAACTCCACAATTAGTGACCAACACAGTCACTGTACATGCGCAGTGGCAACTATAATAGGATCCTTCTATTTTCTGAAGGGGAGGATTTTTTTTAGAAGGGAAATCAAGTCTGAAAACCATCATAAAAGTGGATTTTAAAGATAGTTTTCGCTTTCTGTACCACCAAAAATTGATAGAATGATTTTTAACTGGTTAGTGGTTGCAAAAAAAATCCAAAAAATCCCTTAAAAAGTGGCGGCCGGATACGACATTCTTTCCCAGAGATGTAACAGATGTTGACATTCCAACTTCAAATCATGAGTTGCCCAAGGGGGGGGGGGGGGTGGGGGGGGTATTGGATGATGGAGACACTAATTGATAGACAAATAAACCATTCACACTTCCCTTCTCTTTAACAGGTTGCAGGTCCAGCAAAAGTCCCTGGATGTGTCTATCTTGTGGCATCATTGCATGTGGAAGGTAAACTGGTCTTTGGGAAACCACAAAAATTAATGTTGTGGCTCCTTAACCCTAATCACTCCCAAACCATTTAAACTCTGACAGCAGGGTTTGTTGTATTTTGATGGACTCAGTACTGTATAGCCCAGACAGGGATACTTTACATGGGGCCAGGTGTCCCAATTCCAACAGTTGGGTGTTAGTGTTACTGCATGGTGTTAGATTCAGGAAGGTTTTTAGCCAAAATAGCTGGGGGGTTAGGGTTAACCCTCCTGTTGATTGATAATTCTATTTTTGTTCAAATAGCTATTGAATGATAAAGGTACTATGCCATCGTGTGTGCAATGCTTGTCAAATGGTACTGTGTGGTGAATGAATCCACCATTCACAAACAGACAGTTGTCAAATGGTACTGTGTGGTGAATGCATCTAAACTGTACACGGTACTGTTATCTACACAGCTAATCCACCATTCATAAACAGACAGTTGTCAAATGGTACTGTGTGGTGAATGTATCTAAACTGTACATGATACTGTTATCTACACAGCTTATCCATCATTCACAAACGGACAGTTTTCTAGGTTTGAATGGTCAGTCAACTCGCTGGAAAATTGTACCCAAAGTAGGAGAGGTTAAAGATTTTAAAGATCTATGTATCGTCCCTTTTTCCTGCTATTCTACCAAAATACATACTTTGAAGTGAGATAATTCACAAGATAGTTGACGGAGGTACGGTTTAATAGTAATATTTTAAATTAAAAAAAAAAAATTATTTACTGTCAGTCACCCTAAACAAGGCCAATAGCCACTAGAGTGTAAGGTGTTACATATGCGATATGTCATCCACCAATAGCCACTAGAGTGTAAGGGGTTACATATGCGATATGTCATCCACCAATAGCAACTAGAGTGTAAGGGGTTACATATGTGATATGTCATCCACCAATAGCAACTAGAGTGTAAGGGGTTACATATGTGATATGTCATCCACCAATAGCCACTAGAGTGTAAGGGCTTACATATGCGATGTGTCATCCACCAATAGCAACTAGAGTGTAAGGGGTTACATATGTGATATGTCATCCACCAATAGCAACTAGAGTTTAAGGTGTTACATATGTGATATGTCATCCACCAATAGCAACTAGAGTGTAAGGGGTTACATATGTGATATGTCATCCACCAATAGCAACTAGAGTGTAAGGGGTTACATATGTGATATGTCATCCACCAATAGCAACTAGAGTGTAAGGGGTTACATATGTGATATGTCATCCACCAATAGCAACTAGAGTGTATTGGTGGATGACATATCGCATATATAATACATATGCGATATGTCATCCACCAATAGCCACTAGAGTGTAAGGGGTTACATATATGCGATATGTCATCCACCAATAGCCACTAGAGTGTAAGGCGTTACATATGTGATGTCATCCACCAATAGCAAGTAGAGTGTAAGGGGTTACACATGCGATATGTCATCCACCATTTAAGCAAGATTACATTTGTTGATGTTTTTCTTAAACTTAAATAGATCGTAAGTTGGTGGAAAGCAATCAGCTGGAAGGGCGTTCCATTGTAATGCTGTTTCTAGGGAAGAAGCGATCTAAACGGAACATACTCTCGATTTTGACAGGGGCGGAGCCAGGGTATTGAAAAAAGGGGGGAACATGGCAATCAAAGGGGGCATACTGGGTACTATCTTGAATTTGAATCGCATTCTCAACCGATTTAAAGCTACAACGATTTCACGATTACAACAGGCTTTCAACAGTGCATGGAATCAGTGTCCTTGTGTAAGATGAACACAGTCGCAGAAAATGATTAAGGTACTATTTTCAGTCACTGAGTTAATCTAAAAGTAGCACTTCGATTCCATGCCCTGTTGATCTTGACGATGTTGTCCCCCTTTAAAACTTAGCAACTTAACCATTCTTAATGATGTAATCATTCATTCCCTTGACATGTTTTCAGGTATGTCAACGGCCATGCCAAGAAACACTTTGAAGAATGTCAACACAGCGTCTGCATTAACTGTGAAAACCTTAGCGTTTTCTGGTAAGTACCCATTTTCCAGGGCCCCCCCCCCCCCCCCCCCCCACTGGCAAGTTTTCATTCTTATATTTCTTATTCTGAATACATCATTCTCACGTCTAACCCGTTTTTCTCTTCATTCTTCTGGTCATTGTATCATACTTGCTAGTTTCTGTATCTTTTAAAGGGACAATATCATCACGATCAGAGCAGACTTTCGACAGGGCATGGAATCGGTGTCCTGGATTTCGATGAACTCACTGACTGAACATAATACCCAACAAGCATGTGCTGCCCTAGATAACGGCGTGATAAAATTATATCGTCATGACGACTGCATAAATAATGAGCCAATGCTCATTTATGCACCAGCCACGGGTAATATGATCTTATCGTGCCCCGTTTTCTAGACCAGCGCAAGCTTGTGCGGTATTATTTTCAGTCACTGAGTTAATTTCAAACTGGGACGCCGATTCCATGCCCTGTTGAAAGTCTGCTCTGATCGTGATGATATTGCCCCTTTAACAGGCCCGGAATTTCATTCTTGTATGGGCAATGGCCACTCTTCCTGAGTAAAGGAATTACAAATATCAGAATATCTACGGGAACATTTTTAAGGGGCACCAAGGCCAAGATCAGGGCAGCAGAGGCCATGACCTCGGTGGCCTCGGAGGCCATGGCCGCCATGACCTCGGTGGCCTCGGAGGCCATGACCTCGGTGGCCTCAGAGGTCGTGGCCTCAGAGGCCATGACCTCTAGTGGCCTCTGTGAAATTCAAGGCCTTGTTTTTAGTCTCACCATTTTACAGTTCTAGTGTTTGGCTTCTCTGTGTGAATATATAATTCTACCAGGCTAGAGATTCTTCCTACTTTTGTAGGAAATCCTACCTTTTGATTTTGAAAAATCCTACCATGAAACCTGGTTCCAACTAACTTCAGACCATGGAAACTGTAATTTTATTGGAAATACCAAGATAAAAAACAGTTTCCTTGCTATACATGTACATGGCTATAGAGGTAAACCGCTATAGGCTAGTATATGCCTAATGATAAGGCTAAATAAAAAAAATTGTTGAGTTGCCCTCCAGTGAAAATATTTGAAGGGGTCGGTCGGTCGGGTTTTTTTTTTTTTTTTTTTTTTTTTTTTTCCCCTCCTTGACTGTCATTTTAAGATTGAAATGCATTGGAACTGAAACCACATACCATGTTTTTCATTTGTATACCTATCAGCAAGGAATTTTGCTTCAGAATAAAAGTATCCCAAGCAGTTTTGTTGTACTTTTCGCTGTGATTGACACAGCAAATTCATCCATATTGCGTGCAATGCTCAACATGCAACATGTGAGTGGCCATTCGATTGGAAAAGCGTGTAGATTTGGATTGCAATCGTTGGCACACAGTGTGTGCGAAGGCAGTGCACCATGTGAGGGCCGGGGCCATTCGATTTGAAAACATGTAGATTGAGTCTTGGGTACCGGTAAATTTACCGGTAAAAAAAGTGGAAAATTTCACAAATCAAACGTATTATGTTTTATACAAAGAAAATTGGTAAGTTTCATTAATAAATAGGCCTATGAATGACGGGGAAAAAAAGGAAAAAAAACCCGACCCAAGATTTCAGCACTTTTGGGTCGGTCGGTGGAGGGCAACTCAACATCTTTTTTTTTTTGGCCTAATGGCAAATGTTTTTCCTGCCTTTTTTATTTCTCACAATATCATCTCACAATATCTTCCTTTGTCAGTTGTTAGAATACATAAATCCAAAGCCTCCTCGAAAAATAACAAAAAAAACCAGATTTAAAATCTTTTCCCTGAAGATTATAAGTTGCTTAATTTGCATTTTGAACTCTTTCCCAGTTACGAATGTGACGACTTTGCAGTGAATGACACCAAGGCTGGCACGGTCCAACAAGTAAGACAGATTTTACAAGACATAGCTAGGTAAGTTTTTATGTTCAATCCGGGGTCACTTATAAAGAAAGATGTGTCGCTGTGTTTTACCAGCAATTTGCAGAATAAAAAAAAATAAATTTGCATTGGAACATTGATAATTTCCTTGTAGAAAGGAAAAACAAACACTTTGAAATGAGATATTTTACAATCTAGTCGTCAGAAGAGTTGGTTTAATAGTTAAAAAAAAGTGGTTTAATAGTAAAAAAAAGTGCGAAATTTAATTTATGACGGGACCCACCATAAATTGTGACGCGCTCTGGCAAAACCCGAAACTTCTCAGCATTTACCATAATGCGTAACAGCCATAAAAAGGTCAAAAACTGACCCCAAGGACCAGTTTGAGGGACCAGTTTTCATGTCACCATATAGAGCATTTTCTCTAGATTTTGATGGAAAAAGAAAAATCCTGAAACATTGTTGGGACCATCGTTAATTTTCACGATAAATTTGAGAGGTTCTCTTTTGAAAATTGGGTCCAAGTGTAGGGTTTTGCCAGAGCCAGGCACAATTAATTTTGGTACATATTTACTGTAAAACCACATTTCTCGCGATTATTTTTTTTGAAATGTGTTATTTTTACACCATTTGTATTCACTTCCTCAAGTAAAATAGCAATGTTCAGATGACAAGCAGGATTTCCGTTGAAATAGCAGAAGTTGCTGTTAAAATAGCGAAAAACATAGGTGATGTATCTTTAACCAGTTCGCGTCGGGAATAAAAAGGTTTTTCTGGGCCCCTGTGGCGGGTTTCTTTTTCCCACACAAACGTTAATGGAAGCTTCCACAGCGGGTGGCCGGCACTTCCGAGCATGTCACCGTACACGCGTGGCTCAACCGAGCATGCATACAAATATTCCGGAGTTTCCTATGGCGTGTTTAGACACTCTCCGATCCATGGTGCAAAAAAAAATTGCGTGTATACACGGCCTCCGACGCGAACTGGTTAAACACGTAATGCATGAAAAACTAAGACATCAAAAGAATACTGCATAGACTTCAATATGGGTTGTATTAGGGACGTGGCTAAGTCACAAATGGCGGAAGGTAAAAAAAAAACAGGCTTTCAAATGACCTTTTATAGTTCTGTGGTTTTAATTATTAATCCTAACCACCCCAAATCCTGCAAAATCCTCCAAGGGGCACTTTTTGGGGGAAAATACAGCACTGTTGGAAACTGGTACTTTCACCTCTTTAAATGGGATAAAGTTACTACCTGGCAAGAAGTACAGGCCATAAGTGCTGAATATGAAAGATCAACGAAAATACATGGTGCATTTTGAAGATAAGGGCATGTTTCCAAAAGTGCATTGATGGATTTTGGAGGATTCAGGAAGGTTCCTAGCCAGAATACCTAGGGGGTTAGGGTTAATATTTATTTTGTTTACAAAGGCGAACCACATGATTGTGGGTTATCATCAAAGCAGTAGTCAACATTGTTACCGTGTTTTGCTGATTGAACCCGTTTCCCAAAACCCATGTTATTGTGATATTTTCTAATTGATCTATTTTCCAGTGCTCAACTTGACAACAAACGGCTAAAAAACACGAAAGATCACATCAGCGATGGCGACGAGGAAGAACCGCCTAAGAAGAAACTAGCCACAAATAACGTGAGGATAGGTTACCGATCCATTTCCAATTGAACAATTTTTCCATTTTTTTTCTATTTCATTGTGAATTCGAGTACAATTTGACTGAATAAACAGAGTTTTCTAAGCAAAGACGAGTTGCAGTGATGCCATGTGAAACTCTCGTGTTAGCAGCAGAATGTGGGTTCGAATCCCGGCCGTGACACTTGTGTCCTTGAGCAAGACACGTAACCATAATTGCTTCTCTCCACCCAGGGGTTAAATGGGTACCTGTGATGGCAGAGTTGGTTGATTAGCCCTATATGTGCTGTAATGGCAGCAATTGAGCTGTATACTCCCCAGGGAGCTGAGATAGTTTCAGGAATGATTTATGAGCCTTATGAGCCTTATGAGCCTTATGAGCAGGGGTAATAATATGCGCCTTGAGCACCACTTAGTTGTTGGATACGTGTGGTATATAAGTCCACACATTATTATTATTATTAATTGAGTAGTAATTAGTTCTGAAAAGAACTGGAGGTTACAACTCGACGTTTCGATCAGTATGCTGTGATTCTCTTCAGGAGAATGCCGGACTCTTGGAAAAGCTGCCGCTTAAGTAGACTGCTGGGTGGATCACGCGATGACTGGATGCTGGAGGATTAGTGCGTTGTAGCGTGCAGGCGGGAAACTGGTGGGGCTAGGATCCTGGGAGTGGGGGGGGGGGGGGGGGGGGGGGGGGGGGGAGGAGTTTGTGCTCACTGAACTGAAACAAGCACAGGGGGAGGGAGGGTGGGTGACTTAGGATGTAGGAGATCCCCTCAGTCTGGGGTGGGTTGTTGACTTTGGATATAAAAATAGAAGATCCTTCGGTCTGTAGTAGGAGTTTACTAAAGGCAAGTTTCATGTAGAACTCAATGTAGACCTTTGTATAAACACAAACATTTGTGCTCAAAGGTCATACGTAGAAACCCAGGAATTGTACTCCAGCCCTCGGAAATAGCTCTAAATTAAGTGTTGTAATTTATTTCTTACCACATGCTTACATCCTATCTTACCATCTTCCAGCTTCTAACTCTGAATATTGATTATTTCAAAAAAAAATCCGCCTGTATGATTTTTATTTATTTTTTTAAAATTTCAATCAATGATGTTAGCCTGCAAAAGTTAGACTCTTTTTTGTGCTTCTTCTGACGTCAAACTTTCTGTTAAATTCGAACCATTTAGACGAAACCTTCCATTCCTGGTCTAAGAAACCTGGGAAACACCTGTTTCATGAACGCAGTACTACAATCACTAAGGTAAGATATGGGGGGGGGGGGGGGGACAAACCAAATTAAAGGTACTGTTTGTGAGGAAACAGCAGAAAAAGGGAATTCCAGAGACGATGTCACCAATGACATCACATGTTTACAAAACAGTCTATGACAAGAAAATATAAAATTTTATTTTTTTCTAGTGCCGGGACGGTTAACCGGTTAAACGACCGAAACTGCACTAACGGCTTATAAATTTGCTAACCGGCTAACCAAAACCATTATTCAAATACAACCATTAATTTTGAAAGGATTTGCAGCCCGTTTTGTTATTCTAGACTTTTCTTTTTTGCCGCATTGGTTTATTAAACAATCATTGCGGAAAGATTATTGATGATTTTTGATTGAAAATGTATACATACTGTGCTATTTGCCAATGATCTAATTTGTGTGGCTGTCAGGTGCCGACTTTTGGTTAACTGGTTAGGGTTAATAATAGGAGAAGAAAATAACCATTTTCACACATCTAGCAACAGATTGGATAGCTATCAAGTTTATCTTTATTTTCTTTCCCATCATAACATTGGCACTAAAAGTGCTCCTCAATTCTGTGAATTCCCTCTCTTTGTAGTAACATACATCAGTTCTGCTGTTACTTCAAAGACCTCCCGGCCGTTGAGCTACGGAATGGCAAATCGGCTGGCAAGAGAATCTACAACACACGCAACCTGAAACACGACGACGTGTAAGTACTTTTTAGATGCCAGGTGGCAGTCCAAAACGATACAATCTGTTTGTGTTTCTGTAAGGTTTTACGTACTATGGGTATTGCAGTACATGTAGTTTGTGCTTATAAGCTTTATCAGAATTGCCGCGAGAATGTGCATTGACTTGAAAAACAACCTCGCACCTTGGGAAAAAATGAGTACACTTGCATAAGACGATATGTAAAACGTCAATAGGGGACGATTTTTTTGGGTGATAAGTTGCAAGTTTTTTTTACGTATTATGACAACATTACGGAGAATTTTCACTTGAAAATTGATAAGATCATAAACAGAATACTTAAATTATTATATCTAACCAATTTCAAAGAAAAAAATTCTCCGAAAAAAATGTGTGATTGTAAGATTAAAATGTAATGTTGGTTTTATTGCCTTCTCTCCATATTTCTATTTCTAAGGTCGCCGTGTCAAGTAGTTAGATCACATGTATAAATTATCTAGGTAGGGTTTGAGGTGTCTGTCTTCTGAAAATGTCGAGACATTACCGATGTCGGCAGGGGTAGGCTTAAGTAATTATTATTAATCCCCTGTCGGCGGGACAGACGTATCCCCATACTGTGGTTTGGGCTCTGGCCCGGTGACCTGACTTTATCTCAAACTTTTTCACAAATCTTGTGTTTCTTTCATGTCTGTTTTTAACTCTGTTTCAAGTCATTGTTATGCACTTTTGATCATTTCCATGTAAAGAGCGCAATATAAATTTTAAAATTATTATTATTATTATTATTATTATTACCCCAAAAAATTGCCCCATTCCCCATTGACTTTTTACATATCCTCGCATGCAAGGGTACTCATTTTTGTCCAAGGTGCGAGGTTGTTTTTCGAGTCAATGCGCATACTCGCAGCAATTCCGATAAGGCTTTTGATTTAACTTTGCCCCACACCGACGTGTGTATAGCACTGTCTACTCGGTGCTTTCCGAGTGTCTGTGGAAAAACTTCACAGGCGACTCGGGCCTGGATTTGAACCCACGACCTCCTGCTTACTAGTGCAGACGTATTAACCTCTCAACCACCGATAAGGCTTATTGGTGTGGCATTGTACTGTCGGTCATATTGACGATGATTGCTAACAGTGCAGTACTTATCCCTTCATTTCATTGTCGCTGGAAGTAAATAACTAATGCAAATCTTGGTTCACTGTGCTCGGCTGGTTTTTTGGTTTTTGCAGATCTTTAGTTGAGGAGGTACGGAAGACACTCTGTGCTCTATGGCAGGGCGGACAATCGGCCATCTCCCCTGACTCACTCTTCTCTGTTATGTGGAAAATCTTTCCAAGATTCAGGTATAACAACATTAAACAAAAATACAAAGAAATAAACTTGCACTGTTCTGCCGTTATTACTACGGGGATTGTTTTACTGAGCTGCATGAGCTCGTACCTAAGCGCAGGGGTTTCTCTTGTGCCACTTGCTTTGCTAAACAAGCAGGTGAACACCCTCACTATCTTCGACTCCCCAAAATCAAGAGTAAGTTCCATTTGGATCGCTTCTTCCCTAGAAACAGCATTACAATGGAACGCCCTTCCAGCTGATTGCTTTCCACCAACTTACGATCTATTTAAGTTTAAGAAAAACATCAACAAATGTAATCTTGCTTAAATGGTGGATGACATATCGCATATGTAACCCCTTACACTCTAGTGGCTATTGGCCTTGTTGAGGGTGACTGACAGTAAATTAAAAAAAATAAAAATAAAAAAACTCAATATGATTCTTGACTCTTTTTCAAAGAACGATTATTTTTTTTTCTTTACTACAGATTAGGCAAAATTTTTGGCAGGAATGCTTGCCAAGCAATTGCTATGTTAAATCCGTTAACCCTAACCACCCCAAATCCATCAAAATCCTCCAAGGGGCACTTTTTTGGGAAAATTTCAGCACTGTTGGAAACTGGTACTTTCACCTCTTCAAATGGGACAAATTACTATCGGGCAAGAAGTACAGGCCATAAGTGCTGAATATGAAAGATCAAGGAAAATGCATGGTGCATTTTGAATATAAGGGCATGTTTCCAAGAGTGCACTGATGGATTTTGGAGGATACAGGAAGGGTCCTAGCCAGAATACCTAGGGGGTTAGGGTTAATGTTTCTCTTTTTTCAGGATTTGGGAAATGCCTAGGGAGTTAGGGTTTTAACGAAAGGAAACATTGGTAGAGTTTTTTTTTTCTTTCTTCCTGAATTTATTCCCGGTTCCTTGACAACACTTCCTGTTATCTCTGCTTCGATTGTACCTCGGTGTAGCAGGCACTGAGCTAACATCATAAGTAAGACTAATTGCGGTGACACCATGTGAATTTCTCCATTGAATAGTAATTAGTTCTGAAAAGAACTGCAGGTTACAACTCAGAACTAATTACCACTCAATAGAGAATTTCACATGGTGTCACCGCAATTAGTCTTTACTTATCCTCTTCACCATGCAAAGCTACAAGTTTTTACCTGAGCTAACATCACGTTTCTGTCAAACATTATTTTTTTAGAGGTTACCAACAACAGGACGCCCACGAGTTCATGCGCTACCTTCTAGACAGACTACACACCGAGTTGCAAGGCACCCTGTGGCCCGGTAACCCTCGGAGACAGACTAACGGAACCAGTACTATAGTTACTTTCATGTTCGGTGGCTTGCTGCTCAGTCAAGTCCACTGTGTTGTGTGTGAGAGCTTCTACAAGAAGATTGATCCATTCCTAGGTGAGCTCATCAGGTTTTTTGTCTAGCTCAAGGTCTGGGATGCGTTTTCGCGACCCTAACCAGAAACTTGTTTTAACAAATGTTTTAACAAATAGTTAACAAAACTTTCGTTACTTTTTACAATCCGCCATCTTGAAAGCAAGTGTAACCGATCACAAACTTCGGTTGACGTTTGGTCAGAACAGTGGCGTCATCGCGAAAAATGCTTAACCAATGACCGAAGCCCAAATATGTTTCTGGTTACAGTTGCGAAAACGCGCCCCTGGTGGCTGAATCTAAAGAAATTGGGTTAGAATCCAGGCCGGGCCGGTCGTCATGGTGACCGAAAGCACTTTATTTGGAATAATTTCTCAGGAATGATTGATACACCGAGTAAACATGTAAATGACTATTTCTTAGTTGTGATAATTTGGTAATTACCAACGTCAAAACTGTTGAAAAATTACAAGTTTGGGGCAGCGTTTAAGGGACTTCTCTACATTGATCTCATTTTTAAATATATATATTTTTTTACAACATTCTTGTTTTGTGCAGATGTATCGTTAGACATCCCCCAGCGATTCAGGTCAAGAAGCAAGTCAAAAGATGGGTCACGGCTCTGCCGAATACAAGGTTGGTTCTCAGTAACCCCACAAATTCCCTTTTGTTTGCCAGTTCTCTTAATAGCAAAGTTTCCAACAAAGACCAGCTCTGTAAGATTATTTAATTTGAAAGCATGTGTTAAAATATTGGTGTTCCGATGAAAAAGAAAATGTTCATAAGTTCACTATTTTGTACACTTAGCCTCATTATGAATCTCATAGACTTGTGTGTGGAAAAACCAAGATGGCCGCCGTATGATGTGGAACACCACATCTCGGGCACCAGACTATTTTGAGCAATGAGCCTCATTCTGAATGTCATAGACTTGTGTGTGGAAAAACCAAGATGGCCGCCGTATGATCCACATCTTGGGCACCAGACTATTTGGAGGAATAGCATCATTCTGAATCTTATAGATTTGTCTGGGGAAAAACCAAGATGGCTGCCGTGTGACGGAGGTCTAGCAAAGGATTTCCATTCAACATCTTCATTGCATCTTGAATTTGTCCATCATTTTAAGTTGAGTTACACCATCTCATGATTTTTTTTGTTCTTCATCCAATCATTGACAGACTGTCTACAGAGCTTCACAGAGGTTGAAGAGTTGGCCGAGTCTGAGCATTACATGTGTACAAACTGCCAGAAAAGACAACCGTCGACAAAGAAGTTCTGGTTCCGCAAGTTGCCTAATGTAAGTGAAGGAACTCCTTGCAATGAAATCCCCCCTCCCCCCAAATAGAGTCGCATAGTGTCCTGTTGTGGGTTTCTCCTGTCTATATCATTGAATTAACCCTAATAACCCCAAGGTCCATCAAAATCCACCTCCTGGTTTTTTGGCGGGATATTGGTGGATTCATTACTAGACATGTGTATAGCCCAGCGAATTGAGCATGATGCCATGTGTACGAATTCCATCAAACTCCACCGGCTGCTTTTTTTTATTGGATTCAGGGCTGTGTATAGCCAAGCCATGGATGCTTTTGCATTTGCCATTGTACCAATTCCATCAACTGGATGACTGTTTTAGTTCACGTTGATTGATTTTGGTGGATTCGGGATGGTATCTAGCCAAAATGACAAAGGGGGTGTCATGGTTAAAAGACGTATCGCCTATTTTTGTGCTATTTTTACCAGCCATGTCCAGCAATTTTCTTTTTTTGATTGGGAACATTGCTAAATTTACTTTGAGAAAAGGAAGACAAATGCTTTACACCGATTGATTCAACCTCGCAAAATCTCCGACAAGTTCCAAATGTTGAGAATGTTGTACTTTCTCGGCCTAGGTACTGTGCATGCACATCAAACGATTTCAATGGACGGGATATCTACGGAGTAAGATTGACGTCTTTGTCCAGTTTCCACTCAGGGGTCTCGATCTCAGGCCGTATATACTCAAACCAGAGGTAAGTCCGAGGAGAAAGTTTGTGAGCTTTGTCGTCTTGCTGTATGCTACGTGCACATGGTGGCCCTCTAGTGGTGACAGTGCACCCATGTCTTGACGACGGGGCTTGGTTAGCACCAAGTGATCGTTGCACGTGTATTGAAGCACGTACCCTGATCGGGCGCACACTGTTCTGCATGCACGCATCAATTGCAAATACGCGATATGCAGCACACCGCACACGTTTTACCTGTCAATCAAGAAGTGATCACAAGACATGCGTTTGTAACGGCTCATGCATTAAGCGTATAACGGCTTACGCAGAGACACTTGTTACACCCCTCAGTCAGGCTCTGTTGCACACACGCACGTTAATCGAAACAATCATTGGTCTCGTAAAAAAAAAAATAAATAAAAAAAATAATAAAAAATTGCGTAGGAACACCATTTTTGAAGATGGGCTCCAACCAGAGACCTTTTTGGTGGGCTTAGTTAGGTCTTAAGAAATAACTTAGTACGCATGGTAAAATTGATTTTGCGTATCCTGAAATTGATGAATATTTTTGTTTTTCATCTGCAGGAATTGCCAGACAGTGACAGTACAATATATGACCTCAAAGCGGTGGTAATTCATCAAGGATCTGGGTAAGATTAAGACAAATGAATTGGACACTTTTCGCATGACAATGTTCTTCTTGCTACGCTTGTGTTATAAACTCAAACTCGACTGTTTTGGGAATACAAATGCTTGCGAGCCGTCAGCTGCACTTGTGTCTCCATCCCTGGGCCCCTTAATTTGACACTTTGCCATGCTTGTATAAAATAACTTAACCCTCCTACTACTGCAAGGGTCAAAATGTTGATACACTTGCCAAGGCATATCTAGTGCACTTAAAAGTCGAACACTGTCAAACCTTACGTGTAGTAAGTAGGGCTGTGCCGGGTATCCGGGTATCTGGATACCCGACCGAAACGTTCATTACCCGGTTCCATTTTTCGGTTCCAATTACTTGTAAGTGACTTTTTAAAATTCGGACTTAACATTTGAGCAGTGCGAACAGAAATCTGTGACTCTTGAACAATGTAATGTTTACACTTTTACAGACAATTATATTTAAATACAAGAGATTACACTCCTGTAAAGAAAAGATCGATTTAAGTATGGTATCCTCTGTATTATAAAAGTCAATTTGTTACCATTTACAGTACATGTATTTGTGCACCACCGGAGGCATGCTTTCAACAAAAAAGAAAACGGGTATCCGGGTATCCAAAGTTTCCTGATTTTGGGTATCCGGTTCCAAAAATATCTGAAAACACACAGCCCTAGTAGTAAGTACATTTACAGGTTAAAAAGAGTCAACCGCTTTTGACTGGTAAAGGCATCGTCTTGTATTGTTCAGGGTGGTCAAAAGTTAAAAATGCCCCTTTGTGCACATTTGGGTCAACAGTCAAAACAGTCAGTTGACTGATTTTTTTTTACCAATATAGCTACTTGCCACTAAAGTTCAGCTATAGTTAATATCAATTGAAGAACAGTTTCTACATGTTTGGAAATGATTTTGTTGTTTGCAGTGCTGGGTGTGGTCACTACGTTGCCTTTGCTAAGAATGACGGTAAGTAGAAATACCAATTTCTTGTTGCCAATCACCAATTTAGCTTGTGGCTGTTGAGTGTTTGTGGGGAAAAAAAAAAAAAAATTACGGGGCATCTTGGGTGGGACTCAACCCCGGAATCTACTAGTGCAATTAAAAGCGTAATTTATTTCTGCACAAGAAAATAAAGCCCACTTGCAAACAAGTCACCATAAATTGTAATGAACAGGCGTGTGATTTGTTCAGGTCTTTCCAGATTTCCGGATTTTTACAAATCGCAATGTTGTGATCCTCCGGATGTTAAAGATTTAAGCAATAAAGGAAAGCAAATGCTCAGAACTATAGATTTCACCCCAGCGCTGTTCACAACAGCGGCCCCAATAACCTCTAGCAAAATCGACGTGGATTTTTCAAAACTGCCCAGTCACAGCCCAGAATGAAATAACAAATATTGTTTAATTTCATGCTTACTACATGACATGCAGATCTTTTTTTTTTTTTTTTTTTTCCCAAATGGCAACTTGACATGATTTGTCGGAGCTTTCTATAAACTCACTGTTTTGAGTAAATTTGAAAGAGAAGTTACTTTGGTAATGTTGACAAAACTGCCTCTCTGCATATGCTTACTGTTTTTGAATCAAGTTAATAATAATAATAATAATAATAAACGCTTTATTTAGTGATGGTAACCATATCACCTATAGCCTAGATGGATTTTCAGTGGGTCATGAATTAGCTACCAGAGACACCGGGGTAGACCCCTACTCTTGCACGATAAGTGTCATTATGGGTTCTTTGATGTGCACTGATAGTACACGGGACCTACGGCTTAACGTCCCATCCGAAGGATGAAGCAATTATGGTTAAGTGTCTTGCTCAAGGACACAAGCTCCACGACCGGATTCGAACCCACACTCTGACGCCACCAGAACTTGAATCCGATGCACTAGACCACTCGTCCACGACACTCCTATAGATGTATACATTGAACAACCAATCTGTGAAAGTTAAAATATCGATAGATGTGTAATATTCCCCAAATCATTCCTTACCGCTCCTAATTTCCCGTTTGGGATTTCTCGTAACTCCTCCAGGTCAGTGGTTTTGTTTCAACGACACCAGTGTTTCCCCTGTCCAAGAGTCTGCGGTGACACGCTGCAAGGCGTACATCCTGTACTACATCCGGCGCAAGGCGACGCAGGACGACTGTTTCCAGTTGGTCACCTCGCTGGAGAAAGAACTACGGGCAGAGCCTAGTGCCAGCCCGAGCCCCAATAGTACCGCTAGCACCGCCAGCTAGGTAGATCGATATCGCACGTTCCGAGTAGCATTATATAACGCACACACGCATACACAGACAATTCAGTGATTGCCGAGCGACTGAAACATGTCATCCTCTCGGAGAGGATGTTTCCACCCAGCCAAACCACGTCCTAGGACAAAGGCAGACTTGCTTCTAACCCTCCCCGAATTTTTGTTTTGTTTTATGGAGCTGGGAAAAGGTAACTTCAATGCTAATGATTACCGAGTGACTTTACATGCTGTCATCTTGGAAGAGGGAAGTTTTGTACCCAGTCTAACCACCCCTAGGACAAAGAGAGGCATGTTTCTGAAGTAAATTTTAACAAAAAGTTTGTTGAAATTTTATTGAATTTTTTTTTTAAAATTTTATTTATTAAAAAAAATTTTTTTTAGGGGGGGAACTGGTTACACAACTATGAATTTGATCTCTTGTAAAAGGGCGTTGGACCCAGTCTAAACCACCTTTAGGGACAGACGAACCTTTGCAGGGATTCTGACTGTTAAGGTGTGCCACTGCTGGGTACAGTTTTAAGTGAACTTGTACGTATCACTTGTGGTGTCTGCATTTTCACGTAAGTCACGCATGTGCACTAGTCACGCTTCACCGTAGTGTCGTATTTTGTTCATATGGCCTGGAATTAAGTTGCTTGTTTTGCAGTGCTTGGTCCTTGGATGTATGTCATATGTAACAGCTAGATACCCCCCCCCCTCCACCCTCCACCCTCCACTTCAACATTTCTTACTTGACCTGGTCCTAAACAAATTCAACTGTACAGAGCAGGGATATGATTTGTCCGTTTTTTTTCCAGATTTTCAGATTTTTACAAATCGCAATGTTGTGATCCTCCGGATTTTAAAGATTTAAGCAATAAAGGAAAGCAAAGCAAACGCTCAGAACTATAGATTTCACCCCAGCGCTGTTCGCAACAGCGTCCCCAATACCCTAGCAAAATGTACGTGGATTTTTTTTAAAACTGCCCACTCACAGCCCTGATAGAGTCAAGTCCTTTACTACCGTTTTCAGATGACAAAAGTCAGTCTTGGAGGGAAGGCACAACATCGGTGTTTGGTAATGTACGTTCTATTTCAACCCTCTAGTTTACAAAAAAAAAATTTATCGTGAAACTAACCTGTGTAAGTTCCATCACAATAAGTGCCACATTTTTGAGAGAAAAAAAACAACAAAAGAAATTACATGTTTTTTGTACGTTTTTTCTGTTTTACAAAGGGTTGCCAGACGGCAACCTTTTGTACATTCAACATATAAACAATTCAAGGGGCACTTTTTGGGGAAAAATTCAGCGCTGTTAGAAACTGGTACTTTCACCTCTTCAAATGGGACAAAATTACTACCTGGCAAGAAGTACAGGCCATAAGTGCCGAACACGAAAGATCAACGAAAATGCATGGTGCATTCTGAAGATAAGGGCATGTTTCCAAAAGTGCACTAGAGGATTTTGGAGGATTCAGGAAGGTTCCTAGTCAGAATACCCTCTCTTTAATAAAAATGAAAATGGTACACAAAATATATTATAGTCAAAAAAGTAAACAAATTGGTACTGTAATCACGATCAATTTATTATAAGACTTTAATCAATATGTACTTTATATGCAATAGAACACTATTTGTAATGGTTAACCACATGGTCGGTAGCTAATTGCTGTACAAAAAACTAACTGACTGTTGAGGATATACCCTTACTACGGCTATTACAGGGTCAATGTCAACTATACTATCCTGATTGGGATATACTTTTATCCTGATTGGAACCCTCTTCTCCCAATGAGGGTACCAATAGGCCCAACCAGGAAACCCTTGGGTTAGAACACCACCTTCTACTATACTATCCCGATTGGGGGATCCTTTATCCCGATTGGGGATCCTTTATCCCAATTGGGGATCCTTTATCCCAATTGGGGATCCTTTATCCCAATTGGGGATCCTTTATCCCAATTGGGGATCCTTTATCCTGATTGAAACCTTTTTTCCAAATGAGGATAACAATAGGTCTTGATCAGGAAACCCTTGGGTGACAATGACGCCTTCTGTTATACTGTCCCGATTGGGAGATACCCTTATCCTGACTGAAACCCTATTCTTCCAATGAGGATACCAATAGGCCCCCAATCAAGAAAACTGTTGGGTGACAACGACACCTTCTGTCCTCCCACTAATGGCCTCTTAAATATTCAAAAATGATATTCAAAAATATAACAATTGTTGTGGAGTCAGAAGTAACATTTTAGACAGTTTTATTGCCGTTGAAAATTTAATCGCCAACATCACATATATCTATACATATTCATGCAAAAAATATCTAAACTGATAACCAAACAATAGCAGTTGATATTAGACTGAGCCTGGAATCCATTATTTACTGCAGATAGATATATACTTGTCAAGCTTGTAGAGGCGGGATACCAGACATCGTGTCTTGTTAGAAGGAATTTAGGTTATATTGAATCTGGGTCTACTTTAATTGCCTGTTGACGTACACTTGAAACAACCATTGGTTATATGGCACCGTGGCACTGCGCCAATCGCATCGCAGTTTTCAAGTAAAACTCAAACAGCTGTCGCGCGCAACTCACATACGCGCACCACTCTGATTCTGGTGATCGACCAAACAATCTCACATAGTGCGATGACCTTTACTTCACAAGGTCTTCATAGAGAGAGAAAGATAATTGTTCAACATTAATGAGGGGGAAGGGGGGATTGAAGAATGTGACAGGTGCTTGTCATGCGTAAATCTAGTTATAATACACCTCAGTAGTGCTTATTCCGAATGGCGAACCAGAAAAGGTTGTGTGGGTGTGTGACTCATTATCTACCGTGTAAGTGCAGCCAAACGATTAAATGCGTCCGAAGCAAACTTGTAGTCGAGAACCAGTACGAGTACGGAAAAAATGTACTCGCGGCTCGTACGAGTACTCCAACTCTATACATGTAGTCGTCGTAGTCGAGTACTTTTTCATGAGTACGAGTACAGAAAAATGTACTCAAGTACATGTACCACAACTCTGGTCCGAACGTTCAAGCGTTCTTAATAAAAGTGCATATGTGTCACTATGATTATCTATTTTTTTAGTAAGTTCGGCTCAGTTAGAATAAGCGATGTTGTACTGGGCTCTAGCCCATCCCAGTGTCTGCGCCCATCCCTTGAAAACCAGCGTTGCGTTTGAAGAAACGATTGGGAATCTTAAATTAAAAAAAAAAAACTCGACTGCAAGCAGTCTTGATAAGTGCATGAGCACATGTTTTCACGGTAGCCACTTTCAGGCCTGGAGTTCCATTCTGGAAGGTGCACATCTATTAGGAAATCTATGGGAACATTTCAGAGGGGGCACCCAAAGGCTAAGACCAGGGCAGTGGAGGCCGTGGGCCCCGTGATAATTTTAATTTATTTTACTAATTAATCAAGCTTATATTAACCCTGCTAAGATGAATATTCTCAGCATTATCATGTAGTACTAACAAAAAGTCAAGGGGGATGTATTGAACTTGTATTGTTTTAAGAGATTTATCTTAAGGAAAAACAGACAAAAAACCATACACTTTGTTTATTTATAAATTAGGTTATTTATAAGGGGTTCTGTGTTGTGGTTGATGGTGTAGATTGTGGCATTGTGAACACTGTCCAAGTGCTTGATGTTCAGCACGCTTCGAGGGCCTGTTTCATAGAACGTCTTAGCCTATATGTTTGCTAAGCAAAGAAATGATATGCTCAGTGAAAAATCGGTTACCAGCCAAAAAATTGTTACATAATGTATATTGCCTCGGACAGGTTGTCAGCTTAAATTTTTGCGAAGCATACCAATTTGTTTAGCAATATTTTCTGCTTAGTAGCTCTATGAAATTGGAACCCTGGTCGCAGGAAACGGGACAGTCCAAGTCAAAAACAAATCGATGTATGCAGGCGTTAGAAGCTTCTTCGATCCATATCAATGATGCGTGTTAAATCTAGTGAAACTTAACCATACCAATGTGACAAGATGTCAACTGAAATAATGTACACTTCCAGAGGGTAACACACAGAATTGGTAAATCAAAAAAACAAAAAAACAATCAACGACTTGTAATGTGAGACTAACTTGGTGTATAACCCATATGGGCAAATGTGACCCGCTCTGGCAAAACCCAAAACTTCTCGGCGTTTACCATGATGTGTAACAGCCATGAAAAGGTCAAAAACTGACCCCAGGAACCAGTTTGAGGGACCGGTTTTCATGTCACCATATAGAGAATTTTCTCTAGATTTTGATGGAAAAAGAAAAAATCCTGAAACGTTAATTTTCACGATAAATGTGGGAGGTCACTTTTGAAAATTGGGTCCAATTTAGGCTTTTGCCAGATCCAGTTACAAATATTAATGTCAAAATTACTCGATATAAAGCTGATGATGGTATCCTGAGAAGGAATTTTGTCCAAGGTGCTGTCGATTTGAAGAAAGTATTCGGAAAGAGCACCTTCATAAATTTTTACAATGTTATTGTTAGCGACGCAGTGTAATTAGCTGAAACCTCCACAGTTTGCTTGTTGAATGCATATCTTAATACGATTGACACACTTATAGCAGCAGTTGTGCCAACCAATTACCAATTCTGTACGTTCCCTTTATCAGGAATCCGAGTATTATGTTCCAACGGACAATCTGTGGGGGCATGTTATTCTGATCATGATGGGTCATGATCAGTTGTTCAGGGGTGTAATTTTTTCCCGGATTTTCACAAATCGCAATGTTGTGATCCTCCGGATTTTAAAGATTTAAACAATAAAGGAAAGCAAAGCAAACGTTCAGAACTATAGATTTCACCCCCAGTGCTGTTCACAACAGCGGCCCCAATACCCCTAGCAAAATTGACGTGGATTTTTAAAAACTGCCCATTCACACCCCTGATTGTCAGATAGCGAGGACTGTCGATTTTGTCAAAGAATTATTTAAAGGGAACGTACAGCATTGGTTTATATTTTGGTAGCAAAATGTTCATATCAAACTTCTGGTTTTCAAGAAAAAATATCATAAAAATAACCTGTGAATGTTTCATCACAAAAGGTGGCCATATTTCTTTGGATGTTTTCATGTTTTTACAAAAAGACATTTGGCAATCATCTTGAAGAATTTGCTTTCTATCTTAATTCAATTTTCTAACAATCATGTTCCTTAATTATGTGCTATTTTTTTTTCCTTGATGTCATTTCTCTTTATTAAAAATCTAAAATCAGCACATGTCACTTAAATCGTTAGATTACACACAAACATAAGCATTTGTACTGGGGGAAAAAAAATCGCCCGTAGGATTAAATGTTGTCACATTTTTTGGCCTGTATATATTTTTACATTGATGTTATTGTACGTAGAGTTAGCCAACCTAGCTTCTGATGTAGTAGACATTCAGATGTACTTTTGCAGGTGCCCTTAGCAATGGTTCCTTATAGTTACAGCTTTTGTCATTAAGATAAACCATGTAAAAAAAACAACTCACTACAGCAGTGCAGAAATGGAAACAAAAAAAGAACATTAATTGGCTATAAGATGTCAGCCAAGTAATTTTTTTTCATAAGTTATTAATACTAAGTGAATAATCAAAAAAAAATACAATAAAACAACTTAATTTTGGGGAAAAGGTTCCATGCAAAGCTAGTTTTGGTTCAAGAATGCGTTTGTTATGTTTTTGTCGCATGATCCATCACCACAGGAGGGCGAGTATTATGTTCCAATGGACATGTTATCTTATCACGATGGGTCATGATCAGTTGTTCAGGGGTGTGATTTTTCCTGATTTTTCCCAGATTTTCCTGGATTTTCCCAGATTTTCATAAAATCGCAATGTTGTGATCCTCCAGATTTTAAAGATTTAAGCAATCACACATGAACCGCTATCAAACAAAGTCTTGGGAAACTTGTTGAATCTACCCCCTTCCCCCCCAAAAAAAACACAAAAAAACAAATGGAGGCAAACCACTACGCATGCTTCAGTTTGGTATGCTGGCGCAGCCCACATTTTTGGGAAACAAGTTAAATAGTTGTTTATGTGCGTGCGCACCCAAAATGTGGGCCGCACCAGCATTTCAAATTGACGCAGTGCTTTTGATAGCGGTTCGTGTACAGATAGCGTCCTCCTGCGATGGACCAGGTATCAAAAACATGGTACAAACACAGTCTTGAACAAAGACTAATACATAGTATAAAGCAAATCCAAGAATATCATCTTAAATAATTCATCAACAATTTGTACTCTTGTACTGTTTCTAGTCAAAGAATGAATGAAGGTATTATTATTCCCCATGTGCATGCATGGACCCTCTCATAATCATACCAACGTATTATATTTATATTTAATTCTGATGGCAGCTTACTTTTTTGTTTTCTGTACTCAATTGGAAAACGGTTCTCTGCAGAATAAGAAAATATGAATGTAAAACTTCTGCAATTAACTGCTGGGTAACATTGGTTACCCGTGCTTGTTGAAATCTCAGTAGTATCTTGTCATGAATTTATTAAAGGGGACAGTATCGTCACGATCAACAGGGCATGGAATTGTGAGTACGAGCTTTAGATTAACTCGGTGACTGAAAATAATACCCCACACGATAACGTCATATTACCAATGCTGCTGCATAAATGAGCCAGTAATTTTCAGGACACCGATTCCATGCCCTGTTGAAAGTCTGCTCTGATCGTGACGATATTGTCCCTTTAATGAGTATTGAGTTGAATGTTGTGTTATATTGAAGAGAAGTCCACAGTAATGCAGAAACAAAAATGAGTTTTCTGTATTTCTTGATCTTTGAGTGTCGTGGCCGAGCGGTCTAGCTTTACCGGACTCAAGTTCTGGTGTTAGCAGCAGAATGTGGGTTCGAATCTCGGCCGTGACACTTGTGTCCTTGAGCAAGACACTTAACCATAATTGCTTCTCTCCACCCAGGGGTTAAATGGGTACCTGTGAGGGCAGAGTTGGTTGATTAGCCCTATATGCGCTGTAATGGCAGCAATTGAGCTGTATACTCCCCAGGGAGCTGAAATGGTTTCAGGAATGATTTATGAGCCTTATGAGCAGGGGTAATAATATAATGCGCCTTGAGCACCACTCAGTTGGTGGATACGTGCGCTATATAAGTCCACACATTATTATTATTATTATTATTATTAAACTTTTGCAGGGGGGGGGGGGAGGAAGGAGGTGTGTGGAAGCCAATTTGCTGACTGACATCAGTGACGTAGCCAGGATTTTCAGAGTCTCGGAGCAAACATTTTTTTGTGGGTAAATTTACCAACACAACACTAATAAGAGCAGACAAATTTACTTTGTTTTCCCCCAAAAAATGGACAATCTCTAAAGTCGCTCGATGGGGGGAAAGGGGGGGGGGGAACTTCCACCCGAAACCGCAGCTCTTTCCGTGAGTAAAATACAATGTATTACAAAGTAAAAGCAACTGATAACAAACAACTCGGACAAATCTTCAGTGCTTAGAAACACGATACATTTGCAGTCGGCAAACCCATAGCTCTAGGTTTGCCAACTGGAAATTTATTCTGGACCAACCCTAGTTGTAGTACCTTTGATGCTTCATTTGCTGATGCTCTAAATGCCGACTGATAAAAATTAGTGGTGGGTGGGGCGGCCCTGACCGTGTTTGAACAATATTTTCGTATTTTTGTAAAGTATTGACCTATCATGGCAGAATCGTGTGAACACGGCAAATGGAACAATGTCCAATCTCATAGCTTATACTCAAACCTGTGAAAAACTAAACCGAAAAAAAATACTACAAATTTCATATGGGTTGTCTCGGGGGCATGGCAGTCTCCAACAGTGCTAGGTCAATACACATTTCCTATTATGGTCATAGTCGCCGCCCACCCTAGCAACCCTGGAAAATTCAGTCATGTAGCTGTACAAAACCAAAAAACGTGACCGACATAGTTACAATTGTCATGGAAATGCATGATGATCCTATTGGTTAATCCCAGCCATATGTGACCTGCTCCATCGAAATGAGGAATGTTCCCCAACACATGTTTCCGTGTAATGGACTTCCAAAGTTCACAAAACGTGCATGACTGCATTATTACATTATCACATCCTAACACAGGAATGAAATGAACCAAAATTGAATGTTTGGCATCATCAGAAAGCCCATTAAATTCTCTTTAAGTTGATATCCATATCTCAAAATGTGAAATTTTCACATCGAAATTCCTCATTTCGATGAAGCGGGTTACATTATGATTGACAAGCCGGATGGGTGTAATTCTCCGGAGGCCAAATTTCATGAAGCTGCTATCAGCACCCATACTTGCCGAGTCCAGTAAAGTGGATTACCAAAATGGATTACCACCCAAATTGTCACGTAATGCGTATTGCTTCTGGCAGGTTCTCGGCAACATTTTGTTAAGTAGAATAATTTAATAAGCAATCTTTTCCGCTTGGCAGATCTATGAAAATTGCTCCAGTTCAAATGTAGTTTTCAAATTGACTTAATAGCCTGCAGCTCTTCACAATCAACCATTTATTACCGTTTGCTATATTATATGAATGGATGTCATGCCAATATTGAGGTATGGAGGCTAGGCTAATGTTTCAAGGTGATGGGAGATATAAAGGGCCACACAAAGAATTGATGACCAACCTCAACTTCATTCCCAGGGGCCAACTTAATTCCCAGGGGCCAACTTCATAAAGCTGTTGAGCACACAAATTTGCCGACCACAGAAACGTGATGCTTAGCAAAAATTATTTGATTCCCAAAGAATTTATGAATATGTCATGTAGTCACATGCTGCCATGGATTCTCTAATGGTTATTGGAGCCAATTATAGTAACTCTTTCTTCCAAATATAAACTTAAAAGTTAATATACACTTCCTATCATAATGTACCCTTTTAAACAGTCGGTAAAAGATTGGAATTTGTCAACAAATGTATGTATATATATATATGCGACCTTTACAGCAGTTTTGAATATTGATTTGAGGTGAACCCTGACCTATGACCCTGCTTGATACCTTGCTGGAAAACATGAACGTGTGACAATAACTTGGATGTACTGATTGATGCTTTAATTGTGAACTATTTCCTGTATATTATTGGGGGGATCACAATTGGACGATGATGGCTTGTTCTGTGCATAATAAAAAATTAGGTTAAGTACACGACAACTGCTGTATTTATCTTATTTTATTGTCTTAAAAGTCAATGTCTAGACCCCACCCCCCCCCCCACAAAAAAAAAAAAAAAAAAAAAAAATCTTACTTCTGGTTCGAGTTCAGTTTCATAAATGGCATGGCAGCCCCTCAAAGGGATGGTGTTGTGGTGTTTTTCAAATAGGGGTATGAACGTTTTTCCGATTTGTGAGGCCTCTCTTAGCCACCATACTTTGTATATGGAAAATTTAGTCCCTGCGACATGTATCACCGCACTGATTTTGAAGCCGACTGATGACCAGGAATCCGTAGAGACTTTTTTTTGGGCCTAAAACAAATCTGTATGAAGTGCTCTTATTTCAGTGAAAGGTGTTTTCTGTAATAATTGTGAAAACCTTTTCACACTTTTTTCAGACTCTGCATTGAGCTGAAACCATTGGGTTGTTGTTTAATGTATATAATTATAATAAATAATAATATAGACTTATATAGCGCACGTATCCACCAAACTGGTGCTCAAGGCGCATGACATTATTACCCCTGCTCATCAGGCGCATAAATCATTCCTGAAACCATCTCCGCTCCCTGGGGAGTATACAGCTCAATTGCTGCCATTTCGGCGCATATGGGCTAATCAAACACAACAACCAACTCTGCCCTCACAGGTACCCATTTATCCCTGGGTGGAGATAAGCAATTATTGGTCGCAGTCAGGATTCGAACCCACATTCTGACGACTCCGCCATCACAACACAAATCCGATGCACTAAACCGCTCGGCCATGACACTCCACTATATCTTTATTCAAAGAAAGTAAGCACACTTGTAGATGCAAATATCCCTATTCCAATGTTGTACCTTCCCTTCAAATCATTATTTTGTTGGTCAACTGCAAATAAACACAAATCCGAACTACAGTTATATATATTAAAATCCCAACTAATATCATAAAATACATCGTCGAGTTGATTTTTGCCAACTAGAATGCTTAATAGCAGCGGGTATTGCAATTTACATTTAATGATGAGAATCTATATAATGTTGAACTATGTAATGTAGAAACACGTCTTCATGGGTAACATGTGTTTGGGGTACTGGGTACCAGACTTTTTATGGCTGCCTCAGACAGGTACACCATGCTCGATATGCAGCAGAGTGCCACCTATACACTAACACACTGTTCTATTGTTAACGGACCTCTCCTCCCTCCCCCCCCCCCGAAATCCTCTAAAGAATTCCTAAGATTCCTGGAGCACAATGAAGACACAATGGGATGGGGGGTGGGGGGGGGGTGGTGCACTCTGGCGCATATTGGGCATCATATGCAGACTGGTCAATTAATTTCACCAAAAGTGGCTGGACAAAGGGTTAAAGCAAGATTTAGGGTTGAAGAAATCAACTTGGTCTAAATAAGAAAACACCACACGTAATATCTCCATTTTATCGAATCCATTTATTTCAACAGAAAGATATCCTAGTTAAACTAAAGGTTTGACTGAACTTTGGATGCAAGATGGCGCCAAGAATGGATGCAAGATAGTGCCATTTCTATTCTCTTCATTAACAGTTGTTATATCCGTGGTATTGATAGCACATGTTTTTCAAATGACATCAACTTTGCAAACATAATGTAACTGGCATAAATTGACAGATTTTGGCATGCTTAACTTAAAAAAAAATAAAATCCGTATTTAAAAATACTATATCATTCTTCCTGACTTTACAGACATGTTTTATGGACAAACCAAGGACTTCTATTGTTCTCTTCTTTTGTTCCTAGTTGATATTGAACTTAAAAGGGCAGTATTGTCATGAACAGAACAGACTTTCAATAGGGCATGGAATCGGTGTCCTATTTTAAGATGAACACAGTGACTGAAAATTACTGGCTCATTTATGCAGCAACAGTAATATGACCTTATCATGTGAGGTATTATATTCAGTCACCGAGTTTATCTAAAACTAGCACTCTGATTCCATGCCCTGTTGATCGTGACGATATTGTCCCTTTAAATATTTTTGAAGCATGCCCCATTTGATTTGTAAGAAGCTGCTTGGATTTGTACACGTTTTTCAACCAAGTACATTTACGAATAACCGCCAACCGAGGACCCATTGTTCCTTTTTGTTACAAGTCCTCGGTTTACACCATCAACAAATGCACACACATACACACACCCCATTTATGTAGCAGTGATTTTTTTTGTGGGAATGGTAGTAAATGGTAGAAAAATATCCCCTGACCAAGCCTTTCCTCCAATTCCTTTTTTTTTTAGTTTTAAGGTTGGTGGGGTATATTTTGCATTTTATTTCGTGATATGCTTCTAGAGTGTATGACTACAGAAATATTTTTTGAGAAATATTTACCTAAATAGGCTAACAGTGTGTTTATATTCACAATAAATTGTAATATTTGTGTGCTCTAAATAAAGGGGGGGGGGGCCGCAACATTGCCATTACAGTCCCCCCTATCACACCAGTCCCCTAGGGATCACCATTCATGTCCACTAGTGATATGTTGTCAACATGCGATAACCTCTTGGCCCATCATTGACTACAATCGTGGTCACAATTAGTTGCAACACTAAGGCCCAAAAAAAATGTATCTGGTTTCTGGTCAAACGGTCGGTTTCAAAATCAGTGCGGTGACACTTCTTTTTTTTTTTTTTGCCATCTTTCTTTTTTTGCCAACAGGGAAATACGTGATACATTGTATACGCGAGACCAAATTTTCCATATACAAAGTATGGTGGCTAAGAGAGGCCTCACAAATCAGGCAAACGTTCATACCCCTATATGTGAAAAAGTCGTTTAAAGCACAGCGTGGCAGAATTCCAATCGATCCAGCAATTTTGGCTGCAATTGGACAGCATTTCATAGCAAAAAAAAAAACCCAGAAAATTAAAAATTCCGACGTGTGGGTTTGAGGCAATGCGCGCTGAGACCAGAAATCAGAGACTTTATTTTTTTGGCCTAATCCCATGCCCCTGCACAAGGTTGACAATGTTTTGCAGATGAACTGTTTTGCGCAAAGAGTGGGCCTCCAAACATTGAGTGGGGGGAGCTGGGGGGTTTTGTACGAGATGAAAAAGCGTTCCAACAAATGCAGAGCTGCCAACATTTCAAAATTCGTAACAAAACCGACCAAGACATAGGCCTAACAATTTGTATTAAAACTAAAATGATGGTCAAGATGACCAACTGCAAATAAATCACACAAAAACCAACTACATGTATGTACGTAAATCAATTTGTACTTTCGTAATTCCTGAAAAAAATTCGTAATAATTACGAAAAATTCGTAATAGTTGGCAGCTATGCAAATGTGACCAAGATGTGTATAGGTCACCTTCATTTTGTAATCCAAACACACTTACCTGCTGTAAATAACGCCTGCGATAAATAACTTACCCGATGACCCTTCACAATCTTCTCTCCTCACCCGCGTGTGCTCTTGCAATCCCATTCCCGTATTGTTCTAACGTTTATGACAAAACCTGTTACCTTTGACCCCTTGCAACTATAAAAAAAATTAAAAAAAATAAAAAGGACTGCTTCCACCGAGGTTGATGTTTCCCAAGACAACGACGACGTGTATTTGTGAGTAACCAATATACTGAAGACAGAAATTTACGAACCGAGACAAAAGCCCTCAAAATTTCTTGATCCGTATTACGGGGGATTGTACACCATTGGTAAAATGGTCTATTAATGCATGCATACTTTATATTTAATAACAGGTGGTGTGATTGGGCAGTTTTGAAAAATCCACAGAAATTTTTGCTAGGGGTATTGGGGCCGCTGTTATGAACAGCGTTGGGGTCAAGTCTATAGTTCTGAGCGTTTGCTTTGCTCTCCTTTATTGCTTAAATCTTTAAAATACGCAGGATCACAACATTGCGATTTGTAAAAAATCCGAAAATCCGGACAAATCACACACCTGTCTTAAGAATGAAGAGGTATAAAAACCAGTATCCGACTCTGCTTTTTGTACCGTCGTCTTTTGTGTTCATTTCACACGTGACTTAACTTCTGCTCACTCTTGTGGGTAGGCACTGGCAAGGTTGTGGGGACAGATAACAAAAGGGACGGCAAGACCGCCGTATCTGTGGGGGCATTTTCATGTCCCCATAGCATTTTCGGTCGTTTTTTGTCCCCACAACTGTGTCTCAGAGCATGTATATGTCCCCACAACTACGGTGCGTGACCTTGTGTTCATGTATATATGCATGTATGTCTATCGTCCATTTTGCCTTTGGGAAAAAACCTGCCAGGTTCAAAACGTAAGGCCAATAACGATTAGTTTGCATTTATACTACAAGTCTTTTAGGTTGGTAAAGCAGTTTGCAACTGCTAATTCTCTAGTTATTAGGTATAAAAAAAACCAACGAGAAAAAGAGTTTAAAAATGCATACGGATTTGTATTCAATCTTATGTAGAAATGGATCCATTTTTCAGATTTGAATTTGTAATCACGTTTCTCTTGATAGTGGCAACGTGACTGACAGAATAACTTTCTCTGGACGTTTAGTATCATCATCATCTAACAAACAAGCATTTGGACGATAATTCCTTCAGTTCAATGTTGTTTGTTTGTTTGTTTGTTTGTTTGTTTGTTGTTGTTTTTTTGGGGGGGAGGGTTTATTACCAATGGTGTACACTCCTTCAAGGATGACTGGATATACTAACTATGGAACCCAATAAGTTCCAACAGTAAATCTGTTGACTTTGTGTGACATTTCACAATGCATGACTATAACGAAAACAATTCTCAATCCTTGGACTAAACTGCTAATTCTTCTTGAATGCAAAATAAGGCGGGGGGGGGGGAGGATTTTGGAAGAGCGTTATTACCAAAAACTTTAGACTGTCTCTCATTCTTCAAACACGCAACAAGGGGCTTGACTCTCTGGCTTGGCAATGACCTCGACTTGGACAGAGAAATGTTCGTGCATTATTGCTTTTTATTGACGACTACAAAACTGACCTCTGACAAAGCTTTAAAATGTTTTGACGCAGGAAACTTGAATTACTATTCAAGTTTCCTACACACAATGTAACGGATTAATACACACAATGTAAAGGATTAATACCGAAGACATTTTTTTTTTTTTAAATCTTAAAAAATCTTGACATTAACATGGCTTGATGACAATTTTAATTTTCATAATTACATCATCATATCAGACCAGATGATGTGCAGACTTACTGCTTGTCCCGATACTCTCCTAACAAAGAAACAGACACCACTTGTGACATCAACGACCATTTTTTTTTTTTTTTTAAATTCAGAACAAATTAAATTGACAGGATTTCTTGCTATCAAATGAAAGAATGCTGGAAATTTAACTAGTTGAAATAGATGCCACTCATTAAAAAATATACACATTTTTTACAAAGATATCTTGGGACAAAAATTCCCACTGATTTCTGAGAATGCCTTGGAAATTTCTTAATTTATTGAGACCTTAAAGATTCATTGCCCATGCTTTTTTTGCAATATTTCAACGGTGATTACTGGTAATTTTCATTTCAATCTCAAAGCGACAACTTTCTTCAAAGAACAGAAAGGCAAACAATTACTTTAAAAATGACAAATTTCACCAAAATTTCACCAAAAAAAATCAAACTCCTGGTTTTGCTCGATTTTGCCAGATTCAGTACTCCACAGTATAGCCTGGCGAATAGAGCATGTAGTCATGTGTACCCAAATCCACCAAACTCCACCGGCTGCTTTTGTTGGATTCAGGACTGTGTATAGCCAAGCTTTGCATTTGCTAGTGTACCAATTCCATCAAAGTCCAACAATTGGGGTTCCTTTTTTACTGCATGATGATGGATTTTGGAGGATTTGGGATGGTTCCTAGCAAAAATGAATGTGGGAGGCATATACTGTTAGACCATGCTTTCTGACAATTATTTTGAGGGAATTTGTTTAACATTTCTGGTTTTTCTTTCTCTCAGGAAAATATACAATTCAGATTACAAAAACCAAGGGCAATACATCTTCCATCAAACGACTGAAATGACTACCAGTATGGGACTAAATAATAACTCATGTTTTTTAAGTTTTTTTACACAAGTCCATTTTTTAAAAGCTAGAATCCAAAACTATTAAATCAGCATTCCTCTATCCTATTATTTACTGAGACACGTTCAACTCTTAATCTAAAAAAAAAAAAAAGGTAGATCACTGGTATTTTGGAAATGTACTATCATTTCAACCCTCCAGTTTTCAAGAAATATACCATCAAACTTTTTTTAATATTTTTTTTATGAGTAGTTGCCAATCACAAGGCCTTACAGGCCACTCAAGGTGAAGGCTAAATAGGGGAAAGGGGGGTTAAGAGAAGAGGAAATCAAAAAGTAGAAAGATGACTACTGAAGTTGCGTTTGAATTTTGAAAAACTAACCCTGTGGAAGTTTCATCGCAACAGGAGCTATTGTTTTTGTTTTTATTTATGTTTTTTGGTTTTGTTTTGGGGGTAAAGATGTAACATAACTGTCAACAAGTTACGGGATGGCTTTTAAATTTTTTTTTTTAAATCAGTGTAACAAAATCCATTTTTTTTTCTCTCTCTAAGATGATTTCATTTCTCAAGATGACCGATACTTGAACAGACTTGACACCAGTAACCAATTTGTTTTGGTAATCTAGTAATTACCAGTGCTGTACCTTCCCTAATAGAAGCTCTCAATGTTCATATTTACAAATAAAAAAAAAGGTCCGGAAACGAACAAGTTATTTCTTAAAAAACAAGACCGACCAGAAATGTTTTAAAAACGAGTCCACGTCATCATCAAGTGGATAACAGTCATGAATAGCAAAACTGCAAGAAGACAAAACGGCAATTTTTATAAGAGAGACACTGTTTGAGACTGACCTGTCTCGACATCTTAGTAAACAGATCCGGCGACACAATCAAACAAATTAAATAAGAAACATGCAGAGAATACTTATAAGTAAAGACTGTTTGCGTTGACACCATGTGAAATTCTCAAATTGAGTAGTAATTAGTTCTGAAAAGAACTGGTGGCTACAACTCGACGTTTCGATCAGTGTGCTCTGATCGTCTTCAGAAAAAAACATGAACATTTCCTTTTTTTTTGGAAACATCATTTGAATCTTATCATTTAGTCTATGAAAACTGCCGGTACCGTTAAAAAAAGAAAAATTTAAAAAGAACTGGCCTGTTTTTATGACCTTTCTTAGCAAGCAACCAAGACCCTTACAATCAAGAGACTTTGTAAATGATTAAAACCGACCCAGATGGACTCCAATGCGACGACCCTTCAGGTTGGAACCATTCAATAACACTGGTACAAAGGAACAAAAACATCTGGTTAAGGAAAACCACTACGACCCAATAAACATTTAACTAGCATACAACAGTAACATTCATGGCAATTTTTGGGTGCATGTCACGATCAGTACAATAAGGCCCCCCCCCCCCCCCCAAAAGTCTCCAGTCTCTGTGCACATCGCCTCAAACCCACGTGTCTGCTTTTTTTTAGTTTTCTTTTTTGTTTGCTATGAAACGACGTCCAATTGCAGCCAAAATTGCTGGATCGATTGGAATACTGCCGCGCTTTTTCCACCTAGGGGTATGAACGTTGGCCTGAATTGTGAGGCCTCTCTTTGCCACCGTACTTTGTGTATGGGGAATTTGGTCTGGTTCTCATTTACTCAAAAAAACGTGTATACATGTATTACATATTTGTGACCGTCCACCACGAACGGGCTGTAAAGTCGCACACGTTGATTTAGCAGTACGGCTTGAAATGCATGAAAAATCAGTCGGTTGGCCATTTTGGTATTTTTTTAGAAATGAAAAGTTTGCAATATTCTCCTTTAGTTCTGAACATTTCAGAATTAAATTCAATTTCAAAAATCATGAAAACCATGTTTTCTTTTGGGCATTGAGTTCATAAATCTGTACAAAATGTAAGTTTATATGAAGTTTATATGGAAGTGTAAGTAATTAGTGTAATGACTTTGATACACCATAACTTCGCATACGAATGTAGGAATGACTGGTGTTTGGTATCATTTTCAACCTTATGATATACTCTTTCCAAAAATATATGAACCTCCAAATGTGAAATTTTCGACTTTACAGCCCCTTTGTGGTGGATGATCACATTTCACTATTGGCAAAACAAAAAGATTAACAAACAACACGCATCATCGCACTGATTTTGAAGCCGACATGTGACCAGTAACCGGAGACTTTTTCGGCCTAATCAAGAACAGAACAAGGAATTACTAAAAAGGATACAGATTGCTTGTTGGGCATGGAAAGGGTTAAAGAACTTGACAGTACCGATGCACCTGGACACGCCCATACTGTCCTTCTTGATATCGGCAAAGTACACCGGGCCTGAGAAGTAATTTCAGACAGGAATGAAATTATTTAGAGTGAACAAAGAAAAAAAAAATTACTATAGCAGGATCTTAACCTGGGACCGTCGGTTTTGGGATGTAACATTAAAAGTTTAACAAAGAAAATTCATATGCAACACAGTCACAGGGTTAGGGTTAAAACCAAGAATCAGGGCAACAGAGTCCATGGTCTTTGTAGTCTCCGTGAAATGCAAAGCCTGGCACTGAAGCTCTTATTCACTACAACGAATCACCACTCTAGTCAGATAGTAGTGATGATGCTGTGTGAATCCCATTATGTTGGGATTGGAGGAAGAGGGGGTAAGAGGGAGGAGAGGGGTTAATAGGGAGGCGCGGGGGTAAGAGGGAGGAGAGGGGATAAGAGGGCGGAAGAGGGGGTAAGAGGGAGTAAGAGGGAGGAGAGGGAGTGAGAGGGAGGAGAGGGGGTAAGAGGGAGGAGAGGGGGTAAGAGGGAGGAGAGGGGGTAAGAGGGAGAGGGGAAGAGGGAGGAGAGGGGGAAGAGGGAGGAGTGGGGGAGGGAGGAGAGGGGGAAGAGGGAGGTGAGGGGAAGAGGGAGGAGAGGGGAAGAGGGAGGAGAGGGGAAGAGGGAGGAGAGGGGAAGAGGGAGGAGAGGGGGAAGAGGGAGGAGAGGGGGAAGATGGAGGAGAGGGGGAAGATGGAGAGGGGACGAGGGAGGAGTGGGTGAAGAGGGAGGAGAGGGGGAAGAGGGAGGAGAGGGGGAAGAGGGAGGAGAGGGGGAAGAGGGAGGAGAGGGGGAAGAGGGAGGAGAGGGGGAAGAGGGAGGAGAGGGGGAAGAGGGAGGAGAGGGGGAAGAGGAGGGGAGAGGGGAGAGGTGTTCCTTACATGTATCCTGTATAGGGTCTTTATATCATTTGTTACTTACCAACTTTCTTAAATGTATCTTTAAGATCTTCCCAGGTGATTTCTGAAGAAAGCTACAAAGAAAGAAGTACAGAAACACTTTTTATCAATCAATCAATCAATCAATCAATCAATCAATCAATCAATCAATCAATCAATCAATCAATCAATCAGTAAGCTCTTGAAAAATGGTGGGGTTTTGAATGAAATTTGAGTGAAACATGGATATTGAATTAAATTGTTCCAGAAATACTGTTCCGAGAAAGATTGTTCCAGATCCTGCATGCAGCGATGGAAAAGGCATGATCTCCCCAACTGTGCTTGCTTCTGGGAATGAAAAAGACTGAATGAATACTAAGTAAATACTAGGTGACGTTTGACAGAATACACCAATCCAAGTAAGACCATAGTCATATACAGCCTTAACAAGTTTTTTTTTGCAAAAAGCATAACAGTTGTTTGTTTTTTGCTGCAGACGGCCATGATGCAACGGATTGCCGCCAATAGATAGTTCCCGATAGACACCATCTTTATGGACAACTCTGAAGCTGCATCAAGCGCTTTTTATTTTTCTAAAGTATTTAAGTGCTTCACAGAACAATGATGCACGGAGTTTGTTGAAAGGATCGCGCGCCACAAGCAGTGCTCATACCTAATGCATAGTTGTGCATTCAAAACTGGTTAGTCATTGCATGTAAAAATGGCCGATTTCAGACCTCGTGATGAAGACCTATTGAGTACTTTTTCAGGAGTACGAGGACAGAAAAATGTACTTGAGTATGAGTGCGAGTCTAAGTGTGAGTACTTCAAATTTTTAGATGAACTCGAGTACGATTATGAGTGCTAACACCTCAGGTTGTGACATCATCACAAAAAAACAACACCATCTGTACACTTACGTTTCTGACAAACACCTGGGTGCCTCCGTCGCTCCCCGACGATTGATGCGACCCCCTCTGTGAATCATAGCCCCTTATGGGTCCCCCTCCAAAGGCCCCTCGAGTGTCTGATGGGTACCCCATGTCAAGGGTCATGCCCATGTCAAATCCTCTATCCAAACCTTTGGGACAAGATCGGCAACAAAAATTTTCAGTATATTCAGACTGATACATGGTACTTTAAAGGGAAGGTACACCATTGGTAATGTTGACCAAACTGCTTCTATGAGTATGCTTACTCTCTTTGAATCAAGATATACATTGAAGGGAAGGTACAGCATTGGTAATGTTGACCAAACTGCTTCTATGAGTATGCTTACTCTCTTTGAATCAAGATATACATTGAAGGGAAGGTACAGCATTGGTAATGTTGGCAAAACTGCTTCTATGAGTATGCTTACTCTCTTTGAATCAAGATATACATTGAAGGGAAGGTACAGCATTGGTAATGTTGGCAAAACTGCTTCTATGAGTATGCTTACTCTCTTTGAATCAAGATATACATTGAAGGGAAGGTACAGCATTGGTAATGTTACATTAAAGGGAAGGTACAGCATGGGTAATGTTGGCCAAACCGCTTCTATGAGTATGCTTACTCTCTTTGAATCAAGATATACATTAAAGGGAAGGTACAGCATGGGTAATGTTGGCCAAACCGCTTCTATGAGTATGCTTACTCTCTTTGAATCAAGATATACATTAAAGGGAAGGTACAGCATTGGTAATGTTGACAAAACCGCTTCTATGAGTATGCTTACTCTCTTTGAATCAAGATATACATTGAAGGGAAGGTACAGCATTGGTAATGTTGGCCAAACTGCTTCTATGAGTATGCTTACTCTCTTTGAATCAAGATATACATTGAAGGGAAGGTACAGCATGGGTAATGTTGGCCAAACTGCTTCTATGAGTACGCTTACTCTCTTTGAATCAAGATATACATTAAAGGGAAGGTACAGCATGGGTAATGTTGGCAAAACTGCTTCTATGAGTACGCTTACTCTCTTTGAATCAAGATATACATTGAAGGGAAGGTACAGCATTGGTAATATTGACAAAACTGCTTCTATGAGTACGCTTACTCTCTTTGAATCAAGATATACATTGAAGGGAAGGTACAGCATTGGTAATATTGACAAAACTGCTTCTATGAGTACGCTTACTCTCTTTGAATCAAGATATACATTGAAGGGAAGGTACAGCATTGGTAATATTGACAAAACTGCTTCTATGAGTACGCTTACTCTCTTTGAATCAAGATATACATTGAAGGGAAGGTACAGCATTGGTAATGTTGGCAAAACTGCTTCTATGAGTACGCTTACTCTCTTTGAATCAAGATAAACATTAAAGGGAAGGTACAGTATTGGTAATGTTGGCAAAACTGCTTCTATGAGTTTGCTTACTCTCTTTGAATCAAGATATACATTGAAGGGAAGGTACAGCATTGGTAATGTTGGCAACACTGCTTCTATGGGTATGCTTACTCTCTTTGAATCAAGATATACATTGAAGGGAAGGTACAGCATTGGTAATGTTGGCAACACTGCTTCTATGAGTACGCTTACTCTCTTTGAATCAAGATAAACATTGAAGGGAAGGTACAGCATTGGTAATGTTGGCAACACTGCTTCTATGAGTACGCTTACTCTCTTTGAATCAAGATATACATTGAAGGGAAGGTACAACATTGGTAATGTTGGCAACACTGCTTCTATGAGTACGCTTACTCTCTTTGAATCAAGATAAACATTGAAGGGAAGGTACAGCATTGGTAATGTTGGCAACACTGCTTCTATGGGTACGCTTACTCTCTTTGAATCAAGATATACATTGAAGGGAAGGTACAACATTGGTAATGTTGGCAAAACTGCTTCTATGAGTATGACTACTCTCTTTGAATCAAGATACACATTGAAGGGAAGGTACAACATTGGTAATGTTGGCAACACTGCTTCTATGAGTACGCTTACTCTTTGAATCAAGATAAACATTGAAGGGAAGGTACAGCATTGGTAATGTTGGCAACACTGCTTCTATGGGTACGCTTACTCTCTTTGAATCAAGATATACATTGAAGGGAAGGTACAACATTGGTAATGTTGGCAAAACTGCTTCTATGAGTATGACTACTCTCTTTGAATCAAGATATACATTGAAGGGAAGGTACAACATTGGTAATGTTGGCAACACTGCTTCTATGAGTATGCTTACTCTCTTTGAATCAAGATAAACATTGAAGGGAAGGTACAGCATTGGTAATGTTGGCAACACTGCTTCTATGAGTATGCTTACTCTCTTTGAATCAAGATAAACATTGAAGGGAAGGTACAGCATTGGTAATGTTGGCAACACTGCTTCTATGAGTATGCTTACTCTCTTTGAATCAAGATATACATTGAAGGGAAGGTACAGCATTGGTAATGTTGGCCAAACTGCTTCTATGAGTATGCTTACTCTCTTTGAATCAAGATATACATTGAAGGGAAGGTACAGCATTGGTAATGTTGGCCAAACTGCTTCTATGAGTATGCTTACTCTCTTTGAATCAAGATATACATTGAAGGGAAGGTACAGCATTGGTAATGTTGGCCAAACTGCTTCTATGAGTATGCTTACTCTCTTTGAATCAAGATATACATTGAAAGGAAGGTACATCATTTGTAATGTTGGCCAAACTGCTTCTATGAGTATGCTTACTCTCTTTGAATCAAGATATACATTGAAGGGAAGGTACAGCATTGGTAATGTTGGCAAACTGCTTCTATGAGTATGCTTACTCTCTTTGAATCAAGATATACATTGAAGGGAAGGTACAGCATTGGTAATGTTGACAAAACTGCTTCTATGAGTATGCTTACTCTCTTTGAATCAAGATATACATTGAAGGGAAGGTACAGCATTGGTAATGTTGGCAAAACTGCTTCTATGAGTATGCTTACTCTCTTTGAATCAAGATATACATTGAAGGGAAGGTACAGCATTGGTAATGTTGGCAAGACTGCTTCTATGAGTATGCTTACTCTCTTTGAATCAAGATATACATTGAAGGGAAGGTACAGCATTGGTAATGTTGGCAACACTGCTTCTATGAGTATGCTTACTCTCTTTGAATCAAGATAAACATTGAAGGGAAGGTACAGCATTGGTAATGTTGGCAACACTGCTTCTATGAGTATGCTTACTCTCTTTGAATCAAGATATACATTGAAGGGAAGGTACAGCATTGGTAATGTTGGCCAAACTGCTTCTATGAGTATGCTTACTCTCTTTGAATCAAGATATACATTGAAGGGAAGGTACAGCATTGGTAATGTTGGCCAAACTGCTTCTATGAGTATGCTTACTCTCTTTGAATCAAGATATACATTGAAGGGAAGGTACAGCATTGGTAATGTTGGCCAAACTGCTTCTATGAGTATGCTTACTCTCTTTGAATCAAGATATACATTGAAGGGAAGGTACAGCATTGGTAATGTTGACAAGACTGCTTCTATGAGTATGCTTACTCTCTTTGAATCAAGATATACATTGAAGGGAAGGTACAGCATTGGTAATGTTGGCAAGACTGCTTCTATGAGTATGCTTACTCTCTTTGAATCAAGATATACATTGAAGGGAAGGTACAGCATTGGTAATGTTGGCAAGACTGCTTCTATGAGTATGCTTACTCTCTTTGAATCAAGATATACATTGAAGGGAAGGTACAGCATTGGTAATGTTGGCCAGACTGCTTCTATGAGTATGCTTACTCTCTTTGAATCAAGATATACATTGAAGGGAAGGTACAGCATTGGTAATGTTGGCCAAACTGCTTCTATGAGTATGCTTACTCTCTTTGAATCAAGATATACATTGAACAGGCTAAGGGGTGTGATTGAACAAAAGTAAAAAATCCTGAAAAATGGGTAGCAGGCCTGGGTGTCCCTTTGGTCTAGAGGACAAAGCCCCCTGAACCTCCAGTGGGTAGCAGGCCTGGGTCTCCCTTTGGTCTAGAGGACAAAGCCCCCTGAACCTCCAGTGGGTAGCAGGCCTGGGTGTCCCTTTGGTCTAGAGGACAAACCCCCTGAACCTCCAGTGGGTAGCAGGCCTGGGTCTCCCTTTGGTCTAGAGGACAAAGCCCCCTGAACCTCCAGTGGGTAGCAGGCCTGGGTGTCCCTTTGGTCTAGAGGACAAACCCCCTGAACCTCATGGATGTTTAATATTGGAGGATTTACTAGAGATTTGGACACAATACAGGCTGCATCTTTCTTTCCTTGGTGACTACTTCTCTTCTTTCAAGAAAATTCTGAGGCAAATAGAGACTTGTAAAAAAATCCTTAAATCAGGAAAAATCCCGAGAAATCACAGAAATTCTGCAAGCTATCACGTGAAAGTTTCAATTTATAATGTAATGTTGTTTATGAGACGATAGCTAAACTGCCATTCAGAATTGTCATATATGCATTTGGTACATTGGACAAAATTATTGTAAGGGGAGACCGAAACCATCTTCCGTTTTAACCTACCTCCGTATGGTCTGTCAAAACCTCTCCTGCTGTCAAACATGGGGCTTCCGCCCATTAGACTGGTCAATGGATGACCCATTCCACTGCCTCCTCCATGTCCGGTTAAGAGGTTTGTTCCAACAGACCCAAGACCCTCTAAATAAAAAAATAAAATAATAATAAACATTCCCAAGGCAATGTAGGAACTGTAACTGACATATTGCGGCAGAATTGCGTGAATACACCTAATGAAACAATGCCCAGTCCAATCTCTTCAAATTAAAAGTGCAACGTGTTTAATAAGTTAGCTTACTGAACTGTTTTAGTACATTCCTTGATATTTACCTCAATCACTACCAACACATTTCTGAATTCTAAAAAATAATCACTGGAAAATCAACCCATTAAAAAAAAATTAAATAGGCACCGTCTCCAAAATCAATTTCTTTTTCATTAAAAATCTTGTGAATAAAAAAAAAATAAAAAAAATAGTATTGATAATTAAATACATACGTGGTAGCTCATCACACTGTTTAGTAGCATCCTGCGACTGTTTTTTGCCTTTATCCTTCAGATATAAACAAAAAAATAACAACTATTGTTCATAAAAATTGCATTAACCCTAATTCCCAAGGCCTATTTGCTTACACATAACCTGAATCCTCCAAAACCCTTCAGCAGTAAAGCAAGCACATGACATGTACGCACACGTGTTTCTAATCTGTGATACATGTACATGGCCAGGGACCCTCCCTGCATGCATGCATGGAGCAATAAACATTGTTATATCATGGTCTTAGATTGTGTAATTTCATTGGTCGAAAGCCTGTCACATGACAAATCACAAATCTTCATGTTACCCTCGTGACGTCACTCAAAAAGTGATGTTCACCTCTGACGTCACTCAAAAAGTGATGTTCACCTCTCAAGAGTGGTACATCACCCTGATCGTCCCCGGGAGTATCATCCCCATATATCTTTCACAAGTGCTACTTTTGATTGCAAGAAGTGAAAACAGCGACCGAGGTTGTTATATTGCTGGTACTCCGCAGAACACGCTATATTTCAATTTGATGCACTGTAGGGACCAGCTAAACAACTTGTCTGCTGTGTGTGAATTTGTTCGCTTCGACCATGCAGTACGAATAGTTCGCGAATACTGCAAACGAAACGGGACGAGATGACAGCAACTTCCAGACACTTCCAGTTACAGACTTAGACAGTTTACTGGAAGATTTCTTGATAACGTAATCTAATACCATGGTATAACAAAATAATTGTTGCCTGGCGTGATGGGGGTCCATGGGTTTTGTACACCCTCGGGGGCTGATGGCACCCTCGGCTTCGCCTCGGATGCCATCAGCCCCCTCGGGTGTACAAAACGCCATGGACCCCATCACGCCAGGCAACAATTATTAAGTGTCCACTGACCCAAGCACTGACCTTGCAATCACTACAACAAACATGGATGTACATGCACCATGGAAAGGCAAGTATGCCTAATAACCTCAATCCCCCAAAATCCTTCACTTTAGCAAAGAGCATGACGCATGTAACCTCAATCCTTCACTTTAGCAAAGAAGATTTTGCAAGGTTAGGGTTAATATGGTGTCACTTCTGTTTCAAGGTTTAAATCTCACAGATGTTTTGTTGTAAGGATCAAGGATTCTATTTCAGGATTCTGACAGGAATTCCACACGATTGTAAAAGGCATTTTTTTTAATTTTTTTTTTTTAAAGATTCCCACAGGATTTCTTTTAGGGGATTCCGGCGGTAATATTTTTTAAGATTCCCAAAATAATTTTTCAGGATTTTCTTTACGATTCCAAAATGATAATTCAGGATTCTATTAGTAGTTTTTTTTTCAAGAATCCGACAAGATTCATATTGATTTCATTCATTATTTTTCCCCGCATTCCCACAAGAGAAATATTTGTGACTGGCTCTGGCAAAACCCTAAACTTGGACCTAACTTTTCGGAATGACCTCCCAAATTCATTGTGAAAATTAAGAATGTTCCAAACAACGTTTCAGGATTTTTTCTTTTTCCATCAAATTCTAGAGAAAATGCTCTATATGGTGACATGAAAATCCCCAACTGGTCCCTGGGGTCAGTTTTTGACCTTTTCATGGCCGTTATGCATTATGGTAAATGCCGAGAAGTTTCGGGTTTTGCCAGAGCAGGTCACATTTTCTCCAGTATTTCAAAGGATTTTTTTTGTTAGGATTCCTACAAATTGTTTTAGGACTCCAACAGGATTCCTAAATGATTCTTCAGGAAACCGACCGGATTCTGACATTATTGTTTATCAGGATTTCCACACGATTTGTTGAGGATTCCTATTTTTTTCCCATTTTGTTTTCATAGATTCCTAAAGGAAGATACACAGGGTCAATGAAAATCACCTTTTTGCAAACTGTTACACCTACAAAAGACCCAAAAATGAAACAAGAACAACACGTACCATTCTGACGCTCATTTTCTGATCATACAGCGGTTGGTCATCAAACATAGCTGCCGAAGGGATTAAGGAAATGTTATCACAAATGTATGTATGTATGTATAGACCTCTTCGCAAATAACCACAATGCACACGAGCAAGCCGATTAGCGTAATGCTGGTACAGCTGATATTGATCAAATTACGACAAAACTGAAGTGAACTCTCCAGTGTCCACCACACTGAACAACAGTTAGCCATGCTTTCTTTCAATTTTGTTGAGATCTTACCTCTCGTAAGTAAGTGGGAATTTCGAGGCTTGATTTACTAAGAATGTTAGATTATAAACTACAGAGTTATGTACACTGTACAGGTAACCTGCCCTGGTTAATAAAAAAAAATTGTTTTTAAATGCATTTACTCCAAGCCTCGAAATTAATTTTTTTTAGTCACTTATCCAGCACTTATCCAGCACTTACCCACCCCTTTACACACCCTGTTATTTCACTTACCCATTTCCAAAAGTCACTTACCCGATTATCAGTGTCTGACCATGTTGTTATGGGACATGACATAAAAATATGGATAGATCCACTTACCAAGCAACTTACCCGCTTTTTAAAAAATCACTTACCTCCGGTAAGTGGGTAAGTGGGAATTTCACGGCTTGATTTACTCAGAATGTTGGATTATAAACTACACAGTTATGTACACTGTACAGGTAACCTGCCCTGGTTAGTAAAAAATTTTTTTTTTAAATGCCTGCCAATTTGTTGCTAGCCTTCTGGGCTAGAGTTTTTTTTAAATTTATTTTTTAAATTTTTTTATAACTTGCCTGAGGTGATTTTTACAAGCCTTTTCACACAGGGTGAAGTCCCAAATTTGACTGCTGTCCTGCCATATTTAATATTCTGATCTTCCGCTTAGCAATAATAATAATAATGCTTTATTTAGTGATGGTAACCATGTCACCTATAGCCTTGATGGATTTTCAGTGGGCCATCAATTAGCTACCAGAGACACCGGGGTGAATCCCTACTCTTGCACGATAAGTGTCATTATGGGTTCCTTGACGTGCACTGATGTTTGTAGTACATGGGACCTACGGCTTAACGTCCCATCCAAAGGACAAAACAATTATGATCGAGTGTCTCACTCAAGGACAACAAGCGGCGCGACCGGCCGGACCGGGATTCGACCCCACATTCTGAAGCCACCAGAGAAATTAAATCCGATGCGCTAGACCGCTCGGCCACGACAATCCCGGCCGGGCAATGAAAGGGATACAGATTGCGTTGACTGCCTCCTCACTGGATGAGAACGTGACGGTTGCCAGGCCTATACTCTTCCCTTCCTCGTCCCGCAAGATGTTACAGTTCATCACCAGCCCCGCTAAGGAGAAAACATCCTTGAGCTTCCGCAGGTCAACCTCATCGGCAAGCTTAACAGAATACAAACGAAAATAATTTTTTTTTTTTAAATAATCAAAGATAAGAAAGATTAGGTTTACGGGTAACACCATGTGTTACGGCCGAGCGGTTCAGTGCATAGGGCTTGTGTTCTGATGGCACAATATAAGTGTCCATTATTATTATTATTATTATTATTAAGACTGTTTGCGGTGACATCATGTTGAAATTCTCTTTTGAGTAGTAATTGGTTCTGAAAAGAACCGGTTGATTACAACTCGACGTTTCGATCAGTATGCTCTGATCGTCTTCAGGAGACTGGGATACAGATTGCAAGTTTTATAATCTTTTCTTGGAAGAACTGGTGTGGTTCTAAAAAAAACAGTAGTAATAATAGTTCAAGTTTTTTTTTACGTGTTCCGTCCGTACTTTCTTTCCGTCCTTCCTAGCTCACTGGACCTTAATACTCACTTTTGCTATAAAGATGGTTTCCGATATGTCATCGGGGTGTATTCCGAGTCGCTGTAAGACGTCATGGTTTATGATCGCAGACTGTTGTCTGGAGGCTGAGGCAGGAGGTTGTCTGTATCTTGAACTGAAAGTCAAATCTCGATCCTGACGGTAAAAAAAAATAAAAAATACTTGACATAAAAGACAATGCAAATCTCTTCATTGCCAATAGGCACTTTCAATGCATTGGTGTCAAATGTCAGTTAAAGAGAGTATTCGTACCGTGCATGAGCCGTTGAGGGCACATGTTGTTAGACCACTGTGGGGAAAGGGCAGCAATAGTCCGCCACGTTTTGCATATTTTGCAGTTGATGCGTGTACACGCAGAATATCTCCAGCGATCATTGGCTGGTAGAAGTACACGCGTGCTTAGTACCATAACATACACGCATAAAGTGTACGCACAATGCACACACAACGCCAAAGTGGTTACTTTTTTTTTTTTTTTTAATTTTTTTTACGCAAATCGCCCCACACAAGGCCAATGGCCACTCCAAGGTGGGGGCTACTAAGTCATTGAGTTGTTACAATGACTCCACACTGAAGAAACCAGCCCCTCACACCGAAACAAGACAAGTTAATAACCAGCCTCTTCACTGTGCGAATAGGACTGGGAGGGGTAACTAGTCCAGAACAAGGCAGTTGTTAAACTGCCTCTGCCCCTATAAGCAATTATGGTTAAGTGTCTTGCTCAAGGACACAAGTGTCACAGCCGGGATTCGAACCCACATTCTGCTGCTAACACCAGAACTTGAGTCCGGTAAGCTAGACCGCTCGGCCACGACACTCCACAACTATTATCAAGACACTGGGTGCAAAGTCACTGCTAGAGGGCTACAATGTGCACTGAGCGGATACACTTTTGGTAAATGCATCCATACTTTATAAGAATTAACCCTTCTGTGACTACAAGGGTCAAAATCAGTCAAAATATTGAATATACTTGGCAAGGTATATCTAGTGCACTTAAAAGTCAAACACTGTCAAACCTTACGTTGTAGTAAGTACATTTACAGGTCAAAATGAGTCGACTGTTTTTGACTGGTAAAAGCATTATCTGGTATTGTTGACGGTGGTCAAAATGACAGTCAAAACCAGTCAGAAATGCCCCTGACTGAACATTTGGGTCAACAGTCAAAGGCAGTTGACTGGTTTTGACCTCGACAGCAACTTCCCACTGAAGTGCAGCAACAGTAGGAGGGTTAATCACACTTACGTCTCTGACGACCAGTTTCCTTCCTTGCACCTCGTATTTCTTCATCTTGACGGGGGCCTTGTCAGCATCCTCTTCGTTTTCAAACTCGACACACCTGGAGAAAAATACATCACAAATTATTGGAAATATTATAAAGTCGACTCAGTGCTAAAATATTCTTGATAGTGCCACAGTTTTTTTTAAAGGATGTATCGCCGGTATTTTTTGGTTTCAGCATACACGCTCTTGCGTTCTTTTTACCACGCATGCGACGAACTACAATTTGACAAGTATCTGTGTGCGAGTTATGTAATCACACATATTGAAGAAAGTTACTACTTGAGACAATTCCCAAGGATACTTACCCACATCCCTGGCAGACACAACGAGATTTGGTCCATTATTTGTCATCCAAGAGAAAACGGGGAGCCAGTGAAGGAGAAAACAAAGCAAGATAAATTTATTACTGATACCGCTATCTTGACGACAATTAAATCCATCAATAAAAAACAGTGCACCATGTTTGCATGTTTACTTTTTCAGTGATCAGATTGAGTTTTCAAATTTTGGCTTAGTCTTTGGTTTAACCATTACGGTTTAACCATTACGGTTTAACCATTACGGTTTACATTACGGTTTACATTACGGTTTACATGATCGCCGAGCATGCTTACCAGTTTGTCATTTGTCATTTGACACAAGACTAATTGTTAAAACCTTGAAAAGTTAACCTATAATGACGAATTAAGTATAAATACTTACCGTTGAAAGTCCATCTGGCTCTGGGAATATTTATTACTGGAATTTATTACTGATACCGCTATCACAAAACAGTGCACCATGTTTGTGTGATCTTTTTCAGTGATCAGATAGAGTTTTCAAATTTTGGCTTAGTCTTTGGCTTAACCATTACAGTTTACATGATCGGTTTTCATGATCGGTTTACATGATCGGTTTACATGATCGCCGAGCATGCTTATCAGTTTATCATTTGACTCAAGACTAATTGTTAAAATCTTGAAAAGTTTTCAAAGTGAATAACCAATAATGACGAATAAGTAGAAATACTTACCGTTGAAAGTCCATCTGGCTCTGGGAATATTTCACAAAAGGAGACTTTGCCAACTGCAAGAAAAATCAGAAACGCACATTGGTAATTATCAAATATTGGGTTATTTTTTTAAAGATAAATTCACATCGGGGTCAAACAATGGTTCATTTTTCACGAAAAGCATGAAGACGGTTTGTCTTTAAATGGTCATATTTCCAACAATTTCTACTGTAAAAATGTTGGGAAGAATGTAGAATACAACCACCACTTTTCTATCCAAATGTGACAGATATGACAGGAGTGTGAATGGATACCTGTGAAAGGGTAGATCTATGTTGATAATGTGTTTCAAAAAGCTTCCGATGCGCTACGGTAGCTCAGGGCTGTATACTCCCAGGGAGCTGAGAAAGTTTAAGGAATGATAGTGGCCCAGTGACTAGGGGTAATAATGTAAAGCGCACTGGGACATTGTGTTAATTATATAAGAATTAAATTCAAGAAACCCAAAAAAATATAGACCCAGTCGCTTGTTATGATTTATCTCGCCAAAAGACGGCCCAAAAGGGGGAAGAGGGAAAGCTCGCCTTGCACCAAAAACCCCCGCAGCTTAGGCAACTGCTTAGGCAACTGGTCGGTGAAGCATTCGTGTGTTTTCCGACTTGGGGGGACTGTCCTATCTTGCAGGTGCATTGTATCACTCCAAACCCAATGGCAGAAAGTAAATCAAGAAGATCCACCTGCCAATGGATTCCTTTAAAAGGAGAGTGACCCAAGGTACTGAGCAGCCCCTAATCAACTTTACCCAAGGGCAAAGTTGCTATGCTCAGTCTCTCTGACATAAAAAAAAAAGAAAAGAAAATTACCTTGTTCCTCAAAAAGGTCTTTGAACTGCTGTTCACTCAGTTCATAGGCAATGTTGCTGACAAAGACGGAGTTCTTGTAGGTTCTTGTGCCGATGCCTTTGTACGGCTGAGATCTGATTCGTGCTCTTTTGCCCTGCAGACCCATCCTAGGCGTGTACATGAAAGAGCCCGAACTGTAAGAGCAAAGAATGGGAAAAATTCATTGTTTGTATTACTGTTAAATACATATGTATGTTCCAAAACAAATTATGGTTAGTCCCGTCATCAATTCATTTAGGCACTTATTTACTAAGAAACTAAGCTTTCTATTATTATTTTGTGAAAAAATATCTCATTTCATAGTATTTTTTTTCTATCAGGACATTATCAATCACACTATTATATTAACCCTAACTCCCTAGGCCCATTTGCTTAATACACATAACCTGAATCCTCCAAAATCCTTTAGTTGTAAAGCAAGCACATGACATGTATGCACACATGTGTTTCTAATTTGTGATACATGTACATGGCCAGGGACCCTCCCTGCATGCATGGAGCAATAAACAGTGTCCACTGACCCAAGCACTGACTTTGCAATCACTACAACAAACATGGATGTACATGTACCATGGAAAGGCAAAGTATGCCTAATAACCTCAATCCTTCAAAATCCTTCACTTTAGCAAAGAGGATTTTGGAGGATTTGGGAAGGTTAGGGTTAATAGCTGCAGTTACTGTATCTCAAAGGTCTTTGTCATTGGGTCAAATCAGACCTTAGACTAGAGCTATACAGACTTTCACATAGGAAATTTGGGAGACACTCGGGGGGGAAAATTGGCTCCTTTTGAATCTCCTTAAATATTAATATTAGGTGCCCTTCCTCTCCACAGAATGCACCTAAATACTTCCTCTATATTTGAATGGATCAACAACCACCAAAACCGAATAGAAATGCCAGAAATCTTACTCTTTTTGACAGAACAACTCGCCATGTATTATGAAATCACCCAAGCCCAATAGTCTGGAACCCACAATACAGACTGTATCTTATCATATAAATCAATCTGTGCAACCAGTCTATTTTGGTTTGTGTACAAATAATGCAATCTCAGTGGTGTGACAGTGCACAGAAGGGTAACCATAGGAGGGCCACTGGCAACAGCTAATGGCTTGGAGTAGCCTGAATGGGTTGTTTCAAAAATTGCACTGATTGTAGGAGGGTTTTAATACCTTTTATTTTGTCCATTTTCACTGCTGTCTAGATCATCTGTTGCATTCTCCATAATGGTATGCTTGTCATCATACTCATTTGGTCCAATATTGTACCCCTCCATAAGCTCTGAAAGTTAACGTCATATTGAGAGTTACAAAAAAAAATACAAACTCAAAAAATCAACAAGTTCAAGCCTGGAATTTCATTCTTGAAGAGGCATGGTAATTTTTTCCTTGATGAAGGGCATTTCTAGTAGAAAATCAAAATGTCTAGATATTCTATCGAGAATCAAGAATAAAGACACTTAACCCTCCCACTACTACAAGAGTCAAAAAACAGTCAAAATGCTGATATACTTGCCAAGGTATATCTAGTGCACTTAAAATATTGTCAAACCATATGTGTAATAAGTACATTTACAGGTTAAAATTGAATATATTTCCATGGCAGAAATGCGGTCTTCAATTGATGAAATTAGGGCTTTCTTTGGAACCATTGACATCATTTTTCATTTCACATTTGGTCCTTTGCAGTTTCATGTAAAATCATCAGGGATTTTGCTCACAATTTTATTGAAAATAAAGCATTTCTGCCATGGAACATATTCAATAAAACTAAAACAGCCGTAGGTTTGTATTGCAAAAGGTTCGAACTGCAGAGAAGACCAAAACAAGGCAAGAATTAGTCACAAACACAGTGTAAGTTTCAATATTTTTTATTATCAAAGGCATAAACGTAATAACAATACAGTATAGATACATAATATTTAAGGTGTTACAGTGCAATGTGTTTATTTTTTTGGGAAACATGCAATACATATACATGTATACGGTTTTTTGTACACTCTGTATCCTAGCGCTTATGTGGATAACATAACGATAGGATCATCCTAGCTAGGCCAAATTGTGACGATCGACTACGTATAACTAACGTAATATAAGCATGGAGGAAGGAAAACACCCTCCATGGTAGAAGTACACAACAAGTCAACATGACAAGTAGCCCCATTCTAGGGCCAATACACTGGACTACCTCCGTATCCTTGGCCCTAGGCCTAGCCCCCATTCTAGGGCCAATACACTGGACTCCCTCCGTATCCTTGGCCCTAGGCCTAGCCCCATTCTAGGGCCAATACACTGGACGACCTCTGTATCCTTGGCCCTAGGCCTAGCCCCATTCTAGGGCCAATACACTGGACTACCTCCGTATCCTTGGCCCTAGGCCTAGCCCCATTCTAGGGCCAATACACTGGACTACCTCCGTATCCTTGCCCCTAGGCCCACATGTACAAATAAGGAGCGATTTTTTTTTTTTTTTTCAACTTTTGATCTGCTAATTATTACAACCTAAAACTTAGTGATTTGGTAACCTTGCCCAAGCAGACACTTTTAGCATAAAATCCATAATTCTGGGATAGCTCACTTTCGTGAAATTTTTGACACATTTTGGAAATTAAAAAAAAATTATATTAATATTAAAATTTCACAAAAATTACCGATCTCACAATAGCAAAATTCATGCCAAAAGTGTCTGCTTGGGCAAGCTTGCCTAATCACAAAATTTTAGATTGTAATAATTAGCAGATCAAAAGTTCAAAAATTCGCTCCTTTTTTGTACATGTGGAGCTAGGGCCAAGGATATGGAGTGAGTCCAGTGTATTGGCCCTAGGGGGGTTAAGACAACTCGACCCTTGTGACAACTCGACCCTTGTGACAACTCGACACGGACAACTCGACCCACGAGACAACTTGACCCTTGTGATAACTCGACCCACGGCACGAGATAACTCGACCTTGTGACAACTCGACCCACAAAAAACTTGACCCACGAGACAACTCGACCCACGAGACAACTCGACCCACGAGACAACTCGACCCACGAGACAACTCGACCCACGAGACAACTCGACCCACGAGACAACTCGACCCACGAGACAACTCGACCCACGAGACAACTCGACCCACGAGACAACTCGACCCACGAGACAACTCGACCCTTGTGACAACTCGACCCAATTTATCGTTGCTTAGAAGTGGATCATCGTTTTCCCTCGAAAAAAGATTGATCACTACTAGGCTTATTCTAGCACCCAGTATGGCTCAAATTCTAGCACAAATTTAACTCTTGGAAAATCCTTTTAAGAATGTAGTATAGTAAATACTAACGTTAACGTTAGTTACAGTAAATATACCTAATCCCTGGAGAAAATGTTAAATAAAAAACTCCAAATGTATAACAACTCGACCCTTGTGACAACTCGACATGGACAACTCGACCCAATTTATCGTTGCTTAGAAGTGGATCATCGTTTTCCCTCGAAAAAAGATTGATCACTAAGTACTAGGCTTATTCTAGCACTGAGTATGGCTCAAATTCTAGCACAAATTTAACTCTTGGAAAATCCTTTTAAGAATGCAGTATAGTAAATACTAATGTTAATGTTAGTTACAGTAAATATACCTAATGGTCCCTGGAGAAAATATAATGTTAAATAAAAAAGTCCAAATGTATAAAAATTTTAAATATTATATTTTATTGAATGCCATTCAATAGGTATGTGCGTATCCCACGCATTGTCGCAAATCTGTTCGGCCGCGGCCTCAATCTCGGGTTGAATCGCCGTGGCGAAGACACCGTGGAGATAGCGCTTTGTAACGTTTCGCTGAGGCCGTTCTTTTGGCGTAACCAGGAGATTTTTTGAAGGCGTAGATCAAAGATTCTACTTCAACCTCGTTCTCAAATTTTCTGAATGCGGCATCTAGAAGTTTCCAAAAATATTCTCGAAATTTGGGTTCGCTCTTGCTCATCAAAACCATCGACGATTTACCAAAAGTTTAGTAAAATCACTTATCAAACCACAAAAATCATTTTTCTATACTTGTTTTCTACCTCTTGGCCAATTTTGACGGCGATTGATCGTCTCCCAGTTATGTTTTTGGACTCCCCAAACATCGATGTCAACCAAAGATTGTATTGCGCCGCGTTCAGCGCGCTATAGACCTACCAATTTTCAGTCCGATAAATCGTCCGTTTAAACCTACATCAGCGTAACACAATATTAAATATTAGTTTTCATGAACTTATTTCATTTTTTTCTTCATATTTCCAGTCCAATATCATTTATTGTTTTTTATAATGTTTAATTAAATCAGGGATAAGAATTTCTCATGATTTCAGTATAAATATTAAAAATTCTCAGATTTGAGTGATTTTTCTCTATTTTTAAAATCTATTTTCATTATTTTGTTTATATTTCCAGTCCAATATAATTTATAAATTGTTTTAATATTACATTAAATCAGGGATGAGAGGCTTTCGAAGATTTTAGTGTAAAATATGAAAACAATCCTCAGATTTGAGTATTTTTTTTTTTCATAATTTTTTAATTTATTATTATTTTTTTAACACACTTTTTGTATTTCTTATTTGTAAATCAGCACTACAAAACAAACTAATCATTGAATTAGCCTGGAAATAGGTTATTATTCTTCCTCTTTTCCCAAGCATTCCAGTGATACCAACCTTTTGAAAATCGGACAAGAATTAAGAAAGTTATGATATGGAATCCGAGAAAATCTAGGAAACGGGTCACAACTCAAATGTACATTTCTTATGTTTTTCCTTATAAAATAATTGCCATTTACGGGCCTAAAATTGCCGGATTCAACATGTCATAACTTCCTTATTTTTGGTCACAGGAAGATGATCCTTATATCATTGTAATCGTCTATTCAAGACCTTGACAATGATACCAGTTGTATTGGAATCTGTTGATTTTGAAATTTTTTGTCACATAGCTACATTCAAATAATATAATAAACCATAAAAAGGCCTATATAAAAATAAAATCGACAATACTAGTCAATAGGCATAATTAGACCCTACACATTTTTAATTTTTAAAGCCGGTGCCGGCTTTTTCAAACAATTTTAGATCTATAATTTTATATTCGTCCACAGCTCCAGGGGAGACCCCAAATATAAAATTATATAAAGTTGTCTCGTGGGTCGAGTTGTCTCGTGGGTCAAGTTGTCTCGTGGGTCGAGTTGTCTTATGACCGGCCCTAGATGGGGCTACATGATGGTAATGGGGGACAACGAGATGTTTGTATTCAGAACTTGAAAAGAATCATTGGTTGCAACAACAATCTCAATTTACCTGCTTGCTCAACACACCCTTTTCGATGATCAGGATGTCACGGTAGCCCCGCAAAGAGGTAATTGAGGCAAATTGTAAAGTCGTTACAGAAGCTACACACGCTGCCCTATGACACACTCCATTGCACTGCACTGTAAGTCTGTATACTCGTACTCCGCGGTCCGGCCCGGTGGTCCGGTCGACCCCCGGATCCCACGCAAGCAAGTACGAAGTAGTTAAAGTTGTGCCATGGTTTTCAACCTCGTTTCTATGATAAATGAATTTACGTGTGTAAAAAGGTTTTGTACCCCTGGGGATGGTAAACCGTGTGCGTTTTATTGTTTTTTGCTAAGATATATTCACAGCTATTCGTGTGATATTTATATTAATTCAAGGCATCTTAATTAAAGGGATAATTTCGTCACTATGGGGGGGGGGACCAAAAGTGGACAACTCAATTTTCTGTTATTTGACAGTAGAAAAGAAAAATTAATGTTTTCGTAAAATGTATTTTTCTAGTTTTCTATTTTAGATTTGGATGTATTACTCGATCTGGCCGTATGGATAGATTTGTAGACGAGACGAACACATAAGGAGACAGGCTAAGATGATGTATCTTTGTGTTTGTGTGTTTTTAAAAAAAAAAGTATTAATTTTTTATTTTATATATCAGATTATATTTATTATAGATCTGTGGCTGTTACAAAGATATTCTTACTCAAAACTGACTGTAGGCCAGTGTAGGGTCACAAAGTTATTGGACTAGTACAGTAGAGAGGATGATAAACCATGGATAAACTAAAGAGAACATGTTGCGCATGTGATCATTGAACATAGTTGTGTGTGATAATTGGGCTGGGCCAGTGTTTACAAAGTAACAGGATGTCTAGCTTACACTAGTTCAAGATGAAAACAGTGACTGAAAATTACTGGCTCATTAGCAACAGCAACAATGATGTGACCTTATCACATGGGGGTATAATTTTCAGTCACTTAGTTAATCTAAAACTAGCACTCCGATTCCATGGCCTCCCCATCATGATATTTTCCCTTCAAATGAAACATAAGGGAATTAAGGTACAACATTGGTATTTGGCAATGTACATGTACATGTACGTTAATTTCAACCCTGTTGTTTTAAGAAATATGTATCATTATTTATAATCTTTCAATGTTTTTTTTTCACAAACGGTGACAAACTATTACATATCTTTTATATTTTGACATAATAATTTTTGAATTTTCTCTAAGATGAAAGCACTTCAGACCGAATAATTTCTCAGGATAATTGATACTTATTTTAAAATTAAAAACAAATAATAATAATAATTCACGAACCAGCAATCTTCAGAAATTACCACAACCCCACCTTGGGGCCCGGGTGTGCACCTTTAATATTTAGTGCTCATGAATATTCATATATCACGAATAGCTGTGAATATGATCATGATGAGGAGGGGATGCACGCACGCCGCCATTTCACTGGCATGCATATCGCATGCATAGTCGTCGCGAGTCGAGCACGTTATTATTAGGTACTAGGTATATATCGCGTCCATGCATATTTAGATCCTCACGCGACGCGTCGTGCACGCTCTTTGACTTTGTAACGTCTAATAAATCTCTGAAATTAATTTTTAAAAACGCAATTTACAATTGAAGTCATGGCGGACATTGACTACGAAGGGGAGGGAATGACGGAAGACAGGTGTGGGAACGACGACGTTCCAGAAGAAATCGACACCGACGCCGACATTATCGCGATTGAGTTGCAAGACCTTCAGAACGTGAGTCAGTTTGACGACAGATCGTCTTCACCTCTGCAACATGAGAACAATGAAGAGTGTACGGGGGGCGAGCAGGACACGGCGCCCGAGGATAAAGACGGTGAAAAACCCGACAGAAGGTGAATTTTATTAAATTTAAAAGTGAAACAAATTATTTAAAAACTAATAATTAAATTAAAACTAAAAGAGAAACAAACAAATAAACAAAAAAAGATGAATGTGATGAACTTGTACTGAGGGCCTATATAATAGTACAAAATTCAAAAATAATTTCTTTCAAATAATGTCAGCATAGCCTTACCTTACCCTTAGGTCACCCAAAGGGTCCTACTAAAAACTGACAACTCACGACAACTCACGACAACTCACGACAACACATTCTAAATACATTTTTAAGTTTCTTTTTTTCTATGAAACGATGTCCAATTGCAGCTGTGTTGAAATTTATGAATCATCTGTACGTAAAATTTTGATAAACATGCACCTGTAAAATCTAAAACCATCAAATTAAGATCATCAAGTCCCTGGTTTACAAATGAAATTCGCTCCGCCAGGAAAATTCGTCGCCAGCTTGAAAGGAGATGGATCTGATCGAAGCTTGAAATTGACAGACAAGAGTACTGTAAACAACGTGGAATTGTAAATAAGTTGATTCATCAGGAAACAGGTCAACTCGTACTCAACCAACTCGTAGTCCGACCAGCTCGTATTCCAACCAACTCGTGCTCATGACTGCATGCGGTAATTTAGCATCACAGTAATCAAATCACTTTTATGTTTACGCTCAATGTTAAAGTTATAAGTCATTAAGCAGCTCATTCAGGGGTTTCCCTTAACTTTTTTTTCACTCGCCGTCCGGACGCGAGAGCGATCACTGGTTTGCGGTTTATTATTTTCAGGATCAAGATCCCGCAATTGGGGATCTGGTGGGAACGTGGTCTTTGACTCTACCGCCGGACTACAGATGGAAGGGTTTTGACTCGCCCGCCGCTAGTTTCACTCGCATTTGGTGAGCGGGCGACCGGTAATTAAGAACCAGCTCGTGCTCATGACTGCATGCAGTAATCTATCTCATTTAGCATCAATGTAATCTGATCACTTTTATGTTTTCGCTCAATGTTACGGGTAAAAACAACACCAAAATGATTTTTTTTTTAAATTTGATTTTCTTAAAAATTGGGAATTTTCATATAATTTTAAAGCCTGGGAAACTCAACTTGCTTAACCCTCTCAGTACCGAATTGTTTTGACATAAACAACCACTGGTGACCGCATTGTTTGACCACTCAAGCGTGAAGCACACATTCTTACAAACTCTATTATCACCTTGAAGATATACATGTATCTTACTTATTGAATTCCCTTTCATAAAATCCAAAAAACATTAAGATCGGTCAATAAATGTCCAAGTTCTCGGTCTTTGTTTCCTCAGTGTAATCTGTAAACTCAAACACTTTTTTGTACACAAACACATGGCGCTCCGTAGGTGTTTGGCATTTCGGATCTTTCCACTCCAGTTTGAAGGGATTGCATAATAGCAACCTTATTTTATTTCACCATCAATGGAAAGATCTGATCTCGCTCTTTCCAACCATTGTAAGCTTGGGTATGGAGTGTGAACATCCATGGACAAAACTACAGCTTTATAACAAATGGCCTTTGTGCTCAGGCTTGAGTGCTTTTTTGTGTGAAAGCTTGGTTGACTAAAGTCGCCTATGGTAAGGAAGAGGGGGTATGAGTGCAGTCGGCTAAAGTCGCCTATGGTAAGGAAAGGGTTAACCCTCCTATTAGGCAGGTCACACAATTTTTAATATTGTGCGTAAATCATTTCAAATGGATCTTAACATGAAGGGCTTGATGAAAGAAACACAAATCTGAAAAAAAAAAAAAAATCGGACATTACCGTTCTTGAGTTATGGCAAATTAATGAGGTCAAAATTAAATAGCGATTTCAGCCATTTTGGTAAAAAAAGAGGAAATTTGAATATTTTAAGTTTTTACTTTTATATTTCAACATCAATTAGCAGATTTGGTCAGTCAATTTTAAATTTTACCAATATTTGGGTAGGAAATTAATCAAACCCAAAAATAATGCCACATTTCTTTTTAGTTGTGGACATAGGGCTCGTTAAAGATGGTCCATTATGCTGTGGTCCCATCACGGGACAAGATGGATTTCGTGAATAATTACTAAGTCCAGCTAATTAATATGCATAAATGCTCTAACTTGAGAACGGTTCATGTGACAAGCCTGAAATTTGGCACAAGTATTGTTTGTACTAAAAGCTAAGTTGGGAACTCATTGCCAGTGATCTGTTGAAAATAAAAAAATATGATGAAAAATTCTGCCTAATTAAAATCTAATTTTAATAACCGGTATAAAAAAATCAAACTTACGGGGAGTAACACTACAGGATAGAACAGCCGACAAATCAATGACAGTGACGTATGCATTGCGTTTGTAGTTACAATATATCACGTGACTCATTACATTGCCGTTTCGTTTATTGTGCATGACCCCCATGCAGTATGAAAAACAAAGTTTTCTGATTTTTTTTCCTCGTTTAATCTTATTTTCTGTGTTGAACTAGGATATATTTTACAAGATTGCAAGTAACTGCACACTTAAAAACGAAAAAAATAACATGGAAGTCGATATTCTGAGAGCAGAAGCTCGAGTTCATCGCTGCTCCAACCCGACACGCGCTCGACCGCGTTATCGTCGTGGTCAGTGATTTCCGAAACTGAAAAAAAATCACGCATTCCCATGTTTGGCCTTTGATTTCGTAGCGTTCCTCATTGATTTTCTTTACAAGCTAAATGGAGCTAAACTTCTCTTCTTTACTATAATCATTTGGAAATTTTATATTTCGAGGTATTTTTGGGGAAAAAGATAAATTCCTTAACAAATCGCCGTTTGCCACTCCGTGACGGCATTTTGAAAAATCTCCGACCATGCCCTGAAAGCATGGGTTTTCCGAGTCTATTTTAGAATCTTGATGGCTAGCGTTAACAGGAACCCATCGGAATCTACCATTTTGCGAGGGCATAGGGGGGATCAAAAGCGCTCAGTGCTGAAGTCCCATAACGGTAAACAGCGCTTCCGCGAATCACGGTCGATCGAAGGTTGTTTCAAATGGTGTTTAATACAAGATTTTCAGACCCAATCAACCCCCAAAACACATGATGGAATAATAAAACAACACACATCACTATACTGGTGTTTATTTCTTCATTTTATTGATATTTCACATCGTAACAACATGTTAAAAGTTGGCAATTTTTTCATACCAAGTGTTTTTACGAGGCACATGTACACGACAGGCTGTGCTGTGTGTGTGTTTGACATGCCTACCCTATTGTCAGTGTTGTTCTTTACAAAGTGGGCCCATACTTCAAAATGTCTCAACTGGGACATATTGTGGTACACACTTTCTTATCTAAAGATTAATGGCATAGCCCAAGGCTCTTCAGAGAGATGAGGTAAACTGAAGCAGCCACCTGCTTTGTTTCATTGCAAGGCTAACTTGAAATAAACCAGTGCAGTAACTTGGGGTATACACATACTGTGTGAAGGTTGGAACACTTTGTTTTTGTCCCATACCCAGGGGCATATTGGGGTATCCATGTACCATTCTTGTGTACAGTATGCAATATTTTGAGGCATGCATACAAAAAGCATTGTGTACTTAGCAGTTTTTTTTGGTAGCATTTTGGAGACTGCATGTATACAAGGGTTAATTTATTCTAATATCTTCTAAGGTTTTCAACAGTTACGGGTAAAAACGACACACCAAAATTCCATTTTCTTCTAATATATGAGTACAAATTGGTTGGAGTACGAGTTGGTTGGGGTACGAGCACAGCGAAAAATGGCCTACATGAAATGGCACGGAGCGGCCGCGAGAGGGCGACACGGCCACCTCATTATCCTTCCTATGCCCATGCTGAAATTTGGCCCAGTCAGCACGGCACCCACAGACAGTCACTTGAGTATTTTTGGTTGCATTGCCAATTGGTAGGTCAAACCACAGAGTCACACAGAGCTGTGTATGTACTGTTGAGTGGTTTTGGTTTGACCTATCCTAGCCACATGTCCTTGCATTTATTTGAGTGCACTGCACAAAGTCAATGGGTTGGGAGTTACAAACAAATTTTGAGTGTCTTTGGGTTTGACCTCCTATCACAGCCACATGTGCTTGCATGTATTTGAGTGCACTGCACAAAGTCAATGGGTTAAGAGAGACATACAAATTTTGAGTGTCTTTGAATGTTAAACCTATAGGAGGGTTAACCCTCCTATGCCCAGGCTGAAATTTGGCCCAGTAAGCACCGCACCCACAGACAGTCACTTGAGTATTTTTGGTTGCATTGCCAATTGTTCACACATGTGTATAAGAGTGCTGGAGATAGTGGCAAAGTCAAACACACTTGTGTATGTCTTACAAGTTATATGCAGAGTCACACAGAGCTGTGTATGTACTGCATAAGTTACAGTCGAGTGGTTTTGGTTTGACCTCCTACCATAGCCACATGTCCTTGCATTTATTTGAGTGCACTGCACAAAGTCAATGGGTTGGGAGTGACATACAAATTTTGAGTGTCTTTGATTGTTAAACCTATAGAAGGGTTAATTCTTCTTGATCTTCGCGCTGCGTTCGATACGGTTGACCATGATATTTTACTTGCACGTTTAAAACATAATAGGAATTAATTGCCATGCACTGGAATGGTGTCACTCATACTTGTCTAAAAGACCTCAACATGTTTGTATTCATGATGCCGTCTCTGAACCTTTTCGTCAGAATTAGTCAGTACCTCAAGGATCTGTCCTCGGCCCTCAGTGGTTTCCAATTTATACATAGCCAATTCGTAACATATTCATGAAATATGACCTGTACATGTATCTTATCACGTCTGCGCAGATGACACTCGGATTTATCTAGCTTTCAAACCATCACAACAACAGAGTGCCTCTGTAATTAATCACCTTGAAAACTGTATTCATGATATTCGCATTTGGATGAAGGAAAATTTCTTAAAACTCAATGATGATAAAGAATTTGTGTGCTATTTGGTTCTCGTCAACAATTATCTCGGATTTCTATTCCAAATATTGTTATTGGTGACTCTCATGTGCAATCTTCTTCTCAAGCAAGGAACCTTGGAGTTATTTTTGATGCAAACATGACACTTAAACCTCGTATTTCAAATGTTACTCGCACCGCAGCATTTCACCTTAGGAACATTGGAAAGTTACGCAAATATCTTAATTATGATGCAACAGAACAAATTGTTCATTCCTTCATAACATCTCGTCTTGATATGGCAAATTCACTGCTTTATGGACTTCCTCAGGATCAACTACGACAACTTCAAAAGATTCAAAACACTGCTGCACACGTATTGTGACGCTCTATAAAAAATCATGTCGTATCACCCCCATCCTGAAAGATCTGCATTGGCTGCCAATATCATATCGTATTATTTATAAAATATTGCTTATCATTTTCAAATCTTTGAATGATTGTGCACCATTATATATATCTGACTTGTTGAAATGTTATACCCCCTCTCGCAAGTTACGTTCCAGTGCAAAATTTCTGCTGGCTGAACAAAAGTCTAAACATTCTTGGGGTGACAGATCTTTTGAAGTTGTGGCTCCACGCCTTTGGAATGATTTGCCTCTGTACATTCGTGAATCGCAAACTGTTTACTCCTTCAAGAAAAACTTAAAAACTCATCTTATGTGTATTGCCTATAAGGACTACTAACATTCATTTATGCATTTTTTAATCTTTTGTTTAGTATTATATTACATTTGCTATTATGCTATTGTATGATTTCTTGTTTACTGTAAAGCGCCTTGAGCACTTCTTGGTGGATATGTGCGCATTATAAATCTTCTATATTATTATTATTATTATTATTAAAATCGATGGATCGATTGGAATTCTGCCATGCTGTGTTTTAAACGACTTTTTCGCATAGGAGTATGAACGTTTGCTCGATTTGTGATGCCTCTCTTAGCCACCATACTTATGGGAAGTTTGGTCCCTGCGTGTATGTATCACGTAATGTCCCTGTTGGCAAAAAAAACAAAAAAAACAAAAACAATTACCAACAACAAAAAGGGCGTCACCGCACAATTTTGAAGCCAACCTACATGTATGACCAGAAACCGGAGACTTTTTTTTTTTGGCCTATCCTTGCTCTGTTATGATAATACTTTTTGAATACTAATAGTAACAGTTAATACTATCTACTAACTGGTAACGTAATGTAGGCTTGGGCGATGACACGATAATATCGAATATCGCGATATTTTTTTTTACGCGATTATGATATCGATAACTTTTTAAATCATCGAGATATCGGCAGATCGCGATGAAAAAAATATATCGCGATGAAAAAAAAATTATCGTGAAGAAAAAAATATATCGCGATTAAACAAAATCCTCGATTGTCATTTGGGCCAGAAATTCCATAGGAAAAAACTTAGGAAATCTTTTCAGCTTTCGTGAGAAACAAAATCGAACTACTTCTGTAGTAAACTGACTGTCGGATCACAAAGGAGCCGCCTGACAGGTTGTTGTTTAATAATCCACTGCCACTCAAAGAAATCTATTAAGACTGATTTAAGTGTTGGGATTCGATTGAATGGGGTATTTGATCCAACAATGTGGAGACAATGTTTACGTCTCACTGTCTATCCATGGTGGTCTGTGACTCTGGCTGGCGCACCACAGTCGAGTATATTATATCATACATATTTAAATATATATGCAGAATATGGGCGTTACCTTAAAAACACGTAGCCATGAATTAAATCAAAGCATGGATCGGCAGCGGCTCGTTCAAAGTTCAGGGATTAGGACACTATTCTGTTGTACCATACTGGGACTCTTGTCTCGTGTGACAAAACACATACACGTACTCTTGATAAACCATGTGACGTTTATTTAAAATAGTGTGACTACAATCCACATTTTCTGAATCACATGGTTTTATTCTCCACGGTACTATATGCAGGAATAAACCTAGTCACGTGTTTATACTATGACCCAGTCACATGGAACGCGTGAATCACGTGAACTCGGGCTGATGATTTGATTGGGACGCAGTAACCGTCCCACATAATTATTATGCAAACGATTTGCCAATAGCGATGGGTGCATTTTTGCGACCGTAACCAGAAGCATGTTTGGGCTTTGGTCATTGGTTAAGCGTTTTCGCAAGTTCGGTTGTGCTGCGATGACATCATGGTTCTGACCAAACATAAACCGAACTTTGTGTGATCGGTTACGCTTAGTTTCAAGATGGCGGATTGTAAAAAGTGTTAAAACATGATGAAGTGATTGTTCGTACACCAGTATATCTTTCAAGTTACTAGCACTCACGAGTAAGTTCTATTTTGAGAAACGTTGATGACTGAACATGTCACAAACTGAAAACAATTGTCTGGTTACGTTTGCATTTTCGCGTAGCTGTGCCGTTTTGTTTCTGGTTAGGGTAACGAAAACCCGCCCCATATGTTGCACTCGTGAACGGCGCAATTGCACGTGTCTCTCAGGTAAGCACTGGCAATTTATTGTGACACTTGTAGACGGGTACATCCCTGCCATTACCGGCTTTAAAGCACTCATGCGTGAAAAACAAAAATAATCGCGATATTATCGAATATCGCGATATATGTTTGACGATATATCGTGGATGAAAAAAATCGATATCGCCCAAGCCTAACGTAATGCTATAAAAGTAAAGTAACAATCGAATGACAGCACAGTGGGGAAAGACTATGTTGGTCCCCTAAGTACAGGGCCCGTGACTGGCATGGGGATGGGAGTGGGAGAAATTTATGCCGAATGAATCTAGTTTAAGACTTGACAATATTAACATATACGTTTCAGATCACATGACAAATCGAGGGACCGTGACAGGGACCATGACAGAAATCGGGACCGCAACCGGGACCGCGACAATCGTCGCGACCGCAAGGATTCCGGCCGCAGGGACACGGGGAAGCGTGACCAGCGGGGAGGAAGATTCCATCCGTATGGCGGGCGAGACCGGGAGGGCGGGAAAGACCGGGCGCTGTGTCGCTCCGTCTTCGTCAGCAACATTCCATTTGAGATAAAGTGGCAGGAACTCAAAGATCTTATGAGGAAAGAAGGTAAGTAGAGAAATTATTATCCCAGTGACCCAAATCCCCCAAATAATGGTTCCACAACTTCTTCGAAGAGTTCATGTACATGCTTCCTCTTTTTTGAATCAAGATATTTTAACAACCACCTGTGAAAGTTTCAGCTTAACCTTAACCCCAACCCCCTAGGTATTCTGGCTAGGAACTTTCCTGAATCCTCCAAAATCCATCAGTGCACTTTTGGAAACATGCCCTTATCTTCAAAATGCACCGTGCATTTTCGTTGATCTTTCATATTCAGCGCTTATGGCCTGTACTTCTTGCCAGGTAGTAATTTTGTCCCATTTGAAGAGGTGAGAATACCAGTTTACAACGGTGCTGAATTTTCCCCAAAAAAGTGGGGAATTGAATTTGGGGGTGGTTAGGGTTAACCTTAACTCCCATCAATAGCTGGCTAGACACCCCCCTGTTCAGTGCAACATCATTCATCAAGTTCATAATAATTAAAGTGTGAAGCCTGCTAAGTGCAACAAGATCCATCAGCAAGAAAACAAAATCTTGTGTTCTCTGCTCAACAAGATCCAACCATGATCCATCATTTGTACATTCAGTATGGTTAAAAGGGTTGATGAGAAGATATTGAAAATGCATTCAGCTTTTTTGTATACGTGGAATTTAAAGGGACAGTATTGTCACGATCAACAGGGCATGAAATAGAAGTGCTAGTTTTAGATTAGCCCTCAAGCCCCCTCCTTGTATTATGTTTGTATATTACGTCAGGGTCATCCCGATTAACCGTAACTCCCTATGCCCAATTGCTTACACATAACCTGAATCCTCAAAAATCCTTCAGTAGTAAAGCAAGCACATGATATGTATGCACGCATGTGTTTCTAATCTGTGATACATGTACATGGCCAGGGACCCTCCCTGCATGCATGGAGCAATAAACAGTGTCCACTGACCCAAGCACTGACCTTGCAATCACAACAAACATGGATGTACATGTACCATGGAAAGGCAAGTATGCCTAATAACCGCAATCCTCCAAAATCCTTCACTTTAGCAAAAAGCATGTAACCTCAATCCTTCAAAATCTTTCACTTTAGCAAAGGAGGATTTTGGTGGATTTGGGAAGGTTAGGGATAAACCTCATTTCAGGTGGGCTTTGTCCTCTAGACCAAAGGGACACCCAGGCCCACAACCTGTTTTCAGGTTTTACTTTAGTCAAATCACACACCTGTAATTTGCATTCATTTATTAATTCAAACTTTCTATTCTTTCTCTGCAGTGGGCGAGGTTACATACACAGAGCTATTTTATGATACAGAAAACAGATCAAAGGTACTGTACATGATGAGACTTTTAGTGGCAAGTAGCTATAGAGGTCAAAACAAGTCAACTGCCTGTTTTGACTGTTGACCCAAATGTGCACACAGGGGCATTTTTGACTGGTTTTTACTAGAGCTGTGCTGGGTATCCGGATACCCGACCGAAACTGTCATTACCTGTTTTCATTTTTTGGTTCCAATTACCCGTATAAATGACTTTTTAAAATTCGGACTTAACATTTGAACGGAGTGAACAGAAATCTGTCACTCTTGAACAATGTAATGTTTACACTTTTACAGACAATTATCTTTAAATTCAAGAGATTTACACTCCAATAAAAAGCCTTTGTAGTATTTTATGGACATTTTCCATACACTTTTCTCCAACTGTTTGTGATAAATTGTATCGAATCGTTAAGACTGCAAAGGGCCTGGCAGTGGCTGCTTCAAACAACTTATCAAACCAGCGGCACCGGAGAGACTGTTTGGCTAATTGTTTGCCTAATTGTTTTAATAAAAACGACACAGTAAAGACAAGATCGATTTAAGTATGGTACCTCTGTATTATAAAGGTCAATTTTGTTACCAATTACAGTACATGTATGTACACCATCGGAGGCATGTTTTCGGGTATGCGGTTCCTAAAATATCCGAAAACGCACACCCCCAGTTTTTACTGTCATTTTGACCGCTCATTTTGACCTGTAAATGAACTTATTACACGTAAGGTTTGACAGTGTTCGACTTTTAAGTGCACTAGATACACCTTGGCAAGTATATCAACATTTTGACTGATTTTTGATCCTTGTAGTCACAGAAGGGTTAATGACTTTTATATTACTTGCAAAGTGTGATTTATCCTGTATAGTGAAATCTGTAATTTGGTATTTTGAGTTCAGCCATTTCGGATTTGACCATTATGTTTTGAGTGAACACTAAATGAACTTCCACGTCTATAATAAGCAGGCCTATGATTTCTCGGGATTTTTCCTGATTTAAGGATTTTTTTTACAAATCTCCCTTTGCCTCACACCTTTCTTGAAAGAAGAGAAGTAGCCACCAAGGAAAGAAAGAAGTAGCCTGTATTGTGTCTAAACCTCTAGTTTCTTATTTGTGGGGATGTGGAGAGTCTGTAAATAACATTCAGGGGACTTTGTCCTCTAGACCAAAGGGAGACCCAGGACCACTAACCATATTTCAGGATTTTTTACTTTTGTCAAATCACACCCCTGAATAAGGTTTCAAGTGCGTTTTATTTTATAAAATTCATAACAACAATAAATTATCAATTCTGCTCTTTCAATTTTCTTTTTTGAGTCAGAGTCAAATTGGCTCAATTGTCTCGGATTTATTCATAGGAAATATTTCACTGAATCAAATTTGACAGAATATTTTGTCTTCTTTAACTCAAATTAAAATCTGTTTCATTCATAGGAAATGCAAATTTCTAAAAAAATTAATTTGACAGAATATTTTCCTTTTTTATCCTCTTTTTCTCTCTCTAACCTGTTGGATCATTGGATGCTTGTACAGGGCATTGGGTAAGTAATTGTTTCTTTCTTTTAAATATATAAAACCTTTATCCACATGGAAGCCACTTCTATCCTGTATTTCAGACATGCCACACTGTCTTTTCCAAGTAATTTTAAGGCCACTGTAAATATTACATCCACACGTACAATCTAAATACCATTATACAACACAATGTTTAGTGGTTTCCTATAGGTCTGTGTACATTAACCCTCCTACTGTTTGACCATTTGAAACCATTCAAAATTTCCACTTACCAAAATGCCCATTGGTTTTGTATACACATGGTGATACCATTTGAACAGTGTTGGTAGCAAGCTTTACTACCATTCAAATCCATTCAAATGCATAGAGGGTCCATTGATTCACCACTTAGAAGTATCCAAACAAGGTTTTGTATTAGCTGACCTACCATTCAAAACCATTTGGGGGAATCAATACTGTACACAGTTATTTCACCATTCAAAACCACAAAAGCGAATGGTTTCAAATGGTGGATCAACTTGTATGAAAAAGGTACCAGAAGTAGGAGGGTTAATGCACATAGCCAGGGGATGAATTTGTCAATTGGAATAAAATAGTTACAAACTACTTACAGAGTAGATTTAAAATAAATCATTCATTCCTTTTTGCATTATGTTTTTGTTTCCCCCACCCCCACAGTGTCGTCGAGTTCTCTTCTAGGGAAAATGTTGAAAGGTGTATTGACAAGATGAATAAATTTCAGATTCGGGGACGAGGACTTGTGGTCAAAGTTGTAAGTTGAATTCAGTTTCAGAATGTAATTTCATCGTGAACAGATTCAGAGTATGTTAGTAACTGTGCAGAAAGGCTCTAATTTAAAAAAAAAACATGTGCTATTCCTTGGTAGATTAGTTAAATTATTTCAGGACATATTTACTGTAAGGCCATGCCTCTTTTGTTTATTTTAAAAACGTATAATTTCAAAGCATCTGTTTACCTTTCCTCGGGTAAAGTAGCAATGTTCCGATGAAAATTTTGCCAAAAATGCGGTGCGATACATCTTCAAAGTCCTTAAATCTAAAAGCTGATCAACCCGTGTTTGTTTTGTTCTCTCTCTCTTAGGACCAGGACAGGCGATACAGTGACAAGTACCGGCGGCAGGCAGACAAGGAACAGAAGGCTCGCATGTTGCTCACGCCACAGGTGCTGAACCAGCTCAACCTGGACCCCAACACGGTCAGCGACACCATCTTTGTATCAAATGTAAGTTCACTGTGAGTTGAGAGTTGTCCCCGTGAAGACTGTGCAGACAATACAGACATTTCTCTTCATAGCAGGCCAGTGAATTTCTCAGGATTTTTCCTAATTTCAGGATTTTTTTTTTTTTAAGATCTTTGCCTCAAAATGATCTTGAAAGAAGAGAAGTAGCCACCAAGGAAGGAAAGAAAGAAGTAGCCTGTATTGTGTCCAAACCTCTAGTTTCTTGTTTGTGGGGATGTGGAGAGTCTGTAAATCCTCCAGAATTAAACATCCAGGAGGTTCAGGGGGTTTTGTCCTCTAGACCAAAGGGAGACCCAGGCCCGCTACCCATTTTTGTTTACTTGTGTCAAATCACACCCTTGTCAAAGTTCAAAGTTTATTTTTCACTCATGTAATACAAATACATCAAAGTAAATATTGAAAAATTATTATAAGTATGATTAAGACACAAATAAACATGAGAGTGATGGACTGTACACAAAAGACATAACATGCCTGTGGAAATTTCACCCCAGAAGTTGCTACAGAGGTCAAAATCAGTCAACTGCCTGTTTTTAACTGTTGACCCAAATATGCACTCAGCGGCATTTTTGACAGGTTTTGACTGTCATTTTGACCACCCTGAACAAGACCAGACAATGCTTTTTTATCAGTCAAAAACGGTTGACTCATTTTGACCTGTAAATGTGCTTACTACACGTAAGGTTGGACAGTGTTCGACTTTTGAAGTGCACTAGATGTACTTTGGCAAGTATATCAACATTTTGACTGAATTTTTTTACCCTTGTAGTAGTAGGAGGGTTAATGGCTAATAAGATTACAAGATACAGATGCTTAGTACCATCAATCACCTACCGTACATTTTATATTTCATCTAAAATATGTATACTTTAACCCTCCTACTACTACTGCTACTGCTGCTGCTGCTGCTGCTGCTGCTGCTGCTGCTGCTGCCAAAATCAGTCAAAATGTTGATATACTTGCCAAGGTATATGTAGTGCACTTAAAAGTCAAACACTTTCAAACCTTACGTGTAGTAAGTACATTTACAGGTCAAAATGAGTCAACCGTTTTTGACTGGTAAAAGCATTGTCTGGTATTCTTGAGGGTGGTCATAATGACAGTAAAAACAGTCCAAAATGCCCCTGTGTGCACGACAGTCAAAACGGGCAGTTGACTGGTTTTGACCTCTACAGCAACTTCCCACTAAAGTGCATCAATAGTAGGAGGGTTAATAATGCTACCATAACCATAAGATATAGAGCATTATTTGAGCATTATTAGATCTCGATTTCCATGACAACTAAGTGAGAGAAATATTTGAACTATTTTAAATTTTAAATTTTCTTTTAAACAATCAAGTGTACATCTCTGAGCCATGTCGCTGAAAAGGAAAAATTACATTAGGGTTAATAGTCAGCTTTTCAGGTTTCATGTACACATTAAGCAATAAAAACTATAATAAAATTAATTAATTTCAAAAATAGAAATTACAACCATCATCGCCTTTATACACCATGTAAAGTTCATATTACAGTTTGCTCATCTGGTCAATTTTAAGAATGACCAATACCCTATACCTTCCTGTTGATTCCCACATTGATGCAGATTCCCTACGATGTGGACTGGAGGAAACTGAAGGACATCTTCCGTCTGGCCGGAGAGGTCACTCACACGGACATCCTGATGGACAATAAGGGCAAGAGCAAGGGTAGCGCCACCGTCTCGTTTGAGTCCATCGTCGAGGCCGTTAATGCCATCTGTATCCTCTATCAAATGCCATTGATTGTTCAAATCTTATAATGAAATCAAGGGTCCGCCTTTGTCGTTGTACGTCGCTGAAGCTCATATTAAAGGGACAATATCGTCACGATCAGAGCAGACTATCAACGTGGCATGGAATCGGTGCGCTAGTTTAAGATGAACACAGACTGAAAATTACTGGCTCATTTATGCAGCAGCAACAGTAATATGACCTAATCATTTGGGGTATTATTTTCAGTCACTGAGTTAATCTAAAAGTAGCACTCCGATTCCATGCCCTGTTGATCTTGACGATATTGTATCTAGGATCTAGTCAACTAGTGACTGCACTGTTTATTACCCCTGCTCATCAGGTTCATAAATCATTCCTGAAACAGCTCCCTGGGGAGTATACAGCTCAGTTGCTGCCATTTCGGCGCATAGGGCTAATCAAACACAACAACCAACTCTGCCCTCGCCGGTTATTATTTATACTCCTGGGTGGAGAGAAGCAATTATGAAAGTGCCTTGCTCAAGGACATAAGCAGCATGGTTGCGGCCAGGATTCGAACCCACATTCTGATGACTCAGCCATCAGAACACAAATCCAATGTACTAAACCGCCCCTAAACACCCCAAATCCTGCAAAATCCTCCAAGGGGCACTTTTTTGGGAAAAATTCAGCACTGTTGGAAACTGGCACTTTCACCTCTTCAAATGGGACAAAATTACTACCTGGCAAGAAGTACAGGCCATGAATATGAAAGATGAATATGAAAGATCAACGAAAATGCATGGTGCATTTTGAAGATAAGGGCATGTTTCCAAATGTGCACTGATGGATTTTGGAGGATTCAGGAAGGTTCCTAGCCAGAATACCTAGGGGGGGTTAGGGTTTTAATGCATCCATACTTCATAAGGCCCAAGAGATTTGTACAGAAACCAACCTGTAAATGTTTCAGCTTATTTTGTTTTGTTGTTAAGGCGGATGTATTAAAAATGCTTTCAGATCCCCGGAGATCACCAACCTGTCATCCATTTCCACTTTTTATTCATGATTTCTCGAAAGTGACAACGTGTCAAAAGAATCTTTTCTTTGGATGTTTGGTGCCCAGGGGCGTAGCAAAAGGGTGTGGAAGCCAATTTGCTGACTGACATCAGAGTTGGGGGGGGGGGGGGGAGGGGGAGGGGGGGCACAAATATTTGTTGTTGGTAAATTTACTGACACAACAATTGGACACTCTGTAAAGTCGCTCAAACAACTCTGCAAATCTTCAGTGCTTAGAAACACGATACATTTGCAGTCGGCGAACCCATATAGCTCTAGGACCAACCCTTGTTCTCGTACCTTTGATGCTTCATTTGCCGACTGAGGCTCTGAATGCTGACTGAAAAACAAATTACTGGGGGGTGTGAAACCCCCCCCTCCCACCGCCCACACACCCCCGCTCGCTGTGGCCTTGTTGGTGCCATTTAGCTTAAAGCTAAACGTGAAATCCAACCTTTCTGGTCATTTAATGTATTTTCCCCCTTAACCATTTGGTATCAGCCATGTTTGATGGACAAATGCTGTACAGCAGAAAACTAGCCGTCCGAATGGTAAGTTGGAATCACTGTAAATAATATTCTCCCACCACGGTGATTCGCTTGTATCGCATAGTAAAAAGCTACACAATCTTTTAGATGGGAACCAAAAAAACATTGAGGGAAATCTCCCCTGCCCCTCCCCCCGTAATCAGGTAGGAACTGAAAAACAAATTCACACTTCGGCTTGGGCCTGAACAGGAATCATACCCGGGTCCGCAGAGGTGAAAGGCGAGGAAAGTTATCACAACGCTCACCTGATCCCTAATTATTTGCCCGAGTGAAATTTATTGTGAAATTGCTCCTCAGTAAGCATGTAAACGCGAACTCTTCTATCAGTCCATTTTGCCAGGGGGGGTTGACAGACTCCCCCCCCCCCCCAAACACCCCTCATCTGTCAGCTTTTGGAACATGGAAAAACTGTGTAGAACATACTACTCATCGTCATCATTCGGCTGCTGTGCGGGCGACCGCAAGTTTTTTTTTTCTGACGTTACTCTGTCTTGAGCCGTTTCTGAGATCACGGCCTGGGTTAGCATCCCATCCGAATCTCCAAGCAGTTTCTGGATGTAGCTCAGGAACGTTGTTGGTTGTTGGCGACCTCGATGGTTTTTTGGCCATGAGATGGTGTAAATAGGCAGTATGCTCTGACTGGTTCCCCTTTGGTCATACGGAGGACATGACCGGTGAATTGTGTAGTTGCCGTTGTTGGAGTAGATGAATTAGAGGCGTCTGGTGTCTGTTTTTTACTCTATGTACGGTGAAGATGCATTTACACACGAAACCACTACACATCCCTGGCAAATACTTAATATCAAAACCTTTCAAAGGGGTTTTGAAATATCAAACGGTGCAAGGGGGTTAATGTCAAGCCCTGACAGGACTCATGTACTTGCCCCTTTTAACGTCGGACTTGTTCTTGATTCAGGATCAGGCCAAAAGAGAGAGAGACAGATCGCAAAAGCCAGCCCTTCCAAGTAAGTTGATATTTTGAATCTCACCATGTGGAATCTCAATTGAGTAGTAATTAGTTCTGAAAAGAACTGGAGGTACAACTCGACGTTTTGATCAGTCTGCTCTGATCGTCCTCAGGAGATGATCAGAGCAGACTGATCGAAACGTCGAGTTGTACCTCCAGTTCTTTTCAGAACTAATTACTACTCAATTGAGATTCCACATGGTGTCACCGCAATTAGTCTTACTTATCATCCTCACCATGCAAAGCTACAAGTTTTACCTATTTTGAATCTCATTCGGTGATTATGTTAGGTATCGATTTTGCTCCGTTCAGAGATTATGTTTAATTTTGTCGTCTTCTGCCTCAATATGTTGTATTAACCCTCCTATAGGTTTAACAATCAAAGACACTCAAAATTTGTATGTCACTCCCAACCCATTGACTTTGTGCAGTGCACTCAAATAAATGCAAGGACATGTGGCTCTGGTAGGAGGTCAAACCAAAACCACTGGACTGTAACTTATGCAGTACATACACAGCTCTGTGTGACTCTGCATATAACTTGTAAGACATACACAAGTGTGTTTGACTTTGCCACTATCTCCAGCACTCTTATACACATGTGTGAACAATTGGCAATGCAACCAAAAATACTCAAGTGACTGTCTGTGGGTGCTGTGCTTACTGGGCCAAATTTCAGCCTGGGCATAGGAGGGTTAATAATAACATTTGCATTTTTGACTGACTGAGATCGGGGGATAATTTCACACAATTTGCCGAGCACGGTGATGTTATTCTTGTAGCAAACTGTGGTTACCCTCCATATATATTCACGTTATGTACATTGCACGAATTGTAACCTAGGGTACAGTGCTGGGACAAACCAACCAAAACTTCACTAACCGTTTATAAATTTGCTAACCGGCTAACCAAAACCAATGTTTAAAAAAAAATAAAATATGACCGATGTTGGAAGAATTTGCCGCCCGTTTTGTTGTTCTAGACTTTTCTTTTTTGCCGCGTTGGTTTATTAAACAATCATTGCAGGAAGTTTATTGATGCTTTATGATTGAAAATGTATACATACTGTGTTGTTTGTCAACAATCTAGTTTGTGTGGATGTCAGGTGCCGACTTTCGGTTAACTGGGCATGATATTCTTCCTACTTTTGTAGGAAATCCTACTTTTTGATTTTGAAAATCCTACCATGAAACCGGGTTCCGACCATGGAAACTTTCCTTGTGTATCATTTTATTGTAAATACCAAGATAAAAAGCAGTTTCCTTGCTTTGCTGTACATCGCTATAGAGGTAAACCACTATAGGCTAGTATATGCCTAATGATAATGACAAACATTTTTCCTATCTTTTCATTTTCTCACAATATCATCCCTGCTGACCATGAAAGATATAGTTAAACGGTTAACGCACTAACCAGTAACTCCCTGCACTACTATGGAAAAGTTGCTATGTAAATATCATCATTAGTATCCTTAAAATGTGTTCTTCCCTTACTTTTCCTAGGTGGCCTTAGCCAGCTTGGTCCCAGCCTGGAGTCTCTCACAACTGGATTCGGGGGCGGCGGATTAGGAGGCGGATCTGGAGGAGGCGGAGGAATGGGAGGGGGTATGGGTGGGGGAGGACTGGGCGGACTGGGCGGCGGCGGTGCAATGGGGAACATGGGCATGGGCAACATCGGGAACATGGGTAACATGGGAGGTGAGTCGCTAAAACACGAATACGTCGCATCTGTGCAACAAGGTCGTATCTCAAAAATGCAAGAAGGTCATATGTGCAGTAGTGAATAAATTTGCATATGTTAAAACAATTGAGTGCAACAATGTTGTATCTTCTTCCATAGGTTTTTTTCGTGTTCATCCTGGAACTCTGTAAAAAGGTACGACCTTGTTGCACTGAACAAAATCCATACAACAAGGTCGTAACTATGATTTGACCTTGTTGCACTGATGCGACGAATAATTTATCAGTAATTATTTATACATTTTTTAATTAATTAATCTTAAAAAAATTTTTTTTTAAACATTAACCAAAATCAAAATCAGTCAAAATGTTGATATACATTGTTCTTGTCAAGGTATATCTAGTGCACTTAAAAGTCGAACACTTTCAAACCTTGCGTGTAGTAAGTACATTTACAGGTCAAAATGAGTCGACTGTTTTTGACTGGTAAAAGCATTGTCTGGCATTGTTCAGGGTGGTCAAAATGACAGTCAAAACCAGTCAAAAATGCCCCTGTGTGCACATTTGGGTCAACAGTCAAAACAGGCAGTTGACTGGTTTTGACCTCTGTAGCAACTTCCCACTAAAGTGCAGCTGGAGTAGGAGGGTTAATTTTGTTTATTGCCTGAAACAGTATGACGAACCTTATTCACATAGTCTATCGCAAAGCCAGTGAACAGTTGGATTACATCACAAAAGCTTCATCACAATAGGTGCGCACAATTTTAAGAAAAGACGGCAAATCCTTTGTCAATTCAACATGACGATTAATGTTTTCTGTAGACTGGATAATTTCTCGGGATATTTCATACTTTGACCAACCTTTTACCAAGTGAGATTTTGGATAATAATTTGTTCATTTGGTAACCTGGGCCCAATGTCATAGCCACGCTTACTGGTGAGCAAATTTGTCATGCTCAACAATAGCAGAAAAATGTGCATGAGCGTATTTCACAGGTTAGCAAGAGAATTGAGAGCGGCGCGTTTCGCGTTCACCATGGATTTGTATTGTTACATCAATCATTTGCAAGCAGTAACGGGTGGCAAGTTAGCGTGCCTTTCTCTATGCTTAACCCATATCCGCCGATCTACGTGATAACCCGTAGATATGTAAAACGCTACAAACGCCGACCTACGTGATTTTCCGTTCCGTGTTTTTGTCCAATTCCAATTTACTACGTTTTTCCGATAACTGTATTTCATGATTATAGATATGAAGTTAGACAAGTCTGACATCATAATTAGGTGCATTTTCTCCTCTTTCCATCAGTATATTATGTGTCTGTGTCAGTGATTGTAATATTCTCTAAATAAGGAATCTTTCTGATTGTGTGCAAAAACAATGTATCTCTGTGCGGGGGGCTTAGGCACATACAGTATTTTGTGTGTTTACATGGTTAGGCGGATATGGGTTAACGGTTAGCAGCGCTATGAAATGAAAAATGTACAGGAAGCAAATAAAATTGGCCAAGCGGCTTGATGAAATTGGGTCCTGGTTATAACCAATATTGTACCTTTTTTTTTACAAGCAAAACAGTTCGAAATTTGGCAGTAAAAAAGTCCGCCTTCCCCCCCCCCCCCCAAAAAAAAGAAAACGTATGATACATTTTTGAGAAACTCATCGAGTGTGTCTCTGTTCATCTTTTGGACTAGGTCTTGGTGGCGGCATGGGTGGACTGGGTAACCTTAGCTCGCCTCTTGGCGGTGGGGGCTTGGACAGCAATCGGATGGGCGGCCTCGGTGGGGGAAACAGCTTCGGTAACAACCTTGGGTCCGGACTTGGTGGGAATCTTGGCAGCGGACTCGGCGGTGGGCTCGGTGGTGGACTGGGTGGCGGTCTTGGCGGTATGGGAGGTAAATATTGTTGTTGCTTTTGTTTTTGTTTTGTTACTCAACTTGAGCATATTCTTGATGTTTTTATTTATTTAAAGGGGCAGTATCGTCACGATCAACAGGGCGTGGAATCGGAGTGCTAGTTTTAGATTAACTCAGTGACTGAAAATAATACCCCACATGATAAGGTCATAATATACCCTGTATACCGTTGCTGCTGCATAAATGAACCAGTAGTTTTCATTCACTGTGTTCATCTTAAACTAGAGGACACTGGTTCCAGTGCCTTGTTGAGTCTACTTTGATCTTGGCGATACTGTCCTTTTAATTTAAAAAAGAAAAAAATCAATTTGTCCCTTTTAAAAGCAACTGGAGGGAAAGAGGCTACAGAAATATACACACAAAATGAGAGAGGAGGCATTACCTATAACATGTCAAGAAATAGGCAATATTGTAAGGGTAGCTCGGTTGCATGAAGTAATAATTTTTTGGGACAAAGCACCACACAATGTCCGTCGACGGATCAATCTGATAAAGTCACTCCAGAATCCCCAACTAAGGTCCGACAAACCCAAAGGTGACACAGAAATATGTCTTTTAATGTTAGGTTTTTTTATGAGTAATGGGGGAAAAGTTAATGAGATTACGTTTTTTTTTGTTTAAAGAAATTTCAAATCCTGCTTGATATGCTGACTGTGTTCATTCAAATGGCTTTGGACGATATATGTACTATGCCAGTGTGTGTAATGCCTGTCAAAGGGTACTGTGTGGTGAATGCATCTAAACTGTACATGGTACTGTTATCTACACAGCTCATCCACCATTCATAAACAGGCAGTTGTCAAATGGTACTGTGTGGTGAATGCATCTAAACTGTACATGGTACTGTTATCTACACAGCTAATCCACCATTCACAAACAGACAGTTGTCAAATGGTACTGTGTGGTGAATGCATCTAAACTGTACATGGTACTGTTATCTACACAGCTCATCCACCATTCATAAACAGACAGTTGTCAAATGGTACTGTGTGGTGAATGTATCTAAACTGTACATGGTACTGTTATCTACACAGCTAATCCACCATTCATAAACAGACAGTTGTCAAATGGTACTGTGTGGTGAATGCATCTAAACTGTACATGGTACTGTTATCTACACAGCTAATCCACCATTCATAAACAGACAGTTGTCAAATGGTACTGTGTGGTGAATGCATATATACTGTACATGGTACTGTTTTCTACACAGCTAATCCACCATTCATAAACAGGCAGTTGTCAAATGGTACTGTGTGGTGAATGCATATATACTGTACATGGTACTGTTTTCTACACAGCTAATCCACCATTCATAAACAGACAGTTGTCAAATGGTACTGTGTGGTGAATGCATATATACTGTACATGGTACTGTTATGTACACAGCTTATCCACCGTTTAAAAACGGACAGTTGTCAAATGGTACTGTGTGGTGAATGCATCTAAACTGTACGTGGTACTGTTATCTACACAGCTAATCCACCATTCATACACAGACAGTTGTCAAATTGGTACTATTGTGGTGAATGCAGCTAAACTGTACACGGTACAGTTATCTACACAGCCAATCCATCATTCATCAACTTGATGGAAATAAATGTACACGGAGTAGGAGCGTTAACAAGGTAATAAAGTAATAGTAGTAAAGTTATAAAGTAACAGTTTTGATGATTTTTTTTTCTTTCTAGGTTATGGTAGTGGTGACCTGTCCCAGAGCCCCCTCAATATGAGCAGTCTGGCCTCCATGGGTCTGGGATCGGACCTGTCGTCGATGGGCAACATGGGCGGCTCGGGGGGATATGGGGGATCGGGAGGACCCGGTCTGATGGGATCTAGCATGGGCATGCTTGGAGGGAAAGACAACTATGGGGACAACATGGGCAACATGAGGGACGACCGGGATGGTAGGGACAGGGGGAGGGACCGTGGGGACCGGGACCGCAGGGGTGGGGGACGAGACAGGGATAGGGACAACCGTGGACGTGGTGCAGAGATGGGATGCCAAGTTTTCGTCAGGAATGTAAGTTTGTATTCCTTTTAAATGGTTTCAAACCGTTAACCCTAACCCCCTAGGTATTCTGGCCTAGGAAACCTTCCTGAACCCTAACCCCCTAGGTATTCTGGCCTAGGAAACCTTCCTGAACCCTAACCCCCTAGGTATTCTGGCCTAGGAAACCTTCCTGAACCCTAACCCCCTAGGTATTCTGGCCTAGGAAACCTTCCTGAACCCTAACCCCCTTGGTATTCTGGCCAGGAACCTTCCTGAATCCTCCAAAATCCATCAGTGCACTTTTAGGAACATGCCCTCATCTTCAGAATGCACCATGTATTTTCCTTGATCTTTCACATTCAGCACTTATGGCCTGTACTTCTTGCCAGGTAGTAATTTTGTAGAGGTGAAAGTACCAAATTTTTCCAAAAAGTGGAAGGATTTTGATGGATTTGGGGTGGTTAGGGTTAAAGAACTGTTATATTCATGTTTTCATTCATGTTTTGCCAGTCTTTACTTTGTAGTCATTCATGTTGCACCATAATGTTTGAAAATGACGGTAATTTGTTAAAAATCAACAAGAAATAAATCAGAAGTCTTTGTTTGAACTTCAATCAATCAATGATTGATGCATATAAGTTAATAGCAGTTTTAAACTTGTAAAGCTATACACTGCACTATTGATAATCTGAAGGAGAAAAGTACATCAAACAAATCTTAATTGTGGAGTGCCATGGTCGAGCGGTTTGGTGCATCGGATTTGTGTTCTGATGGCCGAGTCGTCAGAATGTGGGTTCGAATCCCAACCGCGACCATGGTGCTTGTGTCCTTGAGCAAGACACTTTACTATAATTGCTTCTCTCCACCCAGGGGTAAATGGGTACCTGTGAGGGCAGAGTTGGTTGTTGTGTTTGATTAGCCCTATATGCGCTGTAATGGCAGCAATTGAGCTGTATACTCCCCAGGGAGCTGAGATGGATTCAGGAATGATTTATGAGCCTGATGAGCAGGGGTAATAATATAATGCGCCTTGAGCACCAGTTTGGTGGATATGTGCGCTATATAAGTCCACATTATTATTATTATTATTTATTATTATTCTACAAAAATTTGTTAAAATGAGAGATGGAATTCCTTAAGTAATTTATAGGCTTTCAAAATATTTTCCAAAGGAAAATTATTTTGTCATCTTTTTCCTACTTTTCTGCAATCTTGTGAATTGATGTTACCAAGCTAGCATTTCACCATAGTTAATGTTGCTTTTGTTTTTTCCCCATCCCCACTCACCCCCAAACAGTTGCCGTTTAAGTACACATGGCAGGATCTGAAGGACCGCTTCAAGATGATTGGTAGGTTTGCAATTTGCTTGGCTGTATGTTTGAGGGGTGTTGCCCTGATATAAATATTACTGGAGAATGTTGTGTGGGAAAAACATTTCAATGAATAAGGCCAAAAACCAAGAAGTCTCCGGTTTCTGGTCATTGGTCGCTTCAAAAATAAAATTTTTCCCGGCAATCTTTTTTTTTTTTTTTCCTTTTTTTTTTTCCAAAAAAGGGAAATGTGTGATACATTGTATACACGGGGACCGAATTTCCCATATACAAAGTACGGTGGCTAAGAGAGGCCTCGCAAATTGGGCGAACGTTCATACCCCTATGTGGAAAAGTCATTTAAAGCACAGCATGGCAGAATTCCAATCGATCCAGCAATTTTGGCACAAAGAAAAAAGCAAATTAAAAATGCCGACGCGTGGGTCGACTTTTTTGGGACTAATGCATATTAGTTAATAATCTGAAGGAGAAAATGATCACAGTTCGACATTAAAATTACTCGGTGCGGTATCAAGCATCCCTTGAAATCTTTCTGTCGGATGTGCTTTCGTTTTTAGTGTTAAAAATAGTCAAATAATTTCATAACTGAATTTTCGACATCATGAGTCCAAAATAAGCAAAATAACATGACAAAATAAGCTTAACCTTTCACAGGTTTGGTTTTGATACATATTTTATCAAACGTGGATGAATTTAATGGGGCAGTATCGTCACAATCAACAGGGCATGGAATCGGAGTGCTAGTTTTAGATTTAACTCGGTGACTGAAAATAATGCCCCACATGATAAGGTCATATTAGCGTTGCTGCCGCATAAACAAGCCAGTAATTTTCAGTCGCTGTGTTCATCTTGAATTGGGACACCGATTTCCATGCCCTGTTGAAAGTCTGCTCTGATCGTGACGATACTGTCCCTTTAATATATATATATATATCACATTTATACAGCGCTTAATACAGACGTTTTACACAATTTGCATATTAAAGGGGAATTTTTAAGAAAGATTTGAATGAGTCAAGATCCAGAGATTGTTACAGAGTGTCCGTACGGCCACTGCAAATGCTCGTTGGCTGTAGCGGGTGGGTACATGGCCCAGTTTGCTAGCTGAAGGTGCAGTGTAGAGGTAGATCTTAGGTTAATGGACGAGGTTGTGGCTTTTGAGGAGATGAGGACAGACCTTTTACCAAAAAGTGTTATACTGCCTTTAACCCTCGTACTATAGCTGTACTTAATAGTGGGAAGTAGCTATAGAGGTCAAAGCCAGTCAACTGCCTGTTTTGACTGTTGACCCAAATGTGCACACAGGGGCATTTTTGACTGGTTTTTACTGTCATTTTGACCACCCTCAACAATACCAGACAATGCTTTTTACCAGTTAAAAACGGTCGACTCATTTTGACCTGTAAATGTACTTACCACACGTAAGGTTTAACAGTGTTTGACTTTTAAGTGCACGAGAGATGTACCTTGGCAAGTATAGCAACATTTTGACTGATTTTGACACTTGTAGTAATAGTAGGGGGGGTGTTAATTGTCCATGAGTTGTACTTCAGTTTGATATTTTCTGCAATGAAATGTAGCGATGCATTGTAGCAGAATTCTATCTCTTAACAGATACAAATATTCGACTCTCAAAGTGTTTTGCCTCGAATAAATATTTCTTTCTCAATTCTTAACAGGCCCAGTCCAATTCGCAGAGATCAAGACCCATGCAGAGAGTGGAAGATCCAAAGGATTTGGTACAGTCAGGTTTCAGAACCCTGAAGATGCCCAGAAGGCTATCCGTATCCTTTGACATCTAGTTCATTTCCTATGATAATGCAACTTAAAATGGACAATATCGTCACGATCGACGGGGCATGGAGTGCTGGTTTTAGATCAACTCAGTGACTGCAGATAATACCCCACATGATAAGGTCATGTTACCGTTTCTGCTGCGTAAATGAGCCAGTAATTTTTCATTCACCGTGTTCATCTTAAACTAGGACACTGATTCCATGCCCTGTTGAATGTCTTGCTCAGTGTGATGATATTGTCCGTTTGAAGGGAAGGTACAACATTGGTAATTACCAGATTTTGAAATAAACAAATTATTATCAATCAATACACGTATCAATCATCCCGAGGAATCATTTCGCCTGAAGTGCTTTCATCTTAGAGAAAACAGGCATTGTTATGTCAAATTATTTATGTAAAACATACAACGGGCATGATATTCTTCCTACTTTTGTAGGAAATCCTACCTTGTGATTTTGAAATTCCTACCATGAAACCGGGTTCTGACTAACTTCAGACCATGGATACTTTCCTTGTGTGTCATTTTTATTGTAAATACCAAGATAAAAAAACGGTTTCCTTGCTATACATGGCTATAGAGGTAAACCGCTATAGGCTAGTATATGACATAAAACACAATAAAGGGGGCCACTTTGCATCCGTCACGTTAGCAGTTTTTCAAATGGTTATTATTTATTTTTAAGTACCTGAAACCGACCAAAAAGTGTTTCAACATGTGAATGGACATGCAGGCTTATACTAGAACTAATTTGAGTTGATTTATTTTATTTTTTTATTTATTTTTTTACCCTAAAATTTCCATAAAAATTGGACGGAAAAAGTTACCTCACTTTTCCGTCCATTTGTTGATGGAAATTTTAGGGTAATTAAAAAAATAATAGTAATAATCAACTCAAATTATCTTTAGGATAAGCATGCATGTCTATTCAAATGTTGAATTTCTTTTTGGGTGGTTTCAGATATTAAAAACAAAATTACAACCATTAGAAAAACTGCTAACATGACGGTAGGAAAGTGGCCCCCTTTATTGTGTTTTATGTCATATGCCTAATGATAATGGCAGACATTTTTCCTACGTTTTCACTTTCTCATATCATCCCTGCATACAAAACATAGAGTACCTATTGTGATTAAACTTTCACAGGTTAATTTAACGATATCTTTGAGGTGCTGTCTCTTTTATGGAAAGTGAAATAATTTTCCAGTTCAAATTTAGAGTAAGATTACTTTTTTTCTAAATTCTGAATGAATATGGTTTCAATCCAGGTAACTTTATGTCGACGACTGTTTGCCTTAACTAATTTTTCTCCCCTTCTTCAGGAGAGATGAGTGGCTGTCGTCTGGAAGGCCGTGATATTGAAGTAACGCTTGACTACGCCTAGGGGTGGTTTCTGTCTCCCTGCCCTGCCCACCCCCTCTGGGTTCATGAGCAGTGTCCTGCAGTTGTCTTTGTTGTTTCCAGTCGCACAGCCATTCAGTTTCCTACAATTCCTTCAACTGAATCCAGTTTTGTTTTTTTTGGTTGAGATTTTTCGTCAAAGATGAAGTTCTGCTCTTGTTAAAAACCAATATGCTCTCGATTGTTTTCATGATTGCGTGATTCGGGGATGTTTTTTATTATAAATTTGGATTTCATTGTCACAGAAGAGGGGTTATCTCGGATATGGGTGTGATTTTTTTTATTTTTTTTTATATTTTCCCCTGTTGTACAAAGTCATCTGGTGTGATGATGCTGTGTGCTTTGGGAATCAATTTGTCGAGATCAATATTTGGTTATACAAAGTTTTTGAGGTCACAGAAGTTGGAGAGCAGATTTTTTCTTTGGTCGGTGTTTGCACTGAGTAATAAACAGTTTGTTCCAAATTTCACACCACAATTTGACACTATTGCGTGACATGGATTAGTAATATTTTCAAGTTCTGTCAAGGAACGTCGCTAAGACTTTATAGATAATGTTGGCATGAGGCTTCACATATTTTCGTTTGGAGATCAAATAATTGCCTGTGAGGATGAGCGATTATGTGTATTCGTTGAGTGTTTTTTTTTAGCTTAGAAGAAAGAATGGATTTCCAATTGTATTTTAATGTAAAGACAATTTGATTGGTTTTAATCTTTTGCTCATGGGGTTGTATCTGTTTGAGATTGCAACACGACCGAAAAGCTTTGATTTTGCTCTCTGAGGTTAAAGAGTTATTTTGTTGTCTTGAAGAACCCATTGAATCTGCGGTGTTGAGTTGGCATGATTACCAACAGTCACCTGCTAAATGAGTCAGTCGTGACTCACTGCCATTTTTCTTCTTTTTTTTTTAGATTTAAAATGTTTCAGCACATGGCTGTCGGACTTGAACGTAATTTTTGTTGATTTTTCATTTTTTGCTCAAATACAAAATCTGTGCTGGGATTATGGTTAATCATTTGATTTGAGTCCTACAAAAATCACGGTTATCAGGTTCGTGTTTTGTTTTTTTGTATCCCAAATTTTTGTTTTGAAACAGCTGTGGTACTGTTGCAGTCGATGTTGTTAGCTTGCCTTGAATGAAATGAATGTATCAAATCGTGTTTTCTTAAGAATAAATCATATCGCATGTTGTGGTTTGATAAGAACTGTAAATTTGTTAGGGAATCTAATCAATAATTCCAATGTGAGGTTTCTGAAGTGGACTTGGGTAAAATTCCGAGCACTGTAATTTTTTTCCCCACAAATATGAAGTGTACTCCTGTATATAAAATAGTTCTGCTAGATATCTGCTGTAATTCAGGATCATTGTCGGTAGCGTTTATTAGACAGAGATCACAACACTCGGTTTATTTTTGAAAATGTTAAAAGATTTTGTAACCGATGTAGTAAGCAGAATGGGATAGATTTGCTTGTTGAGAGACAGCTATTGTGCACGTTTGGAGAGCATTTTCATCTAAATCCTAATTGTATACAGTAGTTTGGGTAATAATTAGGGTTTCATGACAGTGCAGTCGTTTTTAAGAGAAGTTTTTTCTGCACAGGATGAGTATGCTTGTATCAGTGTGTATATGGACAGTTTACAGATCGAGAAACACATCACACGTGTCTGCAGTGAGTCCCAGAAACCGCATCATGAAGTGTATTTGCTCATGGATGATACAGATGATTTAGTCCTGGGTTTCACGGCTAATCGGCACGTCTACTGAAAAAAGTGAACGTCATCGGGCGTCTGTTGATGCAAGGATTCAAAACGGCTCTCGGAAATTCCCCTCGAGGAAACTTTGAACTGGATAAACCAGTGGGTGTTCACCCACCCGAGTAAATAAACGCATCAATGAAAGACGAAGCCCGTTGTTCTAGTTCTGGTGTTCGGAAAACAACTTAAGTTCAATGGCGACATCTTCTCCAAAGGACGGAACTCGTCAACAAAACCTGTATGAAATCATTTTGTTTGTATTTTGTTCTGAAAGCATCCTCGGTGAAGGGGGTTCATCTTCGGCATCTGGAGTAAGCTTTAAAGATATCCGATTGTCTGACACTGTGTGACAAGTGCTGGAATGTACTGAAAGCAAAGTTGATGATAAATTGTCTTTTGAGTTTGGTCATCGCACGGCCGGTTTCAAATCGAAGTGTGTTTTTTTATTTTTTTATCCAAGAATTGGGCAAATGAAGCACATTTAAATAATTTGTACATGTCAATTTTGCTCGTTTCTGTGACTGACATCGAGTTTTGGTGGTCGCCGAGCTTTGAAAGCCGACACGCAGCAGGTGCAACATCAACTTTGCTTTTTTTTGTTTGTTTTTTCCCGATTTGTGAAAACGAAAACCCAATATTTGGAATGAAGCTGTGCTTATATTCATGAATTTGTATATTAATAGTATATCACAATTTCAATGATTATGTGGAGAATCCCCAACCATGTCTCAGCAGGTCTTAGTATTAGACTGTCGTGTCAATTAAACAGTAGCATGTGTAACGAACCATTGTCTTGTAGGGTTTTTAATTCTATAAAGTCGATATTACTTTGTATGTTAGCTTTTATGCAATGTGTTTATGAGGTGGGCTCTTGAAAACTGATGTCTTGGAGAGTTGATGGCATTAGAGGTTGTTTAGTTGTTAAGCTCGTAGTAGATTAGTGGAATTAAGCACATTTTTGAGTTCAAATAATAAAAGGATCCCATAATCCGTTTGTAGTTGGAAATACCGTGGTTTTGGTTTCTACTTTGGTTTTTTTTGTTTTTTAGTTTTTTTGTTTTTTTTTTGGACGAGATGAACTTTTGTTACGACAGCAGTAGTCGGACAGATTTTCCCGTTGGAATGATCGCAACATGTCGGGATATTGCGACATGATGAGGTATGAATCGAAGCTTGGAAAGAAAAAGTGTCCACAAATTAAAATTTTTTGTGTCGGTAAGATCATCCTGGTCGGTATCAGAGTCCGACAGCTTCTGAGTTTTTTTTTCTTCTGAATTCTGGATTTTATATTCCGCAACACTTGTGATCAAGAAAAAGAGAAAAGTTCTTTAAAAAATGCACAATATTCTGCAACATGTAAAAACTCTTCCATGGAGGCAACAGAAATGGAATATAAGAATTTAAAAAAAAATGATTTTGCTGTTTGTAAATTTCTGAAAGCTTTGATGACATGCGCCATGAAGCAACATTACAATCATTCTTGGCCGAGACGTTAATTGAGGCTTATGTCGATACTTTGGGATGAAAGGTTGTGTTGACCGCTGGCCGGATATATTGAACTCGGTTTCATAAAGCAAGTATTCATTGTTCAGTGGGAACCTTATTAGACTTTAAAACCAGTCGGAGGTTTCAACGTGTTCATATATTTGGTGATGGTATTTAATTTGCAAGGCTGGGTTCTCTAAATTCAAAATCAATTTCAGATATGACCAGATATGTTGAACAGGGTTTCCAAAATTCCGGACTTCATTTTCTGTGAATGCATTATTAGACATTGAAACGGCGTTCCACCTTACCGGTCAAATACAGAGTCAGATGTTTCATGTATATTCAATGGTGGTTGTAATTTGCAAGGCTGGGTTCTCTAATCCAAAATGGTTTTCAGACATGACCATATACATTGTATGTTGAACAGAGTTTCAAAAAGTAAGTAATCATGTTCTGTGAACATTTGGTGAAGGTTTTTAATTTGCAAAGCTGAGTTCTCTAAATTCAAAATCAATTTCAGATATGACCAGATATGTTGAACAGGGTTTCCAAAATGCCGGACTTCATTTTCTGTGAATGCATTATTAGACATTGAAACGGCATTCCCACCTTACCGGTCAAATACAGAGTCAGATGTTTCAATGTTTCATGTATATTCAATGGTGGTTGTAATTTGCAAGGCTGGGTTCTCTAATCCAAACTGGTTTTCAGACATGACCATATACATTGTATGTTGAACAGAGTTTCAAAAAGTAAGTAATCACGTTCTGTGAACACATTATTAGACATTTGAACTGCAGAAACAGCATCCCACCACACTGGCCGAATACCGAGTCTGAGGTTTCAGCACGTTCATAATATTCGGTGATTGTTTTAATTTGCAAGGCTGGTTTCTCACAGAACTGAATTCTGTGAACACATTGCGAGAGACATGAAAACGGCACACACAGCATCCCACTATACCGGGCAAATATGTCGAGACAGAGGCTTCAACGTGTTCAAATATTTGGTGTTGTTTTTAACTTGCAAAGCTGGTTTCTCTAACGCAAAATTTCATTGTGTCGCACACCCTTCCGCTGTATTGATGGGGTTCGTAGAATCGAATCTATGAGCAGACATGCTGCTGTCTAATTATGCTCTTTAGATCATACTAATTTTTTTCCCCCTCTTGTGTCTTCCTGTGTTGTTCGATCAGTTTGTATGCGTGTATGAATTGACGCCATTTTGATACTGTTCTGCATAAAGTTGACTATATAATAAGCAGGTCTCGAGTACAACCATTGGCTGGCTGTTTGTGAATGCTTGCTGTAGTCTCCCAAGCAAAAGTCATCAAAAAGTACAAATTCAGAATCTTAGAACAGTCGGCTAGTTGGAAATTGTACTTTTCCGAACAAAATAACAAATTATTGATGTTCTGTACCCTGACACAAGAGTGTGTGTCAGTTATAACTTAAACAAGAAGAAATTCCAAACTTTTTAATTTCGAGTCTGGCGGCTAATTGAAAAATGAACTGTGCAAGCAAACTAAAAAGGTAATTGAGGTTAAGAACGCTGACTTACAAGAGAGTGCGTGTTGATTATTGGACATTTACAAAATGAAAACGGTTTGTCATTTTCTTGTGGAATTTCTAGCAACAGGCAGAGTTGATCTGAAATAATATGTACATGTATGTTTGATTTCTGTGTTGTTGATTCATGTGTTAACTCAGAATTGGGGAGGCACATTTGCAGAGATCTCGAAGAGGTTTTGCAAGAGGTGGTGTGTATTGGTGAGAAACTAGATGACAATGATCTATTGTGGGAATTCTGTTGGGGACATCGTGTTTTGACCATAAAACAAAAAAGCAAGTCAGTGTGAAATTTCATCTGTGTTGGGTCAAGATATAAAATGAAACTTATTTTGGATGCGGATATGAATTTTTTTTTCTTTTTTCTGCCGAATGAAAGAGCCAGTTGTATCATCCCAGGTTTATGAAAATGTGAAAATGTCCACAAAAGAATGGCTGGATGTGACTTTGGATGCTAAACAATGGTGCCTTGTTGCTGTTACTTAATTGCTCAAATGCCAGCCTGTTTCTTATGAGCTGTTTCTGGAATTTGAATCGAAAAGGGGAATGGGTGAAATGCCAATCCACGAATCAACGACAGTCACAACAGTGTTGAATTTCTTTAGAATACTTTGTGGAATTTATCCTTTTCGGGGAGGAAAAATATGAAAGCTATTATAAATTCAGTTCTGTCAAAGCAGTGAAATGAAAGACTTTTGAATGAATCGGGCATGTCTTGTGAAGATGATTCGGAATCTGAACCAAAAATGTTTTGTTCAGCTTGTAGGTGGGTGCATAATCTATATCTCTGTTTATGGGCAGTTTGTCTGATAATGCACGGTCCACAGCACCTCTCCTCACTCGGTTAATGCCCAGACCGGTTTGTTGAGGCAAAATCAGAGGCCAGAAGCAATGCTGTTTGTGTTCGAGAGTTTTCTCACTTGGAAGAAATTGAACTCCTTCGCATCACTTATCACGTTTATCAAATGGCTCATTCTGTCGAAATATCAAGGGATTTCATCAAGGAAGGGAATGAAAAACCAAAACGTGTGCACTATCACCGACTGGCTTTGTGTCTTACACTTTTTGAGAGGTCAAGGGTCAAAGAGCGGTAGGTTGTTACTAAGGAAACCGAATGTTGTTTACTAAAATCCAGCACCACTTGCTTCAGGAGTCGTTGAGTGACGTAGCTGTATTTGTGTGTGCTGGTAAGTATCTTTTCTTTTTTCTTTTTTTTAATTTTTAGTGTCTGAAATTTACAATGAACTAGTGGGAATTAGAAAGAGGATCATGAATGTTGTGTTAATGGGATACTTCTGAGATGCTGGTGGTAGTAGACTTGTTCTTGTATGCGCACTTCATCTAGAATCTCATAAGTCTCCCATTAGACATGAATTGGGTTAAGACTACTATGTAAAAAGACTTGCCCTAATAAAGGGACATCGTCACCGTTTTCTCGTTCGTGACTTGAGGTATTAAGCTGAAACTTTCTCAGGTTGGATTTTGAATGTTTATCAGTTCATGCACGGTACGTATTGCGACCCTATTTTCATACATTTTTAACCAGTTCAATTAATAACATTTATAGCCACTGCGTTTTTTTAATATCTTGCCTTTAGAATTGTTGTACAGTATGGAATATGCATTGAATAAACCAGATCTTTTTTTATTAAACAACCTTGTGTTTTTCAAAGTTCTTATTGGCATTTTAGCATGATGGCCTCTTAAAGAGGGGAGGGGCACATGATTGGAAAGGGTGGGTGGTAGGGGAAAGATATGCAGTATGAAGTCGAGCCATTACCATTTTTAAAAACAGAAAATTGTTTGACTGATCACAAGCTAGCAGTGAAATATGGCAGGTTTAACAGAAGGCATGGCAAAATGCTGGAAGGCCAAGCTCCCCTTGGTTCTGCATACAAAGATATTGATGGACGAGATAAAAAAAATAAAAATAAAACCTTTGTCTATCAAGTTGAAGGGGCATTATGCATGTACATGTATAAAGTCAATGGACAGCCCATTTGTCAGCAGAAAGGAAATTGTATGGGTCATTACACCTTAAAAGGCAATTCGTCTGAACGGACACCAGATGGCCCATTCATGTTGGCCAGCCCGTTTGTCCGACATCTGCTGGACTATGACACAGTGACAATAGTCCATTATTCATGCATCCCAACAGCTATCCGATCCGGATCCTCCGTCATAGTTTAATCAATCCAATCCAACTGCCTATTCAGCTACGAATTCAGGGTCACGAAAAAAGATACAATCATAGATTTTTTTTGAAAATGTTACTATATTTTGATAAACTGTGTACATAACTACATCTTAATAGTGAACATTATATTATGGGTTAGTCAAGCACACACTAGATAGGTCCGAGTACATGCAGCTTATGCCTATTGTATAGCCAATAATATGACTAGCGTAATTAACAATGGAATCCAATAAATTGTAACAGACTCTTCCTTATATCCCCTACCCCCCCCCCAATTTAAATAAGTTAAAGGGACAGTATCGTCACGATCAGAGCATACTTTCAACAGGGCATGGAATCGGTGTCCTAGTTTAAGATGAACACGGGGACTGAAAATGACTGGTTCATTTATATGCAGCAGCAACGGTAATATAACCTTATGTGGGATATTATTTTCAGTCACCGAGTTAATGTAAAACTAGCACTCCGATTCCATGCACTGTTGATCGTGATGATATTGTCCCTTTAACCCATCAAAATACCTCTTGCTCAATAACAAATATTTCATTAACCTTAACCCCTAGGTATTCTGCCTAGGAACCTTCCTGAATCCTTCAAAATCCATCAGTGCACTTTTGGAAACATGCCCTTATCTTCTATATTCAGCACTTGGCCTGTACTTCTTGCCAGGTAGTAATTTTGTCCCATTTGAAGAGGTGAAAGTACCAGTTTCAAACAGTGCTGAATTTTTCCAAAAAAGTGCCACTTGGAGAATTTGGGGTGGTTAAGCTCAACTTGAGCACAGAATACAGTATTGTCCCCGATGCTTGTCTAGCAGTATCCATCTTAATTTCATTCCCCCAAGATTTGAAAACTAAATAAGTTTTTTATGATCAAGCTGATTGTACATGTACCTTAATTGTAAAATCGATCCAAATATTTTAATATTGGTGACCCAACAAACAACTTTACAATGGCTTTTTTCAAGGTATGAATCTGCTTGAGTGAAATATAATCTTTGAGGTCAACAACATTTTTTGTTCTAAATTTTATCAGTGGCCATCTTGGTTTACCTCCACACATATCTATGAGGATCAAAATAGACTGGTGCCTAGGATATGGTGACCTGCTTTTTATCATGCCTGTACAAGGTCACCATACCATGTCTGCTTGCAATGCAATCTACAAAAGCCTGACTGTATGAGAACAATTTAAGGAATTGATTTTTTTAATGGCGTGGCATATTTATAGGTTTTTCTCTTCAGTACAGTTTACAGAATATTGCAAAAATGTTATCAGTTTCTATAATTAATATTGGTAAGAGAAAAAAAGGAATACAATTTAATGCAATATTTTCATGAAATTCGTTTGTTTTCAACAAAATGGATGGATCAAAATAATGTATATATACATAAGCAAAAAAAAGCATTCAAATAAATATTTCAACAGAACTAAATCAGCCATTTTTCATTAAATTGTACAGAGCAGCCTAAAATAAAATAAAATACGCAAAAAGGGTTATATTAGTCTAAAATATGGATTTTACAAATGTCACAGAAAGAGAAAGACACACATAATTGCACACAAAATTGACAACAAAAATACATACAAATATTAACAGACCAATACACAATAGCAAAAATACAAAATAAACTATGGGAGTTTCTTTTACTGGAATATTTGGTAATGTGGAAGTTTTGCTATAACCATACTTGACCAAAGTGTATATCAACTAAGTCACTGTTAATGCCACACAATTTTCCATCAATGTTTTGCAATCGTAAGGAAGTCATTTCTTTTCAAATTGTTGGAGGTCAAAATAAAACATGGTCTCCGCACGTGTCGCCTCAGACCCGCATGTCAGCATTTTTTGGTTTTCTTTTTTGCTTTGAAACGATGTCCAATTGCAGCCAATATTGCTGGATCAATTGGAATACAACCGTGCTTGTGTTTCAAACAACTTTTTCACATAGGGGTATTAATGTTTGCCCGATTTGTGAGGCCTCTCTTAGCCACCATACTTTGTGTATGGGAAATCTGGTCTGGTTCCAATAACCGTGTCATACATGTATCACGTTTGCACAAAAAAAAACAAAAAAAACGAGTCACAGCACCGATTTTGAAGCCGACTTATGACCAGAAAGGGGACTTTTTTTTTTGGCTCAAGGAAAAGACTACATCAGTATATAAATAATTGCTTATTTCAATTGTCAACATTAACATGTGCAAATGAATTCAACAAAGTTATTGTTTACTGTTTATTAAATGTATTTAAACTTTTGGCATTACTGTATGCTGGAAATAAATAGTCCTTTACTAATTAAGATCAGTGTGTTATAATTCTATGTACAAAATATTGTCTATTAAAAAGAGAAGCAAGCTCATTACGTCAATAAATGCATGGCTTATGAGTTCCCATATAAAAAATAATAACAATAATCTGTTTGGATCATGAACAAAGATGGAGGGATAACATTCGATGTACTTCTTATATGTACCCCCCATCAAAAAGAAGCAAAAAAGACAAACATTATTACAATTATGAAAAGTCTGTCTAAACTGTGAGACTAAAATCTTTTCACTGTCAAACAGTCGGAATCAGTTCAATTATAGTGAAAAGTTTGTGTCTAAAGTTAGATTAAAATATGTTCATTGTCAAGTAGCCCAAATCAGTTCAATATAGTGAAATGTTTTTGTCTATTAATTGTCAGACAAACCTTTTTTCACTGTCAAACGGCCAAAATCAGCTCAATGTGCCAATAACTATTCAAAACAATTCTTATCTAAAAAAAAAAATGTAGCATACACAGTGTCTAATAACCATAACATAAAACACAAGGTGACAAGTGCAATACAAAACATGAAATAGTAAACCATGTATAATCTTGTCATTAACCCTAACCATACTGAACACAAAAAGAATGCAATGCATGTTCAAATCTGTTGGATTTTGTTGCACTCAACATACATATTCACACTTGGACAAATGATGGATGTTGTTGCATTGTGAGCAGGGTGTCTAGCCAGTTATTAAGGGCGGAGGGTTAATTTTTTGTAATTTAAAAAAAAAAGATATTAACTATATAATTATGTGTGATTATTCTTCAAGGATATTTACAGCTGCATATTTCTATTCACAATACATATTTGGTTGGCACTACACACATTACATCATTGCAGGTCAGAGGGTGTTTTCTGTATACATCTCTGGCATTACTGGAGGGAATAAATGCAGTCCTTTGGTGGAACCTCCATGACAATGTCATTTAGGGCCCTCAGGGGGTGTGATTTGACAAAAGTAAACAATCCTGAAAAATGTGTAGCAGACCTGGGTCTCCCTTTGGTCTCGAGGACAAAGCCCCCTGGATGTTTAATTTTGGAGGGTTTATAGTCGCTCCATATCCCAAGAAACTAGAGGATTGGACACAATACAGGCTACATCTTTCTTTCCTTGGTGGCTACTTCTCTTTCAAGACAATTTTGAGGGAGATTTGTAAAAAATCCTGAAATCAGGACAAATCCCGAGAAATCACAGGCCTGATGCTACTGAACACGGAAGTCTGCACTTGTTTACGGTCACCATTTTGGACTTATGGAGTTAAGGCAGAATTATTGCAATATAACCACGATTTTTCACTTGTGGTAACCTGAGGCCATTTTCATTGACCTGCTAGGCATAGAATGTTGCTATAATATAAAGCAATATAAAACAGACTACCAGCCGAAATGCATACATTTTGTATGAAAGTTTGGCTGGTAACTAAAGAAATCCACTAAAGAAATCCACTTAGCAAATTTTTCTGGTAAGCAACTCTATGGAATTGGTACTTGTCTGATGCATGACAACAGATTACTGAAGGACCATATATAGGTTCCCATAGACCAGCTGTGCACACAAAGATGCTTAGCACAAATAGGTTACCAGCCAAATAGATTTGTCATGTATATTGCTGCTGGCTGGTACTCGGCTTTAATTCTGCTTAGCACACATTTTCTAAGCAGAAAATGTCGTGCTTCATCATCAGCTCCTGGAATTGGGCCTTTATGTAGAGTCACTGAAAAGGGCCTCAAGTGTTCAAATAATTGTTACAAATGTTGGCTGTGAATGAATTGCCCAAAGGACTTCATGTATTCGTCACTTGAGATACAGGTGATGCCGGAGATTCCATTAAACAAGCCCCTGGCCGGCAACAATTTACACAATATTAAGGCACACATCTATGGATAATCATCTTCAAGGTTCCGTTCGCAGCTTGACATCAAAGTCGCAGGTGTGGACAACATTTTTAGTAGTTGTCCGTTATATATATTTTTTTTATAAGATTCTGCTGGCGTTCATTTACATGTATCTCTTACAGCTTTGGCAATTTAATGGTTAAAAGTGAACTTTTATTTTATTTGTATACACCTGCATTTAAAGCCAGGATACACTTTTGGGAAAAATGTCTGTAAATGCATCCATACTTTGTTAGAATCGAGAGATATTTATAGTTTGAAAAAAATTTTTTTTAAATAAATAAATAAAAATTAAATCAATTAATCGATATATATATATATATATATATATATATATAAACCTATGGATGCTTCAGCTTATTTCATTGTGTTGTCAGCTTTAATATTTCATTTGTTGTCATTCTAACATGGAAATTTCGTCTCATGAAATTGAAAATTAAGTTGGAGAATTATTTTACTAATTGTTTTGGCTATAGAGTGAAAGAATGCAAGGGATATTTTATAATTATCAACTTGAAACCAGGAGTTGTAACCAAGTAGTTATTTTCAGGACCACTTACATGTTACTACTCAAAAGAGAATGTTTTCACATGGTGTCACCGCAAACAGTCTTTACTTAACGCGTCGGAGGCCGTGTATACACGCAATTTTTTATTTGGACAGCGGATCGGAGAGCGTCTAAACACGCCACAGGATTCTCGGGAATATTTGTATAGATTCCCGGTCGACGAGCCATAAGCATACGGTGGAAGACGCGGTCTCCCCGGTCAGCACCATTGGTCGTGTTTGTGTGGTAAAAATAAACCCACCACGGGGTTCGGAAAAACTTTTTTATTCCCGGTGCGAACTGGTTAATACACAGTAGGATGGACTTTCAGGGAGACCACTTGGACCAACTACAATATGTGACCCGCTCTGGCAAAACCCGAAACTTCTCAGCATTTACCATAATGCGTAACAGCCATGAAAAAGGTCAAAAACTGACCCCAGGGACCAGTTTTCATGTGACCATATAGAGTTAGAGCATTTTCTCTTGATTTTGATAGAAAAATCCTGAAACGTTGTTGGGAACATTGTTAATTTTCACGATAAATTTGGGAGGTCACTCCGAAAAGTTGGGTCCAAGTTTAGGGTTTTGCCAGAGCCAGTCACATATAGACCTTTATCTCGCTGTGGCCATCTTTGATTGGTTCCCTGTTCACAAGTACAATTATAGCACTAACTATCATTGCATATCAAGGACCAGACTATTTGTTCCTTTCCAGCCTCTGTTTGGTCACATGATGTGTTTGTATTGAAGAAAATCAAGATGGTTGTGCAGTGATAAAGATCTATAGCTTGGCATGGTCTTTAATACGTAATGTTATACACCAAGTAATTGTGATCAGTCATGGGTTTTCTGTTACATTACCAATAGTGTACGATGGCTTTAACTGACTTTAACTATATACAGCAAGCTGGTTCTTGGCTAAAATGTCAACCAGGTACTGTTGTACTTACCCTATAAATTCCAGTTTTTTTGTACATCTACAGTTCCGGACATGTAAGTCCTAAAAAATAAATTTGCCTACTCTATAGTCACAGCACAGATAGGCGTGAACTCTAAATATTAACAAAAATAAGTTATCTTTATAGGGGAAATTAAATTGTCCTGCCCTCTCGGGAGGGGTTGTAATGTTTGAGGGTTGCAGCCCATCAAATGTTCAAGGATGTTAAACCCTCACAAACCCCCCCCCCCCCCCACCAAGAACCCTGCATGTACTCCTACAATAGTTACAAGAGAGTGACGTCCTGTGTGTTCATAATATCATAGAACTGCTTAGCATACAAATATTGCTTACCAGAACAATTTGAACATTTGATTAGATTTTTACCCAACATTGAGGATTTTAACGAAGCACTGTGCACTCGGGTGCTTTCCGAGTATCTGCGGACAAAAATTACTCCACAAAAACTGCCCCCTTTAGCGTGATGGGGGTGCGATCGTATCCCTACAGTATCTGTGCCATGTCTTGGTGTAAGCCTGCCAGTTGCTGGACTAAGTTGCCTAGTTGTAGGTGAAGTTGTTGGGCCTGGTTGGAGTCTTTCTTCCTTCCTTTCTGCTCTTTTGACAGGCCTTCTTCCAGCTCTATGACCCGTTTCTGGAGGGTGGCCTGCGCCTCTCGCAAATCCTGAAAGACATTGGTAGAAAAAAATAAAATAAATCTAAGAAAACACTGATGCTTATACTTATAATCAAAATTTCATCCTGAAAAATAAATAGGACAAAGCCCCCTGAACCTCCTGGATGTTTAATTTTGGAGGATTTCTACGGACTCTCCACAACCCCCCACCCCCACAAACAAGAAACTAGAGGTTTGGACTCAATACAGGCTACTTCGTTATTTCCTTGAAGGCTACTTCTCTTCTTTCAAGACAATTTTGAGAGATTTGTAAAAAAAATCCTGAAATCGGGGCAAATCCCGAGAAATCACAAGCCTGAGTTAAAGAATGTTGATTAAAGGTAGAATGATGGAGACGGTGTATTCTGAGTTCACTGTCTCTGTACATAGAATAGTAAACGTTTGTCAAGTGGACAAGAAATGCAAGAGAATAGAGTGGAAAGCAATTTTAAAGTGACCAAAGTTCATTTCTTGTTATAATAGTACAGTACTTCATTTTCATCCCCAAAGCACAGAAATATTTTATCTTACACCTGCTGTACATGTATGTGTTTTGGAAGTTGTGAAATGGCAGTAAATGCAAATGAACTAATGAAATACTCCAATCAGTCACAAACAAGTCGTCTCTTTACCTGCAATTCTTGTCGGAGTTTCTTGCCCTCTTCTTCCGATTCCGATACCTCTTGTAGTCTCCTAGACAACTCCTCCACCTCCTGAAATGAAATATAACAAATTGTCTTCAAAATAGTCTTAAAGGGAAGGGGTGCCATGACCAAGCGGTTTAGTTCATCGGATTTGTGTTCTGATGGCCGAGTTGTCAGAATGTGGGTTCGAATCCTGGCCGCGACCGTGGTACATGTGTCCTAGAGCAAGATGCTTTACTGTACATTGATTCCCTTCACCCAGGAGTATAAATGGGTACCTGTGAGGGTAGAGGTTGATATTGTGTTTCGAAAAAGCTCCTGAAGCGCTATGGTAGTGCAGTTGGGGCTATATAATAATAATAATAATAATCATGTGGACTTATATAGTGCACGTATCCACCAAACTGGTGCTCAAGGCGCATTATATTATTACCCCTGCACATCAGGCGCATAAATCATTCCTGAAACCATCTCAGCTCCCTGGAGAGTATACAGCTCAATTGCTGCCATTACAGCATATAGGGCTAATCAAACACAACAACCAACTCTGCCCTCACAGGTACCCATTTACCCCTGGGGTGGAGAGAAGCAATTATGGTAAAGTGTCTTGCTCAAGGACACAAGCACCATGGTCGCCGTTGGGATTTGAACCCACATTCTGACGACTCAGCCATCACACAAATCCGATGCACTAAACCGCTCGACCACAGCAATCCATAAAAAAAGTGAGTCATGACCAAAGAGCAATGGGGAGGAATATCCCATCTCCTAGGTCATAGAGAGCTGAGGAAGATTACAGGAATGATATTGGCCCAATGACCAGGGGCAATAAGTAAAGTGCCTCAGAATAGGAAACTAGACAGATGGCACTCTATAAATACATTGTTATTACTAAGATTAGTAATTACCAGATTATAAAATTAACCCTAACCACCCCATATCCTCCAAAATCCTCCAAGGGGCACTTTTTTGGAAAAATCCAGCACTATTGCAAACTGGCACTTTCACCTCTTCAAATGGGACAAAATTACTACCTGGCAAGAAGTACAGGCCATAAGTGCTGAATATGAAAGATCAACGAAAATGCATGGTGCATTTTGAAGATGAGGGCATGTTTCCAAAAGTGCACTGGATGGATGTTGGAGGATTCAGGAAGGTTCCTAGCCAGAATACCTAGGGAGTTAAGGGTTAAAGAAGGTTCCTAGCCAGAATACCTATAGGGAGTTAGGGTTCAGGAAGGTTCCTAGCCAGAATACCTAGGGGGGTTAGGGTTAATGAATTCTAAAGACTTTTTTGGTGTAAAGTTGGCATTCGCATTAATCATCCTGAAAATGTATCCATTTGAAGTGCTGTCATCTTTTAATAGAGAAAACAGACATTCTTTAATTGGATTTACAAAAAAAGTTGCCGTCTGGCGAGTAAAACATCTGAAAAACACAAAGCAGAATGCAATGTGATACCGTTGGCATTCTTCAACAGCATAAATGCACAAAATAAAATTTCTTGAGAATTTCGGTGACAAACTGTATTCAAATTCCACGTTAGAATGAATGTGAAGTTTGTGTTAGCCGATGGAAAGTTCCGAATGCAATGCCTTGTTACTGACAAAACGTAATGAGCTGAAACTTCCACGGGTTAGTTGTTTTAAAAAAAAAATACATATCAGGGATTTGATTTGACAAAAGTAACAAATCCTGAAAAATGGAATATCGGACCTGTGTCTCCCTTTGGTCTAGTGGACAAAGCCCCCCTGAACCTCCCGGATGTTTAATTTTGGAGGATTTACAGACTCTCCACATCCCCACAAACAAGAAACTAGAGGTTTGGACACAATACAGGCTACTTCTTTCCAAGGTGGCAGCCAGGATATAGAAATCGGGTGTCCAATTTTGCTGGAAATTTCAAAACAGGGTGTCCAAATTGTTCACTTACCAAAACAAACATTTACATGTAAAAGTGAAACAGGGTGTCCAAAAGACACCCAGACACCCATCTGACTATGCTTCTTTCTTTCCTCGGCGTAAAACTCACCTGTGATTTATCCTTGTGAGCCACAGTGAGTGATTGTACCTTCTCTTCCAATTCCTTCACTCTGCTGTCCTGACTTCCGGCTTGGCTTTGAGGTGCCATGCTCTGGGCGTCCTGGGGGACTTCTTGTAACTAAAGATGAGGCAAAATAGGGAGATAAATATTGAAACACTTTTAAGAATCTAACAATTGATGGGTTTCGAGATTGACAAATTGCTGCTATAGTCTTAGAAACAATTTTTGGCCAACATAAATAGTGATGTTGTATTTTTGCTATTGTTTAACCCTCCTACACATAGAGGCCACTGTAAACCACTAAATGTCCAATGTGTTGTACACACATTGTTTGTGCATATAAGCCACACTGACCCTTTGAAGTAATCTCCAATGTACATGCATACAAAGACACATGTGTGGACCTTATTTTCAGCAGGTTATACTGTAAACAAACTCCCAATAATAAATCACCATCAGCTACTAAACCATACCAAGCCTCCATCCATTGGGATTTTCAGCAGTTATTTTGTAAACACAGACTCTCCATAGTAACCTACATGTACCACCAACCACTGAGTCTGGAAGAAAGTAATATGCCCCGCAATATGTCAATCACAAACCACTAAAACCAACAGACATATGAGGCATTATGTTACTATGCAGTATAGCTATGAGGAGCCACTGCCTACCATAGCAATGGCTTGTATGGAGTGGCCTGAATGGGTTGTTTAAAAAATTTCACTGATTGTAGGAGGGTTAATTGAAAAATCACCCCTAAAAAGGCTTTAAAAACACCACTTGATCTCCCCAACTGGATTCTGGGAATGAAAAAGACTGATCTGTCAAAACTGGAGTGCAGGTTTCATTCAGTTCCTTTGATGGTCAGTCAGGTATGTTGGAGTGCAGGCATTCAGACAATGGTACACGCGCAGCAAGATCATTTGACCATATGGGCAATTGCACGGTTACTCATGTTAACATTTCTGAGGTATTGGGCCCACTCTTAATGCCATAATTTCCTTACTTATATATTTCACTCATCAACCTTTTCACAGTAGTTACATTATATCAAAGCCTTAACCAGTTGACGTCGGGAATATTTATTTTTTTCCGGTCCCCCGTGCGGGTTTATTTTCAGTGAAAAATCTGAAAAAATTTCTAGCCATTAATAATTTTTTTTGTCAATGAAACTAAGTTCGGACACCCAAATAAACACCTTTACTCATTGACATTTTGAGAATTAAATGGCTAGTTTTTTAATTACGGTTGTGTTTGTTCAGCACAATTAGACCGTTGGCAAGCCCCGATGCAACGGCCTATTAGCGACCAGCGCCCGGTCGAAAAGATGGCATACCTGGAGAGAGATCGAATGTCTCGTAAACAATGGATATAAATCCCTCTTTACAAATCCCTGGCTGGTACGTCAAAGGAACAGGTCTTGGATAAAGGGATTAGGTAAAAATCAACGAAAAGAGTGAACTCGTTCAGTATTTGCAGTGCATTTTGTCCGGGGCCACCGAACCGTGACCCCATGGACTACGAGAAACGATTGCGTGTATACAAGTCAGCCGCCACGACGGCACGCCACATGTGGCGTGTTGACAAGTCTCCCGGTGACACACACAAAAATCGGAATACGTGTTTAGACGCTCTCCGATCCGCTGTCCAAAAAAAATTGCGTGTATACACGGCCTCCGAAGCGAACTGGTTAATCAGCACGAAAAAATAATTTCAGGAATTTGTAACAAAAATAAGCTGGTCACTCACATTACATTTTCCGAACATGCATAAAATGTCACGTTTTCTCGTAAAGTTCTGAAATTATTATTTTGTGCTGAGAAGGTCTGGGTAAAATGCAACTTCTGTGAAAAACAACTGATGAGCGAAATATAATTTATGGCATTAAGAGTGGGGCCCAAAACTTCAAAAATGTAATGTGAGTCACCATGGAATTGCCCAACCACACTGCCTTCAAATCACATTTTAGCTTTGTCTACCTTCAGTTTCAGTCTGTTATTCTCATCCTTGTACGCCACTAGTTGTTTCTTCCATTCTTCCACGTTGGATGTACTCTCCTGTAACGCTGTCGTCAGCCTGGCGTTATTGTTCTTCAACGTCTGCAGTTCAAGCTCCCATTTCTTTGCGTTGTTAGAGCTGCAAGATTCAAAGAAATAGATATGAATGGATCCAGGCCCTATTTCAAAGCCTGCTTATAACCCTAACTCCCTAGTCCCATTTGCTTACACATAACCTGAATCCTCCAAAATCCTTCAGTAGTAAAGCAAGCACATGACATGTATGCACACATGTGTTTCTAATCTGTGATACATGTATGTGGCCAGGGACCCTCCCTGCATGCATGGAGCAATAAACAGTATCCACTGACCCAAGCACCGACCTTACAATCACTACAACAAACATGGATGTACATGTACCATGGAAAGGCAAGTATGCCTAATAACCTCAATCCTCCAAAATCCTTCACTTTCACAAAGAGCATGTAGCATGTAACCTCAATTCTTCAAAATCCTTCACTTTTAAATAGCCAAGAGGATTTTGGAGGATGCCTTCATTACCCTTTGTTCATTTCATTACATTAACCCTCCTACTACTACAAGGGTCAAAATCAGTCAAAATATCGATATACTTGCCAAGGTATATCTATTGCACTTAAAAGTCAAACACTGTCAAACCTTACATGTACTAAGTACATTTACAGTTCAAAATGGGTCGACCATTTTTTTACTGGTAAAAACATAACGTGTTCAGGGTGGTCAAAATGACAGTAAAAACCAGGCAAGAAGTACATGCCATAAGTGCTGAATATGAAAGATCAACGAAAATGCATAGTGCATTCTGAAGATGAGGGCATGTTTCCAAAAGTGCACTGATGGATTTTCGAGGATTCAGGAAGGTTCCTAGCCAGAATACATAGGGGGGTAGGGTTAACAACACAAATAGAATAATAAAAAGAGAAGAATCGAGGACACATCAGATTTTAAAAAGTGGGTTTCGGTAACCCGAACCAGTAAAAAGGAACTGGTATTGAACTCCATGGTCTGTTACCTGCGAACCAGGGTACCCGGGTACCCATCCCAGGCCTAGCTTAACATGGTTTCTTGTGTTACAAATCACCATTTTCTGCTTACAGGGTTAGCGCAGAATTGTTGCAATAACCGTGTTGCCCTGTACAACAAACCTTCAAATCATAATAATAATAATAATGTGTGGACTTATATAGCGCACGTATCCACCAACTGAGTGGTGCTCAAGGCGCATTATATTATTACCCCTGCTCATAAGGCTCATAAATCATTCCTGAAACCATCTCAGCTCCCTGGGGAGTATACAGCTCAATTGCTGCCATTACAGCGCATATAGGGCTAATCAACCAACTCTGCCCTCACAGGTACCCATTTAATCCCTGGGTGGAGAGAAGCAATTATGGTTAAGTGTCTTGCTCAAGGACACAAGTGTCACGGCCGGGATTCGAACCCACATTCTGCTGCTAACACCAGAACTTGAGTCCGGTAAGCTAGACCACTCGGCCACGACACTCCATGGGAAAATTGTATCTGACAAAACCATAAGGAAAACCCTACTACCATGCAAATGCAGATTATGATGTATTTCAAATAAACTCACTCGTGTAGTGAGTTCCGAGTCATAACAATTCTGGTATTAAGCTCCACTTTCTTTCAAAGATTAGCCCTAACCTTCACAAATCCTCCAAAATCCTCTTTGCTAAAGTGAAGGATTTTGAAGGATTGAGGTTACATGCTACATGCTCTTTGCTAAAGTGAAGGATTTTGAAGGATTGAGGTTATTAGGCATACTTGCCTTTCCATGGTACATGTGCATCCATGTTTATTGTAGTGATTGCAAGGTCAGTGCTTGGGTCAGTGGACACTGTTTATTGCTCCACGCATGCAGGAGGGTCCCTGGCCATGTACATGTATCACAGATTAGAAACACATGTGTGCATACATGTCATATGCTTGCTTTATACTCCTGAAGGATTTCGGAGGATTCAGGTTATGTGTAAGGAAATGGGCCTAGGGAGTTAGGGTTAAAAAACAAACAAAAAATTCAAATTATGGAACTTGGTTACTTATTATGTTATTACCTTTGAGCGAGAGCAATCTTTAGCCGGTCATTCTCATATCTGACCTGTGCATCATTGGAGGTGTTCACAGGTACATTCCCAATTGAGGTTTTGTCACCTGATGCCTCCTGTGGAATATAAAAGAATTCAGGACCCAAGTTGGCATCAAGGGTATACCAAGAAAGGTCAAAGGGGAAATATTCAGAAAGGTCAAAGGGGTGTATCCAGAAAGGTCAAAGGGAGCGGATCCAGAAAGGTCAAAGGGAGCGGATCCAGAAAGGTCAAAGAAAGCGGATCCAGAAAGGTCAAAGGAAGTGGATCCAGAAAGGTCAAAGGGGTGGATCCAGAAAGGTCAAAGGTGGTGGATCCAGAAAGGTCAAAGGTGGTGGATCCAGAAAGGTCAAAGGTGGTGGATCCAGAAAGGTCAAAGGTGGAGCATCCAGAAAGGTCAAAGGTGGTGGATCCAGAAAGGTCAAAGGTGGTGGATCCAGAAAGGTCAAATGTGGTGGATCCAGAAAGGTCAAAGGTGGAGGATCCAGAAAGCTGAAAGGGGTGGATCCAGAAAGCTCAAAGGGGGTGGATCCAGAAAGGTCAAAGGTGGTGGATCCAGAAAGGTCAAAGGTGGTGGATCCAGAAAGGTCAAAGGTGGTGGATCCAGAAAGGTCAAAGGTGGTGGATCAAGAATGGTCAAAGGTGGTGGATGTGGATCCAAAATGGTCATGTACATATGGATGGATTAACATTCAAACAATCTGCGAAAATCTTACACTGTTGAAAATTTCCAAGAACTTCTGTCCCTGCTGTAAATATGCATTGGACTCTCTGATTGAACCACGCATATCTAGCTAACTGTAATGAATGAACATTCAGAGAATGTATTAACACAAAATTATCTTCTGGGCTTCCTCAGCTGCATGTGTTCTACAGTTCAAAACTTGAAGCTTACTTGATGTAATATATCATTCATCCAGAATTATTTTAGTTTGTATGAAGTGTTTTCATCCAAGCTTGGACGATAAGACAATAATATCGAATATCGCGACATATATCTTTTTTATTTGATTTCGATATTGAGAACCTTTTGAAGTTATCGAAATATCGGCAAATCGCGATGAAAAAAACATATCGCGATAAAAAAAAAAAATCGCCATTGTGAGTCGATCAAGTCAGAAACTCCACGGAAACAAAATTTGGACAGTCTTTTCAGCTTTCGGAAGTGAGAAACAAAAGTGAACTACTTTAGAAGTACATACACACAACGCAAACGAATTTGTGATTTTTGTGATGCTTGTAGAGGGGGTACATACCTTGTGGTTGTCGGCTCTGAGCAATCGTGCGTGAATGCAAAAAAATAATTGCGATATTATCGAAAATTGCGATATATGTTTGCCGATATATCGTGGATGAAAAGAATCGATATCGCCCAAGCTTACTTTCATCTTTAAGAAAAAAGGAATTGTTGAGACAAATTAACAAAAATTTGTCGCCCGGCTACTTATTGTAAAACATACAAAAATGTAACATTTTTTGGTCCTTTTTCTCAAAAGCGTGTTGCACCTTTTTATGATGAAACTTTCACAGAATATTAGTTTGATGATATTTTTCTTGAAAACTGGAGGGTTGAAACAAATGTACGTTTCCTAAAAACCAATCTTGTACCTTGCCTTTAAACTCCCGGAGGATCAGAACATGACAAGTGACAACACGTTGATCTCTACGCCCCTGGGTTCGTAGTGAATTATTCACACAGCTGTCTCAACAGCATATAGGCTACTGCCTACTGATTGTAACTCCTTCCTATTGGAAGAGTTATGTTATATTTACCTTTGCATGTTTGATGACAGGTATTTGCTCCGGTGCACCGATGACGCTTGCTCGTGTGGTGCCATTAGCGGTGACTGAATGGTCACTTTCCTTCTCCTGTGACTTGGCTTTCATGTCTTCTTTAATACTTTCAAACTGCTCGATGAACTGAAAAGAAAGGGAATGAAATAGTAATAATAACTGTTTTTTTGTTGTTGATCTTTGCATTGAACAAATCAAACGTTAAATTGATACGTGTAGCTTGTATATTTTTCTCAGAGCTGACGCCCTGTGCGTTTCCGTTATTCAACAAGCAATAATCCAGCAACTTCCTTTTTAATCTCAAAATTGTAGATTTTGCCTCGCTGCAGGGAAAAAAAAAGTTTACATAGAATTACCAGAAGGTTTTGTTTTCATTAAGAGCTGATGCATATTGAAGCTGACTCCGCCATATTTGTTTTGAAAACAAATACTTTGAAATGAGATATTTAACAAAATAGTCATCAGATGCTCTAACAGTAACAAAATAAAGAGCCACAAAGAATTTATGACGGGACCCGCCATAAATTCATTTAGCAACATATTTTTGTAAAACCATGCTTTTAAAGATTAACCCTAACTCCCTAGGCCCATTTGCTTAACCGTCCTACTACTACAAGGGTCAAAATCAGTCAAAATGTTGATATACTTCCCAAGGTATATCTTGTGCACTGAGTGTCGTGGCCGAGCGGTCTAGCGCACCGAACTCAAGTTCTGGTGTTGCCAGCAGCAGGGTGTGGGTTCGAGCCCCGGTCGTGACACTTGTGTCCTTGAGCAAGGTACTTAACCATAATTGCTTCGTCCTTCGGATGGGACGTAAAGCCGTAGGTCCCGTGTGTTGTGTAATGCACGTAAAAAAGAATGCGCCTTGAGCACCACTTAGTTGGTGGATACGTGCGCTATATAAGTCCACATTATTATTATTATTATTATTATTATTATTATTATTATTATTATTATTATTATTATTATTATTATTATTATTATTATTATTATTATTATTATTATTATTATTATTATTATTATTATTATTATTATTATTATTATTATTATTATTATTATTATTATTATTATTATTATTATTATTATTATTATTATTATTATTATTATTATTATTATTATTATTATTATTATTATTATTAAAAGTCAAACACTGTCAAACCTTACGTGTAGTAAGTACATTTACAGGTCAAAATGAGTCAACCGTTTTTGACTGGTAAAAGCATTGTCTGGTATTGTTGAGGGTGGTCAAAATGACAGTAAAAATCAGTCAAAAATTTCCCTGTGTGCACATTTGGGTCTACAGTCAAAACAGGTAGTTGACTGGTTTTGACCTCTATAGCAACTTTCCACTAAAGTGCAGCAATAGTAGGAGGGTTAATACACATAACCTCACCAACAGGGAAATATGTGATACATTGTATACGTGGGGACCAAATTTCCCATATACAAAGTATGGTGGCTAAGAGAGGCCTCACAAATCGGGCAAACATTCATACCCCTATGTGAAAAACAAAATCGCTTACAGCACAGCACGGCAGAATTCCAATCGATCCAGCAATTTTTGGCTGCAATTAGACATCGTTTCATAGCAAAAAAAATAATAAATTGAAAATGCCGACATGCGGGTCTGAGGTGACGTGTGCGGAGACCAGAAACCGGTGACATTTTTGTTGTGCCTTAAATGACTTTTTTCACAAGTATGAACGTTTGGCTGATTTGTGAGGCCTCTCTTAGCCACCGTACTTTGTGTATGGGAAATTTGGTCTGGTTCCATATAACTGCATTTATATCTTACCTAGGTGTGTGCGTTTTCGGATATTTTTGGAACCGGATACCCGAAATCAGGAAACTTCGGATACCCGGATACCCGTTTTCATTTTTGTTGAAAACATGCCTCCGGTGGTGCACAAATACATGTACTGTAAATGGTAACAAGTTGACCTTTATAATACAGAGGATACCATACTTAAATCGATCTTTTCTTTATTGGAGTGTAATCTCTTGAATTTAAAGATAATTGTCTGTAAAATTGTAAACATTACATTGTTCAAGAGTCACAGATTTCTGTTCGCACCGCTCAAATGTTAAGTCCGAATTTTAAAAAGTCGTTTATGGGTAATTGGAACCGAAAAATGGAACCGGGTAATGACCGTTTCGGTTGGGTATCCGGATACCCGGCACAGCCCTAATCTTACCAAAACAAACAAACAAAACTATCACTGCACCGATTTGCAGGCCCGACCTATGACCAGAAACCAGGGCCTTTTTGTTTTTAGCTATACAAACCTTGTTGAGTTCTGCCTCAGAGGTGAACCCTAAGCCATACACCGTGTTGGCTCTGTTGTCAGCCCACTGGCCAAACTTCTGCGATGTCTTTGTGAATAGCATCTGAGGTGCGATTGTACTGTTGATGATTGCCTATCGGGGGTCACAGAGGGGGAAAAAAAACACCGAATAATTATTCAGGTGGAAGTAATTTCAGGGTTTAGATTTGTGGGATAGAGGTTAAGGCTCCCATGAATTTCAGGTAAAATGTCAATCAAGCCTGTACAAGTCTTAACTCAATAGATGAATACAATGTTTTTTTATTTTTATTAACCCTAACCCCCTAGGTATTCTGGCTAGGAACCTTCCTGAATCCTCCAAAATCCATCAGTGCACTTTTGGAAACATGCCCTTATCTTCAAAATACACCATGCGTTTTCGTTGATCTTTCATATTCAGCACTCATGGCCTGTACTTCTTGCCAGGTAGTAATTTTGTTCCATTTGAAGAGGTGAAAGTACCAGTTTCCAACAGTGCTGAATTTTACCCAAAAAGTGCCCCTTGGAGGATGTTGCAGGATGTGGGGGTAGTTAGGGTTAAGGTGAGGTACAGCATCGGGATTTGGAATGTAATTTCATTTCAACCCTACATGTAGCTTGTTTTTAGCACATTTATCATACAAATTTTGGATAAAACTAAAGCAGTAATAAATGTTTTAGGCTTAACAAACGGACGGCAACTTTTTGTAAATTCGTCGTAACAACCTCTTTTTTTCCCTATTAACCCTAACCTTCCCAAATCCTCCAAAATCCTCTTTGCTTAAAGTGAAGGATTTTGAAGGATTGAGGTTATTAGGCATACTTGCCTTTCCATGGTACATGTACATCCATGTTTGTTGTAGTGATTGCAAGATCAGTGCTTGAGTCAGTAGACACTGTTTATTGCTCCATGCATGCAGGGAGGGTCCCTGGCCATGTACATTTATCACAGATTAGAAACACATGTGTGCATACATGTCATGTGCTTGCTTTACTACTGAAGGATTTTGGAGGATTCAGGTTATGTGTAAGCAAATGGGCTTAGGCAGTTAAGGTTAAAGATGAAGGTATTTCAAATGGAATAATATCTCAGGATGACCAATATATGTACCGAATTTGCATCAAATAAGATCTGCTTATTATCAAATTTTGTATCCACCATCAAATTACTAAATACAAGTAGAATTCTTAAAGATTAAATAACAATGATTATTATTACTGTTGTAATATCACTCCTGTCAAGTTTTTAAATGTTTATTGAAACAACAATCCGTTTATTTCAAAAGCACTTCAATCAGAATACATGTAATTTCTCATGTTGTTTGATAACACTTTGAATTGTTGAATCAACCCTTCAACCACTCTGAAGGCAAATACTTCAAAATTGTTTCCTCCTTTGAACAAATTATCATACTGTACATGTAAATATACATGTATATATACATGTATATATGGAGTGCCATGGTCGAGCGGTTTAGTGCATCAGATTTGTGTTCTGATGGCCGAGTCATCAGAATGTGGGTTGGAATCCTGGCTGCGACCATGGTACTTTTGTCCTTCAGCAAGACACTTTACCATAATTGCTTCTCTCCACCCAGGAGTAAATGGGTAACTGTGAGGGCAGAGTTGGTTGTTGTGTTTGATTAGCCCCTAGATGCACCGAAATGCCAGCAATTGAGCTGTATACTCCTCATCAGGGAGTTGAGATGGTTTCGGGAATGATTTATGCGCCTGATGAGCAGTGGTAATAATGTACACTTCATAAGATTTGTGTATTATCCCTAACCTTCCCAAATCCTCCAAAATCATCTTTGCTAAAGTGAAGGATTTTGAAGGATTGAGGTTACATGCTACATGCTCTTTGTGAAAGTGAAGGATTTTGGAGGATTGAGGTTATTAGGCATATTTGCCTTTCCATGGTACATGTACATCCATGTTTGTTGTGGTGATTGCAAGGTCAGTACTTGGGTCAGTGGACACTGTTTATTGCTCCATGCATGCAGGGAGGGTCCCATGTTGATATACACCAATATAATACAAGATCTGCCAATAAACTTCACATTAATAAAGTAAGAACTAGTTTTAGTAAATCAACAATTAGACATCAGGGACCTATCCTTTGGAATAAATTAACGCCACTTCCTCCCCTACAAACAATACAGAGCTTTAAAAAATACATGAAAAGGTTGTTACTCACTAGTAATTATTATTTATAACCATCAGTAATACCTCATATTTATAATAATACTGTGTAATTCGATTGTAATTAATAATTTACCAAAACATCATGTTTTTTACAATTAAATTGTTAATGTATTTTTGCTATAATGTTTCTATATATATACCAGGTGCCTGGTCTCGTATAAGCCCCGGCTTTCTCCCAGGTACCTCCATACTTCCTTGTTGTTAATTTCATATTAGTAAAATTGTTGTATTTATTGATGTATGGAAATTCAATAAACTAAACTAAACATGTATCACAGATTAGAAACACATGTGTGCATACATGTCATGTGCTTGCTTTACTACGGGAGGATTTTGGAGGATTCAGGTTATGTGTAAGCAAATGGGCCTAGGGAGTTAGGGTTATAGATGCTTTTAGCAGCGTGGGCACTAAATTCAATTCAAAGACTTCTCTCACTTGGACCACTTTAGTTTGTAAAAACGATTGTAATATTAGCATTTACCCTAAACCCCCTTCAATAACCGGCTAGACACCCTGCTCAATGCAACAACATCCATCAGTTGTCCAAGTGTGAAGCTGTCCTAACCCCCTTCAATAACTGGCTAGACACCCTGCTCAATGCAACAACATCCATCAGTTGTCCAAGTGTGAAGCTGCCCTAACCCCCTTCAATAACTGGCTAGACACCCTGCTCAATGCAACAACATCCATCAGTTGTCCAAGTGTGAAGCTGTCCTAACCCCCTTCAATAACTGGCTAGACACCCTGCTCAATGCAACAACATCCATCAGTTGTCCAAGTGTGAAGCTGCCCTAACCCACTAACTGGCTAGACACCCTGCTAAATACAACAACATCCATCAGTTGTCCAAGTGTAAAGCGCCCGCTGAGTGCAACTCTTAATCCAGGAGTATAAATGGGTACCGGCAATAGCTGGGAATAGAAATATTCTCAGTCGCTTCAAGCCAACAAAATCGGAGATCAACACTGGCCTGATGCGCACTGGGCTCAGGACAGACTTTCAGTAAGGCTGTGCGTTTTTTGGGTTATTTCGGGAACCGGATACCCGAAATTGGAAATCTTCGGATATCCGGGTACCTGTACACAATTTTGCAAAAACACATAAATACTCTGAATGTATAAAATAACCAATATGAACACAAGTTTCTCTTGTTTTATTAGAGTCATAATAAATGTGGACTTACTGTAATAATTTCCCGCCTCTATATTCAAAACGACTGGTAGCATCCTCATTTCCCCACACACATTTTATTAACAAATAAAATCAGAGACATCCATTTGTGTAGCTCAAATGTTCAGTTGAGATTTTTAAAAGTCGTTTACTGGTAATTGGAACAAAAAAATGGAACCCTGTAATGAACCCTGTTTCGGTTGGGTATAAAGGTACCTGGATACCCAGCACAGCCTTAGTTCAGACTTGGACTTGGACTTGGATTTGTAGTCGAAGTCGGATAAGGTGGACTCGACCACAACGCTGCCTCATTCCAACCAAACCCTACCTCCCCAACCACCATCTCCTCCCTTGGTCTGGGTTGGATCCATCATATATACCTTGGATCCATCTACGCTGATGATTCTATAGGAACTCCTGGTGCTATCGAAGAAGAAGGACACGGTGACGGCCTGCTTGCTGGACGGCAGCCAGTTCTTCTTTGTGACTGGGTCTATTTGGAAGACATGAGCCCTGGTTGTGAAGATCGGTTGTTCCCTTCAAAAGAAATTGAATAACCAACAAACACAGTTCAATCAAAAAAATATTTCAATATAGTACATGCTTCATGTCGAACCTTGGTTTATGCTTTAATATCAATAGCCCTGAAACAGAGATGTTTAAAATGGATGTTGAAAATGTGGAATTTGTAAGCGACTCTCTCTGAGTATTATGTTGGGGTGGGGGGAAGGACATAATTTGGCAACTTATGGAGAAGATAAGTAGGCATTCTTAACACATAACCACCCCACATCCTGCAAAATCCTCCAAGGGGCACTATTGAGGAAAAATTCAGCACTGTTGGAAATACTTTCACCTCTTCAAATGGGACACAATTACTGCCAAGAAGTACAGCCCATAAGTGCTGAATATGAAAGATCAACAAAAATGCATGGTGCATTTTGAAGATGAGGGCATGTTTCCAAAAGTGCACTGATGGATTTTGGAGGATTCAGGAAGGTTCCTAGCCAGAACACCTACATGTAGGGGGTTATGGTTAATATCAATAGCCCTGAAACGTAGATGTTTAAAATGGATATACACATGTTGAAAATGTGGAATTTGTAAGCGACTCTCTCTGAGTATTATGGTGGGGTGGGGGGAAGGACATAATTTGGCAACTTATGGAGAAGATAAGTAGGCATTCTTAATGCAACTTTATTTAAGACATGTCTCATGGAGTGCCATGGCCAAGCGGTTTAGTGCCTCGGATTTGTCGTCAGAATGTGGGTTCGAATCACGACCGCGACCGTGGTGCTTGTGTCCTTGAGCAAGACACTTTATCAGCATTGTTTCTCTCCACCCAGGAGTAAATGGGTACCTGTGAGGGTAGATCTGGTTGTTGTGTTTGATTAGCCCATATGCGCCGAAATGGCAGCAATTGAGCTGTATACTCCCCAGGGAGCTGAGATGGTCTCAGGAATGATTTATGCGCCTGATGAGCAGGGGTAATAATGTACAGCGCTGTGATACCTCGTGTAAGAGCACTTTAAAAATGTCTCCATTATTATTAAATGCTTCCATCCTTTCTAAGAATCAAGAAATATGGGTACAGTGTTGTGTTGACATGCACAGAGGGAGAAATAGCTGGAAAGAACAAGCGTGGTCGCCCCCCGCCAAAACATAGACAGATATATACCTGAAAACATGGACTGCAAGGAGGACTGTCTGTCCTACGAAATTGCACAATCTATCGCCAACGGCCACCTTTGGCGGCTAGGGTCTCCTGAACTGACTGGGTACAGAAACCAATATTTGAATGTTCCAGCTTATTTCATTGAATCAAATGGTAAAAAAGGATTCAGATTGTTTGTGTTCATTCCAAAGTGGACCCAGATCTTACTCGGCACGAAAAAAAAAAAAAAAATCAGAAATGGAATGTTATGGTGAAGAGGATAAGTAAGACTAATTGCGGTGACACCATGAGAAATTCTCCATTGAGTAGTAATTAGTTCTGAAAAGAACTGGAGGTTACAACTCGACGTTTCGATCAGTATGCTCTGATCGTCTGTCCTCTCCTGAGGATAGAGAATTTCACATGGTGTCACCGCAATTAGTCTTACTTAAATGTTATGTATGGGATATACATGTAAGATGTATGGGATATAGGCGACATTTTATTCATGTCTGAAAAATGTAACGCGAGTAACCAGCACTTTTCTCTTAAATAGCAAACACGTAATAAAACATTTCTGAAGTTATTTTTTTGTGCTGAGTAAGGTCTGGGTAATACAACTACTGTGAAAAAACATGAGTGAAATTATGGCATTAAGAATGGGCCCAATACCTCAGAAATGTAACGTGAGTAACCGTGGAATTGCCCATGCATGTTACATGTACGTAAATTGTAAATCTAACCATTCTGACATTCAGAATTTCATCATAGCATATTGAAATTACACATAAATGTCCACACATGCTTGAACTGTCTGTAATTTAACACAAGGATGTATCAATCATGGGAAAAAAACTCCAGACCACAAGCCAAGGACAACATGAATGCAACTGACAGTTTCCTACATGTGCCTGTTAATGAACTGTTAAATCACATCAGCGAACAAATCCGTCATACGATTTATCATGCCTCAAAGGGGAAGTACTAGTTATTATTTTTGGTTCTGAAAGGAAGTCGCTGTTTTTAATTGAAAAACCACATATGTATAACACCTACATGTCCATCCACGGAGGGAGAAAAATACACTATTTTCTTTCATCCATGGTCCATCTATATAGGCGCACTATACATTATGTAATTTTACAGTAATTCTTTTCTTATTCTGTTCATACGCCTTTGGACAATTATTTGGATGTCGCATTATAAATGCTTTTATTATTATTTATTTATTTAATCACCATATATAGCAACTCAACAATATTACAAGACTGGAAATATTTTTACAATACCCAGTTCCAAAAATTAGGAAAAAACACTTAATTTTTTGGGGGTCATATTTGTATACAGTGAACTACAGTACTGAGTGACAATTATGTATGACGATCGCGTTATCTATCACGTTCAATTTAACGCATTTAGGTGTTTCATTTATTAATTTTGAATTCCCTGAGGGAAACAAACAGCCGATAGGAACTAAAATGTTGGCGGCACCCTTGAAGAGCCTTATGCAAAAGGATATATAAGGAATAGAAACTTAGCAATCACATCTACATTACAAACATTATTATAAATAAAAATATATCATTTTAAAAAGTATCATTTTTTGCTATAAAATAAGTAAAGAGAGTTTAAAAAGGAAACAGAACCGCCAACCAGATCCCATGCAAAGACCGAAGTGCGAAGCTACCCCCCCTCCCCCCTCCCCCCCCCCCAAGCCCCAAGCAAAGACCCCATTGAATCAAGCCTCGAAATTCCCACTTACTACCCACACCAGAGGTAAGTGGATTTTTCAGGCGGTAAGTGATTTTTAAAAGTGGGTAAGTTGCTGGGTAAGTGGATCTATCCATGTTTTTATGTCATGTCCCATAACAACATGGTCAGACACTGATAATCGGGTCAGTGACTTTTGAAAATGGGTAAGTGAAAATTACAAGGGTGGGTAAGGGCTGAGTAAGTGACAAAAAAAAATTAATTTCAAGAAGATTCACAGTCAAATGCTTGATTTATATCACATAAGGTGTTGTAAATAAACAGAAAATACAATGTTCAATTTATGCACACATATGAAAATTTAGCAAAAATGGGTTGTGATGAACCAATTCTTGCTCCGAAGAATTCAACAGAAATACCTACATGTACGTCCCCATTGCCGTTGAAATAATCCGACGAGGAAAACTACTTCTGACAAAACAGGCGGTAACCACTCTATCAGGGGAAAGCCTTTCCGCACCACTGTCAATCACAAGGTCTACACCTCTTCAAACCTGCGGCTCCAGGCAGTAAACGATGAGCAAAGTCTGCCCCGGTGCTACCCTTGAACGAAAGAAGAAGCCGACTTTGACTTCTCCGCAGAAGAACTTACAATTACCTGCCAACCTACACATACACGAGTCCGACCACATGCTAAGCATAACAAAAATCAGCTGACACACAAGGGCTCACTTTTTACCCATGCACTAATGCTATTAAATTTTAAAAAAAGTGTGTTTGAAAATAAAAATGGCATCAATGTTAAGATCAAGCTGTACTTCCTCTCAGCCTGCAGAGCCTTCCTGTTTGCCAATCAGCGTATTTCCTCCTTGACAAGTGAGAAACCGGGACTACTTTTCTGAATCCAGTGTTGAATTTCAACACACGGGGCTCTAAAAGACGACAAAATCTACCGATTCCACGGTCCCATGGTGAAAACAGCACCCGAGTATTTGAGTATTGGTAATTCACCTCGGCGGCAAATGTTGCTTTTGTGGACTTGAACGTTGCGTGTGGACTTTGGAAGTGCTGAATGACTCTTGGTGAGACAAATTTACCTTAAAATTTATCTTTAAAATTGTGACATTCTTTCACTGTGACTACTTATGTCTATGACACCTTGTACAAATAATTAAAAATCTTTAAAGGGGCACAATTCTTAAATGCTGGAAGGTTTTATGAAATGTTTTGGCCTCCATAAGTTTTGGAAACAACTAAACTCCAAGTCTTCATGTAAAACCATCTTTTAAAAACAGCAGGCAAATGCTATCTTGTCAATGAACAAGACTAGAGTTTATAAATTGTTGTTGACACTCGTAAAGGAAATAATAAGATCTTAGCACCTTTAAATAAAAGTTGCTCCTTTAAATCATAATATGCTACAAATTCTTTTTTTTTTAGTTTGCTTCGAGATAAACATTAAAGGGAATGTACAGCATTGGTAATGTTGGCAAAACTGCTTCTAAGAGTATGCTTACTCTCTTTGAATCGAGATAGGGAAGGTACAGCATTGGTAATGATGGCAAAACTGCTTCTATGAGTATGCTTACTCTCTTTGAATCGAGATAGGGAAGGTACAGCATTGGTAATGATGGCAAAACTGCTTCTATGAGTATGCTTACTCTCTTTGAATCGAGATAGGGAAGGTACAGCATTGGTAATGATGGCAAAACTGCTTCTATGAGTATGCTTACTCTCTTTGAATCAAGATATACATTAAAGGGAAGGTACAGCATTGGTAATGTTGGCAAAACTGCTTCTAAGAGTATGCTTACTCTCTTTGAATCGAGATAGGGAAGGTACAGCATTGGTAATGATGGCAAAACTGCTTCTATGAGTATGCTTACTCTCTTTGAATCAAGATATACATTAAAGGGAAGGTACAGTATTGGTAATGTTGGCAAAACTGCTTCTATGAGTTTGCTTACTCTCCTTTGAATCGAGATATACATTAAAGGGAAGGTACAGCATTGGTAATGTTGGCAAAACTGCTTCTATGAATATGCTTACTCTCTTTGAATCAAGATATACATTAAAGGGAAGGTACAGCATTGGTAATGTTGGCAAAACTGCTTCTAAGAGTATGCTTACTCTCTTTGAATCGAGATAGGGAAGGTACAGCATTGGTAATGATGGCAAAACTGCTTCTATGAGTATGCTTACTCTCTTTGAATTGAGATAAAGGGAAGGTACAGTATTGGTAATGTTGGCAAAACTGCTTCTATGAGTTTGCTTACTCTCCTTTGAATCGAGATATACATTAAAGGGAAGGTACAGCATTGGTAATGTTGGCAAAACTGCTTCTATGAATATGCTTACTCTCTTTGAATCAAGATATACATTAAAGGGAAGGTACAGCATTGGTAATGTTGGCAAAACTATTTCTATGAGTTTGCTTGTAAACTCTCTTTGAATCGAGATATACATATGTACATTAAAGGGAAGGTACAGCATTGGTAATGTTGGCAAAACTGATGAGTATGCTTACTCTCTTTGAATCGAGATATATTAAAAGGAAGGTACAGCATTGGTAATGTTGGCAAAACTGCTTCTATGAGTATGCTTACTCTCTTTGAATCGAAATATATATGACATAAAACACAATAAAGGGGGCCACTTTCCTACCATCACGTTAGCAATTTTTCTAATGGTTGTAATTTTTTTTTTAATATCTGAAACCACCCAAAAAGAATTTCAACATTTGAATAGACATGCATGCTTATCCTAAAGATAATTTGAGTTGATTATTACTATTATTTTTTTTAATTACCCTAAAATTTCCATCAACAAATGGACGGAAAAGTGAGGTAACTTTTTCCGTCCAATTTTTATGGAAATTTGAGGGTAAAAAAATATATAAATAAATAAAATAATAAAATAAATCAACTCAAATTAGTTCTAGTATAAGCCTGCATGTCCATTCACATGTTGAAACACTTTTTGGTCGGTTTCAGGTACTTAAAAATAAATAACAACCATTGGAAAAACTGCTAACGTGACGGATGCAAAGTGGCCCCCTTTATTGTGTTTTATGTCATATACATGTACATTAAAGGGAAGGTACAGCATTGGTACTGTTGGCAAAACTGCTTCTATGAGTTTGTTTACTCTCTTTGAATCATGATATACATTAAAGGGAAGGTACAGCATTGGTAATGTTGGCAAAACTGCTTCTATGAGTTTGCTTACTCTCTTTGAATCAATATTTAAAGGGAAAATACAACATTGGTAATAGTAATGTTGGCAAAACTTACTCTCTTTGTTTGCTTACTCTCTTTAAATCGAGATTTCCATGATTAAAAAGGTCACGAGAAAAAGCAATCACATTTTTTTACTTCCTGTAAAGTTTCCGTCAGGCAATGTTTGCATATTTTGGAGGGTGTTTTCTCATTAATGAGAGCACTTCCGACAGAGCCACTCTTCAGAATGTAGATTAGTACAACAGGACACACTTTTACCAATATTACTAAGCTAGTTTTTGAATAATAATTTGGAAATTCTGTATTGCGGTAATTACCAATGTTGTACGTTTCTTCTAAACCAGTGTGTACGTCTAGAAAAAGAAGTGAGTCATGAATATGACATGCACTCTTTGAGATATTTTGCGTAAAGTATATACCTGTAGTGTATGTGTTATAGAATTTTGTAAATATCTTTTTAGATTAACCCTAACCTTCCCAAATCCTCCAAAATCCTCTTTGCCAAAGTGAAGGATTTTGAAGGATTGAGGTTACATGCTACATGCTCTTTGCTAAAGTGAAGGGTTTTGGAGGATTGAGGTTATTAGGCATACATGTACTTGCCTTTCCATGGTACATGTACATCCATGTTTGTTGTAGTGATTGCAAGGTCAGTGCTTGGGTCAGTGGACACTGTTTATTGCTCCATGCATGCAGGGAGGGTCCCTGGCCATGTACATGTATCACTGATTAGAAACACATGTGTGCATACATGTCATGTGCTTGCTTTACTACTGAAGGATTTTGGAGGATTCGGGTTATGTGTAAGCAAATGGGCCTAGGGAGTTAGGGTTAACCCTCCTACCGGTGCATTTTGCCAGCAGGTTCAAAGGCCGTGTCAGAGTCTGTCAGAAAGGTGGAATTACAGTAGCATAAATTCCGTGTCGAAAGGTTGGTGGGAGAGAGGGGGGGGGGGGGCTGATATTAAACATAATAAATTTTCACCTTTTTTGTATGTGTTTCACGAATAAGTTGCTTTTTATTATAATTTTTTTTTACCGCGTGAAAAATTCTGACCCTACGGACTATTCTGATGATGCTATGGACCATCCCCCATGTCAAAAAGTGGCGGGAACATATCCCCACCATCCCCCTAGGATTTACGCCCTTGACTGTGCAGAACATATGTACAGTATTTACTATATAGTCTAGCTAGATGCATTCCCACATGAAACCACTACACATCGCTTGGCAAGTACTTTTTACCTTTCAAAACCTTTCCAAAGGGTTTAGAGAGATCAAACTACTTCATTGTGTGCATTTGTTTATTTTTGCAGAAAATGCCAATTGATCTTCTGAAACGGAAAGTGAAGTACATAAATTGTAACAAAAAATTCCTCTTCTTTTGATTGAACATGACCCAGTGTCTGTATGTATATGTACATGTATATATCCAACACTGCTTCCCTGTACAGTGTTACATACATGTCATGTACATTCTTTTTGGAGACTGTGACTCAGACCTTTACTTCATGTTTAAAGCAACAACATCGTCACCATCAGAACAGACTTTCAACAGGGCATGGAATCGGTGTCCTAGTTTAAGATGAAGGATAACAATGTCGTAACCGACCGCCACTTTTTCTCATTCAATATAACCAATAAAGTAATCTTACCGACCCAGTAAGGTGGAGAACATATATGGATGATGATGGACATATACTTCAAATTATTCATGGATATTTATTTCATGAAAAATCAGTCATTTTTGGTATACGATGACTTCCTCAGTCATGTCAGTGTGATCTTGACAACTCCCCCGTTAGTGACCAACACAGTCATTGTACATGCGCAGTGGCAACTATAATAGGATCCTTCTATTTTCTGAAGGGGAGGATTTTTTAGAAGGGAAATAAAGTCTGAAAACCATCATAAAAGTGGATTTTTAATATAGTTTTCACTTTCTGTACCCCCAAAAATCTATTAGTTAAGTCTGATTTGTGGTTGCAAAAAAAAATTGCCAAAAACCTCTTAAAAAGTGGCGGTCGGATATGACATTCTTTCCAAGATGAACACAGTGTCTGAAAATTTGTGGCTCATTTATGCAGCAGCAATGGTATGGTAATAACACTATGAATAACTTTACCCTGAAAATGCCCTGAAAATCTGTTTTACCGTGCAATAAATAGTTCACAGCAATTTCATGACGACACAACACCGTGAAAACACCATGAAATACTCTTGGAATTTCTTCGCAGTGAAAACACTGTGAAAACGACATGAACTTCTGGTGGCAGTTTTGGGGCAGCGCATTAATTCTCAAGATTGCCGTGAATTTGCCCTGAAATCACTGTGAACATTATTGCCAATATCTGAGCGGAAGAGACACCATGAAATTGCCGTGAAATCATGGTGAACTATTATTTCACGGCAAAACAGATTTTCAGGGCATTTTCAGGGTAAAGGTATTCATAGTATAATGACCAGACCTTATCATGTGGGGTTTTATTTTCTAAAAGTAGCCCTCCGATTCCATGCCCTGTTGATCGTGACGATATTGTCCCTTTAAATGGACATTAGAAATTACCCTAAATGAAACAAATGATCATCTTCAAGCTTACTTAGTTTTTAAGAAGGTCACGGTACCAACCATGCTGAGAAGTTATTCCGTCTGAGATGTGGTCATTTTCAAGAAAAACATGAATGCATACAATGTATATTCAAATCTGCCGCTGATCATTTCCGTAAGCCACAAAGGTTTACATGTACGTGGTGATAAGGATAAGTAATGACTGTTTGCAATGTTTCGGTCGGGTACCCGGATACCCGGCACAGCCTTATTTTTGTTTTGTTTTGTTTTGTTTTTAACAATCTTTACTATGTGTGTAGGTTTGTCAGTATTAGAAATCAAAACACAATACATATTCAAACTGAATATTTTTAGACGTATCAATCAAGGCAGTGGACTTGGTTAGAACCAGTCCCTTAAAAACCCTCAGGGATTGGACCACAATGATGGTTTTGATGACATTATCAGCAGAACGATCAGTGCTTGGAAGCAGAGGAAATAAAAAAATAAATTAAAAAAAGCAACACAAAAGTATGCTAGTGCTGGGCGATTAGTAAAATTCACTACTCACGAGTACTTAATCGCTAGTAATTGAACGAATTTTTAACATTACTGGAGCATTTTCAACCCTTTACATTGTATGCATTACCTACATGTAGGTCATTGGTTATTCACATATTTCAAACATACTTTTTTTATAATGTTTTATGATAATTATTCTGAAATCATCTGATATTATTTCTGATTTTATATGTTTAATAAATAAACAACGACAAAAGAATCAGCGGCTACTCGTGAATATGTTACTACTTGCGAGTACTTTTGAGGTTATCACAATATGATGATTAATTCTTACTTTAGCTGAACTTCAGTCGCAAGTAGCTATAGAGGTCAAAACCAGTCAACTGCCTGTTTTTGACTGTTGACCCAAATGTGCACACAGGGGCATTTTTGACTGGTTTTTACTGTCATTTTGACCACCCTGAACAAGACCAGACAATGCTTTTACCAGTCAAAAACAGTCAACTCATTTTGACCTGTAAATTGTACTTACTACATGTAAGGTTTGACAGTGTTTGACTTTTAAGTGCACTAGATATACCTTGGCAAGTATATCAACATTTTGACTGATTTTGACCCTTGTAGTAGGAGGGTTAATTGAGTAGTAAAAATACGCAAGAACGGGTGCGATTAGCAGAGTTGCTTCTTGCGAGTACTTGGGTAATCGCACTACTCACCCAGCACTACCAACGACAAATTTTCCTTTTGAAAAATATATTTCTGATAAACCATGAATAAAAAGAAGGGTGTTTCAAAACCCAACCTATCGTCAATCTACCACAAGAAGATTTTTTTTCTTTTTCATCAACAGTCGGGCAATAATAACCACTAGTCTGAAGGCCAGAATGATGAACCAGTCCCACCACGGGTGTGTGTATCGCAATTTGCAGTCTGCACCATTCACCGCCACCACGACAGTGAACCCAGGCTACCTGCAGAATGTCAGCGGCACAGCGGGTAAGTTTGTCACATAAAAACCCTAACTCCCTAGGCCCATTTGCTTACACATAACCTGAATCCTTCCTAACTCCCTAGGCCCATTTGCTTACACATAACCCGAATCCTCCAAAATCCTTCAGTAAAGCAAGCACATGACATGTACATGTGTTTCTAATCTGTGATACATGTACATGGCCAGGGACCCTCCCTGCATACATGGAGCAATAAACAGTGTCCACTGACCCAAGCACCGACCTTACAATCATGTACCATGGAAAGGCAAGTATGCCTAATAACCTCAATTCTCCAAAATCCTTCACTTTAGCAAAGAGCATGTAGTATGTAACCTCAATCCTTCAAAATCCTTCACTTTAGCAAAGAGGATTTTGGAGGATTTGGGAAGGTTAGGGTGTTAATGTGACTTAGTGCTGGTAAATTTGCTAACCGAAACCAATATTTAAGAAATACGACCAACAATTGCAGAAGAATTTGCTGTCCATTTTGTAGTTCTAAACTTTCTTTTTTGCTGCATTGATTATTAGACCCTAACCATCCTAAATCCTTCAAAATCCACTGGAAGATTTGAATGATTTTGTAGGATTGAGGTAGGATTTGAAATTCCATCGACTTAGCCTACCAACAATCAATGATGTGTATATCAGTTGATTTTAAAGAACTGGAATTAGTACGGATCCTGCATCAAATCATATCGGTTGATTTTGAAGGACTCCATAAACTCATATCGGTTGATGTTGAAGGATTAAGGTAGCAGGGATCCTGCACAAACTTATATCGGTTGATTTTGAAGGATTGATATAGCAGGGATCTTCCATAAACTCATATCAATTGATTTTGAAGGATTGAGGTAGTAGGGATCCTACATAAACTCATATCGGTTGATGTTGAAGGATTGAGGTAGCAGGGATCCTCCATGAACTCATATCAGTTGCTTTTGAAGGATTGAGGTAGTAGGGATCCTACATAAACTCATATGGGTTTATTTTGAAGGATTGAGGTAGTAGGTAGTAGCGATGAGTATCAAGGGGGTTAGGGCAGACATTTGATCTTAAATGGAAACAGGTTAGGATATACTGTTAGTACAATGTAAATGCAGCAACTATGAAATGTCAGAGAACTCACCCCATTTTCTGATCCTCACGGGTTTCCCTTATATCACGCTCTCAACGTAAATATGTGCAGGTTGAGCAATGTTCACTTCATGCGGAGGTAGCCAGGCACGCCACATCAATGTAATCTGACCACCTTTGGTTGTCCTCTGGGAGACACTGTGTCAAGATTTTTGTTTTACACTCACATCAACCCGTCCATTGACCAATTCAACTTCTTGATGTGACCTTGTTGTTCCAGCTGTCTCTGGTTTCCTGGTTTACCTAAGCCTGTTTGAAAGAAGAAGTGAAAGTTACAGACAATGGTTAGTGGTTTAAGGCCCCCCCCCCCCAAAAAAAAGTCTCTGGTTTCTGGTCTCCGCGCACGCGTTACCTCAGACCCACATGTCGACATTTTTTAGTTTTCTTTGGTTTGCTATGAAATGATGTCCAATTGCAGCCAAAGTGGCTGAATCGAATAGAAAATCTTTTTGACATAGGGATAGGGAAATTTGCCCGATTTGTGTGGCCTCTCTAAGCCACCATACGTTGTGTGGCCTCTCTAAGCCACCATACGTTGTGTATGGAAATTTTGGTCTGGTTCCAATAACCGCGTGATACATACATGTATCAATGGTTGGCAAAAAAACAGATTACCAAAAAAATAAATAAATAAATTAAAAAAGCGTGTCACTGAATCAGAAACTGGAGAGTTTTTGTTTGTTTTAGCCTTACTGAGAACTAAACAAGTCAACTCAACTTAAAACTTGACGAGTCAAATTGAAACTAAAAAAGCCCCTTTTTGCGATGAAATTTCCACAGGTTACTTTTTATGATAGAAAACTAAAAGTGATTCAATGAACAAATGCTACCAAAATACTAGCTTGTTGCTTTAATAATAATAATAATAATGGACACTTATATTGCGCTGGTATCCGCCAAGTTTGATGCTCATGGCGCATGAACATTATTACCCCTGTCATCGGGCCAGTTATATCATTTCTAGAACACTCTTACAAATGTGTCCATACTACAGTACATGGAGTGCCATGGTCGAGCGGTTCAGTGCATCAAATTTGTGTTCTGATGGCTGAGTCGTCAGAATGTGGGTTCGAATCCCAACCGCGACCGGGGTGCTTGTGTCCTTGAGAAAGACACTTTACCATAATTGCTTCTCTCCACCCAGGGGTAAATGGGTACCTGTGAGGGCAGAGTTGGTTGTTGTGTTTGATTAGCCCTCTATGCACTGTAATGGCAGCAATTGAGCTGTATACTTCCCAGGGAGCTGAGATGGTTTCAGGAATGATTTATGAGCCTGATGAGCAGGGGTAATAATATAATGTGCCTCTTGAGCACCAGTTTGGTGGATACGTGCGCTATATAAGTCCACATTATTATTATTATTATTATTATTATTATTATTATTATTATTATTATTATTATTATTATTATTATTATTATTATTATTATTATTATTATTATTATTATTATTATTATTATTATTATTATTATTATTATTATTATTATTATTATTATTATTATTATTATTATTATTATTATTATTATTATTATTATTATTATTATTATTATTATTATTATTATTATTATTATTATTATTATTATTATTATTATTATTATTATTATTATCTCAACTCCCTGGGGAGTATGCAGCCCATGCTGCCAAATGTGTAGCGCAACGAGTTTAATCAAACATAATTACCATCTCTGTCCTCAAAGGTCCTCATTTATACTCCTGGGTGAAGAGAAGCAATTATAGTTAAGTGTCTTGCTCAGGGACACAAGCACCATGGTCGCGGCCAGGATTCAAACCCACATTCTGACGACTCGGCCATCAGAACACAAGTCCGATGCACTTAACCGCTCGGCCATGGCACCCTTTCCTTCTCAACCACATAATTTCTTTCCATACGTTTTCCTGTGGCTATGGTTAGTTGCCACAATATTTATTCAAATTGTAAATACAATATTCCTCAGCTGCTAAAAGTAATATTTATACAAGGATGTGCAAATTCAAACACATCATCAGCAGTTTTCTGACTTGCATCTAGGCCACACTTCCTACCTCCGTCTGTAACTCAATCAAATTTGGTTGATGCATAGTGTATAATCTGGGCCTACGACATGTAAGATAATATCATCAACATGATCATAATGACATTGATAGGTGATTACGAATAAGACTGGTCGAGCGCTACCTTTCATCAAGTTTAACACACAGGTACCCTGTTAATGCAACACAATGCAATGTTACAGGAAAGTGTGCAGCCTGCCAAATGCAACAAGATCCACCAGCTAGAAATATCTTGTTGCATTGAGCATAATTACAGTTAGGTCTCAAACTAGGTTAGGGCATAGGATTCCTTCCTCCATGGTTAGGGTTAACGATATATTAAATTTGTTGTCTTTATATCAATCGGTTTTTAATTACCACAATAGTTTCTCTTTTCAACTTGGGTAGAATGTCGTATCCAACCGCCACCGTTTCTCGCTCATTATAACAAATAAGGTAATCTTGCCTGCCCTGTAAGGTGGAGAACATATGGATGATGACTGACATACATGTATACCGTACTTCAAATTATTCCAGAATATTTATTTCATGAAAAATCAGGCATTTTTGGTACACGATGACTTCCTCAGTCATGTCAGTCTGATCTTGTCAACGCCCCTGTTGGTGACCAACACGGTCATTGTACATGCGCAGTGGCAACTATAATATTTTAGGATTCTTCTATTTTCTGAAGGGGAGGATTTTTTAGAAGGGAAATAAAGTCCGAAAACCATCATAAAAGTGGATTTTAAAGATAGTTTTTGCATTCTGTCGCCCCAAAAATCGCTAGAAGAATATTTTTTTAACTGGTTAGTGAATAGGCCTAGTGCAGTGGTTGCAAAAAAATTCCCCCCAAAAAACTTTAAAAAGTGGCGGTCGGATACGACATTCTTTCCAATCTTAGTAGGGTTTTCAGGTGAAAAATTATTCCTAAACCAATATACTCAATATTTATATCAAATTAAAGGTCTTGATGAAAGAAATACAATGGTTTTTAAATCAAGAAAATCGTACGAGTAGTTTTTGAGGAATCCTGTTTTATTTAATCAAATATACAGCATTCGATGAAGCGCGACTGTCCATACACTGTGTACATCCCAAATGACACCAAAACCATTGAATCAGCCTACACACACCGTGATACACACGCACAGCATTCGTGCTCGTTTTCCTCATAAGAGCTTTTGAAAGGGTGTAAAAAATACACTCTCCGCTCAAAACTAAACAAAATTACGGCTCAAAACTTTCACATATGATAGAAAAGAGGTGTAAAATTCATTCAGACACCGCTCTTACCTTTCAACTTGAATATTTCACCTCGAAAAAACAGTGTTTACTTTTATCTCTTCGTAACATCGGTTGTAGAGTAGTTATGGAGATCGAGCAAGCATGGGTATGTAAAGGAGCCCTTTGACTCAATAGGGAAACCCGTTTTCATGTCAATCACAATGTACTCGGGTGTGGAGACAGCTCTGAAGTGGATGCCCTCAGCAGAGCGCGGCAAATTTTACGCACCGAAATGTGCCCGATCTCGGAACATTTCGCGAAAAAGGCTGGGCGGGACGAGAGTGGTTCATTCATAAAAACCTAGGCTTTCGCACGTACTTCCGATTGCTATTTTATGTACATTGTTGGATAGCTGAAACTATAAGCTTTCCAATGAGCTATTACATGTAAGATTTTGACAGGTAAAAGTAGTAAAATAAATTGATTTAAAATTTTGATGTTTTTTGTTGCGGGCAATGCGCTGTACGTGTGGCGGGCTTCGGTCAAGCATGTACAAACTGAAAACCCTAATCTATTCTTAGTGTAGAATTTTGTAAGTGTCTATTTATTTTTGAAAAGATCGTCCGTGAGAAAGTTCGTATTCACTCAAAAAAATATAGCGCAATATGGACTCAATATCGGCTAGGCTATCCCGCCTCGGCCAGGCTATGCCGCCCCAGCCCGGCCCATCCTGCATAGCCCCAGGCTAGGGCATGTTCGGGTCTCCGGATCTGGTCGGGTCTCCGGATCTGGTCGGGTCAAGCCGTTCCAAAAGTGCATACATAATTATTCCCTATTTGCCAATTTAGCCTCACTACAATGCACCTGAAATTGTCTGCTTTACCTTTTTAGAACTTTGATGGCCTTGAAAATAAGATGACGGGTGGTAAAGAAATACAAACTTTTATTGTAAATCAACTTGGATTAATCTTATCGTGTTTGTTGATGATTCCATGGAGGAAGAACTTCCTCCATGATGATTCTGAGGTTATATCACTCAGGTATATTTCCCAACTTTCCTGCCTTATCAATCAACAACAGAATATGACCAAGACAAAGTTACCAGACTACTTACGATGCAACCATGAACACAAAATAGCGCCCTCAGTTGTAATTTATTCGATTTTTATTGAATGAATGCTTTTACAATATTATTACTATGGTGCTATGAAATAAAAATTGACTGGCTAGCCATTCAACGTATCTTGGGCATACTATAGCTCTGGTTTACTGGTAATAACTCCGGTGTGTAAAAAATCTCGTGGAAGAAGTGTATTTCTGAAAAGAGATCGGTTGTGAAGATACAGCCGGTGCAACAGCTAATTCTTCATTTAAAAACACAAACAAATCAGGTTTAATGTAGAGCATTGGTAATTATCAGACTACAAAATTATCAAATTATTATCAGAAAGCTTACTTGATGTGCAGTTGGTAAAGATACCAATCTTCCTTATTTTTTCGAAGTCAGAGAAATCACCGACTAATGAAATATGCACAATAATTTTACACAAATTTACCGACGCGCGGCAACGTACATGTACTTTTGTTGCACTGTTAGTAAATAATTGGTGTGTGCGCCTTTCTCATGACTTTAAGACTCTTCATAGAGCTGAAATTGTTCAATTTGGCTGGATATATCACGCTGTCAAATGTTTCTAAAGAAAACCTGGTTTTACTTCAACATTAAATGGGTTTCAATGGGGTTGGAGTGTGCCAATATGGTTTGAAAAACACTGTAACCCTATAGTATGTTGACGAAGTTCCTTTTTGTCAATATCTTTAATAATAATATTATGTTCGGGCGCTAATAATAATATTGAACCAAAGGATACGACTTTTTATAATTTATGCTGTCAATCTGTAAAGATCATGAATCGACCGTGTTTTACGGGCCAAATTTTCATTGGAACATTGATAATTTCCTATAAAAATTAATTATTTACGTACTAAACTATGTGGAGTGTCGTGGCCGAGCGGTCTAGCTTACCGGACTTAAGTTGTGGTGTTAGCAGCAGAATGTGGGTTCGAATCCCAGCCGTGACACTTGTGTCCTTGAGCAAGACACTTAACCATAACTGCTTCTATCCACCCAGGGGTTAAATGGGCACCTGTAAGGGCAGAGTTGGTTGTAGCCCTATATGCGCTGTAATGGCAGCAATTGAGCTGTATACTCCCCAGGGAGCTGAGATGGTTTCAGGAATGATTTATGAGCCTTATGAGTAGGGGTAATAATAAAATGCGCCCTGAGCACCACTCAGTTGGTGGATACGTGCGCTATATAAGTCCACACATTATTACATTATTATTATTAAACTAGATATGACCTCAATACAAATGACAACATGCCGGTGCCATAGGAAAATCGTCCCCAGAATTTATTCTGCTTCCCCGACAGCTTTTCCTGGCTTATGCCAGGTTATTTTGCCACGGGCGACAGCGGTATGCATCCTTCATGATCAAACAAGTAGATCACTCAAGTCAAACAAAATCAATCGACCGAAAAAGCAGAAAATTTTCGGTGAACATTATAAGCCCAATTTATATAAATATAACCTCAAAACATAACACGCTATTTAATTTGACTTTGAACGGGGTGAATAATTTCCTGTGGAATTTTTTTTCTGTGATGTGCTGTTTTCCCAGGACCGTTTGTATGGGGAGGAGAGATATTCTGTGCCACCGGAAATACCAAACGTCGCCCTCTTTCGTCAGCCAGGTCAACACATGATTGTATTGTCATCATGTGTCTGTCTATTTTTTAAAGATCTTTGAGGAAGAAAAATTTCCTAGCTGGTATCCTGTAATGTATAACTTTATTAGTCGCACGGTATTCCGTAGTTCATCTGTGAGAACCAATGAAGAAAATAATTACAGCTAGCTGTCGCATTTCATTTTGTACGCGTACATAATGCTGCAAGTACTGTGTGTGATGCATATCTAGTGACGGTAAATGATTTATGATTATGATTCTGTAATGTGATGCAATTTTTGTCGGCAGAAGATCAACTGTTATAATGGGCGGCCGGGTTACATACTGATTAAACAAGCGGTCTGTAAAGACATTTTGCGAGATCATCGAAAGTCCTGTGACTGTGTTTGGAACAATTCTGAAACTGTAACTAGTTTGCCCAGCTCCGACTTCAACTTCACTCAGCTGGGCCTGGGGGCTGAATTGCCTGCCTTTTGACATCCCCATTATTTTGGGAGCCATTTTGCGTACCTCTGTCAAGTTGTGTGTCTGTGTATCGGTAGCCGATCAACCGGACATGCATGAATGAGCTTCTAGTTGTTGCTGAGGTGTGTGCAGTGAAACATTTTCTTCATAGTCATCGTCTGCATTTGACAAATGCTTCAATGAAACTGGCATTAGAAGACGAATATTATTATTAGGTAGTCTTCCAGAGTTGCTCATCACTTAATTTTTTATACGACGCCTCATTTTCTTTAGGGAAGCAATTGTAAGCCTACCTCCATGCTTAACCACACAACGTTAACTGTTAAACTTAAATGTAGTTAGGCCTAACAGAGCACTTAAATACAACAACCATAATTTTCAAGGACACAGTCACCCACTCACTGAGTTGTTTCACTATGGCTGGTAAGTAACACAGTATTTACATACAAGTATGATTCTCTGATTTCACTGTATTTTCACAAACATTTTTGTTTTAATCATTAACATGTACTCTCCATTAATGTTAGCTCTGTATTCGGTACAACCATGGAGGAAGCTCCTCCATGGTACAACCATGGAGGAAGCTCCTCCATGGTACAACCATGGAGGAAGCTCCTCCATGGTACAACTAGGGCTGTGTGTTTTCGGATATTTTTGGAACCGGATACCCGAAATCAGGAAAGTTCGGATACCCGGATACCCGTTTTCATTCTTGTTGAAAACATGCCTCCTTTGGTGTACAAATACATGTAAACGTTAACAAAATTGACCTTTATAATACAGAGGATACCATATTTAACTCGATCTGTATTAAAGTATAACATCTTGGTGACAAAATATTGTATTAATTTACGGAAAGTTATTTCTGAAATAAAACCGTAAAAATTGATCACACGCGCGCAAGCATTGCCGGTGCATCACGCAGCTACAGCGGCCTCGCACGTGACTGTGTCAGGGACCGGGAGTGACTACCAATCATCAGAAGACAATAATCACTGGTGCGTGCGTGATCAGAGCGCATGCGTATAGCAAGTTGACTTTAATGTTCATGTCACAAAACACGTGTTGAATAATGTCATTGGTCAAAGGCGATGTGGGCGGAACTAACCCGTTGTGAGAAAACATTCATGTGCTTGCGCCTTGCCGCGCCCCTGCCTTCTAAATAAGGATATCCCGTACGCCATGTTGGCATTGGATAAGGACATGATTTTGCGTACTAAAATATTATTTGATATTATTAAACAAACAAACTGCAAAAAATTAACGAATCTAAAATCAGAACTTGAATATTAATATGTTTCTATCACAATGAACTTTAGTTAAATGTCAATAAACCTGTCAATAAACATTGTTTCTTGAAAGAATGAATTTTTACCAATTTGGGCCCCTTTTTCTCAAAATGGGACCAAACTTGACTATTCCTTGTTGAACGTGGCATCGTGTTGATCGGTCAGTCAAGAAATGAGTCTAAAATTTAGGATGCGCACTCGGTGTAAGTTTTGTCTTCTTTTTAATTAGTATTCAGCCAATTTGTCCCCTCCATCAATGTTTGACGATCCATAATTCGCAGCTCATCATAAGCAACCGCATTTCGTCCCTCATAAACGTCTTTTCAACTGATAGGAGATTAGGTGATTGTAAAAATTTCGTCCCTCATAAACGTCTTTTTAACTGATAGGAGATTAGGTGATTGTAAAAATATGCTGCCCAATTGAAAGGATCAAACCTGCAACCAATAATACCTTTCAAATCCGACTGATTATGGATCCTACTGTTGGTTTCAAAGACAGTGACCGACTTAACACCTCCTTTTTTATGTCTGTCACCTTGTCGGCAAATGTAATACACAAAAGAGCTCGGTATCGGCGGGTAAATAAATGTAAATGTTGGCGATATGCTGAGGGATGGTCAGTGGCACATCAAAATAATTACACAACAAAACCAATTTCAACGCTACTTTTTTATTATATCGTTTTGGTTTGCGGTAACACCATGTGTTTATCTCAACTAACATGAAGCTGAGATACAGGTTCTGAAAAGAACCTGATAAGCTTAAGTTCCTCCCGAATAGGAACGCTCCACGATCCTCTGACGCAACCGAAAAACCCATTGCCGTGCTACTGTACATCGGCCACACTTCACACAAGATTCAGCGTATCCTGAGGGAAGCTGACATTAAGGTCTACTACCGGACTCGAAACAAGTTGGAAACGAAGTTACACACCCACAAGGACAGACATGATCCCAGCCGTCAAGCTGGGGTCTACCGAATTCCTTGTACTTGTGGGAAAGTGTACATTGGCGAGACCGGCAGAGACCTTACGACCAGGCTCAAGGAACACAAGGCCCACGGCCGCAGAGGAATGTGACAAATCTGCGATCATCAAACACTCCACCGATTTGGACCATATCATTGACTGGCAGAATGCAAAGATCATAGCCCCGGAAAAGCACTGGTACACCCGTCGTATCAGAGAGGCTATTGAGATTCATAAACATGACACTGTCCCCAGGACATCGGCTATTTCATCCACAACATTTGGCATTCAATCCTACCATCCACCAACACCCACATCCCCACTGTCAACTGATACGCCTCAGCGAGCAGGCAACTCACACACAGCAGGCGGAAACACACACAACAAGAACAATGCCACGGTGGCAACCAATCACAACACATCACACAACAGTAGCACCAATCGGAACACTTCCCATTCTACACATAATCCCAGCAAATACTACTTAAGGAGTTGCATCGGCAAACCTCTTCATTCTCCTGAAGAAGATTAGAGCAGGCTAATCGAAACGTTGAGAATAACCCGTGAAGTCCCTATGGTTCTCCCTGAACCATATTAACCCGTGAAGTCCCCGTGGTTCTCCCTGAACCATATTTCTCACTTAGCGACAGTAGAGAAAACGAGCGTTCGAAATTGGTTCTCCCTTGAACCTTTCTCACTTAACGAAGGTTGAGATACGAGTTGTGCGATACGGTTCTTTTCAGAACCTGTATCTCAGCTTCACGTTAGTTGAGATAAACACATGGTGTTACCGCAAACCAAAACGATATCGATATTCCACCATGCAAAGCCTCAAAACTTATACTTTTTTATTACGACAACAATTAATGTAGACGTCCCGATAATAAAATCCCCTCTATTAACACAACGTGGTGCACACTCCAGTGCAGACATAAAGCAGCAGTTATTGTCCCACTAATCCAATTACTGTGAACAATAGGCAAACATTCCATCCTGAGCAGCTAGTTTGATACTTGTTTGTAGCAGCCACAGCCAGGCTATTTGAGTCTTAATGATTGGATACAATGTATCGGTTGGACAAAAGTGTATGGAAAATGTCGTAAAATACTACAAAGGCGTTATCTTGAATAAAATTGCTCCTAAAAGTGTAAACAGTACATTGTTCAATAGTCAAAAATTTCTGTTCACACCGCTGAAATGGTAAGTCCCAATTTTAAAAAGTCGTTTACGGGTACTCGGAATCGAAAAATGGAACCGGGTAATGACAGTTTCGGTCGGGTATCCGGATACCCGGATACCCGGCACAGCCCTAGGTACAACTATAGAATGCAGGGCCACACCGAAGGTTACTTCTTATAAATGTACGTAATCTGACTTAAAAATACATGTACACAACTGCGGTTCCTAGGTCAAATTCAGAAAAAGGGAAAAATTTGGCCCTGCATTCTCTAGTTACTCCCTGTATTCCAGTGGAAAAGAATGTAGAATACAACCGCCACTTTTCTATCCAAATATGACAAATATCACAAATATCACAGATTTATTTTCTTTTAAAAGATGATAGAGGACATACTTAACCCTAACCTTCCCAAATCCTCCAAAATCCTCTTTGACTTTGCTAAAATGAAGGATTTTGAAGGATTGAGGTTGCATGCTACATGCTCTTTGCTAAAGTGAAGGATTTTGGAAGATTGAGGTTATTAGGCATAGGCCTACTTGCCTTTCCATGGCACATGTACATCCATGTTTGTTGTGGTGATTGCAAGGTCAGTGCTTGGGTCAGTGGACACTGTTTATTGCTCCATGCATGCAGGGTCCCTGGCCCATGTACATGTATCACAGATTAGAAACACGTGTGCATACATGTCATGTGCTTGCTTTACTACTGAAGGATTTTGGAGGATTCAGGTTATGTGTAAGCAAATGGGCCTAGGGAGTTATGTAGGGTTGAGGAGAGGAAAGTGTCAGTCAAGTGAGGATTGGAAATGATATTTTGGGAGATTTTAAGCAATGAATATATGCACGCACATCCAGTGAGGTGTTGGCCATTTTGTTTGCTAAAAACATGTGCACAAGTTCACGTGCACACGTTCCATCATTTATTCCATACATGTGTATTATGTGTATTATGATAAATTATAAATTAACCCTAACCCCCTAGTTATTCTGGCTAGGAACCTTCCTGAATCCTCCAAAATCCATCAGTGCTCTTTTGGAAACATGCCCTCATCTTCAAAATGCACCATGTATTTTCGTTGATTTTTTTTTTTATATTCAGCACTTATGGCCTGTACTTTTTGCCAGGTAGTAATTTTATCCCATTTGAAGAAGTGAAAGTACCAGTTTCCAACAGTGCTGAATTTTTCCAAAAAAGTGCCCCGAACTCAATATTCAGCAAATTTCATCCGAATCCGTGGAGAACTTTTTGAGATATCTTGTAAACTGAGGACCTCCTATTGTTCCCCTCTTTTGTTCTCTTTGGTGTTGGACTTTTTGAAGCTTCTCCCATTTGATTTGTACACGTTTGACAACCGAGGACATATATTGCTAACAACCGAGGACCCACTGTTCCCGACCTGTGGGGTACCATTGTCCCCATTCAGAATGTACCCCACAAGTGGTCTCCCGTGTGCCCACACACACACACAGATGATTATATAACCTCCGGACACTGAAGATGTCCGGAGGTAAAATGTTATCAATTCTGTTCTTGGTATGATTTTCTTTTTGTGTCATTATTATTATTTTTGTACTGAACTTAATGGCAATAAACAAATGGAAATGATGGCCACTGTCTTGCAGTATATTAGGCTTAGGTACATTGCGTGAGGAATTATCAAGCATGGCAGCACTGTGGAAAAATCCGGTTTTGTTACCTAATTTTGTTTTTGTGTACCCGGAAACTGGACCATTACGGTGGCTGGGAACCCGGTTCCAAAATAACCTGTCTTGCACTACATGTATATTAGGCTTACGTGCATCGCGCAAAGAATTATGAAGCATGGCAGCACTGTGGAAAAATCCGGTTTTGTTCCCTCATTTTGTTTACGTGTACCCGGAAACCGGACCATTACGGCAGCTGGGTACCCGGTTCCAAAATAATATGTCTTGTACTATATTAGGCTTACGGTGTACCCGGAAACTGGACCATTACGGCAGCTGGGTACCCGGTTCCAAAATAACCTGTCTTGCACTATATTAGGCTTACGTGCATCGCGCAAAGAATTATCAAGCATGGCGGTACTGTGGAAAAATCCGGTTTTGTTTCCTCATTTTGTTCACATGTACCCGGAAACCAGACCATTACGGCAGCTGGGTACCCGGTTCCATAATAACCTGTCTTGCACTACATTAGCAGAGATGCCAACATTTACGATTTGGGCGTAATTTTTACGATTTATTGAGTCCAATTACGATTGTACGATCCTTGTATCAATTTTTACGATTTATAAAAATGTAAAGCCTAGAGTGTGAGGTTTGAAAAGGGGGTAATTTGGGTATTTTCGTGTCCGAGGCGGATGCACTGTGGCGAATTACTCTTTTTCAATTTGGAATGTTGGCATCTCTGCATTAGGCTTAGGTGCATCACATGAGGAATTATTAAGCATGGTGGCACTCTGGGAAAAATCCGGTTTTGTTTCCTCATTTTGTTTACATGTACCTGGAAACTGGACCATTACTGTGGCTGAGTTCCTGGTTCCAAAATAACCCATCCACAGCACCCATTTCTTTTTGGCCATGGGCCAACAACTTCCTTGGATTAATAACCATTTCTTCTTCTCATAATACCTGCAGAAATCCACCCATTTGAATAACTTCAATAGGGGATTGAACTCACTTGACTGGAATAAAAAATAAAACATTCCTGGCCCCTGCAGAATGATTGACAGGTCTATTGTTCTCGACACCTGTTCACATCCAGGCTCAGGAATGTGTGGTTTCTTGGCAATACAGTGTGATATTTTGTTAAAGAAACAAACTAGCTAGCTTGGTTGTTTCTTTCCTACACATGTAATTAGTTGAAGACAAATTTCCAATTGTCAGTATTTTTCCAGGTATAGGACAAACCATAGAGCAAGGACTGGTCCTTGCTCTATGGACAGAGTCAGAGACTTTTTCTAAAGCGTATTTGAAAAGTATGAAATTATGGCCCAGTGGAATAAAATGTGTAAATATATAAAATAATACTAATACTAAGGCAGTGCTGGTTATCTGGGTAGCTGGATATCCGACTGAAACTGTCATTACCCGGTTCCAATTACCCGTAAACAACTTTTTAAAATTCCAACTGAACATTTTAAGCCACACAAAATTATGGAAGTCCCTGATTGTTTGCTAACAAAATGAAGAAAACTTAGATGAAGGCTTCAGAAGAAACATTTGCCGACAGCCTTTCACGGACTTGCCGACTTTCGTTTGAAACTTGTGTTCATATTGGTTACTTTATACATTCGGGAGTATTTATGTGTGTTTTTACAAAATTGTTTTCAGGTACCCGGGTATCCGGTTCCCGAAATAACCAAAAACGCACAGCCCTAAAAAGAACCTAGGATTCAGTGCAGTTTTTGAAATTTTTTACTAGCCCGCTGGACTACTAGAAGACGGGTTTTGACTCGTCTGCTACTGTTTTAACTGACATTTGGCCAGCGGACCACTGGTAAATTCGAACCCTGGCTATTGACATCTATTTAGTGCTTGTGAAATGCACAGGTCATTAAAGTTCAAACATCAGATTGGTCCCATAAAATAATGGGAATGTTTAAAGGTAATACCATTTGATAATCAAAGTCCCAACCTGGGACACTGTCATAGCTCAGTTGACCCCATGTGGGATGTCCTCATCTGGAGGTCAACCAATTAAATAGTTGTGCCTTGGGATAATTTTGCACCATGTGGCATCTGGCATGTTGTGATTGTATCTAGCTTTAATCAATGCTAATACAGTGTACATCACTAACAGCTGCTATTCCAGTCCAAAAGGTATACATTGTACAATTACATAAGCCCCCCCCCCCCCAAAAAAAAGTGTCCGGTTTCTGGTCAGCGGTCGGCTTCAAAATCGGTGCGGTGATGCTTTTTTTTTTCGGCCATCTTTTTTTTTGCTAACAGGGAAATACGTGATACATTGTATACGCGGGGACCAAATTTCCCGTATACAAAGTACATGTATGGTGGCTAAGAGAGGCCTCACAAATTGGGCACATGTTCATACCCCTATGTGAAAAAGTCATTTAAAACACAGCATAGCAGAATTCCAATTGATTGGACATCAATTCATAGCAACAAAAAAAAGAAAAAAGAAAATTAAAAATGCTGATGCGTGGGTGTGAGGCGACACGTGCGGAGACCAGAAACCGGAGACTTTTTTTTCTTTTAGGGAGGAGGGGGGGGGGGGGGGCTTTATACAGTTCAAAGAATGTTTTCAGTACAATGATGTGCATATGCTGCAAGCACCCCCCGAGGCAGTGTTTCTAATAGTGAAGCACAATACTAATTTAATTCAGAGAACAATTTCGTTTTAAAAACAATTTGCATTTGTATTTGTGTGTGTGTGGACATAATTTATATGCTAATTTTGAAAAGCACAATCTTGAATTTTGATTAGCAAATTGTGAATTTTGTGTACATAGCGTTTTGATACACGTATACATGTACGTGCGACACTTGTACAGCAAAATCAGTTAGAATACATTTTGTATGGTGTGTTGTGTACACTGTAGGCTTTCGCAAATGTGTAATTTTCATGTAAGCAGCCATGCAGTACAACAGGCCCGTATGCAGGGGGGTGCGACGGGTGCGTACGCACCCCCCCAAATTACCAAAAGGTCCACAAAAGGTCCACATGAAAGGGCGCGAAACTGACGTTATATAGTTTCCCAAGGCATTTTTGGTCCCATCAGTACAAATTCGCACCACCCCATAAAAAATCCTGCGTACGGGCCTGTACAATCGCATGTTATTGTATTTTCATCACACAACTTCAAATGAACATTTCATACGTAGTACTGCAAGATCATTGTTGATCATCGCAACAGTGATTTATGGTTGCTAGATGCATTTTGCTACACGTTATATAAATACATGTATGTGATACTTGTAAGCAAAATCATTTTTAATACATTTTGTACAGTGTGTTGTGTAGGCTTCGCACATGTGTGTACTTTTTTATGGAAGCAGTTTGTACACATACACGTACATAGTACACGATCACATGTATTTTCGCTACACAACTTCAAATGAACATTTCATACACTGTACATAGTGTTGCAAGATCATTGTTAATCATCATGACAGTGATTTATGGTTGCTAGATACTTTATGGGTGCCAAGTGTAATGTTCAGTTCATGTACCTGTACACCACACTAAAGAATTTCATGGAGGCCACTGTCTCCAGTTGCCCTGGTCTTGGCCTTGGTACATGTAAGTGTCCTTTACTCTGGGGGGGGGGGGGGGGGGGGGGGGAGAAAGGAGGGAGGAGGGAGGAGGGAGGGAAGTGGCCTTGCCCCAAACTGAAATGAAATTCCAGGTCTTGTACAGTATTAATGTATTTGTGATGGTGTAGTGTACATAATGGTGATGTTTGTTGTACATCAGTGGTATCGGGGTTGCATGCATTATGCGTGTGCCACACACGCATTGGAACCAATTCTTCAACTCTCACACAGTGAGCCCCAAATCTCATGCATTCTGCAAAAAAATTAATGCAAAATTTTGTAAACCCCCCCTTTATTTTGTTGACAGTACCAGGTCTGGAATTTCATTCTTGGTCAATTCCATAGAAAGGTTCCACATGCCCCAAATTTTTAAAACAAATTAATCCTCTAATGCTTCTGATCCCTAACAATGTACATATCAGACTATCCAAAAACACTTTTTTGTCATCTGTAGGATGTCTATGCACAAAATTATCACACATTGAACACGGAATTCTGTTTTTGTGTATTTTTGTTGTCATTTTTCATGAAAACTTAAAGATTCAAATAAATAATTAGAATAACTGAAATATATTAATTTATATTGTTTTCTGAACAATTAGTAATATGTTAAACAATAAAATAATTTGTTTGTACATATATTTAACACACTGCTAATATTATGAGCATTGATGTATGACCCCCCCCTCACAATGTCCCGTGAGTCACGAAAAAATGGTAAGTGGATTCTCAAAAAGATGGGCAATGGGGTTATAATATTTTTTTTCTTGGCTATCTCCTAGAGACTTCATCTCAATCAGGCACCATACTGCTTAGATTTTTTTATTACTATTTAAGAAAGTATGAGTATCCAAAATATGTCCCGTGAGTCACGATGTCCCGTGAGTCACGATGTCCCGTGAGTCACGAAAAAATGGTAAAAGTGGATTCTCATAAAGATGGGCAATGGGGTTATCATTTTTTTTCTTGGCTATCTCCTAGAGACTTCATCTCAATCAGGCACCATACTGCTTAGATTTTTTTATTACTATTTTACAAAGTATGAGTATCCAAAATATGTCCTGTGAGTCACGATGTCCCGTGAGTCACAATGTTGCATGATTCACAATATCAGGCCAATCTCTGTTATTTGAAATGGTCACTTCAATGGAAATTTGTCTCCACATAAAACAGATATTGAAGCAACAACATGTACTCAAGCTAAATGGTCTATAACCCCACCCCCCCCTCACCCTTCCCCTATTTAACACCATGGAAATCCTGAATAGTCCAGGAAGTTTGATGGATTTTTTTTCTCATGGATTTTCTGACAAGATATAATGATGCTTAATTTCAATCAATTACAATTTCTTTCTACTGTACTGTTTTCATTAAAGACCCATATCTCTTGTGCACAAGAGAATTCCACATCCCAGGATACCTAATTCTGTATTTGTCAATGCTCCATACATAATCCATTCAGATAACCAGTAATGCAGATTTCTGACATAATTGGCGTGGGAGAAAAGGGCCTTTGAGCTTTTAAAATCCCAAACATTAATGAGCCAGACAAGCTAACCACTGTAAACAATCAAAACATTTCATGGAATTTTCCACATGTGGTTCATGGAATTTTATAAGTGCAAAGGTCAATGAACTGCATACATGCACTGATTGGATTTGGAGATCTCATTCTGAATTGTTCTAACAACAATGTATGTGTTCTAACAACAATAGTGTGTGGAGGTATGACTGATCAGTGTGTTTGCTAATGAACTTTGTGACAGTATGGCTAAGACTAATGCCGAGAGACAACGTAATAGGAGAGAAAGACTCAAAACAGAGGGCAACTTTGAACTGTATAAAAATAATCTTTTTAATTCTTGTTAATTTCTAGTTTTTACAACTTTAACCCTAACCCTACAATTATCAATTTCTCTAACCCTTGAATTTTATAGTTTTATGAGATATTTTATTCATCAAGGGGTTAAACCAATGTCAAGGTGCACAGGAGCACTAATTCTAAGCTCAAAAATTGCAACAAAACTCTTAACACATTATATGTGTATCTGCTCATAGATAATGTCCCGTGAGTCACGCTCCCATGTCCCGTGAGTCACGTTACTTCATTTAGCAAAACTTGGATATGGCGGAAGATTTGTTTTTTTTTGCTATTGTATATTGTAAAGGATACAGTCGTGCAAATATTTCAATATAGTAATAGATATCAAGGGTATCAGAACAGATAAATTTTTGCGAACTTTATTTAGAACATGGAAATCACTGCCCTTTTTTGTCCCGTGAGTCACGCTAACCTTTTCCTTAGTTCCACACAAAATATATGGATGAATTTCTGAATACTTTCTACTATATTAATATCATCATTAGTACTTTATAATTGAATGAAGTTTCAGTAGTTACTCTGCTTCTATATTTTTGTCAGTCAGTTAAAAGATTCAAATTTGCCATCTTTTGTCCCGTGAGTCACGCTGGAATTGGCCTCTTATAGAGGATTGAGGTTATTAGGAAATTGCAGTAATGAAGGATTTTGAAGGATTGAGGGCAGATGTGATTATTTGCTTGGTGGATTATGGAGGATTGAGGTTATCAGGCTATATTTGACACTGGATTGAAAATTGTACAATATGTACATGTTGGTCTGTCCAAAAAATGATTCTGGAGGATTGAGGTTATTAGGCATACTTGCCTTCCTTCCTCCACTGATGGTACATGTACATCCAGGTTTGTTGTAGTTATTGCAAGGTCAGTGCTTGAGTCAGTGGACACTGTTTATTGCTCCATGCATGCAGGGAGGGTCCCTGGCCCTGGGCCACGTATGTATCACAGAATAGGAACACATGTGTGCGTGCATGTCATCTGCATACAATGGTAGTGGTCATTGTGCTTGCTTTACTACTGAAGGATTTTGGAGAATTCAGGTTATGTGTAAGCAAATGGGCCTTGGGAGTTATCAGTTAGGGTTAGAATATCACAATGTCTATGGGAACATTTATAAGGGGCACCAAAGCCAAGACCAGGTTTTAACATGGTCTCCATGTAATTACAGGACTGCAGTACATGTACGTATGCATATTTGTATAACATGAAGAAGATGGTCTCTTACATTGGAAATCTTCTGACCCTTGGCGAGATACACTCTGGGTACATGTAAGTCTCCCAGACTGCCCTGCTTCAAATTTTGAGACCTTGCGTGTCAGTTTGTGGAACAAAATGTAACGAATGGGCCAAATCCATTGTTCTTGGAGTACTGTGCCATGGACTAGCTTTACACGAGTGGCACACTTTATGTACATACATGTATAGGTAGTAGACTTCTGGTATAAGATATGAAGAAGAGTGTCTCATTACTGTGTATTGGAAGTCATCTGGCCATTGGCATTTCTGCAAACAGTGCATGGGGACAAACTTTTATGTGTAAATAGCACTAGGGGGTAAATCTCATGCAAAGCTCACCATCTTCATGACACAGGCTTTGGAAGGTTTGGAAGCTTCCATACTACTGAATATACTTGTACATGTACATGTACATGTAGTACTTAGGCCGTTTGTTTTTTATTACTTGGATTACGGATTTGTAAGCTACAAAAAATGAGTGGGGATCGGGGAAAAAAAAGAAAAAAAAAAAAAGAAAATGATCGGGATTACGGAATTCCGAGCTCACGAAATCGGGCGGGGCGAAAAAAAAAAGAAAAAAAAATACCGAAGGCACGCAGGCGGCTTCTAAAACACGTACATTATACACAATTTATGTAGACAAAAGCAGAAAGTCACTGAATGAATGTCGCGAGTGTTTAGGCTTAACAAAATGTTCTGTTTCCGGTTTCTGACCGACCCTAACTTTACGCCGCGACCCTAAACAAATTCGCACACACAGACCATTTGTTGACACAGCAATCGATTGCATGAGTTTGGGCCGTGAGGTCAAGTCGCGCGATGCACGTACATGTAGTTGTTACTAAATGGCCAATGTATGCACTTGGGCAAATAGTATAGTCTATAAACGGACTCGCACTTTTGTACGTGAATGCATAACATTGGTCTGGTTTCCATCATACATCGGCCGCGATTTTTCTCCGTTCACTGGCTCACGATGCGTGTACACATTTACTGTACATGTATTGTAGGGATCTTGTTGTATTTGAAGAAAATGTGATCTAAAGTATTGTTTTGTACACGATGGTGTTTTGTACGCGATCGGTGGCACTGTTGTAAGTGTTGTGGATTTATTTTATTTATTTATTTTTTTTTTTTTTTAATACAAAATTTGATTTTTCGGGCGGGGATTTTTTTAATTTTTTTCAGAAACGCGATTTTTTCGAGCGGCGATTCCGTAATCCAAGTTATTAAAAAAACATGGCCTTACGTGTTACATTGAAGTACATGTAGTCTGGAGTCTGACCAATCGACAAGTGAAGTATTGGATTTAGCACTTTCAGCCTCTGGGTTGTTAGGGTTTCGGCCTGGTCGCCGAAAGCCTGTTGTTTTCGTTCGATTATTTTTCTTCATGTTTCCACCAAAACCCCATAGGTTTAACACGTGAAAGTTGTCGATGGATGATGTCATACTTAGCATCGTCACATCAGTACAAAACATGCACTGTATGAAAGCCCGTAATCTGAATTACCTACTGTCCCAAAAAACTCCCACTCACAGTCTCATCTACCCGCCCGTCCTGTCGATCGGGTCTTGCCTAAAATTACGTTTGGATGAGTTAGTACTACTTGAATGCCTAAGGAATACACAATGCAACTTTTGAAATACAATGACTACAATTAATGCGCCTTTTCAGCTTATTTCAATATATCGTAACTTTCTTAACACTAAACAAAGAACTAGCGACATCAGTGCCCAATATTATCAATACATCTGAAACCCATGTCAGCGTTTTCATCAAAAGCTTGACCTCTAGTTTACAAATTGAAATGTTGAATAAAAGGTTTGTAGTACATAAACGTGTTATATATTTTCTGCCTTGTGTTGTTTGTGTATGAATTATGTCTGTATGCACACATAACTGTGCACATGTGTGAGAATCGGTTTGCTGCAATGTATTAAAGATTTATTGCCTTTGTTTTACCAGCAGTTTCTGGAAATTTCTGTTTTCAGTTTTGTTTACTATTTATCCTTGCTTTGGTAAAATAATTGTGTGAAATGACTTTATATTTGGAAAAGAGCTGCGTACTGAATTTGTTGGTAAAATTTACAGAATATCTTTTCCATTAACCCTAACCATCCCAAATCCATTAAAATCCTCCAAGTGGCACTTTTTTGGGAAAAATTCAGTGCTGTTGGAAACTGGTACTTTCACCTCTTCAAATTGGGTAAAGTTACTACCTGGCAAAAACTACAGGCCATAAGTGCTGAATATATAAAAAAAAATCAACGAAAATGCATGGTGCATTTTGAAGATGAGGGCATGTTTCCAAAAGAGCACTGATGGATTTTGGAGGATTCAGGAAGGTACATGCCATAAGTGCTGAATATGAAAGATCAATGAAAATGCATGTGCATTTTGAAGATATGGGCACATTTTAAAAAGTACACTTTCAGGATTCAGGAAGGTTCCTAGCTAGAATACTTAGGTGGTTAGGGTTAAAGCTGAATAGAGCAGACTTTCAATCGGTGTTGTACATGTAGTTTAAGATGAACATGGTGACTTAAAACTACTGGGTCATTTATGCAGCAGCAACGATAATATGTGGGGTATTATTTTCATTCCTTGTGTTAATCTAAAACTAGCACTCTGATTCCATGCCCTGTTGATCATCATGATATACACTGTATTGTCTCTTTAATCTCGCATCCCAGGGCCTTGAGTCTTAATGGTAAGTCTGATTAAAGCATGTTAGCCATCTCAATAATGTTCCTCTCCTTTTCTCTTCCCCAACCCAGGAAACGAGGAAGTCCCGCCGCAGCAGATGGCCCAGCGCAAACGAAAGGCAGTGTAAGTATGTCTTGGACACGTACGCTTGGCAAAAATACTAGCCAGGGTTGATTAAGGGCTGTGTTGTCTCAATTGTCAAATCAAACCCTTAATCATGCTGAGTGGTTGTATCCCGCATATATTGGATGAAGATGGGATGGTTGGGGGGCGGGGGTGGGAGAGGGAGAGGAGGACATGAGTAAATCTTAGTCTGCAATATGTACATAAAGCCAAAAAAAGTCTCCAGTTTTTGGTCGGCTTCAAAATCGGTGCGGCGACACACGTTTAAAAAAAAAATTGTATTTATCTTTTTTTTTTGCCAGCCATCAAAATCAAAATCAAGCTTGATCAAAGTACACTCTGCGAAACTCACTTTGCACCCGAACATGTTGCAGTCGGTAATTTGTTTTTGTGATATTGGCTCTGTTTTAGCGATCGATACACATGTAAAAAAAAAAAAAATTCTTCTAAATTTATTTTTTATTTTTTTGATTTAATTTTTGGGGGTTAAATAATGGATTTGGTTAGCCGGTTAATTGTCACAGCACTAAACTGGACACTGTGGCCGCCTGTCCATTAAGGCCACTGGCCACTAAGTGGTGTCTTCTACACAAGTTTAATTAAAAAAAAAAAATTAAAAAAATCTGCAATTAAATATTCCATTTTGTGAATGATATTGGCTTTGTGTTGAGATCTCCCACGTGGATGTGTGCTCTATCCTTATGGTATAAATGCAGTACAAAAAAATCTCCTCCATATATGACGGTGTGGTGACATTGTGTACACTGCACAGACTGGGTTTTATTTTGTTTGAATAAAAAGGAAATGCAGAGAATGGGCCAAATACGTGGACATGTGTACAAAGGATAGAAATGAAGGGTTCCCCATGGAACTGCACATCGTGACCGCCCATTCACAGGCCTCCAGAGGCCTGGGATCATAATACCGCTCACGTAGATAATGAATTTAGAGAGAGAGAGTTGATTAAATATACATGAATTATGTACATGTAGATCCCGCGTCTGTCGTGCTTCCATTAACTAAATAGACATGGACTGATGTGTACAATGCAGTGGGTACCATCTACGAGGCATTTCAAACAAAACAGACATGGTTAATAATGCACGCAGTATAATTGAGGGTGGGGGAAAGGCAGGATGGGTTTTACTTTATGCTTTGTGTATTTTGAATTTTTTGGAATAAGCAGTCTGTCGGGTGTTGTTTTTTAAATGGTAGATTTAAACAACATCCCAACATCAACAACATCCCCCCCCCAAAAAAAATTACTTCTGATTGAAACAATTTAAAGTAGTTTTATCTATTTTGTATCTAAACAGAAACTAGCTAATTACAAACCTTGTTATGCTTCTGTACAAGGCAAAAATTCCCCACTGAATTGACACATTTTTAATGGTACACATGTACATGTGCGTAGATGTAACATCTCAAACAAGGTATACATTTACACAGTGTGTACACAAATGTATGTAAATTATCACAGTTTTACTTATAAAATTATCGGTGTAAGTTAGTAAAAGTACTTGTATGCATGTACAGGGTATTAAACCATTCCGAAAAATTATTCAGCCTGAAGAGCTTACATCTTGGAGAAAGAGAAACAAAATTATGTCACAAAATTTGATCAGCGTTTTACATAAAACTTGCTTCCTGGTATAAACTTGTATTAAAACATGAGGGCTGTGCTGGGTTCCCAGGTAAATGGGTACCTGACATCTATGGGTATTCAGCTCCATTTCTTCCGATTTTCCGTTACCCGCCAGCGATTTTGTACGAAAAGTAGTTTTCCTTTCATCTATGTTGTACGGAAAGTACATGTAGCTACATGTAAATTACAAAATTCACAAAATGTACGTGTGTAATTTAATCAAAATTCAAGATTTGCTATTCAAAAAATATGAATTTCATACAACAAACATATTTTATCTAAAAATGTTGCTACACAAAACTTTTGAATGAAAGCATTCCCTGTACTAAGCATAGATTATTTTGACCTAACCTTGGGCGATAACACGATAATTTTGAATATCGCGATACCTTTTTTAATTTGATTATGATATCGAGAACCTTTTTAAGTTATCGAGATATCGGCAAATCGCGATTAAAAAAAAATATATTGTGATTAAAAAAAAATCGCCATTGTGAGAAATTCCATGGAAACAAAATGAGGACAGTCTTTTCAGCTTTTGGAAATGAGAAACAAAAGTGAACTACTTCAGAAGTACATACACACTCTGCAAACGAATTTGGGATTTATTGTGATGCTTGTAGGGGGTACATACCTGTGGCTATCGGCTCTAAAGCAATCATGCATAAATGAGAAAAATAATCGAGATACTACCGAAAATCACGATATATGTTTGCCGATATGTATACATGTATTGTGGATGAAAAAAAAATTATATCACCCAAGCTTATTTTGACCAAATGTCTCCTTAACCAGTTCGCTTCAGAGGCCGAGTATACATGCAATGTTTTTTTGGACAGCGGATCGGAGAGCGTCTAAACACGCATTCCGATTTTTGTGTGTGTCACCGGGTGACTTGTCAACACGCAATCGTTTCTCGGAGTCCATGGGGTCACGGTTCGGTGGCCCCGGACAAAATGCACTGCAAATACTGAACGAGTTCACTCTTTTCGTTGATTTTTGCCTAATCCCTTTATCCAAGACTTGTTCCTTTGACGTACCATCCAGGGATTTGTAAAGAGGGATTTATATCCATTGTTTACGAGGCATTCGATCTTTCTCCAGGTATGCCGTCTTTTCGACCGGGCGCTGGTCGCCAATAGGCCGTTGCATCGGGGCTTGCCAACGGTCTAATTGTGCTGAACAAACACAACCGTAATTAAAAAACTAGCCATTTAATTCTCAAAATGTCAATGAGTAAAGGTGTTTATTTGGGTGTCTGAACTTAGTTTCATTGACAAAAAAAAAAATTAATGGCTAGAAATTTTTTCAGATTTTTCACTGAAAATAAACCCGCACGGGGACCGGAAAAAAATAAATATTCCTGACATCAACTGGTTAAGGAATCCTGCAAATTCATTGTAAATACTGAATATATACAAGTACATGTGTACATCCGGCCTGGAATTGTCATGAGTTAAGGGAACATTATAACATTACATGTAGAACATCAGAATGCCTATCGCAACAATTTTAAAGGTGCGCTACTGCCAAGACCAGGGCATCAGAGGCCCTGGTGAAATTCCATGTCTGGTTATTTAATGCAAATTTATGCCCAAAATAAGACTTGCAAGTCTATCAAAACATTGGTTCGGAAAAGCCATTTGGATTTATAACGGTAATGCATTGCATAGATCAACATGTGGAGCTTCCCTACAGAACGCTCAATATCTAGCCGATTTAATGGAAGTGCATGTACTCTCATATCCGGCCTGTTTTTGCAGGTACGGTATTGATGCACGACAGTAAGTGATACACGGCTTCACATACACATCTCGAGTGCTTGTACAGTGTTTAATATGACCCAGTTCAACATGCACTGGCTACTATTCAGTCAACCCCTCTGCATACATAAGTTCAGGTGTGCGATGAAAGGCACAAATTGTACAAGTGTCCAGATTTGTCATTTTTGTTGGCTAAAGGCCAGTGGCATTTTTGGGTGTCCTTTTTCGCTTTTAAAGGATAGCAGGTTTAATTCTGCATAATTTAATTCTGCATGGCTACCAGGCCCTCAAGCATTTTTTTGTATTGTGTACAGGAAATCCAGGAACTGTGATAATAATTGTGTCCTTCCTTGTACACATGTACATGTACATGCATTATACAATACTTGGACACATTGTTTAAAGTAAGATTTGGACACGCTGCTTAAAAAAAAAAAAAGATTTAGACGCCATACTTTCAAATTCTGGTTCATTAAAGGGAACATATGTACCATGTAATTGTACATGTACCATGCACACAATGTATGCAAGAGTAACAATCACTTTGATTGCATAACATACAAAACATGCATATTTTTCAAAATAAAAAGGTTTCTGAAATTTGATTAACCCTAACTCCCTAGGCCCATTTGCTTACACATAACCTGAATCCTCCAAAATCCTTCTGTAGTAAAGCAAGCATAATGACCACTACCATTGTATGCAGATGACATGTTTGCAGCATGTGTTGATTATCTGTGATACATGTACATGGGCCAGGGACCCTCCCTGCATGCATGGAGCAATAAACAGTGTCCACTGACCCAAGCACTGACCTTGCAATCACTACAACAAACATGGTTGTACATGTACCATGGGGGTGCACCCCACTAAATAAACTTCCATAGTAAACAGTGCTAAACACAAAATATTCAAAAATCGTTAAAAATACTTAGAAGTCCCACAGTTTTTAAAACCAAAAGAAAAAATATTGATCGATATATAACCTTTTATTTTCTTCTCTATTTACTGTCTAAAGTCCAGGTTTCCAGGGAGTTATCCTCATCCCAATGAAAACCACCCTCTACAGTAGTGAAAACATCCACACTGAAAAGCAGCCATTTTGGAAAAAGGCCTTACGCTTGAAATCAAAATTAGGACCACTTTTTCAGGCCTTGTGTATCCAAAATACTCACAGTTGGAAGTCAAGGATCCCAGGTTATGATATTGGGCCATTTTTGCACAATCCATCAAATGTATGGGCCTCAAATCTTTGTTTTTCAGAAAAATTTGAGGACATACACTTTATGATAAACAGCTTGGCGCATGAATTCCTCACTATTTAGTGGGGTGCACCCATGGAGGAAGGATGGCAAGTATGCCTAATAACCTCAATCCTCCAAAATCATTTTTTGGACAGACCAACATGTACCATGTAACCTCAATCCTCCATTTTCATCCGGTGTCAAATATAGCCCGATAACCTCAATCCTCCATAATCCACCAAGCAAATAATCACATCTGCCCTCAATCCTTCAAAATCCTCCACCACTGCAATTTCCACATAACCTCAATCCTTCAAAATCCTTCACTTTGGCAAAGAGGATTTTGGAGGATTTGGGAAGGTTAGGGTTAAAGAGATGATACAACATTGGTTTTGGGTGTCAACATGTTCATTTCATTCCTGGGCTACATATAATACATGTAGTTTAAAAATATATATATAAAACTAACGTATGCAAATTTCATTGCAATACATGCTCACATTACATGGTGCTCGCATTTTTTAGAAGAAAAAAAAAATGTCATTACTTTTTTTTCTGATTTAAAAGCTAGTCAGCCCTCGAACCTCCTTCAAGTTGTGTCTACATGTACATGAAGTGGACCCCATCAATGTTTACATAAATCTGGATTCCATACAGATAGGAGACCATTCTAAGAGTTGTTCATGGTCGTGTGGTTAGTCGAGGGGTGTGGTAAGGACCAATAATATCATCAGGGTTTGCGTCCTTCTGATGGAATGCAAATCTGTAGGTCCTGTGTGTTGTGCAAAAAAAAAGAACCCAGGACACTTATCATAAAAGAGAAGGGGCTTGCCCCGGTGCTTATAGAAATGGCAGCAGAATGCACCATAAAAGCGCTTTGAAACTTTTGGGGAAAAAAAGGCGCTATAAATTACAGTATCTATATTTATCTGTTTTTTTCCTCTTCAGTTCAGAGGATGGAGAGGATGAGGACACAAGCCCAAGCAAGTTCTCAAGGTAAGCCTTCACTCGCTTTTGCATCTTCATAACCCCCCCTCCCCCATTCTTCGGAGGGTGCTAATCAAAGTGTCGCAAATTAACACCCAACATTGCAGTTTGGCGTACATGTAGTCCTTTAGTCGAGAATACAGTCATTTTTTGTTTGTCTTGTGTGACGTTTGCAGCACCTAGCTAGTTGAGCTTCACCTAAAGCGGGCCTTCGGTTTGATTCACTGCAATAAAGATTGACTTACAGTGTATTGTAGTAATATCGTACACATTATTGCTTCAAGAACTTGCAAGTGTTCCCATGGCCGGCCTCTTAGATTATGCACCTATAGGGAGTCGGGAAACCATTTTCGGTCTTCAAAACCTGCACTCGTTTTGTGACAGTGACAAGTTGGATCTCGGGGCAGTTTATTCGGACGCCTGGATGGGAGCCAACAGCGTGCGACAACTCCCAGTGACAATTATGGAGATTTGGAGATAATTGTCGAGGAAGATCAACAGGTCGGGAAAAAAAAACTGCCTTGAAATCCCAAATAATGTGATGTAGTATATGGATCCCCTGTCTCATTCCTCCCACCGATGCAGACGTCATCTGAAAACTTTTAAGGAAGTGGAGGGTGGGGGGTGGGGAGAGGTGGGGAGGGGTGGGGGGTGGGGGGAGGTGGGGAGGGTGGGGGGTGGGGAGAGGTGGGGAGGGGTGGGGAGGTGTGGGGAGGTGGGGAGGTGGGGAGGTGGGGAGGTGGGGGGGTGGGGGATACGGGGGATACACTAACACTAAAATGCATGTACAGACAAGAACTTCTACACACCACACCTACATGTATCTTTTCTATATATTCACTCACAAAAACATGTTATTTACAGTCAAACCTGTGCATATACTGTTACATACCATGTACTGTAGTATGGACACATTTGTAAGAGTGGACACTTTACTTGACAGCTTTCCCACTTTAGAGGTGGTTGAAGAGTGGAGGGGTACAGCCAAGGTGTTAGCCAGGAACTAGGGTGTCCAAATTTGCTGGAAATTTCAAAACAGGGTGTCTAAATTGTTCACTTATGTACATGTAAAATACATGTAAAAATCTAAATGACAGATGAAATAGGGTGTCCAAAATTGAAACAGTGTGTCCAAAAGACACCCAGACACCCCTCTGGCTAATACTATGGGTACAGCGTGTCAAACTTGTCAAAATGGAGTCTATCCTAACATTAAATTGGGAACTGTTTTGTTCAAACCTTTTTTTCAACCCCCCCCCAAAAAAGGCTCCAGTTTTTGGTCATAGCTCAGCTTCAAAATCGGTGCGGTGACGCGCTTTATTGATTTATTTTTGGGTAATCTTTTTCTTTTTGCCAACACGTGATACATGTACATGTATGTACACGTTTATTTGAACCAGACCAGATTTCCCATACACAAAGTATGGTGGCTAAGAGAGGCCTCACAAATTGGGCAAACGTTCATACCCCAGATGTGAAAAAAGTCATTTAAAACACAGCGCTGCAGAATTCCAATCGATGCAGTAATTTTGGCCGCAATTGGACATCGTTTTATAGCCAAAAAAAAGAAAAAAGAAAGAAAACTAAACATGCGAACGAACGGGTTTGAGGCGACACGCGCGGAGACCAGAAACCAGAGACTGTTGTTGGCCTAATACTGATTTTGAATTGAGCAAATCTGGAATGTTTACATAGCAAATTGTGAAATTTTGTGTAGCATTTTTGCCTTACAACCGGAATCACTCACTGAAGCAGGTGCCACCTTTGTCCAACCATACATGTAAACAGGTTTGACTGTATGACACCACCATTACTCTTAAATGTTCCTCAAAGAAAAAATTTACTTTAATGTCGTCTGTACAGTCTCGTTTAAATTCTCCACTCCTTGTTGTACACCCTTGTTGTAGTTGCATGAAAAAAAAAGAAAAAGAAAAAAAAAAGCATGCTCCATTTTTTGTTGTTGACCGATTCAGGCTGCATGTTCAGTTAGAAGAAGCAGCAGGGAAATTGGAAAAAAAAAATCTCCCGTCTTTCTCTCCTACAGAACCGATGATGACAAACCCGACAAAGAGAGGTTTGCAAGGTAAATATTGTAATGACAAGCTCGCGGCTCGATCTGCCACTAAAATTTCTAATAACCGTGCTTCTTGCATTGCTACATACATGAAACTTTGCCGGATTACTTGCAAATCAAACTGAAGAATCAGATCTTGCCAATTTGTATTGTTTTTTCCCCCCCTTTTTTGTTTGTTTGTTTGTTTTTGTTTTTTTTGGACTTGTGCACAAAATATTTTTGTTTGCATGGAAATGCTGAATGGTTTTAAGTTGTTATTGACCATGTTAGGGCAGATGCTTTTTCATGTCTGGGTAAATGTACATTAATTTCTATGTGAGAAGCTCATTGCTACATGTATCTTGTGTTTTCCCTCTTTTCTTTTTGTTTGTTTGCCGTTTCATTTAAACAAAAAATATATCATGCCACAACAACAGGGGCACAGCCAAGACTTCATGAGGGTTAATACAGTTGACTTAATACCTGTTTATACATGCCCCAAAGCTTGTCAGGTAAAATGTACACGTGAAGGCGCTCATCGACCTTTTTCATTTTTACAAAGACGTGCTCCACAGTCCTGCGACTGAAGTCACTCAACAAATTTGACACAGGTTCAGATAAAGGTACTGAAAGGTGGTTCAACTACACGTTAAGTTCACATTTTGTCGTCGTTAAAGGCTCTGTAAAGCTGGAAGGGGGGATGGGGCATGTTCCTGTGCGCATGCAAACCCCTCTTTGCCTGGTTGAACCTCTGCACTGTGCACGACAAGTTGGGGGCACAATTGCATACTCTGTGTGCATGCTCCATGGGACAGTATAGAATATAAAACTGTTCTGGGAAAACATTGGTTCTTTAACTTACATAATTCCTATCAAGTGACAATTCTAAGGAGCAGGTAGTGTACATTCAAAACATACTTCATACGAGCAAGTACTACAATACAAACAAAACATATGAGACCGATATTGTCCTTGATTTTGGGGGTAAGTAGCGGAGTCGAGGCTGTAGGTGAGTCTGAAGAATGTCTGGAGGGTAATATGCTTATCATATTTTTATAGCTTTTTTCCTTTCATCTTGGCAAATTTCTCTCTCCTCCCCCCCCCCCCCCCAATGCATTCATTGCTAAATTGGCAAAGCTGTGCACCACATATGTTTACCCACATCAAAACTGAGGTCCTTTGGTGAACTTGTTTGAAAGAATCATTATGTATGAGTATGGTTATTAACCCTTGTGACTGCAAGGGTCAAAATCACTCAAAATATTGCTATACTTGCCAAGGTGCAGTTTGTACATTTATGTAGTAGACTTAAAAGTCGAACACTGTCAAACCTTACATGTAGTAAGTACTTTTACTGATCAAAATGAGTCAACCGTTTTTGACTGGTAAAAGCATTGTCTGGTATTGTTAAGGGTGGTCAAAGTGACAGTCAAAAACCAGTATAAAATGCCCCTGTGTGCACATTTGGGTTAACAGTCAAAACAGGCAGTTGACTGGTTTTGACCACTGTAGCTACTATAGATATCAGTTGTTTGTATCTTTATTCACATGGAGTTCCTTGGAAATTTACCAATGTTATCTTCTCTTTAACAAAGCAACTGAGCACCTTTTTTATGCAATACATGCTGAGCTGATAACGATGCAGTTCACTTGTAATTTCCGCGCAATTCATTGCTTGTGTGTAATCAATTAACACTTGCCTGTATTTGCCACTTGAATTTTTTTCCCCCCTGTGATCTGAGGAAGGAGGCTCGACTTTAATACCCATCTGCAGAAAGTAAAAATTACGAAGCGCGAGGCACAAGGGGGAAAAATAATTCACAGCACACGAGGAAGGAGTTAAAACAGGAACAAGCAAGATAAAGTAGGGGGAAAATAACATTTTCCAAGATAATTACCTACACGTTGTAAAACACCAGGCCGTTCGTTTCTCTGTAATCCCGTTTTGCAGGGAGAACCACAGCGAGATTGAACGACGGCGGCGCAACAAGATGACAGCCTACATCACCGAGTTGTCGGACATGGTGCCGACGTGCAGCGCCCTCGCCCGGAAGCCCGATAAGCTGACCATCCTTCGGATGGCCGTGTCTCACATGAAATCACTACGGGGTAAGGGTCAGAGGAATGTTTGTAGACAACATTACCGATCTTTTGCCAACTCTTAAAAAAAAAAAAAAAAAAAAAGAAAAAAAACAATGTAGTAATAGAGTGCCATGGTCGAGCGGTTTAGTGCGTCAGATTTGTGTTCTGATGGCTGAGTCGTCAGAATGTGGGTTCGAATCCCAACCGCGACCATGGTGCTTGTGTCCTTGAGCAAGACACTTTACCATAATTGCTTCTTTCCACCCAGGGGTAAATGGGTACCTGTGAGGGCAGAGTTGAGTAAGACTATTTTGCGGTGACACCATGTGGAATCTCAATTGAGTAGTAATTAGTTCTGAAAAGAACTGGAGGTACAACTCGACGTTTCGATCAGTATGCTCTGATCGTCCTCAGGAGAATACTGATCGAAACGTCGAGTTGTACCTCCAGTTCTTTTCAGAACTAATTACTACTCAATTGAGATTCCACATGGTGTCACCGCAATTAGTCTTATCATCCTCACCATGCAAAGCTACAAGTTTTACCTAGGGCAAAGTTGGTTGTTGTGTTTGATTAGCCCTATATGTGCTGTAATGGCAGTAATTGAGCTGTATACTCCCCAGGGAGCTGAGATGGTTTCAGGAATGATTTATGAGCCTGATGAGCAGGGGTAATAATATAATGCGACTTGAGCACCAGTTTAGTGGATACGTTTGTTTGTTTATTCTATCTTTATTCTATCTTTATTCTGGATATCTCTTTCAATACAAAGTACTGGTCTCCCAAGAGGTCCAGATTAAAACATTATTGTATTCTACACTACATGTATTCAAAATGTACAGAAGCATACAAGATATATTTACAGTATGTGTACATAATATACACAGTCATAACATAGTATTAGGTTTAAAAGTGTAAACATATAAATGTACATTAGGCCTATATATCAATATACACGTGCACTATATAAGTCCACATTATTATTATTATTATTATTATTATTATTATTATTATTATTATTAATGTCATATCTCTGCTACATAAGTTGTTTACTGATGTTTTGACTTTGTTACGGTTGATTGATTCAGGGACGGGCAACACAAGTACAGCGGGTACCTACAAGCCGTCCTTCCTAACAGACCAGGAGTTGAAACACCTTATACTGGAGGTAATGCTTCACACATAATCAAATCATTGTTTTATGTATACAGAGCTCTTATCGTCTCTGTGCATTGACCAGTTTGCGCCGCAAGCCCGCAGGCAGGTTTTGACAATGGGTTGGTTCCGTTTTTGAAGAAAGCGTAACTAACCGCAAACTCGTTGGCACTTATTGTTGAAGATACAATGTATCGCCCCCCCTATTTTTCGTTATTTAACCCTAACTCCCTATGCCCATTTGCTTACACATAACCTGAATCCTCCAAAATCCTTCAGTAGTAAAGCAAGCACATGACATGTATGCACACATGTGTTTCTAATCTGTCATACATGTACATGGCCAGGGACCTTCCCTGCATGCATGGAGCAATAAACAGTGTCCACTGACCCAAGCACTGACCGTGCAATCACGACAACAAACATGGATGTACATGTACCATGGAAAGGCAAGTATGCCTAATAACCTGAATCCTTCAAACTCCTTCACTTTGGCAAAGAGGATTTTGGAGGATTTGGGAAGGTTAGGGTTAAACGGTAATTTCAAAATTCATTATTTCTTTTTTATTCTCAAAATCATTTTGGGATGCATGGTTTTTACAGTAAATATGTTTATGGTGGGTCCTGTCATAAATTTATTTCGTTGGCATTTTTTGGCCTTTAAACCAAGCTTCTGAAAATCATTTTGTGAAATGTTTAAATTGATGAAGTATTTGTTTTCCTTCCTAAAAGGAAATTACCAATGTTCAAATAAAAACAAACACTTCCGGAAATTGCTGTATGTATATGCGTGTATATGTATATGGTATGTGTATGTGCATGCATGCATGTATGCATATTTAGGCCTATATATGTACATGTGGTGATTGCCGCTTCTTGTCAGAAGATGGCCATCTCTTCATCTATTGCTCGGCCGTGTGCACGGAGGTGACTCTGCAGGCCAGCTTCTTTCTTGCAAGATCGTTCACAGATGTGGCACTTCAATTTTAAACTGTGCGCTGCTCCTGGCTGACCATCCTTGTGCACGTTCATGTGCCTGCTCAGTCCTCCAGCCGACTTGCAGACTTTGCCACAGATCGGGCAGGTATTACTTGCCGGTTGTGGTGGCAAGAGGTTGGTTTAGGCAGCTAGATTTTGCCTCCGCTCGTGCGCTCGGACGTGGTTGTACATGTATATATATGTGTATGTGTGTGTGTATAATTTATGTATGTACTTTCTATAATGTTCATACTTTTGCTGTGTTAATTGTTGCACCATGGAATAGGCATGCCTAGGTAGATGGCGCATAATAAATGCATTATTATTATTATTATTATTATGATTATTATGATTATGATTATTATGATTATTATGATTATTATGATTATTATTATTATTAAAACACGGGCATTACATCTTTCACAAATCAATAGGGAATGCGCACGTGTGCACCTCGCTAATTTGAATTTTTTTTCCTAACCTGTGAAATAATGTACACTAGCTGATTTTCCTGCTTTAAATAGCAGAAAACTTGCCCACCGGTAGGCAACATTTTAAAAATTGGCCCAACATAGCACCTACATGTACAAAAGAAAGGTTAATCAGAAGCCATGTTTTTTGTCTTCAGGCTGCTGATGGTTTCCTTTACGTTGTTTCGTGTGACAGCGGTCGAGTAATCTACACTTCAGATTCTATCCTCCCTGTATTGAACCAGACACAGGTAAATAATACCCTAATCGGGGGAGATGCATGGCATCTTCCCTGTATTTAACCAGACACAGGTAAATAATACCCTAATCGGGGAGGTGCATGGCATCTTCCCTGTATTGAACCAGACACAGGTAAATAATACCCTAATCGGGGGAGATGCATGGCATCTTCCCTGTATTGAACCAGACACAGGTAAATAATACCCTAATCGGGGAGATGCATGGCATCTTCCCTGTATTTAACCAGGCACAGGTTAATAATACCCTAATCAGGGGAGATGCATGGCATCTTCCCTGTATTTAACCAGGCACAGGTTAATAATACCCTAATCGGGGGAGATGCATGGCATCTTCCCTGTGTTTAACCAGGCACAGGTTAATAATACCCTAATCGGGGGAGATGCATGCCATCTTCCCTGTATTTAACCAGGCACAGGTTAATAATACCCTAATCGGGGAGATGCATGGCATCTTCCCTGTATTTAACCAGGCACAGGTTAATAATACCCTAATCGGGAGAGATGCATGCCATGTGTCCTGAATTGAACCAGACATGAGTAAATAATGCCTCGATCAGGGGGAGATGCATGCCATCTTCCTTGTATTTAATCAGGCACAGGTTAATAGTACCCTAATCAGGGGAGATGCATACCATCTTCCATGTATTGAACCATACCACAGGTTAATAATACCCTAATCAGGGGAGATGCATACCATCTTCCATGTATTGAACCATACCACAGGTTAATAATACCCTAATCAGGGGAGATGCATACTATCTTCCATGTATTGAACCATGCACAGGTTAATAATACCCTAATCAGGGGAGATGCATACCATCTTCCATGTATTGAACCATGCACAGGTTAATAATACCCTAATCAGGGGAGATGCATACCATCTTCCATGTATTGAACCATGCACAGGTTAATAATACCATAATCGGGGGAGATGCATACCATCTTCCATGTATTGAACCATGCACAGGTAAATAGTACCCTAATCAGGGGAGATGCATACCAGCTTCCATGTATTGAACCATACCACAGGTTAATATTGGCTCGATCAGGGAGATGATGCCATCTGTCCTGTAGTGAACCAGGCACACGTAAATAATACCCCAATCAGGGGAGATGGATGTCGTTTCCCCCATCTTGAACCAAACAACACAGGGAAATAATACCCCCAATTGGGAGAGATATATCTGATGTCCCTGATTTGTGAGATACATGTCATTGGCATCATATGAAAGTGTTTATTATGTAGTTAAGTTGAGGGTGGACATTGAGTGACCACAATGACCACAATGACCACCACTTCATCTCAGTGCCTGGGAGGTATTTGCAATTTATGTTGGTCAGTTGGCCAGCAGTGGTCATTAAAAAGAAACCACAGATGATTCCACCATCTGGTGTGGCCATCAGAGGGGTAATTAAAAATACCAATCATCCCATAATTCTTCCCAGCATCAGTCCTTGCCTCATCAACATCCAGGTTGAACATGGGGGGAAGGGGGGGGGGGGGGAGATTGGTAGAGATATCTATTTGATGTCCCTGATGTGGGAGATACAGTACATACCATTCAAATGAAATGTGATTTCTCAAGGGATGTCAGCACAATGATTTTATCATCCCATCATCAACATCCATGTAAAACTGATACTGTATGGAAATTTCATGCAATCACCCAGTTGCGGATAGGGGTGTGCATGTTCGGATATTTTTGGAACCGGATACCCGAAATCAGGAAACTTCGGATACCCGTTTTCATTTTTGTTGAAAACTTTCCTCTGGTGGTGTACAAATACATGTACTGTAAATGGTAACAAATTGACTTTTATAATACAGAGGATACCATACTTAAATTGATCTTTTCTTTATTGGAGTGTAATCTCTTGAATTTAAAGAAAATTGTCTGTAACAGTGTAAACATTACATTGTTCTAGAGTCACAGATTTCTGTTCGCACTGCTCAAATGTTAAGTCCGAACCGGGTAATGACTGTTTCGGTCGGGTATCCGGATACCCGAAATGCCCGGATACCCGACACAGCCCTAGTTGCATATAATTGTATGCAAATTCTTTGCCCCAACCATGTTGCAGGCCTGTGATTTCTCAGGATTTTTCCTGATTTCAGAATTTTGTTTACAAATTGCCTCAAATTTTTTCTTGAAAGAAGAGAAGTAGCCTGTATTGTGGAGAGTCTGTAAATCCTCCAAAATTAAACATCCAGGAGGTTCAGGGGGCTTTGTCCTCGAGACCAAGGGGAGACCCAGGCCCGCTCCCCATTTTTCAGGATTTTTTTTTTTACTTTTGTTAAATCACACCCCGTTGGTGCCCCTTAACCCTCCTACTATAGCTGCACTTTAGTTGCTATAGTTGTTATAGAGGTTAAATCAGTCAACTCTTGACCCAAATGTGCACACAGGGGCATTTTTGACTGGTTTTTACTGTCATTTTGACCACCCTGAACAATACCAGACAATGCTTTTACCAGTCAAAAACGGTTGACTCATTTTGACCTGTAAATGTACTTACTACACGTAAGGTTTGACAGTGTTTGACTTTTAAGTGCACTAGATATACTTTGGCAAGTATATCAACATTTTGACTGATTTTGACCCTTTTAGTAGTAGGAGGGTTAATACAATGTTCCAATAGATACGTTACTTTCTAAAAGAAGTGCCCTTCAATAAGGAATAATTGTCTTGCTCATTCAATAATGACATTTCAGACTTGGTGTTTTAGTCGTCACATTCTCACAAACCCAGAAGCAACATGAAAACTTTTTGAGAGTATGTGTGTAGATTTTTCTAGCAGTAACAAAACACCCCAAACTGACTCTCAACCCAATCCAAAGGGGCTTCCCACAAAGCGTCTTAATGCCTTTAACATTGTATTTTCCTTCCTTGTTGTAAAAGAACGATTGGGTCGGAGCGTCCATCTTTGACCTCATCCACCTGGATGATGCCGATAAAGTAAGGGAACAGTTATCCACGTCGGAGTCCCCGAGCAGCGGTAGGATTCTCGACTTGAAAAGTGAGTCCAAAACAGAAAGCTGCTTGAATTGTGCCATTTGCGACATCTTAAAGGAACAAAACCAGGACAAAGTATACTTCATGTAGCACACACTGGGGATGGGACTAGGTGATAACAACCCTAAAAACCCTCAAAAACCACCAGGTGTTTCTGGTGATTTTGTCCTGGTTTTGTGAGAACAGGTGTCATATCGTCATGAGCAGACTTTCAACAGGGCATGGAATTGGTGTCCTAGTTTAAGATGAACACAGTGACTGATAATTACTGGCTCATTTATGCAGCAGCAACAGTAATATGACCTTATCATGTGGGGTATTATTTTCAGTCACCGAGTTAATCTAAAACTAGCACTCTGATTCCATGCCCTGTTGATCGTGACGATATTGCCCCTTTAAAATAATAATTTTGGCTATTTATCAATATATTTTAGCTGAAGGTTTTCATTGATCTCGTATTTAACCAGTTCGCGTTGGGAATAAAAAAGTTTTTCTGGGCCCCTGTGGCGGGTTTCTTTTTCCCACACACACCGTGAATGGAAGCTTCCACAGCGGGTGGCCAGCACTTCCGAGCATGTCACCGTGCACGCATGGCTGAACCGAGCATGCATACAAATATTCCGGAGTTTCCTGTGCCGTGTTTAGACGCTCTCCGATCCGTGGTGCAAAAAAAAATTGCGTGTATACACGGCCTCCGACGCGAACTGGTTAACGTTTGCTTTCTCTTTCTGATTTGTATTGGTCCAAAAAAAAAAGTCTCCTGTTTCTGGTCATAGGCCGGCTTCAAATTCGGTGTGGTGATGCTGTTTTTTTTTCCTTTTGCCAGCCATTGAAATACGTGATACCTGTATACATGGCTATTAGAACCAAACCAAATTTTCCATACAGAAAGTATGGTGGCTAAGAGTGGCCTCACAAATCAGGCAAACGTTCATATACCCCTATGGGACAAAGTCATTTAAAACACAGCATGGTAGAATTCCAATCAATCCAGCAATTCTGGCTGCAATTGGACATCGTTTCATAGGAATAGGAATAGGAAAAAGAAAAGAAAACCAAAAATGTGGTTCTGAGGTTGATGCGCACAAAGACCAGAAAAATTTGATTTCAATATTTTCTAAATATTTTTTCATTCTTTTTTTTTTTGCAGCTGGGACGGTTAAGAAAGAGGGCCATCAATGTAAGTACAGAGTGTATATGTATATAGGGAGATGGTTCAGTTGGTAGAGCACCTGCACAATAACCTGGAGTTCGCTGGTTCAGATCCTGCTCTAGTCAGTTTTTATTTGTTCACTTTAAAACAACATTTCTGTTTTCAAAAACCTGTTTCTGTTCATCTATTTTGGTTTGCTTGAAAATATCATTGGGGAACTATTAAGGGGTACGCTTAAAAATCAAAATGAGCCAGTCATTTTCAATCACTGTGTTCATCTTAAACTAGGACACCGATTCCATGCCCTTTTGAAAGTCTGCTCCGATCGTGACGATATTGTCCCGTTAAAGTTGAAAGCATTTAAACTGTCATCTGGAACATGTCTCTGTCCATTTTAGCTTCTATGAGGTTCTGCATGGGCTCCAGGCGCGGCTTCATCTGTCGCATGAAATACGGCAACGCCCAGATTGATCCCATGACCATGGGGCGGTACTGCCACGCCCGCAACCGCAACAGTATCGGCTCCACCAAGGACGGGGAACAGTATGCCGTAGTGCACTGCACGGGATACATCAAGAACTGGCCCCCACCTGCAGGTATGTATGTGGATTTGAATTGAATATTGTTGGGCACCGGTGAACCTTGATTGTGGCGCAGCCATCTTGGCTTTCTTTTACGCGTTGGGACTCGGTGCTGTAGTCATACTTCCGCATAGGGAATCTGACATAGATGGCCGCAGTGTGATAATTGTTTTTTGCTTGGCAGAAAAAACTTGCTTAGCAAATATTTTTTTTGTTAGACGGAATAACTTCTGAGGTCATTTGGTACCATTACCCTGCTTAAAACCAATTTAGGCTTTTAGGTAATAATTATCTTAGTTTATTTTTTTGGGGGGAGGACAAACTCTGCCGTTTTGATGTGTCATTTTCATAACTATCCTATAATATTTTTGTGTGTATTTGAATTTCTGTATTTCTATATTTGTATGAAATACTTTGCGTGTGTTGCTAGTGGGCTAGTGGCAGTGTCCACCCCTGTATAAGCATGGTTTATTATTACTGGCATTTCGTCAGCCAATTCTCAAAATACCATTGGTGTTTTTGCCGTTTTCCCACTTTTCACAGCTCAAGCCGTTATGGAGCAGCCAGAAGCAGATTCGGAGAGCCACGGTACCAACCATTACTGCCTCGTTGCCATCGGGCGTCTCCAGTCAACCAGCACACCCAACTGCTCTGACATCGGCGGAGCGGGGACACCCAATGAGTTCATCTCCAGGCACAACCCTGATGGCAAATTCTCTTTCGTCGATCAGAGGTTAGTCCAATAAACGTTTCAATGGCAAATTCTTTATTACACCAATCAACACTCATTGGTAGCATCCAATCACAAAGCGGAATTAGCATCCAATCAAAAAGCGGAATTAAGCATCCAATCACAAAGCGGATTAGCATCCAATCACAAAGCGGATTTAAGCATCCAATCACAAAGCGGAATTAGCATCCAATCACAAAGTGGATTTAAGCATCCAATCACAAAGCGGATTAGCATCCAATCACAAAGCGGAATTAAGCATCCAATCACAAAGCGGATTAGCATCCAATCACAAAGCGGAATTAAGCATCCAATCACAAAGCGGATTAGCATCCAATCACAAAGCGGATTTAAGCATCCAATCACAAAGCGGATTTAAGCATCCAATCACAAAGCGGAATTAGCATCCAATCACAAAGCGGAATTAGTGTCCAATCACAAAATGGAATTGGCATCCAATCACAAAGCAGATTTAAGCATCCAATCACAAAGCAGAATTCGTATTCAAACACAAAGCAGAATTAGCATCCAATCAAAAAGCAGAATTAGCATCCAATCAAAAAGCAGAATTTGCCCCATACAAAACAGGGTCCTTACAAGAGCCTAATTTAACCACAAGCATCTCTGAACTGTTTTCAGTGCCATGGTTGAGCGGTTTAGTGCAACGGATTTGTATTCTGATGGCTGAGTCGTCAGGATGTGGGTTCGAATCCAAGCTGTGACCGGGGTGCTTGTGTCCTTGAGCAAGACACTTTACCATAATTGTTTCTCTCCACCCAGGGGTAAATGGGTACCTGTGAGGGCAGAGTTGGTTGTTGTGTTTGATTAGCCCTATATGCGCTGTAATGGCAGCAATTGAGCTGTATACTCCCCAGGGAGCTGAGATGGTTTCAGGAATAATTTATGAGCCTGATGAGCAGGGGTAATAATATAATGTGCCTTGAGCACCAGTTTGGTGGATACGTGCGCCATATAAGTCTACATTATTATTATTATTATTATTCAGTCTCCTGACGATGACATAGAGCACGCTAGTCGAAAACGTAGAGAAGAATCCATATGGTTCTTATCAGAACTGCAATCTCGCTTCGCGATAGTTTAGATTCAAACCACAAACTGAAACCTGATAGAAAATTCTTTTTTGTCGATCAGAGGTTTTTTCAATAAACACTTCAACCGTAATAGGAGCCGTCTTGCGGAATGGACAGTTTATCTTCAAGTATACCCATGATGCAATGTAAGGTTTTTATATGCGAATGAAGGTTGGAGAGCGGGCTAGGGTATTTGAGAGCTTGAAATATGAGATTGTCCGTTTGTGATCTGCAGTGCCTGGCAGTGCGTGTTGTTTTCTCCAAATGCATAAGATAATGTATGTTTAAGTACAATGCTGTTTTAAATCCCCTTTGATAAATTACAACTAAAGTCAACATTTTTTTTGTAGTGTCATATCTTGACAGTGTATATTAACCTTTGCTGTTGGTAAAAAAAAAAAATTAATAAATAAAATTGTAGAAAAAAAAAAAAAAATTCTGGATGAGTCTTTGGTCAGGTTTAAATATCTTCATGACTACTATCACAGGAGAAAAGATGTTGACAATTTGGAGACTGTCATCTATACGGCTGGATAGCTCATTTGGTAGAGCACTGGTACGGTTAATCATGAGATTACAGGTTACAACTCGCGCTTCAGTCAATTTTTTTTCCTTTAATTTTATGTTTTGCCCTACACCTACATACTTAAAGGGACAATATCGTCATGATCAGAGCAAACTTTCAGTAGGGCATGGAATTGGTGTCCTAGTTTAAGATGAGTTAACCCTTTCATTACCGATTTGTTTCAACAGGATGTCCCACTGGTTACCGCATTGTTTGCCCAGTCATGCATGAATTCACACATTATTGCACAACAGTATGCATCCATTTACAGGCACTTTTTCTAAACTCGTTATTCTTCATGAAGAATTTGTTGGAGAAAGATACATTCAATGAAATGATTGTTGCTTATGAAATTCCCTTTCATATGATACCAAAATCATTGGCAATGCATATAAAATGATTGGGTTATTTATTTGCCTAAACACCTGTGAGTTTTATGTAATCACAGGTGTTTAGGCCAAGGATTAGGAGTATCTGTGCAATTGAAAAAGTTCCAAAATTTATTTCGTGGTTTTGGTATATTTTCAGAAATAGTTAGAGTGACACTCTTTTTGGGACATACTGTATAATCAGAACTTTCCAAAAAACAAAATCCATATTAAAAAAAAACTCCATCGATTAATTATTCCGACGCAAGAATTTATGCAACATTTTCTCAGTTCACTCTTAAATCAAAATTACCTTTGAGATAGAACATGGAATGCCGAACTGTTTTACTTTGAATTCTACTACTTGGTCGGCAGGGTGACCGGAGTGCTAGGGTACCAGCCACAGGACCTACTAGGCAAGTCCAGCTATGATTACTACCATCCAGAAGACCAAGGACATTTGAAAGACAGCTTTGAGCAGGGTAAATACTCTCTCCTTCCCTCTGACCAATCAAAGTTTAGCCAATCAAAACAACCTGTGTTTCCTGGCTAGGACTTGGCTTAAACAGTTAGTCAGGCCTGTGGTTTCTCAGGATTTTTCAGGATTTCAGGATTTTTTTTACAAATCTCCCTTTGCCTTAAAATTTTCTTCAAAGAAGAGAGGTAGCCTGTATTGTGTCCAAACCTCTAGTTTCTTGTTTGTGGGGATGTGGAGAGTCTGTAAATCCTCCAAAATTAAACATCCAGGAGGTTCAGGGGGCTTTGTCCACTAGACCAAAGGGTACCCAGGCCCGATATTCCATTTTTCAGGATTTGTTACTTTTGTCAAATCAAACCCCTGGTTCATGCAGATGAAAATGTTTTTTTTTTAAAGATGTTTTACAAATTTTGGTTGAAACTTAGCATAAGAATGTGCGTTAATACAAATAGGAAAGGTCATTTTACACAAAATAATCTCTCAGTAAATATGTATGGAAATAAATATATGGTGGGGTCCAGTCATAAATTAGTTTTGGCACTTTTTTTTACTGTAACACTAAATTTCTGACAATTATTTAGGAAAAAAATTCATTTCAAAGTATGTGTATTCCTTTCTAAAAGAACATAATCTATATTTGAATGAAAAAAAAGTAAAAATTATTGGAAATTGCCGGTAAAAGATGGGCGATGCATCTTTAATATGTGCTTCGACCCACACTTTAACAACAGCTTGTCTTGAGCTGGTTGGGATTACAAATGTGTGATTTCTATCATCGGTTCTCTTCGCTCACAGCGGTCAAGTTGAAGGGTCAAGTGCTTTCGTTGATGTACCGCTTCCAGGCCAAGAACCGGGAATGGGTATGGATACGGACGAGCTGCTTCAGCTTCCAGAACCCTTACACAGACGAAGTGGAGTACATCATCTGCACGAATTCGGCCGTCAAGTAAGTCACTCCGATCGTCCCAAAGAGATTCTTTCCAAGGAAGGTTGACCTTTCAGTGATGGCATCTTGTCACAAACATATGGCCCCTTTATAGAAGATTCACCTTGAAAATGGTGGCCACTTTATAGAAGATTCACCATGAAAATGGTGGCCACTTTATAGAAGATTCACCTTGAAAATGGTGGCCACTTTATAGAAGATTCACCATGAAAATAGTGGCCACTTTATAGTAGATTCACCTTGAAAATGGTTTCCACTTGATAGAAGATTCACCATGAAATTGGTGGCCACTTTATAGAAGATTCCCCTTGAAAATGGTGGCCACTTTATAGAAGATTCACCATGAAATTGGTGGCCACTTTATAGAAGATTCACCTTGAAAATGGTGGCCACTTTATAGAAGATTCACCATGAAATTGGTGGCCACTTTATAGAAGATTCACCATGAAATTGGTGGCCACTTTATAGAAGATTCCCCTTGAAAATGGTGGCCACTTTATAGAAGATTTCACTTTGAAAATGGTGGCCCCTTTATAGAAGATTCCCCTTGAAAATGGTGGCCACTTTATACAAGATTCCCCTTGAAAATGGTGGCCACTTTATAGAAGATTTCACTTTGAAAATGGTGGCCCCTTTATAGAAGATTCACCATGAAAATGGTGGCCACTTTATAATTTACCTTGAAAATGATGGCCACTTTATAGAAGATTCACCATGAAAATGGTGGCCACTTTATAGAAGATTCACCATGAAATTGGTGGCCACTTTAAAGAAGATTTCACTTTGAAAATGGTGGCCACTTTATAGAAGATTCACCATGAAATTGGTGGCCACTTTATAGAAGATTTCACCTTGAAAGAACACATATTCACCTTGAAAGAATACTTATTAACCTGAATATCATCGGAGCATACTGATCGAAATGTCGAGTTATAACCTCCAGTTCTTCTTGGAACTATTTACCAGGGCCGGATTTAGGACTGGGCAAGCTGGGCAGTTGCCCAGGGGCCTCCACAACCAGGGGCCTCCACATATTTCATGAAAAAAAATTTGTAAGGAAAAATGTAGGCTGACCTGAACTGTAGGCTGGTCTGTAAATATATGTACTGTACTATATTCTTGTTATGATTGATCATGATTGACCTGCTTGCTTGCTTATTCAGATTCTTTCTACTTGAAAAAAATTACTTTATGGCTGACTGTAACTATGTCTTGTGACTCTTGTCACCTTTTAGTTTTTAGTATTCTAAGGTAGGGTGGGCCTCCACTACTGAAGGCTGCCCAGGGGCCTCCACATGTCTAAATCCGGCCCGGCTAATTACTACTCAATTTGAGAATTTCACATGGTGTCACCGCAAACAGTCTTTACTAATATATGTCTTGATTTAGTGTTTATACTGCTCTGCAGACTTGATTGGGCTAATATAGTACAGATTTATAAGATCAATAAATTACTCTTACCCCCAGTCCTAGTCAGCCAATCCTGTAAAATAGGCCTGAAGTCTGGAGGCTAACTCAACCTCCAGACTTTAGGCCTATTTTTCAGGATTTCACTATTCTATTGTCCAATCACATCCCTGATAGTTATGCTGAAGGGGTCGTTGTCACCCAGGGTACTCCCCAATGGTACCCAGGCAATCCTGCACGTCCTCTAATGTCCATAAGGTTGAGATTGCCTGGGTACCATTGGGGAGGAGTACCCTAGGTGACGACGACTCATTCAGCAAAGGGGATCGCATGTTGACGTATGCTTATAATGGGTCATGAGAGTGTGGCACTCATCGGTGATGGTGTGTTTCATCAATACTCTGAATGACATGTCTCAAAATGTTGTCTTGATCATACAGAAATATTCAGCAGCCCCATGCCAGTCAGGAGCTGGAGTCTACCAACCTGGGCGCCAAAGTCAAAGGCCCTGGGGAACCAGTCCCCTCCCTCACCCCATACGGTGCCTACCCCCGGGGAAACACCACAGAGACCATGGCGGACAGGCACTCCGGCACGGACAAGAACTCGCAGGAGTGCAAGGCTGAGCCGGTGGGCCGTTTTCAGACCGAGAGCGGGGTGTACACCGGAGTGATGTCGCCCCCTCAAGGGGGCGTCATGGCCGGGGCTGAGAAACAGACCCGATCCCACGCCGCAGGGTTCAACAGCGGGTCATATCCCCAGGTGAGGGCGCCCCAATCGTACACAAGGCCGGAGGAGGCGTCTGGTGAGGACTCCAACAAGAGTTACAGCCAGACACCAGCCACTTGGACGGCCTCACAATACTCATCACAGGTTGAGGTGAGGTCATGGGTTGATTTTTATAGTGCTGAGCCAAGAGAAAATTACTGTCAGACAGTGTGTGTTAATCTTTGGCTGGTTGTTGATGTTGTTGGCTAGCTGTGGTGAATACATCTAAATTGTACATGGTACTGTTATCTACACAGGTAATCCACCATACATAAACAGACAGTTGTCAAATGGTACTGTGTTGTGAATACATCTAAATTGTACATGGTACTGTATATCTACACAGCTAATCCACCATTCATACAGTTGTCAAATGGTACTGTGTGGTGAATGCATCTAAGCTGTACATGGTACTGTTATCTACACAGCTAATCCACCATTCATAAACAGACAGTTGTCAAATGGTACTGTGTGATGAATGTATCTAAACTGTACATGGTACTGTTATCTACACAGCTTATCCACCATTCATAAACAGACAGTTGTCAAATGGTACTGTGTGGTGAATGCATCTAAGCTGTACACGGTACTGTTATCTACACAGCTAATCCACCATTCATAAACAGACAGTTGTCAAATGGTACTGTGTGATGAATGTATCTAAACTGTACATGGTACTGTTATCTACACAGCTAATCCACCATTCATAAACAGACAGTTGTCAAATGGTACTGTGTGATGAATGTATCTAAACTGTACATGGTACTGTTATCTACACAGCTTATCCACCATTCATAAACAGACAGTTGTCAAATGGTACTGTGTGGTGAATGCATCTAAGCTGTACGTGGTAATGCGCCTTGAGCACCAGTTTGGTGGATACGTGCACTATATAAGTCCACATTATTATTATTATTATTATTCTTTTGAAATTGTTTTTTATTAGCAGGCTGCACAGCGCACAGAGAGGTTGAATGCCCCAACGACAAGCCAATCAGCTTCCTTCGGTCAGACGCCCAGTAATGTGACGTCGTCCCCGGCGCCAACGTACACCCAGTTGCAGACGTCGAGCGGGCGTAACCCAGGGTACTCGTACCCACAGGACAAACCGGTCCAGGGTATGTGTATGTGTGATTCTCATGACTAGTTCAGTTTGTCCATGGGTCGGCTGATTCCATGTTGGTACCCCCCCCATCCCCCCATCTGGAGTTTATTGAAAGTGACACCTATATAAAATTTGCTGACGAATGACTGCTTCAATCTAGCACCAAAGCTATTTCATTCTTTGAATATAAAACGGTCGTCGTACGTTTTGATTGTCAAGAAAAAAGTGTGTGAGCATGCACAATGCTCAGACAGGAAGAGACTGATAACTTACGGATTTAGTGACGGAAAAAAGCTGCGCATTTCACAATGGCTATATTACGTTTTTGAAACCTGTTACGTTTTTGAGCAACAAAACTATATTTAATTTTGTTCACCTCCTGATGGTACCATTTGGTTAATTTCTTACCCATGACCTAAGTTATCGGACATGAAATTGTTCGAGAGAGATTCTCAATGCCCCCCTCTGCACTGGTTACTATGAATCACAATCAGTGATCTCAGTTTTTCCAGGGAGTTGAAGTTTGGTTTGGAAGAGGAAAGCTAAAAAAAATAAGGAAAAATGGCTGAAATTTTGTAATTAAGCAAGTTCTTTTTAGACTATAGTTCAGTAATTTTGTAATCAGGTAATACAAAAGGTGTACACTACCTTTAGGGAGGAGGGCCAAAGTCATGGTATAGCCAAGCCTTTGAGAAGCCCGCCCAGGCTTTGCCCAGGCCTCTGGGCCTATATTATCCCCTATCTGAGCACAAAAGACCCTCAACTAATGAATAGATCTCAAATAGCTCAGGGACTGCATGTATTGTTACAGGATTAGAACTCACAAAAGACAGTTTAGGAGGCCAGGTAGACTGGGCATGGCCGGGCTTCTTAAAGGCTTGGCTGTACCATGACTTTGGCCTTCCTCCCTTAAGCTACCTTTGTGTTTTATTTTATAGTTGTACGATTGCTTGACGGTATGTTGTTCATCTTATATCTTGTTCTTGATTGTATAAACCAGGCACTCCCAACTCCCAGGTTGCCTACAGCAGCCGGTCGGACGGCCAGCATCAGCAGGCAGTAGGGCGGCGAGATCCTGCCATGTGGCAGCAGTGGCAGCAGTCGGCAGTCACCGGCAGCGGTCAACCGGAGAACCAGCCGCCGCAGGAGGAGTTCCACGACATCTACCGCATGCTGGAGGGACAACAGACGGCGCAGACTTACGGCGCTCAGGTGGAAGAGTTCAACGACATCCCCATGTTTCCTCCGTTCTCGGAGTAGCCACCAGTAGGCCGGGGGTCCTGAATCAGTGAATGTCAAGATGGAGCCGGTAACATTGAGCTGCTAAACGCACAATTTTTTGCTGAGTTTTATAGCAAAAATAAGTTACCAGCCGAATTGTCACTTAATGTATATTTCCTCTGGCAGGTTCTCAGCTTGAAATTGCTCAGCATATAAAATTTGCTAAGCAGCTAGTGAGCTATGAAATTTGGCCTAGGTCACTGGGTCTGTTACCAACACACTCTCGTGGTCTTGCTTATCTCGATGGACTGTTTTTGTGAAGCACCCCCTTCAATATCTACTCGGTTAGTGGCTTAACCCTAACAACCCCAAGGTCCATCAAAATCCACCTCCTGGTTTTTTGGCGCGATATTGGTGGATTCATTACTGGACATGTATATATCCCAGCGAATTGAGCATGATGCCATGTGTACGAAATCCATCAAACTCCACCGGCTGCTTTTTATTGGATTCAGGACTGTGTTATAGCCAAGCCATGGATGCTTTTCCATTTGCTACTGTACCAATTCCATCAAAGTCCAACACATGGAAGACTGTTTTAGTGCATGTCGATTGATTTTGGTGGATTAAGGAAGGTATCTGGCCAAAATTACAAGGGGTGTTACATGTAGGCACCCATTTTAGAACAAAATGATTTCAGATTTTGCCGTGTGCTGTTTGAACTAGTCTAAAAATTGTTGGTTTTAAAAAAAAATCTATTGACTATCCTGGATTGAGAAAACCTAACTTGAATGTAAACTTGGGCACCAAGCTCCGGGTTCGACGTGTAGCTGATACACGTGTATTTGTACCCACGGCACGTATATAGCCGCACAGGGTACCAACCATTTGTCCCCGAGCTCAACGTTTTTGGCCGAAGTCGGGGCTTTTTTGTCATCCTGTTTTATGAGGCTAGAGAGACTAATGTATATTCAACATGCATATCTCGAGACAATGTATATGTGTGTGCTGATTAACCCTAACCTTCCCAAATCCTCCAAAATCCTCCAAAATCCTCTTTGCTAAAGTGAAGAGTTTGAAGGATTGAGGTTACATGCTACATGCTCTTTGCTAAAGTGAAGGATTTTGGAGGATTGAGGTTATTAGGCATACTTGCCTTTCCATGGTACATGTACATCCATGCTTGTTGTAGTGATTGCAAGGTCAGTGGACACTGTTTATTGCTCCGTGCATGCAGGGAGGGTCCCTGGCCATGTACATGTATCACAGATTAGAAACACATGTGTGCATACATGTCATGTGCTTGCTTTACTACTGAAGGATTTTGGAGGATTCAGGTTAATATGTGTAAGCAAATGGGCTTAGGGAGTTAGGGAGGATTCTGGTTATGTGTAAGCAAATGGGCCTAGGGAGTTAGGAAGGATTCAGGTTATGTGTAAGCAAGTGGGCCTAGGGAGTTAGGGTTAATATTTGATGTTATAATCCACCAAGAGTAGATGAAGGATGCATAATATGTCATGTTGGGTTGATAAATCAATTTCTTTTTGTGAATAAATTGTTGTTTTTGATTGAAAAATACCATCATACCAACTTTCAGTATGCACAACGGTCTAAAAATTTATTTTTTAGTTTACATTTAAGAATATAGGTAAAACTTGTAGCTTTGTATGGTGAAGAGGATAAATAAGACTAATTGCGGTGACACCATGTGAAATTCTCTATTGAGTAGTAATTGAGTAGTAATCTGAAAAGAACTGGAGGTTACAACTCGACATTTCGATCAGTATGCTCTGATCGTCCTCAGGAGAATATGTAATTTTTTTTTTTTAAATACCATTAATTTTTCAGTGTCCTCAACGATCTAAACTGTACAATTTCGATCTATGATTGTTCAACAACGACAAACTTTTAACCCTCCTACAATCAGTGCAATTTTTGAAACAACCCAATCAGGCCACTCCAAGCCATTAGCTGTTGCCAGTGGCCTCCTATGGTTACCCTTCTGTGTACTGTCACACCACTGAGATTGCAGGGTAAAGTGGTCTCCCATCGATACATTGTAGGCCATACTAATATGTTCAAACATTTACAGTGGCCTTGGGTGGCACACAGTTGATTTTGTAAGATTACTTGGAAAGGACAGCAGGCGTGTACACGTATGTACTGAAGGTTGTTCAAGAGCAGAATTTTTTGGATTGGAGTGGCCTCCATGTGTAGGAGGGTTATTAAACAACTCTTCTCAAGTATGTGTATCATGAAAAATGAGTGAATGTGTGTCATTTATTACCAACATATGCCCCTAGTGGCCAATAGCAACGAGAGTGTAAGGGGTTACATACGCGATATGTCATCCACCATTTAAGCAAGATTGCATTTGTTGATGTTTTTCTTAAACTTATATAGATCGTAAGTTGGTGGAAAGCAATCAGCTGGAAGGGCGTTCCATTGTAATGCTGTTTCTAGGGAAAGAAGCGATCCAAATGGAACTTACTCTTGATTTTGAGGAGTCGAAGATAGTGAGGGTGTTCACCTGCTTGTTTAGCAAAGCGAGTAACACGAGAGAAATCCCTGTGCGTAGGTACCAGCTCATGTAGCTCAGCAGAACAATCCCGTTGGCTGGCGATCAGCAAGATGATAATAATAATAATAATAAAGATTTGTAGTGCGCACATATCCACCCTGCTGGGTGCTCAAGGCGCGGAAACAAAGATAAACATGAATACAAACAATATACAATAATAGCATAGGGAAAAATTATGCACTGAGATACATGTACCTAATGAGATACATGTAATGAGATACATGTACCTAATCTAGTTATACTATGACAAGATTTGAGTTTAGTTGGAAGATGATTCCAGAGTCTCAGAGCCGCAACAGAAAAAGACCTATCACCCCAGGCACAGGGTTGTTTTTGTTTAATTTCAGTATATGTTGCTGTAAGTCAGTGCTGCCACTCACTCAGACCAATAAAATGGAATAACCACAATCCTGGAAGGAAAACATGCAGGTCTTCTGTTAACTAAATCCATCAATTTTCTTCTCAGTGTAATTATAGGCAACTATCAAGCCTAATTGAAAGATGATTAATCCATCATTCATTCCTTCATAAGTGACAGCGTATATTGAACTGTCCTTTGCTGTCATTGTGAAATTGAATGGTAATTTACTGCACAGGACACAATAAGCTTAGTCTGTAAACTGTCTATAGTATTAAAACAGTGATCTCTGTGATACAAACTACATGTAGGCTTTCAACATCACAAATGTAGGACATATCAAAAGCTATAATTTGATTCCTTTTCTGGGATAGATGGTTACTGATGATCAAGACTAACTTTATCATCCATCTATAACAACAGCAGGAGTATCATTTGGAATTTGGTCTCAAATGAATAACAGAAGGGGCTAGGTAATCAATCAGCTTTGCTGTACATTCAAGGAAGCTACGCTGTAAAATTTGACTTTTTCAGTGAACATAATATCTGAAAGCTTTGACAATGAACACTACATCCATTGACCCCTCGGGTCTGTCCCCATTCCTCATTGCCCTCCGCACTTATTTCATCGCTTTCATCGGACTGCTGATTATATCTGGAAATATTTTATCAATTGCTGTGACACGCCATGTATCAACTTTAGCAGACAGCACCAAGGTTCTGATGACATCACTGGCTGTGTATGACCTCCTTATTGGATTCTTAACTCTATTCAGTGTTGTAGCTTCGGCCATGGACAGATGGCCATTTGGTGATGTGGGCTGCGAAATTTATGCAATTGGTACATCAATTATATTCTACATGTCAGGGATTTCAGTTATTATCCTGAACATTCAACGTTTTATAGCAGTCACCTGGCCATACAAATTTCCTGTTTGGTGTTCCAGACGTCGTGTTATTACACTCGTACTCGTGGCATCAACTTTGTCTTTGTTTGCTGGAATATCAACTAAGTTTGTTTTTCAAAAGTCTACAAAGTATATTGCTGGTGCACTTGTCTGTTTATTTGAAAACATCACACTAACTGCTAACATTTTTAAACTTCTTTATGTGAATATGTTTCCTACATTATTGATAATATTTATTTATTGTCGTTTGATTCAAGTCACCCGAAACCACAAACGACGATTGAATCAGAATGGTCAAAATGAGGCAAACAATGTTCACGACAATAAAACTGTGAAGACAGCCTTCATTGTTACTTTGACTTATGCAGGATGTTCTACCCCATTGCGTATGGTAAAAATTGTGGAATCTTACACAGGTGTGTCTAGCCCAGACTGGCTTCAGTTCATAGTAACATGGTTAGCCATTTGTAACAGTATCTTTAATGTATACATATACTGTCTGTTCAATCAGTCTTTTCGTCAAATTGCCAAGAAAATCATTTCAGAGAGACTACCCTATTGTAACAGATCAGTTGCACCAGTGGATATTGAATTGTAATTAAAACAAATTAGTGATTGTTATAAATAACAATTTACATCAGTTACTTTTTTGTAAATTTACGACAGCAAATTTGCTTAGATGTTAGATTATGAAACTGTTGTAAATGAAACTGAGAGACAGAATATATTCTACCAGATGTACTTGAAACACTGCCCAGACACACGATTGCGGACTACCCAATGACATCAACCTTGTTCCCAGAGTCTACCTCGCTCTCACTTCTAGACCCTGGTGGGAAAAGTGCTTTCCACAATGCTGATTGGTTACACAAAAACAATTTGAATATTACTTTGAGGAAACAAAATATTTCAATTTATTTTTCATCGTTATACTATAATGCCTATATGGATTTAAAATTTTTTTTTAAACACAGCAAATGTTCTTATGAGTGATTTTACTGAAATTATGATGAAATAAATTGGATGGCCAAGTCCTAGCCTCTCCACTGCAGCCTATCAGACTTATTTACATATACAAGATTTTTGGATATTGAAATCATCCATTTCCGTGGCCTTACTCCTCCTTCACAGGTCATAGTCAAACTCTATGGACGGCCAGAGAGAGAGAGAGAGAGAGACGATGTTGTCATGGGACAAGACATCTGTCAGAATGTAACTTCTGCGTGTGACTTTTTACAGGTGTGTGGCCTTCTGTGCTTCTATTTCTATGCTGGAACTCGTTGAAAGCCTGTTCGGCAACTTAATGAGGATTGTGGTATGGTGCCTCATCATGATGGACACTTGTGTAAACGTGCTCTCTATATACATATGTGATGCAAGTAAAAATCCTCTCCTATCTTTAGGCACTGATGGCTCCCTGGAACTGCTCCACTGTGGGCAGTTCAATGATGTTTTGGGCAGAGTTCTTGGGAAGAAACTCTGTTTGTAGCTGTCTGAATTGGAGCCGAGTCTGTGTTGTTGCTGTGGCTGGGTTGTGCAGAGTCTTGGCTGAATATAGTCTGGGATTGGTATGGCGATTTGATTGTTGATGGCCTTCCATGGATATCTCTTGGTGAGTGTGCGACAGTGTTCCAGTGTAAAATAGCCCTCGCTTGAAGGTCACCCTGTGTTTTTTAAGGTTTCATGGGTCATCTCATATAATGAGTATCTTTCTTGTATATATGTATCCTTCAGGCCTGTGATTTCTCGGGATTTTTTCCTGATTTCAGGATTTTTAACAAATCTCCCTTTGCCTCAAAATATTCTTGAAAGAAGAGAAGTAGCCTGTATTGTGTCCAAACCTCTAGTTTCTTGTTTCTGGGGATGTGGAGAGTCTGTAAATCCTCCAAAATTAAACATCCAGGAGGTTTTTTCCCTCTAGACCAAAGCCCTGCTACCCATTTTTAAAATTTCAGGATTTTTATTTTACTTTTGTCAAATTCACACCCCTGATTCTTATACATGGACATATATTTTATGTCATTTATATAAATGGTGACTATCAGTTGGTGACTATCAGTTGTCTGATGATCGCATAACGCGTGAAACTCGGAGTTACAACTACCAGCGTTCCACTAGTTTTACTACAAGTATATTACGCTCTGTCTATGTGGCATTGAGCACTCTACTTCAAGATAGACCGCTACATTTAAGCATACATGTATATCATGTATATTTTCAATTTGTTTTATAGACAATTGGTATGATGGTATGGTATTTGTTGATGCAAAGCATCTTATGTTTGGTACGTAGATACCAGTTATTAGAATATTCTGTCTTAAGTATTCTACACGTATTTAATTTTGCTACCTTCCTTTTTGTGCTATACAAGATGTGATTGAGAGGAAGGGGGTTAGGGGGGGGGGGTTGCAAGAATAAAGAAAGGATTGTCAGTAAGGCTGTATGTATTCGGTTATTTCAGGAACCAGATACCCAAAATTTGAAATCTTCGGATACCCGGGACCCATGAACAATTTTGTAAAAGCATATAACTACTCCTGAATGTATAAAATAACCAATATAAACACAAGATTCTCTTGTTTTATTGGAGTCATAATAAATGTGGACTTACTGTAATGATTTCCTGCCTCCTGTATTAAAAATGACTCGTAGCATTCCCATTCCCCCACACACAAAAAATCAGAGACTTCCGTTTGTGTGGCTTAAATGTTTAGTCAAAAGACGTTTATGGGTAACTGGAATCGGGTAATGACAGTTTCGGTCGGTTAACCGGATATCCGGTACAGTCTTAATTGTCAGTTTGGGTCAATGTAATCAATAATGGCGCTATAATGAACATTGGGTTATATACCAAACATGATGCTTGGCTTTCACTTTAGTATGAGCATTGCAGCCATGAACCACTTTAATGATTGACCACTGCAGTGACCTTTTTTGTGTAGACACCATAATGTTCATTAAAGCAGTGTTACATTGTACTGGAATTATACAGCCATTATGCACTTATCAGTTGTTTCCCCCCTGACCCTTTGGGTCACCCGCCCCTTGATCTGGGAATTGGTATTGGAAATACTCATTCCTCCTGCCTATAGGAGCACAGTGGAAACGACAACACCCCCATACCATCTCCCAACACCCCCCAACACCCCCATACCATCTCCCAACACCCCCATACCATCTCCCAACACCCCCATACCATCTCCCAACACCCCATACCATCTCCCAACACCCCCATACCATCTCCCAACACCCATATGTGGGGATGTTGAAAGTCCAGAACCTTTGGGTAACAAACGGGTACCAAACCCCCATGTTTCCCGCTATCAATACACAGGCGGCCCAAGAGGGGAGAGGGTAGGGGGAAACATTGATAAGTGCATTATTGTTGACCACTTCAAAGTCATTTCCTGTGGACATGTTTCGGTGGACAAGTGGGACTGGGAGGACATAATCGACTGGCCAACGCCAGGCCCCCCCCCCGGACAAAATCTGAAGGGGTAGTTGCCACCCAGGGATCTTTAAAGTCCTCTAACATACCTAGGATTGAGATTGCCTGGGTACTGTTGGAGAGTACCCGAGGTGACAATGACCAATTCCGCTATCAAAAGACGGGAACATTAGGACACATGGTTGTCTAGCTTGATGCGAAATGATGGATTCGTATTAGGTGGATTCGTATTTTTTGTACATGCAGTACATACTGGGGTGTCGTGGCCGAGCGGTCTAGCTTACCGGATTCAAGTTCTGGTGTTAGCAACATAATGTGGGTTCGAATCACGGCCGTGACACTTGTGTCCTTGAGCAAGACACTTAATCATAATTGCTTCTCTCCACCCAGGGGTTAAATGGGTACCTGTGAAGGCAGAGTTGGTTTGCTCTATATGCGCTAGAAATGGCAGCAATTGAGCTGTATACTCCCCAGGGAGCTGAGATGGTTTCAGGAATGATTTATGAGCCTTATGAGCCTTGAGCACCACTTAGTTGGTGGATACGTGCGCTATATAAATCCACACATTATTATTATTATTATTATATGTGGCTGGTCAACTAATCCGATTGGTCAGTGAGGGAAGTTAATGTTGATTGGACAATAGGGGTTTGTACTTGCCAAAATGTAAAGTGCTTGGCATTTGAGGTCTGATGTTGAATTCAATAGTTTTTTTTTTTAATCGTGCGAGTTAAATGTTCGTTAAATGTGTGTAGCGTAAGTGTTCACTATCATCGGTCTCAACATCATTTCTACAATCTAGGTTCAAAGAGAGTTTAAGTCTACTCTTACAGGCAGTTTTGCCACTATTACCAATGTTTGTATCTTTCCTTTAATCGTCAGAGGGGGAACTTAAATGATAACAATAATAACTTGATGCCATGGCAGCGTATGCCGATTTGTGTGTGTTAAGTGTAGTGAGGTTGATCATGTTGAAGTGCTTTGTACATCGAGTTGTATTTTACAATAATTTATTTTCCTGGCCACTTCTGACTATTTTTTTTTCAGTGATAAGAAATGATTAACATCACACCGTTATGCTTGTTATTTTATTTTAACCTGTACGTGAGCATTTTTTTTTGAATGATGTGGAATGATAGTAAGTGACAGCAGAGGGGAATACAATAAAATTGTGTTGTATATATTACCACCATGATGGAGTTTGTATTGTTTTGTGGTGTTTGAATACATGTTATATAATCATTCACATTATAATCACATCTCATCTATTTATTTGGCTTCTGTGAAACAATGGTTCTGACTTTTATTTTGTGAATTAATATGTTATTTTAAAGTTTTTGGTTTCCTTAGGGCTGTGTGGAAGCTACATTTTTTTTTCTTTGATTATTCGAACCGGGAAAAAACAAGAGGATTTACGAACCATTAATAGAATATTCGGTTGTTCGGCACAGCCCTAAAACCATATAAACGTGTGCAATGGTGTTGTTGTCCTCTTTCGGCTGCTCCCGTTAGGGGTCGCCACAGCGGATCATGATCCGCATAATATTGATTTGGCATAGGTTTTACGCCGGATGCCCTTCCTGACGCAACCCTCCAATTTATCCGGGCTTGGGACCGGCACTAAGCATGCACTGGCTTGTACATCCCCAGTGGCTGGGTTCAATTCGGCTCTCGCAGCAATTATGGTAAAGTGACTTGCTCAAGGACACAAGCACCATGGTCGCGGCAAGGCTTCGAACCCATACACTCTGACGACTCAGCCATCAGAACACAATCCGATGCACTAAACCGCTCGACCATGGCACCCTACAAACGTGTGCAATGGTGTAATTTTCATTATTTATAAACCATGAAATTGCACGCAATGTTCGTTTTTCATTATTTATATAAACCATAGAAATGGAATGAGGTCTGACGATCAAAATTGGGTTGAGGTTTTGGTTCAGGGAGAACCATAGTTTACACCCATGTGATTTTAGGGAAAACTAAGGGCCTATCTTGATTTTGGGAAGAAACTACGAGGCTTCCCTCTTGATATTATTTCGAGAAAAATACCATGTTAAACACATTTTGTACTAGAAAAGAATACTCCTTGGGTTGTTAGGGTTAGGACATGACCGACAACGGAGAACCTATTGTTCCCTTTTGTTAAACGAATATACTGGTAACATGAAGAATTGAAAATGAATTAAAACTAACAAATATAGAATTAGCTGTTAGAAACTGCTTACAGACCTAGGGTTAGGGTTTTAGGGTTAGGGTTTTAGGGTTAGGGTTAGGGTTTTAGGGATTAGGGTTGTTAGGGTTAGTGTTTTAGGGTGAGGGTTTTGGTTTCAGGGTGAAGGTGAGGGTTAGGGTTACGGTTAGGGTTAGGGTTGGTTAGGGTTAGGGTTAAAGTTAGGGTTAGGGTTAGCGTTAGGGTTAGGGTTAGGGTTAGGGTTAGGGTTTTAGGGTTGTTAGGGTTAGGGTTTTAGGGTTAGGGTTAGGGTTTTAGGTTTAGGGTTAGGGTTTTAGGTTTAGGGTTAGTGTTAGGGTTGTTAGGGTTTTAGGGTTAGGGTTAGGGTTATGGTTTTAGGGTTAAGGTTAGGGTTGTTAGGATTAGGGTTATGGTTTTAGGTTTAGGGTTAGGGTTAGGTTTAGGGTTAGGGTTTTGGATTCAGGGTGAAGGTGAGGGTTAGGGTTGGTTGGGGTTAGGGTTAGGGTTGTTAGGATTAGGGTTTTAGGGTTAGGGTTTTAGGGTTAATTTAGGTTAGGGTTAGGGTTTTAGGGTTAGGGTTGTTAGGGTTAGGGTTAGGGTTAATAGGGTTAGGGTTTTAGGGTTCTGCCACAATATAATATAATATACTACCGGAATAAAGTAACTGTGCATCATTTGAAGTTATGCTATTTTTTAATGAAAAAAGATAATACAATGATTTGTGGTGTTCTGTTAAATCACTGTTTAACTGTTAACAGGATAATCTCGAAATCTGTATGCTTGGACACTAGGCTTCGTGACACGTCCTTGAAGAGATGTGGTGTCAAAAGTCAGTTCACAAACTCAGTATCGTGTGTGTCCACCATTGGCGTTGATGCAGGTCTGAGATACAGGGACGAGATCATTGGGCCTCATGTGCAAGCGTTCATTCAAAGACAAGGACGTAACATCACGCTTCAGCAAGATAATGCCTGTCCACATGTCGCTCGTGTTGTGACAGATTTCCTGAGACAGCAGAACATTCCGGTACTCCCCTGGCCAGCTGTTTCTCCGGACCTGTCCCCTATCGAGCACGCTTGGGATGAAATGGAGCGACGTTTACGTCAAGCCCAGAATCAGCCATTGACGTTAGCTGAATTGGGACAAGCGTTGGTTCAGACATGGAACAACATTCCCCAAGCTTTCTTCAATCGCTTAGTGTCGTCTATGCGTCGTCGTTGTCAAGCCTGCATCAACGCCAATGGTGGACACACACGATACTGAGTTTGTGAACTGACTTTTTCCATGCACTGCTCCTCTTTGTGGAGGAACCCAACCATTAAACCGCTTGGAGCACATGATAGACCTAAAAAAACTCAAACATAGTTGCTCCCTTCTATCACATAATGGTACAAGATTACATTTATCAAGCGCTTGATTATAAGATATATAGTGCTTACCCATGATGATCTTGCACGCCCTCTTTTGGATTCTTTCTAACGCGTTCGCATCTTTGACCGTTAGACCAGAATGCCATACAGGGGCAGCATATTCCGCCAGCGGTCTAACAAAACCCGTGTAGATTGTGACAAGATCATCGTGAGGTAAGTTAAAGCGCTTTAGAAGCTTAAGCATGTATAGCCTGCCATTCGCCTTCTTTAATATTTCTGTGACATGGACGTTCCATTTCAAATCTGCACTAATATGTACACCTAAAATCTTAGCAACCTGCACTTCCTGAAGGGGAATATTTGAAATTGTGAGTGGTGGATCATCATGATCATTGACTAGAAATGATACTTTCATTGAGGCACACTTTTTGGGGTTGAGTTTCATGTTATTTACAAAAGCCCATTGTTGAAAGTCATTAAGATATTGTTGCATGACAGATTTCTGAGAAGATGGTTTTGGTTCCACAAGGGTCAGGTCATCAACATACTTTAAAGTAACAAATGGCGTGTCCACAGCTGCATCATTAACAATTACAACAAAGCCAAGTGGTCCAATCCTGGTACCCTGAGGTACCCCACCATTCAACATTTTCCATTCACTGAAATTACCGCGGTAGCGAACACACTGCTCCCTTCCATTCAGAAAGTTGGAAATCCACGTAATGACAGATGGTCTGACCCCCATACTGATGAACTTTCTCATGAGGACGTTATGGTCCACCAAATCAAACGCTTTGCAGAAGTCAGTAATAACTACATTGCTCAAATGACCTGGTTTGTCAGCATTCATATGTAATGTATCCATTAACTTGAGTAGGTAGTGAGTGGTAGATACTCCGGTGCGATTTCCATACTGGTTGTGATCAATCTTATTGTCAATGTCCATTAAAAGCCATTTTGCCATGAAACCTTCGGCGACTTTCGCGAAATGGTCAGTGAGGGAAACGGGTTTCAATTTATCCCACATTGCAGGCTTTTCCTTGGGAATTGGAACTACTACAGCTCTCTTCCACTGCGGTGGCACAACTCCTTCTAGATAAGAGTTGTTTAAAATGTCAGCCAGTGGTTTGCTGAGTTCATAAGCAAACTCCCGTACGATTCTTGCAGAAATTCCATCCGGGCCTCCGGCTTTACCAGCCTTAGTCCTGCGTAGCATGTTATAGACCTCATATAGTCCTTGACAGAAGGACTAGGGTGAGGATCAGGTCTGTAAGATGGAAGATCAGTAATGGAGAGTGGACGAAGATCGCTTGATATTGAGACAAAGTGATTATTGATTACATCTGCCACTGCCATGAAATCGGTCGAGTCAACATGAGATGGGGGCTGAATGATGGCGTCAGTCTTATTCAAGTTGGCCATAACCTTGATTTGCTGGTACCATTGCGCAGGGTTTGCCTTCTTATGACGTTGAACTCTATCTCGGTAATAGTCTTTCTTTGCTTTAATAATGGCGTGTTTGACTTTGTTGCGGAGTCGCTTCCATCTACGCGAACGATGCTCCTTGTGAAAGACCTTTTGGCGTTTCTGGATAAGGTCCTTTATGTAATTGGTCATCCAAGGTTTGTCCTCATTATGTAGTCGTACTGTCTTACAAGGAATATACATGTTTAGAGCATCATTCAAGGTAAGATAGAAGGCATCACACTTTGCTATGGTGGTGGTTTCAGCATAAACATCAGGCCAGTCATGATTTTGTATCCACTGACCAAAGTCCCTGATGGATGACTCTGTCATCGGACGCACAACACGTTTACGCTGTTCATTAGAGTGAGAAGAAGAGGTAGACTTTGATGTCCAGATGACAGTATCGTGATCACTGGACCAATAGGAACTGATATCTCAGGAGTAAGATAATGATTAGAAATGTTGGTTAATATCTTGTCTAGGATTGCATCTTTGCGAGTTGGTTTGTCGACAACTTGAACAAGATTATTGCCAGCACATAATCTGATTAGTGTCCAAACGATTAAGATCACCAATAATGGTCACTCCTGCATCTGGGAAGTTGGTACAAATATAATCGTAACTTTCAAGAAGATGGTCTATGAGCTCATCTTCATTGCTACTATTGGGTGGAAAATATACAATGGCATAAAAGAGTACCGATACTGTACGTGGAAGTCTATGGGGTCTGATTTTTATCCAGACTACTTCAAGATTCTTTGGTACCATGATATCAGTTTTCTGAACCCTAAGGTCTTCACGTGCATAAAATGCCACACCACCACCGCGTTTACCATTACGAGACTTGGTAATTAGAACGTAATTGTCAATTTCGAAATGCTCGATTGATTTACTTTCGGTGAACCAGGACTCTGCTATACCTACAATGTCAACATCAAGGCTTTTAATTACAGCGCTGAATTCATCGAATTTATTGTTAAGTGAACGTGGATTACATAGATACACCTTGGGTAGCGCCCACTGTTTTGTATCAGCAACAAGTGGTATTTTTATCAAATTCGCATGGAAAACTCCACTGTATCTAGATTTGCTATTATTGGTGATTCTGTTCGATATGCGTGTTTGAATTTTCCTCTGTTTATTTTTTCCACTGCTACAACCACGGCGTATTACTTTTGCTATGTTTAGATCTTTCAAAGTTCTCCATACGTGGGGTTCTACATTGTACACGTTTTGTTTACCAATGTTCAAAATTGCCTCTCTTGAGTAACGTGAATAGGTAGGCATTGTGCATTAATTCACAGCTTGATCACTGAAGCACGGAATTCGAGGTCACCAATAGACCGTAATGGCGATACGTGTGATGCATGTAGCTATTATGTATAGCATACACTAAACAGTACTATGGTAGTAGCTTCTGGTTTGTAAAATCACGAAAATCCTGACAAACTCACCAACTCGGCACACAGAGTCTCACAAAATAGTCCACATGCGGCACAAACACACAAATAATCATCTGGTAGGCACAAAAACTCATATAAACACCAAAATAACGGTCAAAACAAACGGCAAACGTAGAGAAAATTACAGTGGAGCAGCCACAACGAGCGCTCACGACAATGCTTGTTAGGATTAGGGTTAGGGTTTTAGGGTTAGGTTTAGGGTTAGGGTTATGGTTAGGGTTAGGGTTTTGGTTTCAGGGTGAAGGTGAGGGTTAGGGTTAGGGTTGGTTAGGGTTAGGGTTAGGGTTAGGGTTGGTTAGGGTTAGGGTTAGGGTTGATAGGGTTAGGGATAGGGTTAGGGTTAGGGTTTTAGGGTTCTGCCACAATATAATATAATATATGCACTGAAAAAGTTTCAGTGAAGGTGAGTGTTAAGGTGAGGGTGAAGGTGAGGGTTAGGGTTGTTAGGGTTAGGATAGGGTTTTATGGTTAGGGTTAGGGTTAGGGTTTTAGGTTTAGGTTTAGGTTAGGGTTAGGGTTTTAGGGTTAGGGTTAGGGTTAGGGTTAGGGTTTTAGGGTTCTGCCACAATATAATATAATATATGCACTGAAAAAGTTTCAGTGAAGGTGAGTGTTAAGGTGAGGGTGAAGGTGAGGGTTAGGGTTAGGGTTGTTAGGGTTAGGATAGGGTTTTTATGGTCAGGGTTAGGGTTAGGGTTTTAGGGTTAGGTTTAGGTTAGGGTTAGGGTTAGGGTTAGGGTTGTCAGGATTAGGGTTAGGGTTTTAGGGTTAGGGTTAGGTTTAGGGTTAGGGTTAGGGTTATGGTTAGGGTTTTGGTTTCAGGGTGAAGGTGAGGGTTAGGGTTAGGGTTGGTTAGGGTTAGGGTTCGGGTTGGTTAGGGTTATGGTTGGTTAGGGTTAGGGTTAGGGTTGATAGGGTTAGGGTTAGGGTTTTAGGGTTCTGCCACAATATAATATAATATATGCACTGAAAAAGTTTCAGTGAAGGTGAGGGTTAAGGTGAGGGTGAAGGTGAGGGTTAGGGTTAGGGTTGTTAGGGTTAGGATAGGGTTTTATGGTTAGGATTAGGGTTGTTAGGGTTAGGGTTAGGGTTTTAGGGTTAGGGTTAGGGTTAAGGTTAGGTTTAGGGTTTTAGGGTTAGGGTTATGGTTAGTGTTAGGGTTAGGGTTTTAGGGTTTTAGGGTTAGGGTTTCAGGGTTAGGGTTAGGTTAGGGTTTTTAGGGTTAGGGATTGGGGTTGTTAGGGTTGTTAGGGTTAGGGTTAGGGTTTTAGGGTTAGGTTTAGGTTAGGGTTAGGGTTTTAGGGTTTTAGGGTTAGGGTTTTAGGGTTGGGGTTAGGGTTAGGGTTGTAATTAGGATGAGGGTGAGGGTTAGGGTTTTAGGGTTAGGGTTAGGGTTAGGGTTAGGGGTTAGGGTTTTAGGGTTAGGGTTAGGGTTGTTAGGGTTTAAGGGCTAGGGTTAGGGTTAGTGTTGTTAGGGTTAGGGTGAGGGTTATGGTTAGGGTTTTGGTTTCAGGGTGAAGGTGAGGGTTAGGGTTAGGGTTAGGTTTAGGGTTTTAGGGTTAGGGTTATGGTTAGTGTTAGTGTTAGTGTTAGTGTTAGGGTTTTAGGGTTAGGGTTTCAGGGTTAGCGTTAGCGTTAGGGTTTTAGGGTTAGGGTTAGGGTTAGGGTTTTAGGGTTAGGGTGAGGGTTATGGTTAGGGTTAGGGTTAGGATTAGACTTAGGGTTAGGGTTAGGGGGTTAGGGTTAGGGTTTGGGTTTCAGGGTTAGGTTAGGGTTTTTAGGGTTAGGGATTAGGGTTGTTAGGGTTAGGGTTAGGGTTTTAGGGTTAGGGTTAGGGTTAGGGTTAGGGTTTTAGGGTTAGGTTTAGGTTAGGGTTAGGGTTTTAGGGTTAGTTTTAGGGTTAGGGTTAGGGTTTTGGTTTCAGGGTGAAGGTGAGGGTTAGGGTTAGGGTTAGGGTTAGGGTTAGGGTTGTTAGGGTTAGGGATAGGGTTTTATGGTTAGGGTTAGGGTTAGGGTTGTTAGGGTTAGGGTTTTAGGGTTACGGTTTCAGGGTTAGGGTTAGGTTAGGGTTTTTAGGGTTAGGGATTAGGGTTTTAGGGTTAGGGTTTTAGGGTTAGGTTTAGGGTTAGGGTTTTAGGGTTAGGGTTAGGGTTGTTAGGATGAGGGTTAGGGTTTTAGGTTAGGGTTGTTAGGATTAGGGTTAGGGTTATGTTTAGGGTTAGGGTTATGGTTAGAGTTAGGGTTTTGGTTTCAGGGTGAAGGTGAGGGTTAGGGTTAGGGTTGGTTAGGGTTAGGGTTAGGGTTGGTTAGGGTTAGGGTTGATAGGGTTAGGGATAGGATTAGGGTTAGGGTTAGGTTTAGGGTTAGGGTTAGGGTTAGGCTTAGGGGGTTAGGGTTAGGGTTAGGGTTAGGGTTTTAGGGTTAGGGTTTCCGGGTTAGGGTTAGGGTTAGAGGGTTAGGGTTAGGGTTTTAGGGTTAGAGTTAGGGTTTTGCCACAATATATAGGTTTTCTCGGTCAATTTCGGCAAATGGGTTAGGGTTAGGGTTTTAGGGTTAGGTTTAGGTTAGGGTTAGGGTTTTAGGGTTAGGGTTAGGGTTGTCAGGATTAGGGTTAGGGTTTTAGGGTTAGGGTTAGGTTTAGGGTTAGGGTTATGGTTAGGGTTTTGGTTTCAGGGTGAAGGTGAGGGTTAGGGTTAGGGTTGGTTAGGGTTAGGGTTAGGGTTCGGGTTGGTTAGGGTTATGGTTGGTTAGGGTTAGGGTTAGGGTTGATAGGGTTAGGGTTTTAGGGTTCTGCCACAATATAATATAATATATGCACTGAAAAAGTTTCAGTGAAGGTGAGGGTTAAGGTGAGGGTGAAGGTGAGGGTTAGGGTTAGGGTTGTTAGGGTTAGGATAGGGTTTTATGGTTAGGGTTAGGGTTGTTAGGGTTAGGGTTAGGGTTTTAGGGTTAGGGTTAAGGTTAGGTTTAGGGTTTTAGGGTTAGGGTTATGGTTAGTGTTAGGGTTAGGGTTTTAGGGTTTTAGGGTTAGGGTTTCAGGGTTAGGGTTAGGTTAGGGTTTTTAGGGTTAGGGATTGGGGTTGTTAGGGTTGTTAGGGTTAGGGTTAGGGTTTTAGGGTTAGGTTTAGGTTAGGGTTAGGGTTTTAGGGTTAGGGTTTTAGGGTTGGGGTTAGGGTTAGGGTTGTAATTAGGATGAGGGTTAGGGTTTTAGGGTTAGGGTTAGGGTTAGGGGTTAGGGTTAGGGTTAGGGTTAGGGTTAGGGTTAGGGTTAGGGTTGATAGGGTTAGGGTTTTAGGGTTCTGCCACAATATAATATAATATATGCACTGAAAAAGTTTCAGTGAAGGTGAGGGTTAAGGTGAGGGTGAAGGTGAGGGTTAGGGTTAGGGTTGTTAGGGTTAGGATAGGGTTTTATGGTTAGGGTTAGGGTTGTTAGGGTTAGGGTTAGGGTTTTAGGGTTAGGGTTAAGATCAGGTTTAGGGTTTTAGGGTTAGGGTTATGGTTAGTGTTAGGGTTAGGGTTTTAGGGTTTTAGGGTTAGGGTTTCAGGGTTAGGGTTAGGTTAGGGTTTTTAGGGTTAGGGATTGGGGTTGTTAGGGTTGTTAGGGTTAGGGTTAGGGTTTTAGGGTTAGGTTTAGGTTAGGGTTAGGGTTTTAGGGTTAGGGTTTTAGGGTTGGGGTTAGGGTTAGGGTTGTAATTAGGATGAGGGTTAGGGTTTTAGGGTTAGGGTTAGGGTTAGGGGTTAGGGTTAGGGTTTTAGGGTTAGGGTTAGGGTTGTTAGGGTTTTAGGGCTAGGGTTAGGGTTAGTGTTGTTAGGGTTAGGGTGAGGGTTATGGTTATAGTTAGGGTTATGGTTAGGGTTAGGGTTTTGGTTTCAGGGTGAAGGTGAGGGTTAGGGTTAGGTTTAGGGTTTTAGGGTTAGGGTTATGGTTAGTGTTAGTGTTAGGGTTTTAGGGTTAGGGTTTCAGGGTTAGCGTTTGCGTTAGGGTTTTAGGGTTAGGGTTAGGGTTAGGGTTTTATGGTTAGGGTTAGGGTGAGGGTTAGGGTTAGGGTTAGGATTAGACTTAGGGTTAGGGGTTAGGGTTAGGGTTTGGGTTTCAGGGTTAGGTTAGGGTTTTTAGGGTTAGGGATTAGGGTTGTTAGGGTTAGGGTTAGGGTTTTAGGGTTAGGGTTAGGGTTAGGGTTAGGGTTTTAGGGTTAGGTTTAGGTTAGGGTTAGGGTTTTAGGGTTAGTTTTAGGGTTAGGGTTAGGGTTTTGGTTTCAGGGTGAAGGTGAGGGTTAGGGTTAGGGTTAGGGTTAGGGTTAGGGTTGTTAGGGTTAGGGATAGGGTTTTATGGTTAGGGTTAGGGTTAGGGTTGTTAGGGTTAGGGTTTTAGGGTTAGGGTTTCAGGGTTAGGGTTTCAGGGTTAGGGTTAGGTTAGGGTTTTTAGGGTTACGGATTAGGGTTTTAGGGTTAGGGTTTTAGGGTTAGGTTTAGGGTTAGGGTTTTAGGGTTAGGGTTAGGGTTGTTAGGATGAGGGTTAGGGTTTTAGGTTAGGGTTGTTAGGATTAGGGTTAGGGTTATGTTTAGGGTTAGGGTTATGGTTAGAGTTAGGGTTAGGGTTTTGGTTTCAGGGTGAAGGTGAGGGTTAGGGTTAGGGTTGGTTAGGGTTAGGGTTGATAGGGTTAGGGATAGGATTAGGGTTAGGGTTAGGTTTAGGGTTAGGGTTAGGGTTAGGCTTAGGGGGTTAGGGTTAGGGTTAGGGTTAGGGTTTTAGGGTTAGGGTTTTAGGGTTAGGGTTTCCGGGTTAGGGTTAGGGTTAGAGGGTTAGGGTTAGGGTTTTAGGGTTAGAGTTAGGGTTTTGCCACAATATATAGGTTTTCTCGGTCAATTTCGGCAAATGAGCAGCCAATTTAATTTTCGTGCGTTCGAATTAAAGCGATTTTGCCTCTCCAGTTTTTACTGTGTTTCAAATTCAGAATTCGGGCATTCAATTTCGTTTCGAGGCATTCGAATTCATTTAGCAATGTGCTCAATTTAGCATATCGTCGTTCTTTTTCGTGATGCACAATCATATCGTGAAATATATTTCATTAAAACATATACCATTAAAACAGTTGTTGATTTCTTTTGAAAGGAAGAGTGAAGTTCTGATTAAAACCCTATAATGCCGGCAACTAACGGCAAAATATCGACAAATAAAGATGCATCCGGGATGCCGTGTGCGACTTGACTGAAGGCTACGGTATCCCATAACAACGCTTCAACACGTTGTATTGACAGGTGGCGTTTGAAAATAAAAGAAAAAAAATACCTATAAAAGTTAAAATAAATCCGTTGTATTCCCTGCTGAATATAAACCTGTTTCCTCGCTCATTAATCATACTAGTGTATTTACATGTCAGATCATTGTGAGTCACACGTTATCTTTAATATACACAATGATACAGCAAATTCGTAGGAAAGTCAATGCCTATTGTCCATTTTGCAGAGGGAAAACAAAGTAAACTTGTCTGTTGTGTCGGTAAATTTACCCACCAAAAATGTTTTTCCCCCACTCTGAAAATCCTGGCTTCGTCAGTCGACAAATTAGCTTCCACACCCCAAAAGAAAATGCTTTCGCTACGCCCCTGCTAATACACGATAAGCCAATGCGTGATAACAGTATTACTCAACAATACGAAGAAGATATGGATACACTCCACTATTAGAAATCAATGCTAAATAGGCCTATAAATGTTACAAATTATTATAACAATTTATTAGCTGTTCAAACGACACAGCAAAATGTTAGATGCTGTTCCATATTGATTTTCCTTTTAAATTTTTGATAAATGTCACTCGATCAGTGATGTAGCCACGGGGGTGGGGGAGGGGGTTGTGGATCCGGGGTTCAAACTCCCCCTTTGGGCCTGCCGTTTTGTCTAGTAAAAGAAAACATGGGGAAAAACATGGAGAAGATAATAGGCCGTATTCATAAAAATAAGTAATTGCTTTTACTAAAGTAACAACCCCCTTTTACTAACCTTTTACTTAAATGTGTATTCATAGAAATAAGCAATGACTTTCAAGTAAAAGCTACAAGTTTTAAGCATTAGTAATTGCTTTTTACTTATAAGTAAATGCTAGAGAAATTAGCACCTACTTCAATTTGTATTCATAAAAATGACCTTCGACTAGCATTTACTAGTGATTGTACAAGCACCTAATTTTTGGCTTGCTGTTTAGCCAATACAGACATATCACATTTTCTGCCATGTTTTTACGTCCAAGACTACAACCTAAGGTGTATAACATCAGGCTTAATCGTTATGAAGTCAACCCTACCACTTACAGAACTTTATTTAGGTTTGACAAAGAAAATGTGGAATGGCTTGCAAACACCTTCATACCACCAAATACCGAGACTCGTGGATGGTACTGTAGTACAATAGCAACTACTTGAGAACTTACTAGCCGAGGCAAGTAACAACTGTAATCATTTAGCAAATGGTTATGAATAAGATTTTTAGCAATTGCTTAGACTAGATCGACCTTTTACTTACCTAGCTGTTGCTTTTACTTATAGCATTTACTAGTAAGTAATTACTTATTTTGATGAGTACGGCCTAATGTCGTTTTCTTTTTATTCCGCATGAAAAATTATGGGGGGGGGGGGAGGGCAAGGGGGTATATATCCCCCATCTCCGGGATTTATGCCCATGCTCAATTGCAAAGAACATCATAGTATATCCGCCAGTGCACATCGTAGCTCTCTAGTTGTGAATTTGCACCCAATAAGGCCGTATTCATAAAAATAAGTAATTGCTTTTACTAAAGTAACAACCCCCTTTTACTAACCTTTTACTTAAATGTTTATTCATAGAAATAAGCAATGACTTTCAAGTAAAAGCTACAAATTTTTCGCATTAGTAATTGCTTTTTACTTATAAGTAAATGCTAGAGAAATTAGCACCTACTTCAATTTGTATTCATAAAAATGACCTTTGACTAGCATTTACTAGTGATTGTGCAAGCATCTCATTTGTGGCTTGCTGTTTAGCCAGTACAGACATATCACATCTTCTGCCATGTTTTTACCTGAAAGACCACAACCTAAGGTGTATAACATCAGGCTTAATCGTGATAAAGTCAACCCTACCCTACAAATTGAACATAAACTTATTTGTTCTTTGAATGTTTTGATTGCACTGTCAAAGTAAAGTTTATAAGAAACTGACCTTATTGTTCGCATTTGAACTTGGAGACTGGTGCAGTAGGCCAGCAGAAACAGCACAAGACATCTTGGTTACAGTGGGGTTTTCAGCACCTTGAATCAGGCTGAAAACTTCCTGTTCCCAAGGACACAGGATTATTTTCTTGTTTCCTGTCTCCTTTGCATCTGTCTTTTTCTTTATTTGTGCTTTCATGTTGGCGATTTTTTTGGCAATCTTCTTTTCATCCATGGTAAGGCCCATTTTGGTCATGATGATTTCTTGGGCCTTTTTCAGTGCTGTAGCCTTTTTGGCTCTAACGCCAGGAAGCTGTTTTTTTGTTATGAGCTCAGGATATTCCTTAATAATTGACACTAACACCAACGAGAGTGTTAAGTCGGTGGTTGCATCGTTAGACTCCATGATGTATAATTACAATATAACCAAAAGGCCTATAGCACGTAGCGTACATGTATATGAAACCACAGAAGATGAGATGGAAATAGTTGAAAGGTAGTGAATCTGTACCACCACTATTTTATTCTGGCCCTATACCATGCTTTCTAGCTTTTTAGAATTTGCCTTTTGTGGATGGTACTGTAGTACAATAGCAACTACTTGAGAACTTACTAGCAGTGGCAAGTAACACCTGTAATCATTTAGCAAATGGTTATGAATAAGATTTTTAGCAATTGCTTAGACTAGACCTTTTACTTACCTAGCTGTTGCTTTGACTTATAGCATTTACTAGTTAGTAATTACTTATTTTTATGAATACGGCCTATTGGGCCGGATAAATAAAAGTTAGCAATTGCTTATCTAGTAAAAGCTCAAGCAATAACAATTGGTTAACTCTGCGGTAAGGCTGGCCGCTCCATTTCCACCGCTGTGGGAGTGTACCAGTGGACAGCTGACAGCTGACACTCAGTGTGTAACTCAATGAACAGGGCATACCCCTGCATAAATGGACTCTTAGCATTTCCAAATTCTTTCGGACAGTCTAGAGATTGTATACAACCAGGGTGGTAGCCACTACTTTATCTAAACGCGGCACCCCTCCTCTTTTCAGTGGCACCCTAATTTTTACCTACTGTAAAAAACAGTAGGGCTCACGCGTCGCAGGTTGTAATAAATATTAAAAATTGTTCTCTGCATTCCCCATTGACTTTTTACATCCAAATGACTTCCACACATGCCCAGCTATTGTTTGGTATTATTTACAACCCCAGATGACACACAACGGCTGTGTAGTGTATCTATCTCCTGTATAATCTTGCAAACAGTAAACAGCCGTCTGGCCGCTCTAGTACACACCGTTTTGGGAGTGTACCCCCCCCCACAGACCTCAGATTAGAAACAACTCATTCATAAAGGCCACACACATACCAAACCGCTGGGTAAGTTCTAGTCTTGTGCAAGACCGTTATTATGCGGATCCTAGTTACACGATCCCGCGCCAGTCGTAAATCACCCACCGTAGCTGGCGCTATACAATTTTCAGGATTAGGGCCGCTCTGGACAAAAGGTGGCGCGGCTGTGTACAGGAATAAATGGCGCCCGCAGCGGCGATTGGTTTATCAAATCACAGCGGATCGGCGCATGTACGTATAAAATCACGAGTAACGTCTTGCACCAAGACTAGGTAAGTTCATTCACCCGCTATATCAACTCTGTAAAGCTTTCCACATGTTTACTTGCATAAATTACCCCCAATGCTAAGGCCTTTTCTGCTCAGTCAATGGGGAATTCCCATGTGGGACTGCTGGCCTTTATCTTGTAACTGATACAACTGGTGAATGAACTTACCCAGGCCACTCAAATTCTACAATATGTTTCTCAAGCGTATAATGTATAAAGTCAAGAAAAATGAAATTTTAACTAAATTATAACGCAGACTAATTAACATAAATGCATAATTAGGCAGTCGGCAGCTGGTACACTCCCTTACCGGAGAGGTGGGTTAGCAATTGCTTATGGGTATAACAATGATGGGAGGTCAGTTCCGACTTAGCCTAGTGGTTGTATATGAGGCATGTGTTAGCAACATGGATGCTGCCGAAGAATTGGGGAGTGGTACAAATAGTGAGCAATCTTTGAACGAACTGTTCGTTAGTATAATCAAAGAGTACCCTGTTCTAATCGAGAAAAGTCAGTTGCCGGGGGTAAAAGACATGAAGGCAAATGCACTTAAAAAAGCACAAATGTCAATTGTTACCAACACAGGTAAAGCTATGGATGAGAAGCAAATTTTGAAAAAGATAGCAAACATGAAAAGTCAAGTGAAGAAGAAAACAGATGGAATACAAACAGGAAATAGGAAGATTGTTTTGGTTCCATGGGAACAAGATCTGTACAACATCTTCAAAGGGGATGAAAACCCGACTATTACGAAGATGCCATGCGCCATTTCTGCTGGTTTCAAACCAAGTACTTCGACTGCTGCTAGCCACTCCAAATTTTCAAACTTGAACCGAAATAATTTCCGGTATCTTGTAGGATTGACTTCATCACGATTTATTCTTTCATTGTACACCTTTTCATGTTCCCTTACATGCATAAACTCGGCCATGATGGCAGGAGTAATGCAACATGCAAGTGTTAGCAAATGCGTAAGCTCCTCATTTAGTATCTTGTAAAAATATTAGCAAGTGCTACAAGTCATTAGTAAAAGGTCTGGTTTATTTATATGCTTCCAAGCAAGTGCTAATCTCTCTAGTAATTGCTTAAAAATCATAGCAATTGCTTTTGCTAACTACTGGAAGCAATTACTTGCAAGTAATTGCTCACTTTTATTAATGAAGATTTAAGAAAATGACTAGTAAAAGCAATTGCTACTTTTTATTTATCCGGCCCATTAGGCCGTATTCATAAAAATAAGTAATTACTTACTAGTAAATGCTATAAGTAAAAGCAACAGCTAGGTAAGTAAAAGGTCTAGTCTAAGCAATTGCTAAAAATCTTATTCATAACCATTTGCTAAATGATTACAGTTGTTACTTGCCACGGCTAGTAAGTTCTCAAGTAGTTGCTATTGTACTACAGTACCATCCACGAGTCTCGGTATTTGGTGGTATGAAGGTGTTTGCAAGCCATTGCACATTTTCTTTGTCACACCTAAATAAAGTTCTGTAAGTGGTAGGGTTGACTTCATCACGATTAAGCCTGATGTTATACACCTTAGGTTGTGGTCTTGGACGTAAAAACATGGCAGAAATTGTGATATGTCTGTATTGGCTAAACAGCAAGCCAAAAATTAGGTGCTTGTACAATCACTAGTAAATGCTAGTCGAAGGTCATTTTTATGAATACAAATTGAAGTAGGTGCTAATTTCTCTAGCATTTACTTATAAGTAAAAAGCAATTACTAATGCTTAAAATTTGTAGCTTTTACTTGAAAGTCATTGCTTATTTCTATGAATACACATTTAAGTAAAAGGTTAGTAAAAGGGGGTTGTTACTTTAGTAAAAGCAATTACTTATTTTTATGAATACGGCCTATTGGCTTGATGATAGCTAGCCTGAAGATCTGACGTCACGCTTTGAGCTAGAGGCGTGTGAATTACGCCAGATCCTGGCCGTGCGGCTGCCATATTTTCCCCAATGCTGAACTTTGACCTTGGTTGGTAGCTAGCGCGCAAGCCTCGAAGCGTGACGTCAGATCTTCAGCACAACGCGTTAACGTATCCAATGAAATCCTTTAAGTGGTACCCCTGGAGCCTGTCTATATCCTATCAAGGATATAGACAGGGGACCAGTCTAGATGTAAGCCACTTTTGCGTCGTGTGAGCGTTGTGTGTACACTTTATGTGCGTATGTTATGGTACTAAGCGCGTGTATACTTCTGCCAGCCAATGATCGCTGGAGATATTCCACGCGTACGCACAAAATGCAAAATACGTTAAACGCGACGCACTATCGCTGCCCTTTCGATCGCCCAGCACACAGTGATCTAACAATAATTATGTGCCCTCAACAAGGATAACCAAGAAACTGCATGAAAAATGTTCTACTACAAGTTTGTCTTAAGGTATCTGTCATCGGTGTTCACATAGTTAATTGACTTTTAAAAAATACATTAGCATCTAACGGAAAACACTACTATCGACGATTGTTCTATTCCTTGGGGCACTTCTCTTCTGTGCACGTCTCGCTGCTCGAGCTGCCATCTTGGGTCCATTTTTTTGAAGCGAACTCATGCCATTTCCTGGCATCCTCTGAAAAATAAACGACAAAAATGTATGAGGCCCAGCCGTCATGATGCTGTAGCGAAGCTCTCTCATTACACGATGTAGGATGATATCATTTTTAATATCCGTTTAAATATTTTGTATATTTTCTTGTAAATTCATCAACTGGTTCACGAGATACCGAATTACAATATAATATTGTAGAGAACGGCCTATGGGTACTTTTCTCCTATTCGTTGCAACCGCCAACAAAAGGAAACATGAGACTGGATTTACAGAAGGAAACCTGCTTTATTTACAACTTCGGTCCCTACTGTCTGAAACTTTCAACACAACTGTTCAAAAACAACAAAGAAATCGCTTGGGTCGCAGCCAGCATTTTTCCCGCTGGCGCGAAGTGAACAAAGAACAGTCTATAATTATATAGTCCCTGGTCGTTAATTCCGGTCCAATCTCCGGAGGAAATAGTTCTCACACCGGCGGTTGCAACCGGCGGTTTCCAAAGTGTCCATTACAATATTTTTGGTCAAATGCAACCTACCAGCAATTTCGATAAGTTCTGGAATGAAGTCGTTCCACAGGAGACACTCTTTGGCCTTAATGCCACGCCCATTGAGCATGTCTGGTGTTAAGTCTTTGTAGGCGAGTTCATAATATTTTTTGTTCGTTTAACAACGATATTATCTTTCAAAATTCATTCGCCTTTTAAATTCTATTTTTGGGGTCTCTTGAGCCAAACACGGGCGATATATATTTAATAATAATGTGCATTTATAACGCACAATAACGCACACATCCACCCCAAGAGAGGTGTGCTCATGGCACACACAAATACATAAGAACGTTTTATGAAAGAAAGACAACACACATAGATTCATGAGGTTATGTTTTTAGGGTATAGTCCTGTATGAGTTTATTGATGCGCATGAGGTCACCTGATTTAGAAGATTGTTCCACATACGTGGGGCAGCAGTGAAAAAGATATGTTGAATTTCTTTGTATTTAGCTTTTTTGCGTTGCATGTGTAAGTTTTCAAAACAATTTGGGTTTAAAGTAAACACTTTAACTCAAGAAGATGTACTTAGTTTTATGTTTTACATAGAAAATAAGAAGATGAAGAGTTTATTATACTCCTTTGGTAATATCTTCGTAGTTGCGTTATTAAACAGAACACAAACAAAATCTGAGAAAAGCATGGCTAAACTGTAACATTGATAGACAATATCTGAGAAGGTAAGGTCAGTTTTAGCTATAGACCAGCATGCATCACGCAAATCGGCTTGCGCGTGCGCACTGTGGTATTTGCGAAGAGGTCTATGAAGCCTTCATTTTATCTCACCAATGACTGATTTACAGAACTTACCAGCAGTTTTAATCAGTTCTGGAATGAACTCGTTCCACAGGAGACATTCTTTGGCCTTGATGCCACGCCCATTGAGCATGTTCGGTGTTAGGTCTTTGTAGGGGAGTTCCTCAAGGGTAAACAATGGCCACTCTGTCTTTTTCTCCTCGTCGGTCAGCTTAGAATCCAAGGAAGATAGGTTGGGATTGCTGGGGAATGAGAACAGAAAAGGCAAGAAGAATGAAGCATTACAGGTCTACCTGCATGCAAGGGAGGTCTGCGATCATGCCTAGAATCAATAGAAAAGAATATTAAATGGCGGCTGTGTTACATTCATTGTAAGCTTTCAGGTATTAAATTATTCGGTAATTTTGTAATCAGGAAATGATCAACGTTGTACCCTAGAATGTATACATTATGCGACACGTTAATGGAACATACCCAGTCTTGGCCAGATTGGACCAGTATTTGATCGTCTGGAGTGACATACGGGCCTCGTCTTCGGTGAATTCATACTTGTCGGAAGGGACGAAGGGAAGGCCAAAGACAAACGACAGTTCGTCGCCATGAGTTGCCTTCGTCCACGGCCCACCAAGTAGAGATGTGGTTGGGATGTGGGTCATGTGGTAACGGTACACCTTACGCCCTGCCTCGGTGAAAGCCCTCGCCGTCTTGTCTGCAGAGCAGACGAACAAGACGTCTCCGCAAACTTGTGACAGGGGCTCTATATAGTTGCAATCTGGTGCATCCTTACATGTAGCGTCTCTGTACATCAGGTTGACCGCCTTGGAGACGATCGGCTCATCACTTATTATGGATGTGCACATTTGCGCCAGGTTATCATATGAAGTGTTGTTGATAAACGGTGCCGATTCATAGTTATTTGGGAAGAAGAAGACAACCATTGACATTCCCTCATCAGCATTCACTCCCATGATTGATACGGCATCGTTGATGGCGCCCTTTGCAAAGAGGGCAGAAGGGTTGTCTGGAAGGAAATTACCGTCAGCTACCGGAACAAAGAGCTCCAAAAGTGTTTCTTCCATCGCTTGAAGACGCTGCAGATTTTGCAATTGTATGGAAAATATAAACATGCTTAATATAAGTAAGACTAATTGCGGTGACACCATGTGGAATCTCAATTGAGTAGTAATTAGTTCTGAAAAGAACTGGGGTACAACTCGACGTTTCGATCAGTATGCTCTGATCGTCCTCTGATCGTCCTCGGGAGAATGCCGGACTCTGGAAAATGCTGCTGCTTAAGTAGACTGCTGGAGGATCATCCCATGAATGGATGCTGGAGGATTAGTTCGTTGATGCGCGCAGGTGGGAACTGTAGAGACTGGATCCTAGGGGTTGGGGGAGAGAGTGTGTGCTCACTGAACTGAATCAGTTGTTAACAAGCACAGGGGGGAGGGTGGTTGACTTAGGATATAGGAGATCCCTCAGTCTGCGTGTGGACTTTGAATATAGAAGATCCTTCAGTCTGTAGTATTGGTCGTTGAGGCGCGCAGGCGGGAACTAATGAGACTATGATCCTAGGGGTAGGGGGAGAGAAGTGTGTGCTCACTGAACTGAATCAGTTGTTGACAAGCACAGGGGGAAGGAGGGTGACTTAGGATATAGGGGATCCCTCAGTCTGCGGTGGGTTATGGACTTTGGATATAGAAGATCCTTCAGTCTGTAGTATAGGTCGCCAAATGTCGCTGATGAAAAAACCGATGTCCTGTGGCACAGTGTCGTGTTTGACGATCTCGATAGCCTCTCTGATGCGTCTGGGGTGCCATGCGTCGATGCGTCGATTTGGTGGTCCTTGATGTGCGAGTGCTTGACGATGGCGGACTTCTCAAAATCTCCTCTGCGGCCGTGTGCTCGGTGTTCCTTCAATCTGATGGGGAGGTTGCGTTTTGTTTCGCCGATGTACACCTTACCGCACTCACAGGGGATCCGGTAGACTCCCGCTCTGTTGTTTGGGTCCGGTTTGTCCTTGTGGGTGTGTAGAAGTCCTTGGAGTTTGCTGGGTGCTGAGTGGAACACATCAGTAGTATGTATACAGCAAATTGACCTGCGTATAGGAGGGATTAAGGAGGGTCCTCCTATACGCAGGTCGATTTGCTGTAATTCCCTCCTCAAATCTCCTCCACTTGGGCGCGCGCGTGACTCCCACCACTCGTGACTCCCTCCACACAAAACTACACACAACTCAATGGTCCTCAATTCCCTCCTCAATCCCTGCATACATATTGGCATACATGTCTGGGCGCGCGCGTGACTCCCTCCATACAAAACTCCCACCACTGCTCCACCTCCACAAAGTTGAATCTCCTCCACAAAGTACAAATCTCCTCCACTCCACCACATTGCACTGTGGTGGACTGCCATTACAAACTGCACAAAATCACTGCAGACAAATTGCAGACTGCTCCGCATTTCGGGTGGATGTGTGCAGTTATATATATATATATAGCATCCCTCCTCCCTGGCGCGCGCGTGTGGAGGTGTGCAGTTTGTGTGGTGAAGGGAGTAGTGCGCAAGCGCAGCATGCATATTGATGATTTTTCCTTAAGGGAAGTAGAAAGGGGAGGGACAACAACGTACGAAGACGGACAAAAGAACGACTGTACATGAAGCTATTCAAGTATGATTTGTTAAATTTAATTTTAACACCAACAGCAATCTTTGACATCAATATATTTACAGATGGTTTTTATATTGGTTTTAAATTGGAAAACATTTGATAAACTGAAAACATTAAGTATTATTATTATTGTTATTTTAAATTCTAACAAATTCGGGGCCTTTAGAACATTGAGTCTCTACTCATTGAGTCTCTACTCATTGAGTCTCTACTCATTGAGTCTCTACTCATTGAGTCTCTACTCATTGAGTCTCTACTCATTGAGTCTCTACTCATTGAGTCTCTACTCATTGAGTCTCTACTCATTGAGTCTCTACTCATTCAGTCTCTACTCATTGAGTCTCTACTCATTGAGTCTTTACTCATTGAGTCTTTACTCATTGAGTCTTTACTCATTGAGTCTTTACTCATTGAATCTTTACTCATTGAGTCTCTTTACTCATTGAATCTTTACTCATTGAATCTCTACTCATTGAGTCTTTACTCATTGAATCTTTACTCATTGACTCTCTACTCATTGAGTCTCTACTCATTGAGTCTCTACTCATTGAGTCTCTACTCATTGAGTCTCTACTCATTGAGTCTCTACTCATTGCGTCTCTACTCATTGAGTCTCTACTCATTGAGTCTCTACTCATTGAGTCTCTACTCATTGAGTCTCTACTCATTGAGTCTCTACTCATTGAGTCTCTACTCATTGAGTCTTTACTCATTGAGTCTTTACTCATTGAGTCTCTTTACTCATTGAATCTTTACTCATTGAGTCTTTACTCATTGAGTCTTTACTCATTGAGTCTCTTTACTCACTGAATCTTTACTCACTGAGTCTTTACTCATTGAGTCTTTACTCATTGAATCTTTACTCATTGAATCTTTACTCATTGAGTCTTTACTCATTGAGTCTCTACTCATTGAGTGTCTACTCATTGAGTCTTTACTCATTGAGTCTCTACTCATTGAATCTTTACTCATTGAATCTTTACTCATTGAGTCTTTACTCATTGAATCTTTACTCATTGAATCTTTACTCATTGAGTCTCTACTCATTGAGTCTTTACTCATTGAGTCTTTACTCATTGAGTCTTTACTCATTGAGTCTTTACTCATTGAGTCTTTACTCATTGAGTCTTTACTCATTGAGTCTTTACTCATTCAGTCTTTACTCATTCAGTCTTTACTCATTCAGTCTTTACTCATTGAATCTTTACTCATTGAGTCTTTACTCATTGAATCTTTACCATCCTCGTTCTCTTCATCCTCATTTAGTTGAAGTAGTAGTCCGTCAAATTTGGTATGGTGTTTAGGCATTACTCTGTTCAGAGCTTTGTTTACTTCCATGCCTTTATTTACTTTTTCTTCGAGATCTTCCGCAATATCCTGATGAGTCCCATTATCTTTCAGATGTAGGTAACTTGACAAAAAATCCTTGTATTTATTGAAAAAGATTCGCTTGACTGCCCAAAGGGTTTTCCTATTGGCTTTTTCCTTGGCTTGATCTTCACTCATACCCCCGTTGACGTACTTTTCATATTTTTCACACCACATCTCTTCAGTAGCCACTTTAGCCTCTTCCAACCAGTCTCGAAAAGTGGCATTGTCTTCCAGTTCAGAACTAGACTCATCCTCTTCCGATGATTCGTCATATTCCACCTCCGTATCGGATTCTGAATCATCTTCCTCGACATCTTCGTCTTCATCCTGCGTAGATTCAGTTTCACAAGTTTCTATTTCCGAATCTTCAAATCTATGCTTTTTAACATCGGGTTCAGAATTATCGATGTCAGAATTGTCAGATTGGATAGCTTTAATTTCAGAATCATCGTCAACTTCATTCATTTTAGATTTCTCTTCATTATGTACATGTTCTGCATGCCTCCGTAGGTTATATCTCCGTCCAAAGCTTTTGCCGCACTGGTGACAAGCATGGGGTTTGACAGCAGAAATAACATTCATGTTGAATCTCTGATGCTTAATCTCCGACTGACAAGAAACGGAAGAAATAGTTTATATAGGCCTATAACTACTCATTTGCTCATTTGCTCATTTCGCTGCTTATTTGCTCATTTCGCTGCTCATTTGCTCATTTCGCTGCTCATTTGCTCATTTCGCTGCTCATTTGCTCATTTCACTGCTCATTTGCTCATTTCACGAGTAAAGATTCAATGAGTAAAGACTGAATGAGTAAAGACTGAATGAGTAAAGACTGAATGAGTAAAGACTGAATGAGTAAAGACTGAATGAGTAAAGACTGAATGAGTAAAGACTCAATGAGTAAAGACTCAATGAGTAAAGACTCAATGAGTAAAGACTCAATGAGTAGAGACTCAATGAGTAGACACTCAATGAGTAAAGATTCAATGAGTAAAGATTCAATGAGTAAAGACTCAATGAGTAAAGATTCAATGAGTAAAGATTCAATGAGTAAAGAGACTCAATGAGTAAAGACTCAATGAGTAGAGACTCAATGAGTAGAGACTCAATGAGTAGAGACTCAATGAGTAGAGACTCAATGAGTAGAGACTCAATGAGTAGAGACTCAATGAGTAGAGACTCAATGAGTAGAGACTCAATGAGTAGAGACTCAATGAGTAGAGACTCAATGAGTAGAGACTCAATGAGTAGAGACTCAATGAGTAGAGACTCAATGAGTAGAGACTCAATGAGTAGAGACTCAATGAGTAGAGACTCAATGAGTAGAGACTCAATGTTCTAAAGGCCCCGAATTTGTTAGAATTTAAAATAACAATAATAATAATACTTAATGTTTTCAGTTTATCAAATGTTTTCCAATTTAAAACCAATATAAAAACCATCTGTAAATATATTGATGTCAAAGATTGCTGTTGGTGTTAAAATTAAATTTAACAAATCATACTTGAATAGCTTCATGTACAGTCGTTCTTTTGTCTGTCTTCGTACGTTGTTGTCCCTCCCCTTTCTACTTCCCTTAAGGAAAAATCATCAATATGCATGCTGCGCTTGCGCACTACTCCCTTCACCACACAAACTGCACACCTCCACACGCGCGCGCCAGGGAGGAGGGATGCTATATATATATATATGTATATGTATATGTGTATATATATGTGTATATATATATATATATATATATATATATATATATGTATATATGTATATGTATTCTCCACCACACAAACTGCACACATCCACCCGAAATGCGGAGCAGTCTGCAATTTGTCTGCAGTGATTTTGTGCAGTTTGTAATGGCAGTCCACCACAGTGCAATGTGGGGAGTGGAGGAGATTTGTACTTTGTGGAGGAGATTCAACTTTGTGGAGGTGGAGCAGTGGTGGGAGTTTTGTATGGAGGGAGTCACGCGCGCGCCCAGACATGTATGCCAATATGTATGCAGGGATTGAGGAGGGAATTGAGGAGGACCATTGAGTTGTGTGTAGTTTTGTGTGGAGGGAGTCACGAGTGGTGGGAGTCACGCGCGCGCCCAAGTGGAGGAGATTTGAGGAGGGAATTACAGCAAATCGACCTGCGTATAGGAGGACCCTCCTTAATCCCTCCTATACGCAGGTCAATTTGCTGTATACATACTACTCACATCGATGCCTGCTCGTCTGAGGATGCGTTGTAGTTTGTGAGACGTCGAACCTAGATAGGGCAGACAAGCAGAGAGGGTTAGATCACTTACCTTGCTTTCGGGGTTTGGAACCGGCTTCGCTGTGCTGATCTTGTTGGGATTGTAACCGTTGCGTTTGAGGGTAGTTCGGATGTGCTGTAGTTCCTTGGGAAGGCTGTCCTTGTCACAAATGTTGTAGGCGCGTTGTACGAGCGTACGGTTGACCGATGACTTGATGCTTGGATGATGGAAGGAGCGCTGGTTCAGGTACCGATCTGTGTGCGTGGGCTTTCTGTAGACGTTGTGGTGTAGGGAGCCGTCTGGGTTTCTGGAAATGCCAACATCAAGGAACGCGATCTTGTCGTCTTCCGTTTCCATGGTGAACTTGATGCTCGGGTGTTGCTGGTTGAGATGTTGTAGAAAATCCTGGAGTGTGTCTCTGCCACGTGGCCAAACCACAAAGGTGTCATCCACGTATCGGAGCCACAGCTTGGGTTGGAGGTCGGCGGAGTTGAGGGAAGAGTTTTCAAACTCTTCCATGAAAATATCAGCAAGGACCGGGGATAAAGGAGATCCCATGGAGGTCCCAGCTGTCTGCTCGTAGAACTTGCCCTGAAACTGAAAACAACTTGAAGAGACACATGTTAGTAGCAAATCATGAATTTGGTCCGGGGTGAGTGATGTGCGATCATCAAGGGAAAGATCTTGTACGAGTCTGTCCTTCACCAGGAGGCATGTGTCTGTAGTTGGGACATTGGTGAATAGGGAGACAACATCAAAACTAACCAAGATGTCGCTGGGTTGAAGTGTGAGGCCCCGGGTGATTTCAACGAACTGTCTGGAGTTGGACACATGGTGTTGAGTGAGACCCACCAAGGGTCGGAGGATCTTAGCTAGATGACGGGTTGTGTTGTACGTAGGTGAACCTCTGGAGGCGACAATAAGGCGGAGAGGAACATCAGGTTTGTGAATCTTCGGCTGGCCAAAGAACCTAGGGCAGGATGAGCTGGATGGTCTGAGATGTCGGTAGAGTTGGATGGAGAGGCCACCGGCACGGTGGAGGGCAAGGAGTTTGCTAGCGACTCTTTTCTCTATGGATGGGATGGGGTTCTTCTTGAGGGGGCGGTATGAATCGGAAAATAAAATGTGACTTACCTTGTCGGTGTATTGTGCTCGGTCCATGATGACTGTAGCATTGCCTTTGGTGAGGATGTGGATGGAGCTGTCTCGTCGGATGTCCCGTAAAGCAGAAAGTTCTCCCTTGGAGAGGTTGGGCTTGGCTGGCTTGGCTTTACGCAGAACTTCACTCATCTGTAGTCTGACGTCATCAGCTGCTGTTTTGTTGAGTCGTCGCAGGGCTGGCTCAACTGACTGTATGATTTCTTCCGTTGGAATGGATTTGGGTGTGAGGGCGAAATTCATCCCCAGTGACAGTACTGATGTTTCGATAGGAGTGAGGGTGCGTTGGCTGAGGTTGACGACGGTGTGTTTCCGGAACGCGTCCTGTGAGCGGAGGTGTGAGGGTTGCCTTAGGGATAGAGCAGATCCCGTAGGTTTACTTGAAGCGCGGTTGGAGCGAGATGTAGAAGATCTCCAAGACTCCGAGTCGGAAGGTCGTGGGGATACACGGGATCCCTTAGACCGTGTGAACGCGCGGGGGAATAGGGATATAGAAGATCCCGTATCCAGTCTACTAGAAGCGCGGTTGGAGTGAGATATAGGAGATCTCCAGGACTCCGAGTTGGATGGTCGTGGGGATATAGAGGATCCCTTGGACCGGGTGAACGCGCGGGGGAATAGGGATATAGAGGATCCCGTATCCAGTCGTTGAAGTCGCGAAAACTTGCTGATCTGCTTCCGGCGGGTGGTGGTGAACGCGTGTCTGCTCGAAGACGAAGTGCGGGTGGTGACTTTCTCGAAGTCCTCGGGGTGGAACGTGTCGCGAAATCCTTCTTCTAGTTGGGATAGACTGCGGTCGATGTCGGCGAGGGAGGAACGTGTGAAGGCGATCCTCTCACGAAGTAAGGCGGCGCTGGCTGAACAAAGGATACGTGGATGACACCTTTGTGGTTTGGCCACATGGCAGAGACACACTCCAGGATTTTCTACAACATCTCATCCAGCAACACCCGAGCATCAAGTTCACCATGGAAACGGAAGAAGACGACAAGATCGTGTTCCTTGATGTTGGCATTTCCAGAACCCAGACGGCTCCCTACACCACAACGTCTACAGAAAGCCCACGCACACTGATCGGTACCTGAACCAGCGCTCCTTCCATCATCCAAGCATCAAGTCATCGGTCAACCGTACGCTCGTACAACGCGCCTACAACATTTGTGACAAGGACAGCCTTCCCAAGGAACTACAGCACATCCGAACTACCCTCAAACGCAAGGTTACAATCCCAACAAGATCAGCACAGCGAAGCCGGTTCCAAACCCCGAAAGCAAGGTAAGTGATCTAACCCTCTCTGCTTGTCTCCCCTATCTAGGTTCGACGTCTCACAAACTACAACGCATCCTCAGACGAGCAGGCATCGATGTGTTCCACTCAGCACCCAGCAAACTCCAAGGACTTCTACACACCCACAAGGACAAACCGGACCCAAACAACAGAGCGGGAGTCTACCGGATCCCCTGTGAGTGCGGTAAGGTATACATCGGCGAAACAAAACGCAACCTCCCCATCAGATTGAAGGAACACCGAGCACACGGCCGCAGAGGAGATTTTGAGAAGTCCGCCATCGTCAAGCACTCGCACATCAAGGACCACCAAATCGACTGGCAGGCAGCCCAACTCATCACACCCATCGACGCATGGCACCCCAGACGCATCAGAGAGGCCATCGAGATCGTCAAACACGACACTGTGCCACAGGACATCGGTTTTTTCATCAGCGACATTTGGCGACCTATACTACAGACTGAAGGATCTATATCCAAAGTCCATAACCCACCGCAGAATGAGGGATCCCCTATATCCTAAGTCACCCTCCTTCCCCCTGTGCTTGTCAACAACTGATTCAGTTCAGTGAGCACACACTTCTCTCCCCTACCCCTAGGATCATAGTCTCATTAGTTCCCGCCTGCGCGCCTCAACGACCAATACTACAGACTGAAGGATCTTCTATATCCAAAGTCCACACGCAGACTGAGGGATCTCCTATATCCTAAGTCAACCACCCTCCCCCCTGTGCTTGTTAACAACTGATTCAGTTCAGTGAGCACACACTCTCTCCCCCAACCCCTAGGATCCAGTCTCTACAGTTCCCGCCTGCGCGCATCAACGAACTAATCCTCCAGCATCCATTCATGGGATGATCCTCCAGCAGTCTACTTAAGCAGCAGCATTTTCCAGAGTCCGGCATTCTCCTGAGGACGATCAGAGCATACTGATCGAAACGTCGAGTTGTACCCCAGTTCTTTTCAGAACTAATTACTACTCAATTGAGATTCCACATGGTGTCACCGCAATTAGTCTTACTTATCATTCTCACCATGCAAAGCTACAAGTTTTACCTATGCTTAATATATCTAATCTAATCTAAAACTAACACTCCGATTCCATGCACTGTTAATCGTGACGATACTGCCCCTTTAATGGCAGATAGCAGCAATTGTGAGGAATAGTGTAACCCTATTTGTGGTCATGTGAGTTTTCTTAAAGGGTCCATAAAAATAATGAAATATGTTAGATACATCAGTTTTGCATCTATCCATGCTTTTGGAAATCTTGACAAGGCATCTAATCTCACTCCCACACCTTGGAAACACCACCCAAACCTGTCAGACAAAATGCACTGGGGAAAAAAAGGTGTGACACAAACCTCGTCTTGTTGACTTTCAATAAGGGTGTCCACATCTTCAATGCTCTGCAGGCATTCGAGTAACTCCTGTGATGTCTCTCGCTCACAGCCGACTAGTTTCCCGAGAGCGAAAGCCCGTCGTCGGGCAGCTTTTCCAGGTACGGTGGCCCACGGGGCACAAGGATTACCACTCTGGGTAAAAACGAAAACAAAAGAAGTAATATTTTCTCATTAAAGATTTCTCGTATTGGCCAACTAGAACAACATTTTCAAAGAAATGGCTTATAAACCAATTTAATCTTTCAATTCAAGTTTATTCAACGAGGCAATGTTGAGGCACATGAGTTTGTCATCATCCGTCATTTTAGTTGGTGTAATCTGCATTGTCTTTCCAGCTGGGTACACGCATTGTGTCTGCAAGTAACCTAGAGCCACTTACCTCCATGATGGCACCGTGGAAGAGCCCTGCACTCCCCGGCGACAGCATGTGTAAACCCACGCTCCCTGCACCGGCACTGTCTCCAAAGACGGCTACCCGCTCAGGATCACCGCCGAAAGCTATGGGAATAAAACAAAGTTGCAACCCGTTGCTAAAAATGTCTGAGTTTAACACTTACAGGTGCGCCAGATCCAGCTGGACGCCGTATTGGTGACATGTAAGGATGCGGTGTGGTTCGTTTACGCTTTTTTACACCAAACGAGAGGGTCCCTGTTGGCACCCGAGTTGAAGCCAAGAGTACAGTATCATATTTTAGTATTTTAGTTTTGAGACCTGGTAAAACATTTTCAGGTAAAATCTCTATTAAAGTGCTTATGAATTATTCCATTTTGCTTGAAGACATGCACAATTCTGCATTCATGTTGACATCACCTTATAATTGCCAATTAATTTTGTGGGTGTTTTGATACTATTTTTCAGTCGTTGTGCTAACAAAAATTCACATTTTCATAAGCAAATCAGTCATGTGACAGTAGAATCATCAGCAGGATCAGATGCAACATTATAGTTGATTTGTGGTCTTTGTGTCGTTTTCTCTGTGCGTGGTGTCTTGCCAACACTGAGTGTTTGGTTACCAATATTAGTGACCTGTTTAAGGTAACCAATGTCTTCCTGTGTAGGTTTTTTGATTATGTGTACTTTCACTGCTGTTTTGACACTGAGTTCCTGTTCCGTTCTCACAAAACAGCGCCTTCATGTGTAAATGATAACCAAGAAAATTGTTACCAATGCTAACAGTACAGTCAATATTTACTGCATGTCAAAATTAGACTTCATATTATTTTAGTTCAAACTGTGCAGAATAAAGTGTGTATTTGCTAAAATATGAATTTACATAAAATTGCATTTCACAGGCTCTTTAAAATGTGCGTCGATGGTGATTTCCGGATTTTGTTTGTTTAATCTGAACATTTTTTTATCACGAAATACATAATAATGGGTCTTGGTTGAATCGCGGGTTTTTTATTTTGAGATGTGAAGGGAAGTATACTTCCTGGGGAATATACAGCCTATTATGTGCAATCTTTTTTGGCGCTACAGGGCTAATCAAACACAATTACCACCTCTACCCTCACATTTATACTCCTGGGTGAAGAGAAGCAATTACAGTTAAGTGTCTTGCTCAAGGACACAAGTACAATGGTCTCGGCTGGGATTCGAATCCACGTTCTAACGACTCAGCCATCAGAACTAAATTCCAATGCACTATACCGCTCGGCCATGACACGCCATTATTGTAAGCTAACATTATTCGTGGTACCTTGAATGTTGTCTCTGACCCATTCTAATGCAAGACGTTGATCCAACAGTCCCATGTTACCAGGAATGACGCAATCGTCTGCCCAAAACAAAATAAAACAAACAATAATAATGATGATCTATAAATTGTGGATGGAAGCAATTCGATTCAGGAACCTCAGACTAACCCAACGCCAGCGAACGATGGGTTGGATGGGCTGGGGGAGGGGGTATAAGTTGAATTCAGATTTATTAAAAAGGGACGCACGGTTTAACCAGGAAACACAGCAAAAAGGGGGGCGTGGGGACGAGGGAGGCACACCTGAATACATTTACATTAGGGCCAATACATTAATTTACGCATTTGCACATTTACTAGAAAGAACAGGGTACATGGCGCGGCACAGGGGACTATAGGAAGCATCTTGCTTACTATAGTCTTCATTCTCCTGAAGACGATCAGAGCATACAGATCGAAACGTCGAGTTGTAATCAACCGGTTCTTTTCAGAACTATTTACTACTCAAAAGATAATTTTTACATGGTGTCACCGCAAACAGTCTTTACTTAGCAAGAGATGTATGTTGTGTAATGTATATATAGGAGGAAACCTTGAAAGATATTCCAACGCTGACCATTATTATATGCAGGGACTGAACACTAAATCCACATGTGCATTATGTCGGCCTTGGGTTTGATCCGGCTGGGATTCGAACTCAGAACCACACATATGAAAGGTGAGGAAGATCTTCGACCTCAGGATTCAAAGAGGAAAGATCGTCCTATATACCTGTATCTATATACCTGTAACTTACCGGTTGCAAGAAATCCAAGCGATCCGAGACGATAGTTGAGGGTTACAACGATGACGTCACCGACAGCGGCAATGGGAGTTGGAAACATGGCCTCTATGGCTCCAGCACCGTAAAGAAACCCACCACCGTGGATGTACACGAGAACGGCTGCTTGTGGAGGCTAGGCAATAAAATGAAGAAGAATAAACTGAAACACGCTTCTCATTATAAACTGTGGACGCGTCGACATAATGTATAGAATATGCATTACGACCTCGCACATGGACGACGATTGGTCACTGTACGTATATGTACATGTATACAGTGTATTTATAATGTGTAATGTGTACATCTGCGCTGCGACCATGAGTTCGCATAATTATTATATAACTAAGCGGGACAAAATTATGTGACCAGTCCTTTCATACGCGCCTTGGTCAAAGCTGATGTTGGAGGGGCTCGGTACGTTGAGAACGCTGCTACATGACCTATACTTTTTTAAATGAAGGAAATACCCAATAGAATTGTTCACAAATCGATAAAAAGATAATTATTTGGCCAATACAGGGGTGAATTGAACCAAACTAAACAATTGACCATCTATGGATGTTGTTATCATAACAGACATTTTCAGTATAAAACTCGAGCTTGAACTGTATCAGTGCAAATAAAAAGGGAATTACCAGGCTTCGTCCTAGATCAGCATTCCCTAGTATAATTTTATTAAACCGTGTACATGTGTATTCCAAGTCACTTACAACTGGCCGAGGAACAAATACGTCAACGTGAAGACAATCCTCGGAAAAATTTCCCGTCACTGTGCCTATCCCTAGCGGGAAGTGTGGCTGTGGGCAGCGATTGCTGAGCTCCGTAGCTTTCAGCTCTCCACTCCATGACTTTGCTACGGGAGGTTTGAGGCGCAGTGGACCAACGGGCGGCTCGGCGTACGGTATACCGAGGTAGGCGTCCACACTCCGGTGAAGCTCAGGGTCTACGGGACGAAATTGAAGCCTGGTGCCAGTGATCCGACCCTGACTCGTCGTAACGACTGGTGGGTCTTCACTGGATACCTGTGCAAGACGTACGACCACACACAAAACGCACATCAGTGTCGGCTTCATTTCGTGACAGTGCTTGTGACGACGTCGTCTGATCGAACTCTAGCCTAGGTCTCCCAAAACAAAGCTGTACACCGATGCATGTATGTAGATCACGTTATAGCAGGGTTGTAGTATGACTAATTGACAGAGGGACAAGAAATCGATCACGGCACGTCAACCCTTCTCGTAGTATTATGTACCAACTGAACCTTATCAATCTGATCGCCCTTTCCCACTGGTACTAAGTACATGTATATACTTCATCAAAAGAGTTTATTTACTTTTTGGAGCTCTCCGAATATTGTGGACTGCATGTTTAAAGATGTATCTAAATCTATAGAAGTTTTCGTGTTCATTCTATAATAATAAAGGAGAACAATAGAAGGTTCACATTTTGCAAGTGTTTATATGGGTGTGTGTGTGTGTGGGGGGGGGGGGTCTGGGGTTATATATAGTGCGCACACTGGATTTTGTTTACTCATCAGCCAGGTGGCAAATAAAGCTTAGGTCTGCTGCATCTGCCTCTGGCTCTATTAATTGCAACTGAATGGACACTAAGGCAAAAAAAGTCTCCGGTTTCTGGTCATCGGTCAGCTTCAAAATCGATGCGGTGACGCGCTTTTTTTCGGCCATCTTTTTTTTGCCAAAAGGGAAATACGTGATACATTTGCGGGGACAAAATTTCCCATATACAATTACAAAGTATGGTGGTTAAGAGAGGCCTCACAAATCGGGCAAACGTTCATACCCCTAGGTGAAAAAAGTCGTTTTAAAGCACAGCACGGCAGAATTCCAATCGATCTAGCAATTTTGGCTACAATTGGACATCGTTTCATAGTAAAAAAAAAACCCAACAAAAAACAAAATAAACTAGAGCTTAAGTGTTTGTTAGAACAAACACACGGTGTTCGAGTCTACTTCCGGTTCAATCAAATTATCATTGATGATGTCAATATCATATTTTCCAAGGGTTTGGCATCTTTTATAATAACAATATCAATTTCATATTCAAAAGACATATCAATTTTGCGTTAGAATGTGTTGAATTTGAACTTCCTGTTTGGACAGGAAGTAAAGGTCACATTAGGTGGTTTGAAAGTTATATATGACCTCCTCATGATTATGAAAAAATAACATATAAGTCAACTTATACATTAAATTGAAGCTATGAGAAATGACCTTTTAAAATTAATAAAAATCGTTACTTTGTGTGCCACTAATTAGACCATTGGCAAGCATTTATGGTAACTCAAGAATCACAAGAATTACAAGCTATTAATGTAAGGAATTCAATTGTGTTTTTTGTTTTCTAATAGGTCATTTAGTTCTTGAGATATTGGCTGTTGAACTTGGAAATGTTGTGAGATTTAAGCAGTAAATTAGAAATTAACAAGTGTGACTTGGAACACAATGTTTTTTATTTTAAATATTGACACTAGCCCAACACATGCTTTTCCAAAACCATGCTAGATGATAAATCAACATTAAAAATCACTCATATGAAAATAGTTTGCCAGGGTTGTAGGTAGCCAGATCAACCTATTCAACGTTATTATAGGCATAAAGTCACAAAGTTGATTTAGGATAGAAGGACTACATGTATAGTAACTGGATTAAACTTGGCTGCAAATTCAAAGAGCAGGAAGTGTGGGTTAAATTGTTTGGGGCAGTCAGGGGTTACTGAAGACACTGAAGCAGGGAAGACCATATAAATATTTCCCTTTACTTTCCTTCAGCTAATTAGGCTTTCATTAGAAAACAAGCTTATCACTACTACATGATAAAGTTGGAAGAAAGCTTGCATCCGTGCTTTCTATCTTCCATTGCCCCCGCAGAAGTTTTTTGTCAAAAAGTAAATAATTCCCAATTTAAACAAAATTATTAAATGTAATTATATCCACTGGATCAAATCTGATAATTGGTTGCCCTTTTCACTTTGTTTATGGAAAAACTTTTCAATTTTAGATTTAAATAAAGCCAACATTGGTATTTATCTCTTGGTATTAAGTCTTGTATAAAATAATTTATACTTTATTTACTTTCAGGTAAAGTTTATAACAAAAATATAATGATCAATTGACACGATAGTGACACTGTAATCAAGCATCTCCTTATTGCGACATGCTTATAAACTGTCTTTGTTTACACCTGTACTGCAAATAATTTAAAATAATGTATAAAATTTAAAAACAAATTCTACATTGATTTTACATTTTCAAGGTTCTACACATGATTGGCAAAATGTCTGTAGCTGCATCAATACTACAGAATTACAACCTAAAGATCAGATGCCATTTTGTACATAAATTGTTAGACATTGAAATAATCAAATAGTTGTATGAGTGCTTGTAAATTGCTAATACAGCAATGAAATACATTTATATTTAACTCTCTGTTGGATTTCATGACTTGACTTTTGTGGTTACACACTTCCTCCCCACAATCAATTGCAACCACTTTGTTGACCTGTTTAACCTACTTGTAACCAATCTAGAAATGAGTGTACATGGTCTTACACATGTAACAAGTAAAATGACTTCAGTGTAAATGAACCCAACCATGATCCTTTGTTGACAAGAAAACGGAATATATATCCACCAGATCAAATCTGATAATTGGTTGCCCTTTTCACTTTGTTTATGGAAAAAACTTTCAATTTTAGATTTAAATGAAGCCAACATTGGTATTTATCTCTTGGTATTAATTCTTGTACAAAAATAAATTTAGTCTTTATTTATAATATACTTCACTTTCAGGTTAAGTTTATAACAAAAATATAATGATAAATTGACAATGATAGTCACACTGTAATCAAGCATCTCCTTATTGTGAACCTATTGTGAACAATCTCCTTATTGTTAACCTGTCTTTGTTTCCACCTATACTGCAAATAACACACACAAAATTTAATAAAATTTGAAAACAAATTCTACATTGATTTTTACATTTTCAAGGTTGTACACATGATTGGCAAAATGTCTGTAGCTGCATCCATACTACAGAATTACAACCTAAAGATCAGATGCCATTTTGTACATAAATTGTTAGACATTGAAATAACCAAAGAGTTGTATGGGTGCTTGTAATTGCTAATAAAACAATGAAATACATATTTATTTTAACTGTCTGTTGGGTTTTATGATTTGACTTTTGTGGTTACACATTTCCTTCCCCACTTTGTTGACCTGTTTAACCTACTTGTAACCAATCTAGAAATGAGTGTACATGGTCTGACACATGTAACAAGTAAATTTACTTCAGTGTAAATGAACCCATCCTTTGTTGACAAGAAAACAGAATCAATCTGCATTTATAATAAATGTACTCTCTGTATGTCATTGGAAATTGGTAATTTTTGGAATAAAATGTCTGCCCCCTCCCCAAGTTCTTGGTGATGGCATGTCCTGCCACTGGTGATGAACCAACACATTTGGGTTTTTATTCTTTTTTTTACATTCTTTGGTTTATCATTGCAGAGAAATTTCAGAGAAGTTCTAATTTATGTGAATGACGAAAATAATATGTCACAGTGAACATGCTGTAAACAAAATAATAGGAAGGTGTTATAAGTACATGGACCAAGAATAAAGTATTTGAAAATTCAGATAAGTTCTAATTTATGTGGATGGGGAAAATATTGTATCATTTTGGAGTAGCTGGACCATTAAAATTGAAAATGGCATTGGTTTGTTTTCAAAATTGCACACAATTATTCTTGACAATGTGTAATAAATTAAAGAAATGTTCTCGCATGAAAAATGTCTGCCCCCTTCCCCAAGTTCTTGGTGATGGCATGTCCTGCCACTGGTGATGAACCAACACATTTGTTTTTTTTAATTCTTTTTTTACATTCTTTGGTCTATCATTGTAGAGAAATTTCAGAGAAGTTCTAATTTATGTGAATGAGGAAAATAATATGTCACAGTGAACATGCTGTAAAAATTAATAGGAAGGTGTTATGAGTACATGGACCAAGAATAAAGTATTTGAAAATTCAGATAAGTTCTAATTTATGTGAATGGGGAAAATAGTGTATAATTTTGGAGTAGCTGGACCATTAAAATTTAAAATGGCATTGATTTGTTTTCAAAATTGCACAATTATTCTTGACAATGTGTAATAAATTAAATAAATGTTCTCGCATGAAACTCACATCAAAAGAGAAAGGTATTTAAGGAAATTGCCGAGTCACATATACTCACTATACTTATAATTCCATGTGATAGTGAGAGATGTCTAGTGAGAGAGGCCTCAGGGAGCAATACCTACAAGTACATGTATTGTGTCATGAATATTGTGCATTTTTCCTGAGAAATAATTGTCTATGTAAGTTTTGTATCTGAGAAGGGTACAAAATTAAGGAAAAGTGCACTAAACAATCACTAGGCTACCTATTTAATTTGTGCACAAACTGAAGATTTTTGGAGAAAACAAAAATTACAAAATATATAGCATAAAATTTCTACTAAAAATTACCATAACCTTAACTGAATTTTCCTATCCTTATTTATATTCTAAATACATTTTGGTGACATCTGTTCATATTTTGTTAGTTGTTTACTGTCCAAAGTATGTTCATGTAGGCCTAACTAACGTTAGCCATGTTATTGTTATTGTTAGTTAAACAGGCACAATGCAACGACGAATGGACAGCTTAAAAAATGTTTTTTCTTGTATAAAAACACGAAGATAAATACAGGAAATCCTATCAAAAAGTAACTTAAAGTAACCTATCAAAAAAGTAACCTATCAAAAAGATACTTACTCTTTATGACCGTATTGGCGATCCACGGGCAACACATATACGGAAACAGCGTCGATCTCGATTGTACATGCAGCTCCATTGTAACCAAATATCGTGTAGTACACGATATTTGGTTACAATGGATCTACATGTACAATCGAGATCGACGCTGTTAGCGTGTGTAAACTAGCGCCTCGTATTGCGCCTTGCGGCGCAAAACGATCTTTAATTTATTCATGCAACGTTTAATTTATTCATGCAACGTATATGAAACGTTTTAAATATTTTACTTTTTAGCGTAATTCGACACCTGATGACGTAATCATGACGTCACAGAAAACGGTTTCGTCAGCTTGTTATGTTCTGTTCATGTGTTAAGTTTGAAGGCTGTAAATGCTTTGCAAGGATGCCTTTGTTGCCGGACAGTCGCCACTGAGATTAAGTAAAAAAAAACAAAAAACTAGAGCTTAAGTGTTTGTTAGAACAAACACACGGTGTTCGAGTCTACTTCCGGTTCAATCAAATTATCATTGATGTCAATATCATATTTTCCAAGGGTTTGGCATCTTTTATAATAACAATATCAATTTCATATTCAAAAGACATATCAATTTTGCGTTAGAATGTGTTGAATTTGAACTTCCTGTTTGGACAGGAAGTAAAGGTCACATTAGGTGGTTTGAAAGTTATATATGACCTCCTCATGATTATGAAAAAATAACATATAAGTCAACTTATACATTAAATTGAAGCTATGAGAAATGACCTTTTAAAATTAATAAAAATCGTTACTTTGTGTGCCACTAATTAGACCATTGGCAAGCATTTATGGTAACTCAAGAATCACAAGAATTACAAGCTATTAATGTAAGGAATTCAATTGTGTTTTTTGTTTTCTAATAGGTCATTTAGTTCTTGAGATATTGGCTGTTGAACTTGGAAATGTTGTGAGATTTAAGCAGTAAATTAGAAATTAACAAGTGTGACTTGGAACACAATGTTTTTATTTTAAATATTGACACTAGCCCAACACATGCTTTTCCAAAACCATGCTAGATGATAAATCAACATTAAAAATCACTCATATGAAAATAGTTTGCCAGGGTTGTAGGTAGCCAGATCAACCTATTCAACGTTATTATAGGCATAAAGTCACAAAGTTGATTTAGGATAGAAGGGGACTACATGTATAGTATAACTGATTAAACTTGGCTGCAAATTCAAAGAGCAGGAAGTGTGGGTTAAATTGTTTGGGGCAGTCAGGGGTTACTGAAAACACTGAAGAAGGCAAGACAAAATAAAAATTTACCATTTACTTTCCTTCAGCTAATTAGGCTTTCATTAGAAAACAAGATTATAACTACTACATGATAAAGTTGGAAGAAAGCTTGCATCCGTTCTTTCTATCTTCCACTGCCCCATGCAGAAGAGTTTTTGTCAAAAAGTAAATAATTCCCAATTTAAACAAAATTAAATGTAATTATATCCACTGGATCAAATCTGATAATTGGTTGCCCTTTTCACTTTGTTTATGGAAAAACTTTTCAATTTTAGATTTAAATAAAGCCAACATTGGTATTTATCTCTTGGTATTAAGTCTTGTATAAAAATAAATTTATACTTTATTTACTTTCAGGTAAAGTTTATAACAAAAATATAATGATCAATTGACATGATAGTGACACTGTAATCAAGCATCTCCTTATTGTGACATGCTTATAAACTGTCTTTGTTTACACCTGTACTGCAAATAATTTAAAAATAATGTATAAAATTTAAAAACAAATTCTACATTGATTTTTACATTTTCAAGGTTGTACACATGATTGGCAAAATGTCTGTAGCTGCATCAATACTACAGAATTACAACCTAAAGATCAGATGCCATTTTGTACATAAATTGTTAGACATTGAAATAATCAAATAGTTGTATGAGTGCTTGTAAATTGCTACTACAGCAATGAAATACATATTTATTTTAACTCTGTGTTGGATTTCATGACTTGACTTTTGTGGTTACACACTTCCCTCCCCACAATCAATTGAAACCACTTTGTTGACCTGTTTAACCTACTTGTAACCAATCTAGAAATGAGTGTACATGGTCTTACACATGTAACAAGTAAAATGACTTCAGTGTAAATGAACCCAACCATGATCCTTTGTTGACAAGAAAACGGAATATATATCCACCAGATCAAATCTGATAATTGGTTGCCCTTTTCACTTTGTTTATGGAAAAAACTTTCAATTTTAGATTTAAATGAAGCCAACATTGGTATTTATCTCTTGGTATTAATTCTTGTACAAAAATAAATTTAGTCTTTATTTATAATATACTTCACTTTCAGGTTAAGTTTATAACAAAAATATAATGATAAATTGACAATGATAGTCACACTGTAATCAAGCATCTCCTTATTGTGACATGTTAACCTGTCTTTGTTTCCACCTATACTGCAAATAACAAAAACAAATTTTTATAAAATTTGAAAACAAATTCTACATTGATTTTTACATTTTCAAGGTTGTACACATGATTGGCAAAATGTCTGTAGCTGCATCCATACTACAGAATTACAACCTAAAGATCAGATGCCATTTTGTACATAAATTGTTAGACATTGAAATAACCAAAGAGTTGTATGGGTGCTTGTAATTGCTAATAAAACAATGAAATACATATTTATTTTAACTGTCTGTTGGGTTTTATGATTTGACTTTTGTGGTTACACATTTCCTTCCCCCACTTTGTTGACCTGTTTAACCTACTTGTAACCAATCTAGAAATGAGTGTACATGGTCTGACACATGTAACAAGTAAATTTACTTCAGTGTAAATGAACCCATCCTTTGTTGACAAGAAAACAGAATCAATCTGCATTTATAATAAATTGGAATTGGTAATTTTGGAATAAAATGTCTGCCCCCTCCCCCAAGTTCTTGGTGATGGCATGTCCTGCCACTGGTGATGAACCAACACATTTGGGTTTTTTTATTCTTTTTTTTTACATTCTTTGATTTATCATTGCAGAGAAATTTCAGAGAAGTTCTAATTTATGTGAATGAGGAAAATAATATGTCACAGTGAACATGCTGTAAAAAAAATAATAGGAAGGTGTTATAAGTACATGGACCAAGAATAAAGTATTTGAAAATTCAGATAAGTTCTAATTTATGTGGATGGGGAAAATAGTGTATAATTTTGGAGTAGCTGGACCATTAAAATTGAAAATGGCATTGGTTTGTTTTCAAAATTGCACACAATTATTCTTGACAATGTGTAATAAATTAAAGAAATGTTCTCGCATGAAAAATGTCTGCCCCCTTCCCCAAGTTCTTGGTGATGGCATGTCCTGCCACTGGTGATGAACCAACACATTTGTGTTTTTTTTAATTCTTTTTTTTTTACATTCTTTGGTCTATCATTGTAGAGAAATTTCAGAGTTCTAATTTATGTGAATGAGGAAAATAATATGTCACAGTGAACATGCTGTAAAAAATAATAGGAAGGTGTTATGAGTACATGGACCAAGAATAAAGTATTTGAAAATTCAGATAAGTTCTAATTTATGTGAATGGGGAAAATAGTGTATAATTTTGGAGCTGGACCATTAAAATTTAAAATGGGCATTGATTTGTTTTCAAAATTGCACAATTATTCTTGACAATGTGTAATAAATTAAAGAAATGTTCTCGCATGAAACTCACATCAAAAGAGAAAGGTATTTAAGGAAATTGCCGAGTCACATATACTCACTATACTTATAATTCCATGTGATAGTGAGAGATGTCTAGTGAGAGAGGCCTCAGGAGCAATACCTACAAGTACATGTATTGTGTCATGAATATTGTGCATTTTCCTGAGAAATAATTGTCTATGTAAGTTTTGTATCTGAGAAGGGTACAAAATTAAGGAAAAGTGCACTAAACAATCACTAGGCTACCTATTTAATTTGTGCACAAACTGAAGATTTTGGAAAACAAAAATTACAAAATATATGGCATAAAATTTCTACTAAAAATTACCATAACCTTAACTGAATTTTCCTATCCTTATTTATATTCTAAATACATTTTGGTGACATCTGTTCATATTTTGTTAGTTGTTTACTGTCCAAAGTATGTTCATGTAGGCCTAACTAACGTTAGCCATGTTATTGTTAGTTAAACAGGCACAATGCAACGACGAATGGACAGCTTAAAAAATGTTTTTTCTTGTATAAAAACACGAATATAAATACAGGAAATCCTATCAAAAAGTAACTTAAAGTAACCTATCAAAAAAGTAACCTATCAAAAAGATACTTACTCTTTATGACCGTATTGGCGATCCACGGGCAACACATATACGGAAACAGCGTCGATCTCGATTGTACATGCAGCTCCATTGTAACCAAATATCGTGTAGTACACGATATTTGGTTACAATGGATCTACATGTACAATCGAGATCGACGCTGTTAGCGTGTGTAAACTAGCGCCTCGTATTGCGCCTTGCGGCGCAAAACGATCTTTAATTTATTCATGCAACGTTTAATTTATTCATGCAACGTAATTCAAACGTTTTAAATAATAAACCTTTTATCGTAATTCGACACCTGATGACGTAATCATGACGTCACAGAAAACGGTTTCGTCAGCTTGTTATGTTCTGTTCATGTGTTAAGTTTGAAGGCTGTAAATGCTTTGCAAGGATGCCTTTGTTGCCGGACAGTCGCCACTGAGATTAAGAAGTAAAAAAAAAAAACAGTACAAAAACAATAGGTGTTCGCGCTGCGCTTTCGAACACCTAAAAACAGTACAAAAACAATAGGTGTTCGCGCTGCGCTCTCGAACACCTAATAAATAAATAAATAAATAAATAAAAATGCTGACACGCGGGTCTGAAACCGGAGATGTTTTTGTCCTAACATTGCTTGGTACAATCGACGAACAGTAAAGACTCTTATTTATTTTCGACCTTTTATGTTTTCTTTTTACGTTGGTCTAACACGGTGTTGCCAGTTTCTGAGAGTTATCCGCAACATGAATGACCTCTGTTGAGGGCGCTCTGCATGAAAAAGTCGTTAGGGGAATTTACCACATTGCTGGTAAGCGTTCATGTCGTTGCATAATATTTTCATAGATATTACAACAATGACAATGCTTTTTTAAATAATAATATCACTATACGCAGATGTGTACAAAGTGAAAAACAATGCTTGAATTCTATAATTATATTTAAGCCCCTTCACACTACTGGTAATTTCTACCATAAACATAAATGATCATAGCTTTACATAAAACCTACTTGGTGTTAAGCAGATGATGGTATCAAACATCCCTTGAAATATGCCCGTTTGAGGTGCTATCATAATCATATTTGTAAGTTAGTACAACAATTCCGCAACTAAAATGTTTGTCCTCCGAGAGAGAAAAACAATGACAACTAGAGGTATAGAGTTTGTTAAAAACAAACTCGAGGTGTTTGGGGATTCATCATGTTATGGCGTCATCACCTAAAGTTGTTTAAAAATACATTAATTTAGTCTATTGTCTATGGCTGTCGCTCGAACACCTAAAAATAACAAGAGTTACTTCAGGAGATATGTGTTTTTATTATATATAATGAAAATAACATATAATGTGCTGAATACATTAACTTCCGGTTCAGTCATCCCATATAATTTTAAATTCCTCCAACCGAATTAAGTTTGAAGTTGGTAAATATGGTTTTCTCTTCAGAAAGGTTTCATGACAAAATTTGCATTCGTGGTGCCAAGTGCGACTTGACAAGAGACTATGGCTACGGGAGTTAAGTTCGGCGTGTGACTTGACCACGGGGTGTGCAATGAAAATGTGTTCAGAAATTGAGTTTTGTGACACATATCAGGCATGAGCGTGGAAACAGTTTAATAGATCATTACATGTAAATTGCTAATATATAAATCCACAATCACGAAACTTGCCAGTTTGGCAGATATTTGCATTTGAATGACATGAAAATAGCGCCCTCTTTCGGCCATTCTTAGAAAACTGTACATTTCAATGTGGACGTTTGTATAATTTGAATAGTTCACATGGGCTATGTTTTTTATGTTTGGAAGAGTTTGGAAAGGGGATTCCATATTTGGGGAATATTTGATGATGTCATTGTAAAGAAATTAACCAGTTAAAAAAAAATTGCCTTGAATAAAAGGTCTGAACCCGACTGCTCCCTGAACGTCTGATCCCCCAGTCCTCTACCCCTTACTCCCAGGGTACGATCCATGGTGTCGTGGGGTAGTATTCCAATTTAATTAATCATGTGAAAACATTCTAAATTGACCATACATTTCAATATTTTGGGGTTTCGTTTTCCATCCCCCATCTCCTTGCCTTGAGCCCCACCCTCTTTGGGCAACCCTGGATCTAAACCTGCCTACATCAAAGACCAATTTGTAAATCTTTTATCATCTTTAAAAAGTTCAGTATTGGTTATTAATTGTCAATGTTTTGTGTAAATATTTAAATTGATAAAACACATTCTTCGTTAATACACACAATTAATAAGTTATTTAAATAAAGGAAATGCAAAACAAATTTATCTTTTGTATGACACTTCTGCTTTATTTTGTCATGGTCATGATACTCCTTTTCCATCCATTTTGCACCCATCAATAATAATCCATTTCATACAGGATAAAGGTTATCCAAACTTCTAGGTCTAATTTGCAATGAAAAATTAATTTTGTCTGAAGTACTAAATATTCCAACAAGTGAACCTGTAGTCCCTGGCATTAATTGGTTTTGGCTAGTATTGTTGAACCTTAAGCACACTTTAAAAAAAACTGTTACTGGTGCATGAAAAAAGTCAACAGAATTTTTCAATTAAAGATAATGGTTAAAGGGGCAATATCATCTCAATCAGAGTAGACTTTCAATGGGTCGTGGAATGAGTGTCCTAGTGTAAGATGAACAAAGCAGGCAATTGAAAATTACTGGCTCATTTGTTAAGCAGTCTGCAAGGATACGTCATCTGAAGTTGATGGCCAGGGCAGCTGTAATGCCATGTGATTTCTTCATTAAAAGTGTATTATATAGTACAGCTGATGCATTGAAGAGTGTGTGAAGATATGCACTTTCATGTAAAAATCTCTGCTTTTCCAGCACCTTCACTGCTGTCCAGTTCTTTTGCAGTGAGAGATTGGCTGTACACCAAGTCAATTGTATTCTTAGTAAATGATCTATGAATTACCAGCGTAGGAAATGTACTTTTCAGACGTGTTTTCAGATTGTGGGTCAACTCCAGTCAACTCCCTCCACTTCTTGTACATACTTGATGAACTTACGATGTAATGACTTTGTGAAAAGAATTTCATTGTTTTTATTATTCTCTTCTGGATGACTTCTTCACAGAATTTTATTTATGCATCATTGTACCAAATAGGTATTTCATCTGATGGATCTGGCCTTGTCAAGAATTGGGTACATACTCATTATAGCAAAGACAATGATAGCAAACTTCCAAACCCACAAGATCTTTATCTTCGATTTGCAAAAGTAACCTCTCATCTTTCCGTTGGGCTGCTTCAAACAGTTGGCATGCAATCAAGGTTTGGCACTGTGAATACTTATCAGTTTTTTCTCAATTTTTCTCGGTTTGTCAGGGAGTAACTCTGATGAAGACCACGGTTTTCTTCTCTGGGGTTCAGTGCTGCATTCTTAACGCTCGACCTCATATTGACCTGAATATGTATGAAGAAAGAATGATAAATATTTAATAGAAATAGAGGAATAAGTGAGTAAGGGGAATGGGCATTGTAGACAAAAAGAGAGTGAAAATTAACAAAAGTAAACACACAAGACAAGGTAAACAGATAGAAAGAAACGAAAAAGCAACATATAACTAGAAACAATTTTACTGCAGACTAAGCTTGGGCGATAAACACGATATCGAATATTGATTTATTCGATTACAATATTGAGAACCTATTTAAGTTATCGGCATATTGGCGAATTACGAATACAAATATATCATGATAAAATATAAATCGACATTGTGAGTCAAGTCAGATATTCCATGGAAATAAAATCATTAGTCTTTTGAGCTTTTAGAAATGAGAAACAAAAGCAAACTACTTCAGAAGTACATACACGCTCTGCAAATAAATTTGCAATTTATTGTGACACTTGTAGAGGGGTACATACCTGTGGTTATTGGCTCTAAAGCAATCATGCATGAATGCAAAAAAAGAATTGCGATATTATTGAAAATTGCAATATATGTTTGCCGATATATCGTGGATAAAAAAAATCGTTATCGCCCAAGCTTACTGCATACTTGAAACTTGATTGAATTTTTGGAAAGAATGTCGTATCCGACCACCACTTTTAAAGGGTTTTGGGAATTTTTTGCAACCACTAACCAGTTAAAAATTATTCTATCGATTTTTGGTGGTACAGAAAGCGAAAACTATCTTTAAAATCCACTTTTATTTCCCTTCTAAAAAATCCTCCCCTTCAGAAAATAGAAGGATCCTATTATAGTTGCCACTGCGCATGTACAAATGACTGTGCTGGTCACTAATTGTGGAGTTTACGACATCAGACTGACATGACTGAGGAATTCATCGTATAGCAAAATGGTTGATTTTTCATGAAATAAATATCCTGGAATAATGTGAAGTATATGTCCATCATCATCCATATGTTCTCCACCTTACGAGGTAGGTAAGATTACTTTAATGGTTATACTGAATGAGAAAAAGTGGCGGTCGGATGCGACATTCTACCCGTATTTTTCAATATTTGCCTACCTTGATGTTTCTGTTTCTTCTTAATCTTATTTCTTCCTCTCAGCCCTGCAAATGGCATGGAAGCATTTGTACCACTCAGAGTGGTACCCATAAATCTGTAAATCGAATGGTAATTAATTTTAGGAATGTCGGCTATTCATCCATACATGTAAAATAATAAATAATTGGGTCAGCATCCATCTTCATTGTATACACTATGAAAAAATAACCCAAAACTTTAGTTCAGCTTGAAGTTCATTTCCATGCTTATTTACACCGCCAAAGGTTGAATATTCTTGGCTCATGTACAACGTTATGTTTGTGCAACTACAATACATGTAGTATTACTTTTAAGTATCTGATAAAACTCCATTATAAAGATCCCATTTTTCAACAGTGCTGATTTTTTTCCCCAGAAAGTGCCCCTTTCAGGATTTTGATGCATGGGGTGGTTAGGGTTATAGTTTATTTTGTTGGTCAAGGTATTAACATGGTAACTATTGAAAATAATCACCAGGAATTATCTTTTTTTTTAAATTGTCACTACACGATACTGAGGGACAGATCACAATGAGATATTAAAAGTCTGAAGACATAAGTTAAATTGTCAAGGATATTTTTCATATAGGCCTACATGTAAGTCCAACTATTTTACAAAATATATGTAGTATGATTAGGTCCAGATATTTTTCAAATTCTTTTAAAATTAATTCCTACATTACCTGTAACGTTAGCTGCGACGTATGTTATGTACATGTACGTTAGCTCCAACCATGGAGGAAGAAAATACCGTATATTTCTTCCATCCACTTGCACATGAAAGAATCTTTGTCCAACTCATCTCCAAAAATGATAACAATTTGGATTCCATGCTAAATTAGTACATTTTCTGCGACGCATTTTCTGCAGACGGGCCTGACACTCAGGGAAGCCATTGTTTTTGCTGCTGCATGGTACTGTGCGCGTGCATGCATGGCAGGTCATGACCTGCGCGGTCTTCGTAAACTCAAACTATTCTATTCTAATTAGATAATGCACACACTATAGACCGATATGTCTGTGTGTAAGAGAACGTCAGTATGGCTGTGCTTCTGAATAGTTGTTCGTTTAAACTTCTGTTTTCGACCGGAAGGAGAGGTCAAATTGGGGTCATGTCTGTGTAAGAAATGTGACATAGTTCAAGGTCTTTAAGATGATGCAAAGATTGTGAAAATATTTTCTGTGGTTCATGAGATATGATTTTTTTAAATCTTTAGAAATTTTCAACTTCCGGTTTCGACCGGAAGGAGAGGTCGGATTGGGGTCACGTCTGTGTACGAAAAATCACATAATTAAAGATCTATAACATGATGCAAAGACTGTGAAAATATCGTTTGTGGTTCATGAGATATGATTTTTTGAAAATATTAAACTTTGATTTAGTGTAATTCGATATCTGATGATCTCACTATGACGTCACAATTTGACATAAAACTACATGTTAAAGTCTAACTATGTGTCAAGTTTTAAGGTTCTGTGAACTCTGCAACTATGTTTTTGTCTCTGGATAGTTCTTATTCGGAAGAAGAAAAAGAAGAAGAAAAAAAAAAACCCGAACAATATCAATAGGTGTTCGCGCCGTAGCTCGAACACCTAAAAAAAAAACCCCGAACAATATCAAGAGGTGTTTGGGCACCAACCCAAACACCTAAAAAACCCGAACAATATCAAGAGGTGTTTGGGCACCAACCCAAACACCTAATTAATTCTGAATACATTTTCAATATTTTCACGGTAACGACAAAAGATAATTAGCTGAAACTTTAACAGGTTAAATGATATCTACATTTAAAAAGGTGAGGATTCTATTAGAAGCAGTTTTGCCAACATTACCATAAATGCTTCTTGAATGTGACGTCGTGTTAGTAGCCTGTCTGGTACTGGTAACCGATGAGTAGGCCTAGCGTTAGGCCTCGATGATGAGGAATACCTGCAGTGGTGGGCCACACCGAGCTCGTTGGATGAAAACAGCAGACCAGTATCGTTGGATCAGTGGATCATCATCGAACAGGGTTTGGCATGAACAAGGGAATCGAACTCAAGGGAATATGGAATTGGGTCCAAGGGAATGTGAGAACCAAGGGAATTGGAGACAATGGAATATGGAATTAAGGATCCAAGGGAATATGTGATGGAGTGTCCAAAGGAATTCAGCAGGGCAGTCGGGGCAGTCTTCCTTAATTGCATGTGATATAGGCCCTATTTATTTATCTCAGAGCCTGGGTACCTTAGCCATGGAAGAAGGACGATTCTCTTCCTTCCTCCATGCCTTAACCCACAAACGAAATGTGCTCCAGAGGCAGTAGTTCCGAGACAGTGGTCTTCGACTTTATTAATAAAGTTAACTTCTTAAGTCGTCTTAAACACAAGGATTCGATGATTCTCAATTATGAGTTGATTACTACTTGGTTATACTTCTTGATTCTCCCATGATTCTGGTCTTACAACCATTGTATAGACAACGAGTCACATTGAATTGCTTATTGCAACACTGGTCTGTGACTGCCTTGCACCATACTGGTCAGTGACAAAGCTCTGGTTGTTGACAATCTAGTAACAGTCTAGACTGATTACACAATCACAAGCAAATGCGTTCACACTTTTGGTGTAAATGGAATATTATTTAAACCGTATACTTGGTGAACCGTCACAATACCCTCTTTAATGCTTAATGTAATCCACAGAGAAGACATTCATTATTAGTATAAATGCATATGCAATATTAATAATAAATGCAGTGTGCAATGTTTATTGTGATAGCAATTTAAAAAGTTTAAAACAAGCATAACCACTGCGTTGTCATACTCGTACTTTATATATCAATGCCATTTATTTCAATGTTAATAAACAACAAAATAATATATAATATTTATCATACAGTACAGAAGAAATTATTTGAATTATGAATAAGTTATTAATAATAGCCTTTTGTACAATGAATACATTGATTAGAATATAAATTGATTAGAAAATAATGTTAACATTAGGTGGCCCATTGATAGATCAAATGTGAGCTTACACAAATTGCGTTCTACTAAGAACACAATACATGTTATGGCACGTGTACATGCATGTTTAGGTTTAGGTTTTTATCTTCTCATTGGTTTCTACTGTGCATTCGTACTCGCACTCATGAAAAATATTCTACTTCAAGTCTGTCTTAAGGTATCTGTCATCGGTGTTCACATAGTTAATTGACTTAACATAGTTAATTGACTTTTTTAAATATACTACTCAAAACAATTTAGGGAACACCGGAATAATCTCAGTTAAAGCAAGATCATTTATTTCAGATAAACACAATGTTTCACAGAATTGATGAGAAACAACTGCACAATGAAACAGATGATAAAGGATGCATGTAGTGATTACACATTTCATGACATGACTACTGAAAGAGAGAGGGGGTTGCAAATGAAAATCCCGGTTCATGGAACATTTCAAACCTATTTGATGTAAAAAATGTTTTGAGTAGTATACATTAGCATCTAACGGAAAACACTACTATCGACGATTGTTCTATTCCTTGGGGCACTTCTCTTCTGTGCACGTCTCGCTGCTCGAGCCGCCATCTTGGGTCCATTTGTTTGAAGCGAACTCATGCCACTTCTTGGCATCCTCTGAAAAATAAACGACAATAATGTATGAGGCCAAGTCGTCATGATGCTGTAGCGAAGCTCTCTCATTACACAATGTAGGATGATATCATTTTTAATATCCGTTTAAATATTTTGTATATTATCTTGTAAATTCATCAACTGGTTCACGAGATACTGAATTACAATATAATATTTTCGGTCAAATGCAACCTACCAGCAATTTCGATAAGTTCTGGAATGAACTCGTTCCACATGAGACACTCTTTGGCCTTGAGGTCACGCCCATTGAGCATGTTCGGTGTTAGGTCTTTGTAGGCGAGTTCCTCAAGGGTAAACAACGGCCACTCTGTCTTTTTCTCCTCGTCTGTCAGCTCAGCATCCAAGGAAGAGAGGTTGGGATTTCTGGAAAATGAAGGACGAAGTATTAAAGGTTTGCAGGCAAAGTCGATATGCGATAATTCCAGGCAAAGGCAGTTCCAGCGTCTCGGAAGCTGGGTGGGAGGAGAGGGTGAGCACACGGCAAAAAGAGGAGCGCACTGCCGGAAAATGGGAACATGCCCCACCCTCTTGCACTCCCTGGAACAGCCAATATTTCCAGGAATGCAAGGCGACGAGATATGTTCAATAACAATGGACTGATTTCAAATTCGAAACTAAAAGGTAGATTCAACTAAAAAGAAAAACTGACCATGAGGATTCACATGCATTTGCATTATCAACAAAAGGCTAGGGTATGTAACGCAAGCTTTCCTTTAAGGTCAAGGCCAACCTATTATGGTTCCGTTTTCAGTACAGTTTAATAAGGGAATAAAAGTTTGTCGCATTAACCTGCGGTAAAGACCAAGGGTCAAACTTGTATTCCAACTCATAATTGCCCGTATCCATTTCGTTTTCAAAATGTAAAAAATTGTAATTTTTGTTAAATAAAGCCGAAAAGAATAGAAATGCACAATTTGGGGACACACGAAACACTTTCAAAGTGCATGTACATGAGTGAGGCGCGTAATGCTAAACAATCACTCAGATTGGTTCAAATCCGCGTCGGGCATCGCAAAAACAGCTGGCGAACTGCTGGCACATACGCGAACAGCTGCCAACACACGCGCTGCTCTGATATTGATAAGCCATTTCTTTACCATCTGTTAATACACCCACACGTGATAACGATTGTCTACACTGTCTTGGGAATTTATAAAAGTAAATAATATTCTACTTGTGGCACTGAGGAAGGTCAGCTTAGTTCTGGACTTCAATAGTCCTCTAAGAATTTCTATCCAGACTGGACACGAATAATTTTGATATGAGGTTACATAGAATACAGGTTACCCGATCATAATCGTGTTTTTGATAGCATTTAAATATAGGTGAAATAAAACATGTAGGGTTTATATGAGGTTTGTGGGAATGATATGAGCACTTTGGGGGTAAATTATGTTTCGGGAGGTGGCATTCTCTGTGTAGAAACATTATAGGGAGTTTTGGATCTGACTCAAAGTCGTGAGTAGCATTTTCATACGTTATTGTAACTTATCAGAAGTATATTGCCTATATGAAGTGTGCCACTCGGCATACTACTCCAAGAACAATGGATTTGGCCCATTCGTGACATTTTGTTCCACAAACTGACGCGCAAGGTCTCAAAAAGAAGCAGTGCAGTCTTGGAGACTTACCCGGTGTGTGAGAAAACTGTATCTCGCACGCACACCTTAGCGTTTGTACGTTCTCCCTACAGCTGATGGTTTAAGATTACATCTAGTTCTCCAGGAATTAGTTTCGCATGGAAACGCCTGTCCGACGATTCCACACGGCAGGCCGGGCAGGGGGAGCAAAACCCGTAACCAAGCTCGTTGTGTGTGCGAGCATATTAAGGAGTACAATGCCGTGGTATGGATTATAGCAGGCTGGCACATTTCATGTTTAGGTAATAGACTTCTAAACTTATGAACTATATATAACTTAATGGGCAGATAAAGGATTTTCACCTGACTATTAATTTACTCTGTGTTTATGATAATAATGGTTTGTGTGAAATCATTTGAGCCCTTTTTTCTAACTGATTATCAGTGATATGATTATACTTGCGTACAGGGAATCTGACGAAGATGGCCACAGCGTGATAACGATCTGTTTCAGTTACTGATACATACATGTACAAAGAGAAAGTTTCGAATGTTTTCGAAATTTCTTACCCAGTCTTCGCCAAATTGGACCAGTATTTAATCGTCTGCAGTGACATACGGGCCTCGTCTTGGGTGAATTCGTACTCGTTGGGAGGTACGAGGGGAAGTCCAAAGACAAACAACAAGTCCTCAGCATGATTGGACTTCGTCCATGTTAGACCGAAAATAGAAGTTGTTGGGAAGTGGGTCATGTGGTAACGGTACACCTTACGCCCTGCTTCAGTAAACGCTCTCGCTGTCTTCTCTATAGAGCAGACGAACATGAGGTCACCGCAAACTTGTGAAAAGCATTCCAGATAATTGCAGTCTGGTGCATCTTTTATACACGTAGCATCTCTGTACATCAGTTTGACCGCCTTGGAAACTATTGGCTCGGTACTTATCATCGATATACACATGGAAGACAATGAATCATATGAAGTGCTATTAATGAATGGTGCCTCGTCGGTGTTGTTGGGGAAGGAACCCATAGCTACAAGCATTCCCTCGTCGGCATTCGCCCCAATGATTAATACGGCGTCGTTGATGGCACCCTTTTGATAAAGGTCAGCAGGTAATCCAGGTAGGAAATTACCGTCAACCACCGGTCCAAATGTGATAAAAGTGTATTCGTCGAGCTCTGCGATTAACTGTTAAAAATGGAATGACACAAGAATTCAAATTAAACAAGAGGCTCCTGATATACACACATAATAATGTCAGACTTTTGAGACGATGCCTAGATGGCATCACAAGAGACAAGTCCATTTCCATCGTCTCGATAATATTGATATCATGGGCGTGCATTACTCAACCTACTTGCCAAATGATCAGCTCTGGCTATTTTCTGTTTTATTTGAATAGGGATTCAATTGTCACAATATAAAACAATGAATGAAGAGGCTACTTCGAAATGATTTCCTGTGTAACTGACATCAGTGTAACAAGAAGTTAGTTATCTCAATGCAGCACCGGAGGGATCGAAACGTGTGTCATAAAAATCATTATAATGATTACTTACACTTACACTTACTTTTGTTAGTTAAACATTTTGTTTAATCAGCATTGGTTGGCTTGACATTTGAAGGGACAGACAAGCTGTCCAGGCCCCTGTCACAAGAACACCACTAAACACTGAAATGTGTCAATCCAAAATGAAATAATCAACTGACCGAAAAAGTCATAAATTTTACCACTTAATTAATAAAAACAGGTGGAGATCCACAAACCTTTTCTTGTTGATTTTCGATGAATGTGTCCACGTCTTCAACCTTATGAAGACATTCGAGTAACTCTTCCGTTGTGTCTCGCTCACAGCCGACTAGTTTCCCAAAAGCGAAGGCACGTTCTCTTACCTTGTCGATGGGTACAGTAGCCCACGGCGCTAATGCATCACCACTCTAAGTTTCAAGAAGAAAAAAAATCATTGTTTGCTTATTAAGTATGCAATAATAAATTAAACCATGTTCAAATATCAAATTCTACAATGATTTTGCAATCTTCTGTGTTGGTTTTAAGGGGAAATGAGAGGACAAGGCTAAAAACAAAGTGTGTTTTGCCGTTTTACTTTCATTGTTTTTTGGGTGCAGCTTAAAACAATAACAAATTCTACCATACAAATGTACATTATCGAACCGAGGCTCATTTGGTGTATTGTCAATAGGCGCGAGTATAATTAACCTAACAGTAACATACCTCCATGATGGCACCGCGGAAGAGCCCCGCACTCCCTGGTGACAGCATATGTAAATTCACACTCACGGATCCAGCACTCTCTCCAAAGATAGCAACTCGGTTAGGATCTCCGCCGAAAGCTGACAGCAATTTTTTTTAAAATAATAATAACATAAATAAATTAATAATGATTTAGGATCAATACATGATTTAGGATCACCGCCATAACTGCGGGGGTACCAACATTCTGCGTCAAGTGTTCGTTTTCTACGCGTCCAGTGCTTCTTCGACCAATCTGTGACGCGCGCGTACAATGTGGTACCACTGCTGCAGTAATGGCGGAAAACAGTCAGTGCCCAACGTCCGAGTTAATGAAGCTGACGCGCAACGTTTATTTGCAAAAATGGGCCTGAAAACGCGCTCTCGAACCATTTGAGATTTCTCGAGAGAATGCGATTGTTTGAAAGTGCTGCCACGAAAACTATCTGTTTGGTATCAAATGTTTTCACCATAGGACCGGAACTGATGGAACATTATCTTGAAATGTTGTTATCACTAAATTAAAAATAAAATAATCGCTTTGACGATATATTTGGGAGAAAACTCTTCTTAAAATGTTGTATAAATTCAACATGTTTTTGCCAATCCCTTCGTGCTATCCGCGCCACTGACTGTTTCCTATAGGTTGGGTACTTAAAAAGGTTAAATATATAGTGTCTTGTATCACGCTATCGTAATATAAAAACAAATTCACTGCAGTTCAACGGAATAAACCTTTTTTCTTTCCTTAAAAACCCTATATTTACTTATTTTTGTTAAATGTTAAGACACGTTTATGACGTCAAGCTTGCAGAGAAAGATAAATACGGGCTTAAAACGCACCGCGTCCACTATAGACCACTGTGGGCCAAAGGGTAGCAATAGTGCGTCGCGTTTGGCGTATTTTGTAGTTGATGAGCGTACGCGCGGAATATCTCCAGTGATCACTGGCTGGTAGAAGTACACGCGCGTGTAGTACCATAACACACGCACATAAAGTGTACGCACAACGCTCACACGACGCAAAAGTGGCTATCATCAAGACACTTGGTGCAAATTCACCACTAGAGGGTGACACAATTTTTAAAATTGACACTCACAGCTCATTTTACTATACCTCATACATATTCATGATCGAGAGCCGAATTCTCACTGGTCCATTCACCATCACGTGCCAGATGCTATTTTGGCTGTTTACTATTGCGCCCGCGAGTATTCACGCACAGGGTAAATACGCATGCGTAGTAGACTGTCGCTTCGGGGAACAGTCCCGGCGGGGAACAGTCGCACGGGTGTAGTACGCACGCGCGAACATCGCGCGCCCTAGCTACATACACATGAAAAGATGGCGGCACACGTAAATGTCAATTCGCGTTTTCCCGAGCTCCTTATTATTGTAATGGCAACTGAATATGTATCGGGTGGACAGTCGATATTAGCTCCCCTCGGTATTGGAAGTTGACAAACTAGTTCCCTCGGCTTCGCCTTGGTATAGTAATATGCGACAGTCTACTACGCATGCGCTTTACGAAGCAATCGAGGAACAGTCGCTAATATACAAATATAACATGGTTTGAGGGTGGACAGTCGATATTAGCTCCCCAAGGTATTGGAAGTTGACAAACTAGTTCCCGAGGCGAAGCCGAGGCAAAGCCGAGGGAACTAGTTTGTCAACTTCCAATACCCCTCGATCATCGGGGAGCTAATATCGACTGTCCACCCGAAATAAACCATGTTATATTTGTTTTACTATACCTCATACATATTCATGATCGGGAGCCGAATTCTCACTGGTCCATTCACCATCACGTGCCAAATGCTATTTTGGCTATTTCCCAAGCGCCCGCGAGTATTCACGCACAGGGTAAATACGCATGCGCAGTAGTGCGTAGTAGACTGTCGCATCGGGGAACAGTCCCGGCGGGGAAACAGTCCCGGCGATCTGTTCCCTGCATCCGGGAACATGCCAGCGGGGAACAGTCGCACGGGTGTAGTACGCACGCACGAACATCGCCCTAGCTAGATACACATGAAAAGATGGCGGCACACGTAAATGTCAATTCGCGTTTTACCGAGCTCAGTGATGCCGAACTAGAGAATATTGTGAATATGTATGAGGTATAGTAAAACAAATATAACATGGTTTATTTCGGGTGGACAGTCGATATTAGCTCCCCTCGGTATTGGAAGTTGAGAAACTAGTTCCCTCGGCTTCGTCTCGGGAACTAGTTTCTCAACTTCCAATACCTCGGGGAGCTAATATCGACTGTCTACCCTCAAACCATGTTATATTTGTATATTACTATACCTCATACATATTCAGTTGCCATTACAACAATAAGGAGCTCGGGAAAACGCGAATTGACATTTACGTGTGCCGCCATCTTTTCATGTGTATGTAGCAAGGGCGATGTTCGCGCGTGCATACTGCACCCGTGTGACTGTTACCCCGATTGCTTCGTAAAGCGCATGCGTAGTATACTGTCGCATATGCGACAGTCTACTACGCACTACTACGCACGCGTATTTACCCTGTGCGTGAATACTCGTGGGTGCTTGGTAAACAGCCAAAATAGCATCTAGCACGTGATGGTGAATGGACCAGTGAGAATTCGGCTCTCGATCATGAATATGTATGAGGTATAGTAATATCGACTGTCCACCCTCAAACCATGTTATATTTGTATAATATATGCAAATATCAATATTGTGCCCGCGTACCGTGCATATTTGCAATTAAACGGAGGCACCTTTCAGAAGTTGCGTACTGACCGAATAGTGGTCGCCGAATTAGTCTATAAGCACGTATGCACTGTTCAAATAGTTAATGTGCGTCAATAACATTCTCTCTCGCGCTACGTGTATTATAACGGCTCGGCGACAACATTTTCTGAATCATTTACATTAGAAATCCCAAAATATCGGCAAGGGTCAATTGACAGATTTCCGTAATACTCTCTTGAAAGGTAAATCAACATTATTTATTCAGATTAATGGAAAAAGTCAGAGGGTCAACGGCAACATTTTTCAAAATCTTCTGTTCGTTGACACTGGTAGTGGCTTGAGGTTACTTTTTTCTTCGGTGAGTTTGAAAGCAAATGAACGAAATATTAAAGCACGTTACCTTGAATGTTGTCTCTGACCCATTTCAAAGCGAGCTGTTGATCCAACATTCCCATGTTACCAGGAAGGACGTCATCATCTGCAATAAAAGGCAAACTTTATTTTCCTCATTTAAACAAACAATTCCTAACTTAAGTAAGATAATAACCTCACTTCAGACCATTTTAAACGTCAATGTATTGTTCAAACTGTTCCCTACCACCATAACATCAGAGGCCTCGTTCAACATAATTAATGACAATTGCTACTGCATCACTAAGGGTCATTACTAATGACCATCATTTCTTCCAAAAAGAGGTCATTACATGGTGTACCCAAAAGAACTCAATAATGTACAAGAGGTTCTTTATCTAAGAGATAACTGATTCACAGGGCATGGAATCGGAGTGCTATAGTTTAGATTAACTCAGGGACTGAAAATGATACTCCACATGATAACGTCATTATTAGCGTTGCTGTTGCATAAACGAGCCAGAAATTGTCAGTCACTGTGTTCATCTTATACCAGGACACCGATTCCATGCCCTGTTGAAAGTCTGCTTTCGTGACGATACTGCCTCTTTAATTGGCCAATCGAATGCTTTCATTCAAAATCCCCAATTGATCAGTCACATTAACCGTGTACTACAATAATGATCACAAAATGCATATTCTCCTTCGTTGTGCCACTGGATTAGAAAGTTGACGATCCAGAATGATCTTAGATTGTCAAGTTTGATTTCAAAAAGTTATATTTTACAAAAGGGTGTGAAAAGGCTTCTAGATCAAGACATTGCGATACTTACGAGTTGAAAGAAATCCTAGAGCTCCAAGTCGATAATTTAGAGTCACAATGATGACGTCACCAACAGACGTAATAGGAGTTGGAAACAAGCCCTCTGCGGTTCCGGTACCTATCATGAATCGACCACCGTGTATGAACACTAAAACGGCTGCTCGCGGAGGCTATATGGAGTCAAGAAGCTATTAATTTTTAACTGAAAAATATAAGGGATTTGGCAGTGGGATCGGACACTTGGTGGATCTGGTAAAAGTGAGAATTATATTGCATTGCTATTCGTCATAACGGGTGTACTTGATGGCAAGCACCGTGACAGCTTTTCAATAATTATGATGGAAACGTGCCCCCACCGGCTCCCCGAATTATAGATAATACGCCATTGTCTACTAGCTTAAAGGGAAGGTATGGAAATATTGTTCATGTTGGCACAACTATACTACAATGAGTATGCTTTAATACTTTCTTTGAATCAAGGTGTAGGCATTAAAAGGTCATCAAGTGAAAGCTTCAGCTCAATGCCGAGTGTCTAAATGAAAAGTATGAAAATGCATCAATAGTTTTTACAATCTGGAAACTTTTCGCAAATTTTATTTTTGGTTCGTTTATTCTCTGAAATGAGAGCACTTCAGCTAGACATATTTTTTTAGGATGATTGGGGTGATCCAACTATAGCAAGTTAGCTGCCGGATAATAATCTGGTTATACCTTCCCTTAAACCACTCAAATATATAATACCGGCCTCTGATTTCGGCAAATCAAAGCTTTTCAAATCTTGTGGAATTTTTGAAGGTGTCCTGTAAAATTTGCTCGTCTCTAAAATTTAAACATAGCGCCCCATGGAAAACACTACATGAATACACTGTACAATGCTAAAACAGCCCTGCACGCAATTAGTTCTATCATGATCTAACTGTAACAGAAGCTAGAAATCTAAAAATGTATACTCACTACTGGCTGAGGAACGAATACGTCAAGAAACAGACAATCTTCAGCGAAGTTTCCTGTGATTGAAAGTTTTCCTAAAGTCATTTTTGGCTGTGGGCAGCGATTGCCGAGCTCCATAGCTTTCAGCTCTCCACTCCATGACTTTGCTACGGGAGGTTTGAGGCGCAGTGGACCGACGGGCGGCTCGGCGTACGGTATACCAAGGTAGGCTTCCACACTTCGGTAAAGCTCAGGGTCTACGGGACGAAATTGGAGCCTGGTGCCAGTGATACGACCTTGACTTGTCGTAACAACTGGAGGGTCTTCACTGGATGCCCGTGCAAGACGAACAACCATAAATAAAACACACATCAATTTCAGCTCCATTTTGAAAGAACAGAACTCCACGTTGAAGTGTATGGTTCACTCGATTAGAGCCTACGTTTTGTTAGCAGGATATACATAACAGTAAAAGAAACGTCACCCCCTAAATTTTGATAAGTCTGAGAACGTGTTTAGCTTATGTGTCCTCAGACGTCATGCATGACGAATTTTGAGGTCAACCAAATTTGCCACATTGTGTTCGTGTTACAGTCCATACTCATAATATTCTTCATTAAACAAATTATATTAACTATAAAATGAAAATAATAAATATTTTTAAGGGTTACGTTTCTTTTGCTGTTAGTGTTTGTCGTTTTGCTTTGTAAATTCCACAACTGAACTCTGGCCGACAGATAACATCCTGCAGCATGTATGACCCCATTCATATCAAAAGAGCATTATTTACTTTTACATAACGTTGGTCTAGTAATGATTGTACATCATGTTTTGTGCATAAACCGGTATCTTATATATAGGCCTAATGCGCAACTTAACAATGGTTCCTCCAGTACAATGAAACATAACCGGCTTAAAGGAAGGAGGGCATTACTATACGTTCTGTAATGTTTTGTTGTAAGTGAAACCTCAAATAATGGTTTGGCAACCTCGCCAATTTTGTTTTAGTAAATTCGAATATAATATGCGAGGAAATGGTTATGTACACATTAGTCACCTTCATACACTCCACCGAGTGCACAACCCTTTAATATTTGTACCTGTTGTCTTTACGTATACTATGCACATGCATATGAATGTACATAATATACGGTACACGCACATTTATATATGAGCGGACTGTAAATTTATTATTTGGACTTACTAAAGTTTGGACAACTTTACACCCAAGTTCGCTCCCTAAAAGTCTTAAATTGATATTTCAAAAGCAGTGTACTGGTGCAGTGGACAGAGATATTTGGGGATGTTAAATCACGTTAAGCTAGAATCAACAGATGATTTTACAATATTATGCTGCAATAAAGACGATGATAATTAAGACTTGTACTCGTCCCTCTGATGACTTTCCCCGACAACTGAGGAGCACACGCCCCAACCTCGCTACGGACACACGGCCCTAACAACCAAGGGATCGTCCGCCTGGCGTCTCCAGACATATACATATAAAATGGGGGAATTCAAGTATGGGAATTAAAAATAATAATTAAAAATAATAAGATATTCAATATGACTCAATGGAGGAGTTTGTCAGAACAGATTATAGCGTGGTTATAGTTTAGGGGCATGGTAGGACCCTAATATTATCAGAGTGTGTGTCCTTAAGAAAGGACGTTAAGCCGGAGGTATACATTGTATTGGGTAATGTACGTACAAGATCAAAGTCGACTTATTGTGAAAGAGAAGGCATTCATTATTGGTATAAATGCAATATGCAATATTTGTTTATTGTGATAGCAATTTTAAAAAGTGTTAAAACAAGCATAAACACAGGGTTGTCAAACTCGTACCTGTACTTCATATACCAATGACATTTATTTCAATGTTAATAAACAACAAAACAATATATAACAGCAATGTATCATACAATATATACAAAGAAAATGATTGGAATTATGAGTAACTTAATAATAAATCAATAATAGCCTTTTTGTACAGTGAATACATGCAATAAAAAACTATTAGAAAATAATGTTAACATTAGGGAATGAAGGGAAGCCATAAAAAGGCTTTTGTACTCATTCCCTTTTGACAGACAAAACAAATTAGACACAAAAAACAAAAACAACAATTTGGAGAACTCGAACTCGCACTGGAACTTGTACCGGTACTACTCGTATTCGAGGATTTAGAAGATGGAAAAAAAGGTGTGCATGTATGAATGTGACGTAACTGTTTATAGTAGAACACAATATGTGTGACGTCACATTCGTACAGGCAATGTTTACGTTTCATCTTCCAATGGTGACCCATTTATAGAACATGCAACGTACACTTCTACGTGAACGAATGTGACCTCACACAAATTGTGTTCTAAGAACACGATACATGTTACGTCACATTTGTATATGCACACGTTTAGGTTTTCATCTTCTCATTGGTTTCTACTGTGTATTCGTATTCGTTCTACTACAAGTTTGTCTTAAGGTATCTGTCATCGGTGTTCACATAGTTAATTTTACTTAATTGACATTGATTTTTTTAAATACAGTAGCATCTAACGACGATTGTTCTATTCCTTGGGGCACGTCTCTTCTGTGCACGTCTCGCTGCTCGAGCCGCCATCTTGAGTCCATTTGTTTGAAGCGAACACCTGCCACTTCTTGGCATCCTCTGAAAAATAAATAACAAAAATGTGTAAGTCGTCATGATGCTGTAGCGAAGCTCTCTCATTTCATGATGTACGATGATATCATTTTTAATATGCCGTTTAAATATGTTGTATATTTTCTTGTAAACTCATCAACTGGTTCACAAAATACCGAATTACAATATAAATATTTTCGGTCAAATGCAACCTACCAGCAATTTCGATAAGTTCTGGAATGAAGTCGTTCCACAGGAGACACTCTTTGGCCTTGAGGTTGCGCCCATTGAGCATGTCTGGTGTTAGGTCTTTATAGGCGAGTTCCTCAAGGGTAAATAATGGCCACTCTGTCTTTTTCTCCTCGTCTGTCAGCTCAGCATCCAAGGAAGAGAGGTTGGGATTGCTAGAAAATGAAAGACGAATTGTTACAGGTTTGCAGGAAAGGTAGATATGGGATCATTCTAATGACTTTTGACTAATTTCACATCTGAAAAAAAGTAGATCAACTAAAAGGAAAAAACTGACAATGAGGATTCACACGCATTTGCATTATCAACCAAAGGCTAGGGTGTTTAAGGCAAGCTTTCCTTTAAGGTCAAGACCAACCTGTTATGGTTCCGTTCACAGTACAGTTTAATAAGGGAATAAAAGTTTAACGTCACACCTTATTCCAATTCATAAATACCCGTATCGATTTCGTTTTCAAAATGTAAAAAAATGTAATTTTTGTTAAATAAAGCCAAAAAGAAATGGGTAAATTCACGATTTGGGGACAACACTTTCAAAGTACATGTACATGAGACAGGCGCGTGATGCCAAGCAATCTTCGTCACTCTGATTGGTTGAAATCTGCGTCGCGCGTCGCAGAAACAGCTGGCAAACATCTGGTACATACGGGCTGCTCTCATTTTGATAAGCCATGTCTTTACCATCCGTTAATACACCCCACGTGATTACAAGTGTCAGATTGTACGATTGTCACATTGTCTAAATTGTCTCGGGAATTTGTGAATAGTAAATAATATTCTACTTGTGGCACTGAGGAAGGTCATCTTAGCTCTGGCCTTCAATAGTCCTTTAAGAGTTTCTATCCAGACTGGACACAAATAATTTTGATATAAGGTTACATAGTACATAACGTATACGCTAAAGTTGGTATAATGTTATAACAGTACTACCCTCACCGGCAGCCGAAGCGACGTCAACTCCTCCACTACTAACCACGACCCAAACTAACTCAATCCGAGACCCACAACACCCATCATCAACTCCCAGACCATGAATGGAACCAATACCTGGAGAAGGTCAGAGAACTACTCAACCCACAGAGCATGATTCCAAAGTAAACTTAATAGATGGCATCATTCACAACCAAAGTGCGGGTGGTTTTTCATTCGCCCACCTCAATGTAAGAAGTATTATGAATAAATTCGACCATTTTAAGATATTGATGTCTACAAATCCATTTGATATCATCTGTTTAAACGAAACATTTTTTGACTCCTCAATCTCCGACGAAGAGCTTAACCTCCCTGAATACTCTTTTGTCAGAAGAGATAGAAATCGTCACGGAGGTGGGGTGGCAATGTTCATCCGGAATAATTTAACTTTCATCCGCCGTGATGACCTAGAAACAGATGATGTCGAGTGTTTATGGGTTGAACTCAAATGTAAGCAAAGGCAGCCGGTGCTTATAAGTTCTATTTACAGGCCACCTTCAAGTTCTGTTGAGTTTATAGACAAACTGAGTGGTATTATAGATAGAGCCTCATGTGAATGTAAAGAAGTTATTGTAGTTGGTGACTTTAATTGTGATGTTTCCGAAGATGATAATGGTACTTCATCAAACCCTATAACTTCATGTTTTAATATGTTTCAAATGACGCAACTTATACATTATCCTACCCGCGTTACTGAATTTACTGAAACAACCATTGATCTAATTTTTAGCTCTCATGCTGAACTTGTAAGTGAAAGTGGTGTCCTACCTGTCCTGATTAGTGACCACTATCTTGTTTACGGTCTTCATAGATGGAAAGCCCCCAAAAGAAGGTCGTTCGATTAACTTCAGATGTTTTAAAGATATAGACAATGACGCCTTTCAAGACGACCTCCTTAATGCCCCATGGGAACATGTCCTTAATTGTCATGATGTTAATGAAGCATGGTCCATCTGGCACTCTCTGTTTATGAGTATTATTAACCATCATGCACCAATGAAATCAAAACGTATTCGTGGTGCATCGTTGCCTTGGCTCGATGGGGAAATTCAAAAAATTATGCGACAGCGAGATCGTGCAAATAAAATCGCTAAACATTCAGGCTCACAAAATGACTGGAATGCCTACAAAAAGCTGCGGAACATGACTACTGGAATAATCCGCAGCAAGAAAAGCGAATACTTTAAATCAACCATCGAGGAAAATAAAGGCAACTCATCCATTCTGTGGAAAAAACTAAAAGAGGTTCTCCCAAACAAACAGAAAATTATTCCAAAGTCTATTCTTTCCCAGAATGGGGAATTCGTTGATGATCCCACCGACATTGCTAATACATTTAACGAACATTTTTCTACAATCGGAACACGTATGGCCAGTAATGTCCTTCCATGTGAACTTGAAGTGGACAATATCCACACTTTTGTTACAGATTCACTTGATGTAAAATTCTTACTGCCTGATATTACAGAAGAATATGTTCATAAGCAAATATCATCAATGTCGGTCGGAAAAGCAACAGGTCCAGATGGAATAAGTGTGAAAATGATTAAAATAGCTTCTCCGTACATAACTAAATCCTTAACACACATCTTCAACCTCTCGATAAAATGCGAGCAATACCCTAGAGAGTGGAAACACGCCTTGGTTACACCTATTCACAAGGGTGGAGACAAATGTAATACAACTAACTATCGGCCTATTTCAATACTGCCGATTATCTCTAAGATACTAGAAAGATGGATACACTCTGCAGTATATTCATATCTTGATGAAAGTAATCTGATTCCCTGTTTGTCAGTCAGGGTTTAGGCCCTTACACTCAACTGAAACCACCTTACATGATTTAACGAACAAATGTTTTCAGGCTATGGAGCGTGGGGAAATGACAGGCACTGTTCTTATAGATCTAAGTAAAGCATTTGACTCTGTTAATCACGCAACTCTCCTAGATAAACTTGAAAGGGTGAATATGTCAACTTCTGTAATAAACTGGTTTAAGTCATATCTAAGTGAACGTAGTCAGTCTGTGACTATTGAGCGCAACATATCTAAGGCCCTACCGCTTATCACCGGCGTACCACAGGGATCAATTTTAGGTCCACTGTTATTTATTATTTATACAAGTGACCTACCGCTTTGTATCCCTAAAGAGTGTAATTTGTTCATGTATGCTGACGACTCGACATTAACGTGTAGTTCTACCAGTGTTGATGTGATAGAGAATAACTTGAATATAGCCCTAGCTAGAATTTACGATTGGTGTGTCAGAAACAAACTTACAATAAACGCCAGCAAAACCAAATCCATGCTCATTGGAACTAAACGAAAAATCTGCAGTACTGACCTTAATGTCAGTATCGCTGATAGTCCAGTGGTAAAGGTGAACTCTTGTAAATGTTTGGGTGTTATTATTGATGAAACTTTAAGTTGGGGCCTGCACGTTGAATACGTGAAGAAAACCGTTTCCTCTAAACTTGGTATGCTAAATAGAATCCGCGACTATGTTCCTCAAAGCAGCCTCCACTCTCTTTTTGTTAGTTTAGTTATGCCATCTTTAGATTATTGTAGTACTGTATGGGGAGGACGGTACACATCTCACGACAATATTCTTAATAAATGTCTGAAAAGAGCTGCGCGGATAATCCTTAAATGTGCATTCTTAACTCCTTCAGCCGATATGTTTGCTAGACTTAATTGGATGTCATTTTCGGAAAGAGTTGGGTAAAAAGGCTATTCTTGTCTACAAATGTATAAACAAAATTACTCCTTTGTATATGACAAATCTGTTTTCACCATTTATTCAAAATCGTGAAACGAGACAATCCACTGACATGGCACTGAAGATTCCTTTTGCGAAAAAAGAATGTTATGCCTCAAGCTTTGCTGTAACCGGTACAATCATATGGAATAATTTGCATATACAATTGAGAACCATGACTTCTCTAACCTCATTCAAATCCGAACTACGTAAAACGTTCAGTCAGTAACATATACTTTTAGATGTCACAAAATATGTTAACGATGTTGTACATGTAGTTGTAATAGTTCTACACTATTTATAACAATTATGCACTAATCCCATATGCTTTTATTTGATTGTATTGTATTAGTAATGTATTGTACTTGTACATGTGTATAGTCATTTGTATGCAGGGCCCCAATGGAAACCAGTTTTAAACTGTTTGGGCATACCCTGGGTAAAGAAATGTAATAATAATAATAATAATAATAATAATAATAATAATAACAGTCCTCACTATATGCCACTGTTATAAAGTCACTTGGTTTGCGTCTCATTTGGTTGATTAGTTTGTCCATTTATAGGCCTATGTTTATTAACTGGACAGCATGCTGAAGTATACTTCAGGAGTTCCTTTGGTTCTTTCTAAATGTGTATCTATCGATCGTGACCAAAGCTCAACAAAGTCTTGAGCAGCATTTTATGTATTCCACTACTGGGTCTGTGTTAATGTACATGTATAACTCAATAGCCAGATACAGATAGAGGATTTTCAAATGGATATTACTTTAATGTGTTTAATATGTTTAGTTAGGCCTATCTGTTTTGTGTAAAATCATTTTGAGCTTTTTTAAAGACTGTTTATTCTTAATTGTTTTCAGATTTAACATCGTACTGTAATACAAAAGTCTCCGTGTTTATAGTCACTGAAGTAAGTGATATGAGTAAATGACCAACAACGTCAGGACAGTTTGCAAAAGTTATCGGATATACATGTACTCTCTTAATGTAAAAGAGTGAAAACCACTCTTTTAAAGAGCTATATGGCGGACAAATCTTTTTTTGGAGTGAAACCCACTCTGATTCGAGTGAAAAATACATTAAAAGGCTACCAATTCACTCTTTATACACTACCAATTGTACTCTTTATCCACTCCAAAAAGACATGTCCGCCATATAGCTCTTTGAAAGAGTGGTTTTCACTCTTTTACATTGAGAGAGTACATTAATACTCGGTGTATGTGGCGGCTAGGTGACTCTGTGTACATAGGGAAACATTTCAGAATTTCAGAAGACAACTTACCCCGTCTTGGCCAGATTGGACCAGTATTTGATAGTCTGCATTGACATACGGGCCTCGTCTTCGGTGAATTCATACTTGTCGGAAGGGACGAAGGGAAGGCCAAAGACAAACGACAGTTCGTCGCCATGAGTTGCCTTCGTCCACGGCCCACCAAGTAGAGATGTGGTTGGGATGTGGGTCATGTGGTAACGGTACACCTTACGCCCTGCCTCGGTGAAAGCCCTCGCCGTCTTGTCTCCGGGGCAGACAAACGTGAGGTCACCGAAAACTTGTGAAAAGCACTCCAGATAGTTGCAATCTGGTGCATCCTTACACGTAACGTCACTGTACATCAGTTTGACCGCCTTGGAAACGATTGGCTCGGTACTTATCATCGATGTAAACATGGAAGACAATGAATCATATGAAGTGCTATTAATGAATGGTGCCTCGTCGGTGTTGTTGGGGAAGGAACCCATAGCTGCAAGCATTCCTTCGTCGGCATTCGCCCCAATGATTGATACGGCGTCGTTGATGGCACCCTTTTGATAAAGGTCATCAGGTAACCCAGGTAGGAAATTACCGCCAACAACCGGCGCAAACATGATCATACTGAAATCGTTGAGCTCTACCATTAACTGATATAAAATGGGATGAGACAAGAATTCAAATTAAATAAGAGGCTCCTGATGCACATATATAATGATATCAGACTTTTGAGACGCACAACAGACTGGTCACTTTCCATCATCTCGATAATACTGATTTATTATTCATACCAAAGCCATTGGCGGATCCGGGGGGGGTGGGGCTAAGGGGCTGTAGCCCCCTAAAATCGTAAAAAAAAAAAAATTTAAAGAGAGAAAAAGAGAGAGAGGGAGGGGAGGGGAGGGGAGAACGCACTCCCATTCCCACAGTGTGCTTTGTTTTTCTCTCCCTTTGATTATTTCATTGTAATTTTTGTTGTACTGAAAAATAATTGTTTTTGATTCTCAGCCCCCCCCCCCAAAAATGTTCTGGATCCGCCCATGAAAGCTGGGGTGTTGGAGTTTACAATATTGCTACATTTCGCTCATTTTGAATTTCACGAGTGAACATTAATACCCCATGTTTGGCTGTACAGTTATTTTGTGTGTGTATTTAATTCATTGTAAGCGCTGTGATTTAGTTATACTAAAAGAGTGTAATTTATATCATGCACACGTCACCTAGAACATAAAAGGTCTTCCATTATTCAACCAACTTGCCTAATCATCAGTTCTGGTTATTTAACATAAACAAAATTACAGGAATTCGAATGTCACAAGTCACAACAGAAAAAAATGAATGTTCCAGAGAAAAATACTTTGAAAGCATTTCCTGTGTAACTGACACAAGAGTAAAGTTTATTTCAATGGAACAACAGAGGGATCATGACATTGTATCATCATTATATTGATATAATTATTTATAATATTTGTTTATTATTATTATTATGTTTTATACTTTTGGGTTGGCTTGACAGTTGAAGGGACAGGGACAGCTGTCCAGGCCCCTGTCACAAGGACATCACATCACTGAACACTGAAATGTGTTCAATCCAAAATGAAATCATCAACTGACCGAACAATTTCTCAATACCACTTTAAAAAATTGGCGACCTTTTCCTGTTGATTTTTGACGAATGAGTTGACATCTTCAACCTTCTGAAGACATTCAAGTAACTCCTCCGACGTTTCTCGCTCACAACCGACTAGTTTCCCAAGAGTAAAGGCCCGTTTTCTCGTCTTGTCAACATGTACAGTAGCCCACGGAGCCGAAGCATCACCGCTCTAAGTTTCAAACAAATACATCGTTTTGTTTATGATTATTTATAATTGTCAAGCATTAATAACACAAATTCTATTTTGGTTTTGCAGTCTTCAGCGTTGAGTTTAGAATGGAGGAAGGGGAACATTCAAATGCTAACAAATTAGTCTGTCCAGGAAGAACCATTTTCAATAGGCCATTATTACGGTGCAGCCAATTGTTTTTTCTTCCATACAATTGCACGTATAAACGAATATGAGGTTCATTTTATTAATCGATATTAGGGGCTACTAAAGGTAGTTACTGACCTCCATGATGGCACCGCGGAAGAGCCCCGCACTCCCCGGTGACAGCATGTGTAAACCCACGCTCCCTGCACCGGCACTCTCTCCAAAGATAGCAACTCGCTCAGGATCTCCGCCGAAAGCTGCAATGAGAAATCCGAACAAAAATTAATTTAAATTTTCAAGCATTTTTCACCCAATCGAATACAGCTTAACAACCTTAGTAGTCTTTCCTTTTGCTTGACCCCCCTACATGGTGCTACCATTATCTGTGGGTGCTACCATTACATTGGCGGATCCGGGGGGGGGGGGGCTAAGGGGGATGTAGCCCCCCTAAAATCTTTAAAAAAAAAATTTTTTTAAAGGGAGAGAAAAAAGAGAGAGAGAGAGAGAGAGAGAGAGAGAGAGAGGGGAGGGGAGGGGAAAACGCACTCCCATTCTCACAGTGTGCGGGATAAACATAAGGAGGTGACCTACTTAGTACTGTACTAACCGTTGCGCATAGGAAGTGGCGGCACCCTTTGTAGTACTGAAAAGTAATTGTTTTTTTATTCTCAGCCCCCCTAAAAAATGTTCTGGATCCGCCCATGCATTATCTGTGGGTGCTACCATTATCTGTGGGTGCTACCATTATCTGTGGGCGCTACCATTATCTATGGGTGCTACCATTATGATCCTGGCTTGGGACACGTGGTTACTGAAAAACTGTGAGGATTGCTGGCGACTTTTGGTAGCCTCATGTGAATTCAATAGTTTTGTTCTACTAACCACAGAGCAAGGACGGTTTTACAACCTGTTTTTGGTGAGAATCTTCCAAGTTCCAAACATAATCTGGCCTTTCATTGCTATGTGTAAAAACAACAAAGAATCTCAATGCTTTATGTACCTTGAATGTTATCTCTGACCCATTTCAAAGCGAGCTGTTGATCCAACAGTCCTAGGTTACTAGGAATGACGTCATCATCTGCAACAAAATGACAAATCAAATGAGTTTGATCTGATGGCAGCGATTTCTTGTCACGACTGGGTGGGGCGGTTGAAGCTGGACCCTTGACCTACCACCTCCCAACTGCCCCTGACCAAACGATAAATCACACAATTTATTATTGAATTTTTTAAACACTTATGTATTAATATTTTTTTAAATACGCAAAAAAATTGTGCTGTGCTTCCTGTGGTGTAGGCCTATATGGGCAGAGGGAATTTTACAGAAAAAGTATATGCAATAGGCTAACAGAATAGGCTACCGGTATACAATAATTATAATGACTGGTGCACTATGAATATTCTTTTAGGGGAACTAAATATTATTGGGGAGACATTTTCCCCATCTCCCACCGGAATCGCCGCCCATGGTGAGGTATTGTTCAGGTATTGTCTCTCAAATATTTAACAAGTTTGTTAATACGGAAATTATGTCATTTCTCGCAAACCACCCACGACTTGACATTTGCTGAAATATAACAGCATTTTTAAATCTCGAAAGTGCAGAGACACGCATTGGGATTAATATTCTTACCTGCTTTTACGCACTGAGCCCATAATCTCACGCACTGTGCAGAAATCTCTATCATCAGGCTTGAAATGCGCGCCTTTATAACCAGTGACCCCTTCCCAGAGTGCGCGATGTTGAATTGATTGAATCATGACTTTTTTCGCCTGCAATTTGACTCACGCATGTGTCTGAACACTTGGCATCTCTGAAAGCCCAGATGAAAGTGACTTGCGATCGCTCGGTCTTGCACACGCAGAACTTACTGGTGGATAGAAATCCCAGAGCTCCGAGACGGTAGTTTAGAGTCACAACGATGACGTCACCAATAGACGCAATAGGAGTTGGATAAAAATCATTTGTCCAGACTCCCGCACCAATAAAGTACCCGCCTCCATGGATGAACACTAACACGGCAGCTTGGGCAGGCTAGAAGATAAACAAACACAGTTAACATATGTACAGTAATCAGGATTAATCAGTAAAACCAGAAGTCTACTTACCTAGACGAACTGTAGGTTAAATGGTCTCGCCATAAATTAATTTCAGGTCAACCATTGTAAATCCATACTTCTAATCTGACGGATTGCTGGAAATTATCAGTAAAACCACAGGTTATTCAATGTTGCAATCAGATTCAAATGTTACTGTTAACAGGGAATACTATACTGTAAATACCAAAAATAACAAAATGGCGGAAGAAAATCTCGTTTTCAGGAAGCAAATAACCTCATACACTCTTAAAGTGTTGAATCAATATTTTAAAGAGTTCGGTCAGTAACAGCTCTTTATAAAGTTGGATTTAACTTTTAAAAGTGTTGATTTAACATTGATAAAGTTAGACTTAAACTTGACTCCGTGTTAATTAAACACTTTCTTTGAGTTGAATTTAACTTTATAAAGTTAAAAGGTTGATTCTATTCAACACTTTAGTTTTAAGAGTGTACTCAATGAAGTCCATCAAGGTGTACCAAACAACATGGAAGGGTAAATGGAAGGGTAAATGGCAGGGTGTGATATTTGGAAGGGTCGAGGTAGGATAGCGGATGGGACGCAGCAGAAAGCTTTCTGCCGTGTATTCCTAAATATAAAATGGCTTATTTTATTCATTTGGGCGATTTAAATGCGGCGACATCACTGGATACGTTTGTATACCGGACTTGATGGCGCCACGGAACTCGCCTTGAACTCGGTTCACCGCCAGAGGGCTATACAATCGCTGATCTCTTTTGTACTGACAGTCAGTATAATAGAGATCAGTATACGTTGTATACAATGTGCACGAAGGGGATGGCACGTGCGTGTGCGGTGTGTGAGCCATGGGGTCCGTGAAGGGCACATGCTTACAGCTATCGGCTTAATAATAATAATAATAATAATAATAATAATAATAATAATAATAATAATAATAATAATAATAATAATAATAATAATAATAATAATAATAATAATAATAATAATAATAATAATAATAATAATAATAATAATAATAATAATAATAATAATAATAATAATAATAATAATAATAATAAAGATTTGTAGCGCGCACATATCCACCCTGCTGGGCGCCCAATGCGCGGAAACAAAGAAAACACATGAATACAAACAATATACAATGATAGCATAGGGAAAAATTATGTACTGAGATACATGTACCTACAATGCAATTACAAATATATACATCATCTTTGAAGAATTGTGACATACATGTAAGATGAGTTTAAGCATCGACTTAAATCTAGTTATACTATGACAAGATTTGAGTTTAGTTGGAAGATGATTCCAGAGTCTCGGAGCCGCGACAGAAAAAGACCCTATCACCCCAGTTCCGTTTTGAAGTCGGTTCCTTTAGGAGTGACATGTTGCTGGAGCGCAAATTGCGTGATGGAGTGTAGACTTTAAGCAGTTCAGAAATATAAATTGGAGCAATGTTATTAAAAGATTTGTGAACAATTAGCATAAGTTTAAAAACAATTCTCTGTGAAACAGGAAGCCAGTGCAGTTCTTTCAAGATTGGCGTGATATGGCATGACTTTCTGGACAAAGTCACAACACGAGCTGCTGTGTTTTGTATGTGCTGAAGACGAGATATTTGTTTCTGCGGGAGACCGTAGAGGAGAGCATTACCGTTATCGAGCCGTGATGTGACAAACGCATGTATAATTTGTTCAGCAGCACTTTTATTCAAGTATTTCCTTATTCGGCTAATATTTCTGATATGAAATGATGATATGCGAACAATGTTGGAGATATGAGGTTTTAAAGTCATTGTCGAGTCAAATATAACACCCAAATTACGTGCTTGTGATGAGGGGGTTATCTGCGAGTCACCAATTGTAATAAATGGAATAGAAACTTTAGACAATTGCTGACGTGATCCAAATAGAACAAATTCTGTTTTTTCGTCGTTCAATTTCAGGAAGTTTTGTCTCATCCAACTTCGAATCTCTTGAATACATTTCTCCAGTGTTGTAATGCAGGAATCGGCAGGTTCTTGAGAAGATTTAAAAGTAATGTAAAGCTGCGTGTAGACAAGTAATGTAAAACCATCAGCGTAGACATGGTAATTTAAATTATACTTCAAAATGATATCACGAACTGGAAACATATAAACAGTAAACCACTGTGGGCCGAGCACGGAGCCTTGGGGTACAGAATAGTCAAGAATAACAGGCTCGGAGATAGCGTTACCAATACAAACATGCTGGGGCCTATTTAAAAGGTAGGACCTACACCAATCCAGGGCTGTGTCATGTATTCCAAGATGATATTGAAGGCGGGAAAAGAAGGATTTTGTGATCGACCGTGTCAAAAGCGGCGCTTAAGTCTAACAAAACTAATGCAGGATTTTTCCATCATCCATGACAGATAAAATGTCATTGTTGACGCGGAGAAGAGCAGTTTCCGTTCCATGAAATGGTTTATAGGCTGACTGAAATGTGTCTGACAGGTTATTAGCACGAACATGGTCAGGAGATCCTTGATGAAACAACTCGCTCGATTGTTTTCCAAGGTACTTTAAATTCGCTACCGGTCGGTAATTTTGAAAACTTTCTTGTCCAAATTAGGTTTCTTAGGAGTGGTTTAACATGAGCAACCTTCTGGCTATCAGAAACAACCGGAAGAAAGAGATCTGTTTACAATAATTGTGATATACAAACATGCTTTATAACATGGAGGAAGGAAACAGATTTCGTTCCTCCATGCTTATAACTACCAGCTTGCTTGTGTTTGTGCACAAATGGGTCCCATGCATCCCTTGAAATATTTGTCTGAGGTGCTATTTATTTATTAATCAAATTACACGTTGGAATGAATTACAAAATCTAAATGCATTTTCAATGAAATAAACTTACATTTTCACAAGTTTTTTTTTTTTATGTCTTGATTCTTATTAAGTATGGATGCATTTACAGACATACCAAAAGTATATACTGCGGTTTTTAATAACTTGAAAAGTATTGTTGCGGGAATAATATGTCATTGGTCACCCCTCGATCCTCTTAAACTATTGCTGGATTCCCCATTACACAGGGTTTAAGCCCCGTCGTGTCCTGGGGCCATAGAATGAATAGTATAGTATGCAGTATACTGTTACAGTAAAGAGACACGTTATAACGAAAGAGACATCTTCAGAGAAATTTCCCTGTTATTTTCAGTTTCCCGAGAGGGAATTTTGGTTATAGACAAACCGAGCTTCGTAGCTTTTCGTTCTCCACTCTGTACACTGTACATGTACAATATTAATTTTTTGAAAAAGAGCCCTGTCCTGCATAAGCTCTATACACCCTCTGACAGATATCAATAGATGCTAGAAATATGAAAAGGTTACTCACGACTGGCTGAGGAACGAATACGTCAAGAAACAGACAATCTTCAGCGAAAATTTCCTGTGACTGAAAATTTTACCATTGTTTCTAATTTTGGTTGTGGGTAGCGATTGCCGAGCTCGTAGCTTTCAGCTCTCCACTCCATGACTTTGCTACGGGAGGTTTGAGGCGCAGTGGACCGACGGGCGGCTCGGCGTACGGTATACCGAGGTATGCGTCCACACTCCGGTGAAACTCAAGGTCTACGGGACGAAATTGAAGCCTGGTGCCAGTGATCCGACCCTGACTTGTCGTAACGACTGGAGGGTCTTCACTGGATGCTCGTGCAAGACGAACAACCATAAATAAAACACACATAAATTTCAGCTCCATTTTGAAAGAAGACTCCACGTTGAAGTGTATCACCTGACTACAGCTTATGTTTTGTTAGCAGGATACAAATAGTGTTGCCTGTTTTGCTTTGTAATTCCTCAACTGAACTCTGACCAGTTGCAGTGACCCCACTTACCATATCAAAGAAACATTGTCTGTTTATCTTTGTACACCATGGTATGATAAGGGTTTATCGCTATATAGCGACCGCAAGGAATCATGGGATGTCTGTGGGCGCAACAGCGCCACTGCGTGCCGTGCAAACAAACAAAATATTGTTGACGTCACGCAAGCCCCTCCAAACAGATGCCCCAAATTGTATCCCAGTATGCTTTACGGCAGTTGCTTTAGCGCTATTTGCAATATACCTTATGCACGCCAACTTCACAATCTTAATATTTTTTAATAGGATTATACGAAAGACCATTAGTGCCACTCTAAGTATATATTAATCCGTAATTAACGGATTAGTAATCCGTTATTACGGATTACTAATCCGTTATTACGGATTACTAATCCGTTATTACGGATTATTTTTTTCCAACGCGGCGGACACACAGCCCTCACATGCAACAGGTGTGGAAACTTTGTTGGATTTATGGCAAGTTATATTACTTTTATTATCTCAAAATTTAATAGTAAATCAGCTGTGACAGATGAATGGGTCAGTTGAGGATATAGGAGGGCTAGATATTTGCTGTTAGAGGCCTTTTAAATGTTTATATTGACCGTACTAGAGTTTGACTCGATGATATTTACATTAACGCTACACATACAGCAATATTGTCTGGGATGTGCATAGCGCCCCCTATTTGCCAAACGATCACCCACAAACTTTCTGTTTAAAATCCTACCACAGGTTTATTAAGTAAACGTTAATCTACGGACAAATCATGGCAGAAAAGGTTGACTTATATGAATTCATGGAGAGTCGTGGAATTGGAAAAGAAATAATAACAAGAATGAGAGATGAAAAGGTAAGTTAACAGGAGGCTATTGTTACGCCGCGGCGTAGCAAACCCATTGAACAAATCTGGATGTGGGCATCGCTGGTTATGGGATGAATCCGTGGCCATTGTAATATTTTCCCATTACAATGTGCACATAGACAAATTACTATTCCTAGCATTGGGGTGTGAAGGGAGATCAAACATTCAACATACTTCAATCAATTGATATTAATATAACTTGGCACAATGTTTAGTTTCACGATGTCATGATGACATATCAGTTGTCATTGAACACACAATGGTGCTATCCAAACACATTTTGTGAAAATTCCTCATTTAAATGTACATATAGGCCTAAATACGCATGAGAATAGCACCAAGTGGTGGTCTTTACAACTGATGATGTCATCATGACATATTATTATTATAATGACATCAAGTGACTAAACAATAATTGCACCAAGTGGTGGAATAATGGAGGAAGGTTTGTTTTCCCTTTTTTTTAATTGAAGTGATATTTCATCAGTAGACGTTCATTTTTGTAATGCACCCCGTATGCCAATAAGCCCTGTGAACTGCATGGTCAGTACCCTCGACTGTGTCTGCTTAATGGATTAAAAGGTAATGCAGGAACCAGTGATATTCGCACATTGCACAGCTGCCTGCATCAAAGCAAATAATGGGTTCGAACCCCCCATGACCAACAAAAAACTATAAAGTTGAAGAGGGAAAACCTTTACCCAAGTGTTGTTTTCCGAGGAGTTTTTGAGGGGGCACGATTGACCTACCCCCAAGAACCCTGATGAGCGAATTTTGTGGTGAACCCCGTAAATTTTTTTTGTACCCCACTGGTAAACACCCCCATGAGAAATTTCTCACTACGCGCCTGGTTGACATTTATAACATTTTTATAGGTCTCAGTGAAGAATCCAAAGAAAGTGAAATTTACATAGATTTGAGTTTTTAAATCAATGGAATTGTTTGGTTTGATTTTATGTAATACTTGATTGAGGATGACCATCACAGCATTGGCCACAGGGCTAAATTTGAGAGAAGTATTGTACCATGGTTGTCAATGGTTAAAACATTGTATTTTCATGTAACCATTTTGTATACACTCTTAAAACTAAAGTGTTGAATCAACCTTTTAAGAGTTCGGTGAGTGACAACACTTTATAAAGTTAAATTAACTCAAAGAAAGTGTTGAATTAACACGCAGTCAAGTTAAGTGTAACTTTATCAATGTTAATTCATCACTTTTAAAAGTTAAATCCAACTTTATAAAGAATTGTCACTGACTGAACTCTTTAAAATGTTGATTCAACACTTTGATTTTTTAGAGTGTACAAGGTTTGTTATTATGTTTCTATAGCGTAATAACGGATTACTAATCCGTAATAACGGATTACTAATCCGTAATAACGGATTACTAATCCGTAATAACGGATTACTAACTGTATCGGATTACTAATCCGTAATAACGGATTAGTAATCCGTAATAACGGATTACTAATCCGTTATTACGGATTAGTAATATATACTTAGAGTGGCACTAATGGTCTTTCGTAGGATTACGCTTCCTCCATGACTATATCAAGGAGATTCAGCCCACAAATGATTGCGGACGCCGAGCAGTGACAGTAAACGTCAACAGCAAACGTCAATTTATTCTGCGATAATCCAGGTACACTGTAACACAAATCCACAGAAAATAATCACCACTACATTATAGTCAAATTAATCCAGTCGAAACACAGCAGGCATGTGAGTGTCAAAAATGGCGTAAAAAGCCGATTATCCGCTGACTGACGTCATTCGGTATTCACAGTACAAATTCCACAGTATAGGCCTATGTATGCAGAATTTCATAGCAAAACACATATTGCAGAGGAGCTGGCGTGGCGTTTATCGCGGCGGTTTGGAATAAAACGTGTTTTAATGATTGATTTTATATAGTGCTTATATCGCGTTTTGACTTGGAACTTGTGTTTGCCTACCTGTAACGATGTCTGACATTGCAAGAAGAGAGTGCAAGCGTCGCATTAGGATTCACGCGTCCCACTAGAAGTATTGTCGCGTCCCATTAGAAGTGTTGTCGCGTCGCACTAGTAGAAGTGTTGTCGCGTCGCACTAGTAGAAGTGTTGTCGCATTGCACTAAAGTGTCGCACAAGTGTTCACCATTGCAGTTTTTTCTCGTATGAAGAGCCGTATGTGACTAAATTTCGACTAATTAATATATAAGACTAAAATAAATGTAAATCCATATATTTACTAGAAAAACCAATTATACAAAAGCGGCAACCAGACTGGTTGGCAGCTAACATACATACGGTACTAAACATGAATTTTGGGATTTATATTCCTTTAAAAAAGTCCTCCACAGCCCATACATTACTGTTTTACAGAAAGGTTTTGTTTCTGAATTAGTGTTGTAGTTAACAAAAAATGTTGCTAATCCTGTTACAAATATTTACAACCTAAACCTAGTCTCGATCCCAACTACCTACATGGAAGGTAAGCATTCTAAACCACAAGACTACCATGCCACTCGAATTTGGCGGTGAATTAAGTACAGAAGAACCTTTGTAAAAGTTGTATTTATAAAATAATATAGGTATTGTTCAATGCAGAAAAATATTGCGCGCAGGCCTACAGGGTTCACTCGTCCCCACCGCCCAGGGCCGTAGCGAGCGGGGGCAGGGGGTATAGTGTGCGACACCCCAATAATTGTTCTCAGTCGGCAAATCAAAGGTACTAGAGCAAGGGTTGGTCCATAATAAATTTTCAGTCAGCAACATTTGTATGTTTTATATACTGATGCCTGCTTTCACAACAAACTATTTTAAAGCAGAACCATACCCTAAATTCATGGTCACACAATAATGTAATTATATGGGGGGTGGCTAGATGAAAGATAATTAAAAACAAAAAGGACACAAACAAATTGTACAAATTAGATGATTTTATTTTTATATAAATTGTTTAAAGCATCAACCATTATATACTGTTAATTAAAGGAATGTTTATTATGTACATGTACAACACTGTCCCAAATATGTCCCACAAGTTGCATTTTGAGATAATCAAATTTGTCACACAACTAATTAACTATTAACTATAGGCAGGAACACATTTATATATGTAATGGAATACATCATTCATCAAATGTTTCTTTTGAAGCCTTTTGTGTATAATTTCAGTATAACTATTTTTTTTCCAAAAGAATTTTTTTAAAGTTCATGAGACAATTTATTTCATAATAATAAACAACCTGAATGTATTTTCACTATTGCTGAAGCTTTCATATAGGCTGGAGTTATTCATCAACAAATACATTATCCTAACAGAAAAGAAATATATTTTACTACTGCATAAAAATATTGCTCAGGCCTACAGGGTTCACTCGTCCCCACCACCCAGGGCCTTAACAAGCGGGGTGCGCGATTTTTTTTCTGCCAACTAAAATTGCCATCCCGCGATATTTCAGCCAGTGAGATGTTCTTATACCATGGAGGAAGGAAGATCCATACATATTCGTGGCTTATTCCATCAGTCTCAAAACACTTAAATCTCTGGCTAGCCCTAACATACTGATGAGCTACCTTCCCAAAACAAAGTCCCTAGGCAGACCAAAGGTCTCTGCCACAAACTTGGAATGTAAACAAACCCACCCAAGGCCATACCTTGGCTGATGATAAGAAGTGATCACATATCATTATTATAGTGTACTATGGCATGAATAGACAATAATCACACTGTTTGCAACACAGTGTCGAAAAAATCGATAGTGGATTTAACAACAATATAACGACCGGTACCAACACAATTAATATGGAAACTAAGAAAATTGCAAAACTGGAAGCAAAGTCTAGATGGTCTTCATCTGGAATACCTGTAACCAGTGATACAGTGAATTTAGGGTTTCTAATTCACACACTGAACAATGGTGGGCTATGAATTTACAAATAACTCGGAAATATTAATTTTGTACAACAAGGTTTACAACAAAATAATTAGTGGAAACGAGATGAATTATAAAATCTCTCATTCAGTAGATTACAATAAAAGTGTAAGCAAACTGATCTAACTGAGGAATCAGCAACAATACAAAAGTGGAAATGCAATAAAGTAAAATAATAAGAATTAAACAATAATCAGAAAGAAATTAATCCAGTCACTATTCCAAGTTCGTAACATCCAATATAAATCAGAGAAACAGAAGGAAAGTAACAAATACAAATGAAATATTAATAAATGTCAAAACAATTTTTTCATGATTGGCAATTCTTTAAGTACAACTGTTACAACTGGTCATTGGAACTCGGTCAGACTTACTGACCCGTGAAAGTCTACTCACATTTTTCAGAAAATACATATAATTTTTTTTACCAGGATCTCCAGGTTAACAATTAAGACTTAATTTTAGCTTTGAACTCATAAAATGTAAGAAAGTCTTTCTGTAGTAAAATATTTCTTTTCTGTTAGGATAATGTATTTGTTGATGCAAAGGAATGAAAGCTTTAGCAATAGTGAAAATACATTCAGGTTGTTTATTGTGTGAAATAAATTGTCTCATGAACTTTAAAAATTCATTTGGAAAAAATAGTGATACTGAAATTATAGACAAAAAGGCTTCAAAAGAAACATTTGATGAATGATGTATTCCAAACCCCGAGTCGAAACTCCTACTGAAAGTATTAGACTCAGGACGCTCAGTCTATGTTGCATTCTGATCGCTTTATTAATATTTTTGTAGTCAGTATGGGATAGATTAACAAATTTAAGTTATATAAGTTGTATAATATAAGTTGGTGAAATTCTTGCGTCGGTGATAAACAATTGATTTAATTTTTCCCTACACCGACGTGTGTATAGCACTGTTATATGTGTGCTTTACGAGTGTCTGTGGAGTTGCCGAGTGCCTGTGTTTTCCACAGACACTGAAAAGCACTGAGTATACAGTGCTATACACACGTCGGTGTAGGGCAAACCATTAAAAATAGTTAATTGTAGTTAACAATTTAATTATGGGCCATCAAAAAAGTGGGGGTATTTTAAATACTTTAATTTGAAACACTGCCCCCACTGGAGGAGACATGTCCCCCGTCTCTCACCGATCGACGCCCACTGCTTGATACAATCTCACTGTTCCATTTCAATCAATCTCACTGTTCCATTTCACGAGGAGAATCCGAGTAAATGGAACATATCTTGAGCATTGCACTCAACCTTTATATAATTTGATGACTTAATGTATCCATGCAAGGTAATGTCTTATCAAAAAATAATCAATGAGCCATTACAACAAATTATAGTCTTGTTTATTAATAAATGAATAGATTCAAATAAGATTTAACTTCCATCACATTTTTGGCATTTCCTAACTGTTCCACCTAATCGCGTATGACGAATATAATAGTACAAATATTACAGTGGCAATTTAAACTTGTTTGCATGAATATGTCACTGTTGGTCACATTATTAATTTACTTCCAACTAAAAATGTAAAGTAACAATAGTAATCCAAATCAGCCATAGTCTTATCACATACAATATAAATAGATTCAAATATTAGATTTAATTTCCATCACATTTTTGGCATTTCCTAACCATTCCCTCAAATCGCGTATGACGAATAGTGCAATGGCAATTTAACCCACGGATTTTGTTTAAACTGTAAAAATAACAGTCCTCAAATTTTGATTGAAAAACTTTAATATTTGTCATCGTTTGCTTGAATGTGTTCCTCTTGGTCACATTAGTAAATTATTTCCAAATGAAAATTATTTTATGAAAGCAGGAAACAGAGAAAGCTTTAAAAATCGACGATTTTCCTATTCTCCGGGACACTTCTCTTCCGTGCACGTCTCGCTGCTCGAGTCGCCATCTTGTGTCCATTTGTTTGAAGCGCCCTCGTTACACTTCTTGGCATCCTCTAAAAAATCATCGACATATAAAATGGAACTGTTATAAAAAAAAAACTGGTTCATTGCATGCATCGTCCTGCCCTCTCATTACACAATAAGATGCTATCATTCAAAGGACACAGGAAATGTTATGCATATACATAATCTAGCAAATATTCATGCTTCTTGACAGTACAAACAAAAAGTGAAGTCTATTTTTAACGTGAAGTGAAGATTGAATATATACTTTTAAATTTGTAAAAATGATCATGTTTATACTTGACACACGAGGGCGCTGTTTTGTGAAAACACAACAGGAACCGTGTGTCACATCACCACCAATGAACGCGCACAACATCAAAACCCAAAATCTCGCCAAAGAAAGCAGTTGTTACCTCAGAAAGATTACTAATTGGTATGAAAACACTCGGTTAACAAGACGGCATAAAAAAACGAAGTGAACCGACTTGAAAAAATTCAACCATGATGTTGCATCGGATTCCACTGAAATGATGTCAACATGGATGCAGAGTTTGGCATAATAATTTATTAAAAACAAATCATTCAAATATTAATTCTTGTAAAGGTATCAAGTGGTTCCTAGAACACCGAATTCGAATACATATAGTTTCGGTCAAATGTAACCTACTAGCAATTTCGATAAGTTCTGGAATGAACTCGTTCCACAGGAGACACTCTTTGGCCTTGAGGTCACGCCCATTGAGCATGTCTGGTGTTAGGTCTTTGTAGGCGAGTTCCTCAAGGGTAAACAACGGCCACTCTGTCTTTTTCTCCTCGTCTGTAAGCTCAGCATCCAAGGAAGAGAGGTTGGGATTGCTGGGGATGAGAACAGAAGAGGTCTGGTTAAAAGGAATTCATGGCGACGAGCTGTCACATCAATAACCTTTGACTTATTTCACATACAAACGTCAGAAACTTAATGCTGTATATCTTAGATCTAAAATGTCTAGGTCGTGAGGACTGGCTCATGAATGTACCGTACCATTTTTGAAGCCCACCTATTACCAGAAACCAGAGACATTATTTGGCCTAATCGTTAACCAAAGCTCTGACGTATGTGACAGTGTGGGTATCATCGTTCGTTTCATATAGACCTTCATTACCCAGCAGTCCAATTACTTTTCTCCCATTCAGATTAATACAAGTGAACAAACCGCGACGGGAAGGTAAATAGGCTGGCCCCTTTCACGCTATAATTACACTTGCGTACAGGGAATCTGACGAAGATAGCCACAGCGTAATAAATATCTGCTCAATACAGTTACTGCTAAATACAAAGAAAAAGTTTCGAATGTTTTCGAAATTCCTTACCCAGTCTTAGCCAGATTGGACCAGTATTTGATCGTCTGCAGTGACATACGGGCCTCGTCTTCTGTGAATTCGTACTCATCGGGAGGTACGAGGGGAAGTCCAAAGACAAACAACAAGTCCTCACCATGATTGGACTTAGTCCATGTTAGACCGAAAATAGATGTTGTTGGGATGTGGGTCATATGATAACGGTACACCTTACGCCCTGCTTCGGTAAACGCTCTCGCTGTCTTGTCTGCAGAGCAGACGAACAGGAGGTCACCGCAAACTTGTGAAAGACACTCCAGATAGTTGCAGTCTGGTGCATCCTTACACGTAGCGTCTCTGTACATCAGTTTGACCGCCTTGGAGACGATAGGCTCGGCACTTATCTGCCATATACACATGGGAGACAGTGCATCATATAAAGTGCTGTTGATGAACGGTGCCTCGTCGATGTTGTTGGGGAAAGCAATCATAAGCATCAGCATTCCCTCGTCGGCATTCGTACCAATAATTGATACGGCATCGTTGATGGCGCCCTTTTCATAAAGGTCAGCAGGGTTTCCAGGAAGGAAATTACCGTCAACCACAGGTCCAAGTAACATATCAAAAATTTGTTCGCCGAGCTCTTCCATTAACTGTTTTTAAAAATAATGGCACGGTTATTATAGTATTTGTAGCTTTGCATGTTGAAAAGCATAAATAAAGAAAGTTTGCGGTGACACTATGTGAGAAATTCACATGGTGTCACTTGATATCATGAATATGCCATGCACCTAGAATCTCAAATGTCTTCCACTATTCAAACAATTTGCCTATAAATTACACTGGGCAACAAATCAAAAAATTGTGTCTGCTACTGGAGGAAATTTAGGTGCTCGTGACTAAATTGGGTGTGCTGATTCCAAATCTGCCATCAGAATTCCTCTAGCACGTCAGGATTTTGAGATACTAAAAACCAGTCGAAAAACGGAAAATCACACATTTTACTATATCGTCAGGTATTTGTACCCAACTTAATTAGCAAAAAATGCTAATCTTTCCAGAAATATCAATACACATTGTAAAACAAAACACATGAGATATTAAATATCGCACAGTCACCTTTATAATTGTTCAAAAAAGCTTAAGGCACTTGCTCTTACGCTTATGGCCGTCTGCAGTTTCCCGCTGGAGAAACCAGCAGTAATCACCCATCATGCTGGGGTTGAACCTCAGAGATGTCTTGATGGAATCTCTCTCCATGCTCATCACTGACATCACCCAGATCGGGTGGGAAGAAATCAAGGTGGGAATGCAGGAAGTGTATTTTTAGAGACATCCTGCAACCCATTTGTTGATATGCTTCTAACATGTTATTCACTAACATATCATAATTTTCAGCTCTGTGATTCCCAATAACGTTTTGCACCACCTAAACAAATGCTTCCCAAGCCATCAATTCAAGTGGATTAAGCTTGGTACAGAATACGGGATCATGTATTAGTTCTCGAATCTGGGGTCCAATAAATATCCCAGCGTTCAATTTTGCATCTGTTTGTACTGTCCCAAACTTTTCCTTGAGATACTGAAATCCACTTCCATTATGATCCATTGCCTTCACAAAATTTGTAATCAGGCCAAGTTTAATATGAAGTGGTGGAAGAAACCCTTTTTTGTGATTAGCTGAAACATGCCGATTCATGATTAGCTGAAACAATAAATAGTTTCGTGTAAAAACAGTTGATTTTTGACCATGGAATACTAAAACTTTTAGTAAAAGCATAGAAAACAATGCTCTTCCACTTCTGACAGAGGTAAACAGGTAAGCTGTGGATAGACCTACTCATTTTGTGTAAATTGCAGGGTTTCCTTAATTAAATTTAATACAATTTTATAAACACACATTTTTGGCAGAGAATCACTCTGGATGAAGCTGAATGAATTAATATGGTATAAATAAAATAATTTTGACACAAAAATGCACCAAATAGGTTTCATACAAGCAGTGTACAGGCGTATGTATGTGTGCTTTGCACGCTAACGATATAATACAATAATGTAGGTATAACAAAAATTCTAGACGTGCTGGAGCAATTCTGACTTCAAATTTGGAATCAGCATACCAAATAAAGTTTAGAAAACATGTTATTTTCCCAGTAGCAATTTTTTTGTTGACCAGTGTTATTAGCCAGGGCTCTTCTTTATTGGAATAGAGATTCAAATGACACAGTATAATATGTGAATGTTCCCGAGAAAAATACTTTGAAAGTATTTCCTATAAAAGTACAAACTGACAGTGTATTAACTGACGTGTAACAAGTTATCTCAGTGGGAAACCGGAGGTATCAAATGTGTCATATCGTTCTGATGATTTTTATTGATTGATTTTTAATTCGTAATTTTTTTTTAAGCACCAGTGGTTGGCTTGGCAGTTGAAATGACTGAAACAGCTGCCCAGGCCCCTGTCACAAAGACGCCATTGAACATTGAAATGTGTCAATCTAAAATGAAATCATCATCTGACCAAAAAAAAGTCATGAATTTTACCACTCAAAACAGGTGGAGATCCACAAACCTTTTCTTGTTGATTTTCGACGAATGAGTTGACATCTTCAACCTTCTGAAGACATTCGAGTAACTCCTCCGATGATTCTCGCTCACAGCCGACTAGTTTCCCGAGAGCGAAGGCCCGTGCTCTCACCTTGTGGGCATGTGCAGTAGCCCACGGCGCTAATGCATCACCACTCTAAGTTTCAAGAAAGAAATAGTTGTTTGGTTCTTTAAAAAAAAAAAAAAAAAAAAAAAAAAAAACGCGTCACCGCACCGATTTTTAAGCCGACCTACGACCAGAAACCGGAGACTCTTTTGGGGGTATGCATGCGTGCCATGTTTAAATATATAAATATCTGCAATGGTTTTGCAGTCTTCTGTGTTGGTTTTAAGGGGAGACGGGAGGACAAGGCTAAAAACAAAGTAAGTTTTGCCGTTTTGCTATCGGCTATTGTTCTGGTGCAGTTAAAAAATAACAAATTCTGCCATACAAACGCACTTTTCGTATTGAGAATCGGTGCAAGTGTAAGGCCAAGTAAAAAAAACAACCAGTTGATCGTCCCCGCCCGCATCCTTTTTTGAGGCCGCATTTTTTTATTATTTTTTATTTTTTATACTTGTCCACAAAAAGAGTAAATTTTTCATGTATTTTTACTTCGTCTTGGCACCATTCTTTCGACTTTTGATTTAAACTTACCGATTTTAGACTGCTAAGTTCTACAAAACCAGCGAAATAGTCTGGTTCTTTACTCCTTGTTCTTCGTAACATTAAAAAGTGAGTAGGGAAAGTGAGTAGGGAAATACAAGACTCGCATCTCCTGGGGTTTATGGCGCGCATGCAGCGGACTGCAACATCGTTCAGGTTTACGTCAATACACTCATGCACAAAATTGTTAACCTCGTTCTCATGAGTACATCAATCTCGCCGCACTAATTTTATTTACCAGTCTGCCTTGCGAATGAGAATGTCATAACAACGCGACGGTTGACCAACTCGACAGCTGCGACAACTCGACAGTCGGACCGCTAACCCGTAAGATAACTCGACCGGAGATATAGTCAACAGTCGAGTTGTCTTACGGTTTAACGTTCCGACCGTCGAGTTGGCTCGACCGTGGAGTTGTATCAACATGAGAGCATGTGAAGTGAGTCTGCACACGTGCCACCTTCAGTATATCCCACGTAAAAAAAAAATCTGAAGTGCCAAAGTCATTTTAAAGGATTTAAATAAAACTTAGACATTAAAGATTTTTACGTAAAAGTAAATATCAGCGAAAATGCAATTAAAAGAAAAGTGGGTTTAACAAAATACATCAAACATTGTTTAACATGAATATTTTTACTCAACTACTTGTTCGATAGCTATAAAAAAAGTTGGCGGTGATTTCAAACTGAATAATTGGTGGCCATTTTGAATTTAAATGCTTGGCGGCCATCTTGGAAAAAAATAAAAAATAAAAAGGCCCTCATCCTCCTCTTTTTGAAAAAACCAGGACGATCAACTGGTATTTTTTTTTACTTGGCCTAACTAGAGCTCAAGTGTGTGTTGGAACAAACACACGGTGTTCGTGTGAACTTCCAGTTCAATCAAATTATCATCGATGATGTCAATATTATATTTTTGCAAAGATGTATCATCTTTTATAATAACAATATCACTCATATTCAAATGACATAAATTTTGTGTTAGAATGTGTTGAATTTGAACTTCCTGTTTGGACCGGAAGTGCAGTTAAAAAAATAAATTCTGCCATACAAACGCACTTTATCAAACCAAGGCTCCTTTTACGTATCGAGAATCGGCGCAAGTATAATTAACCTAACATACCTCCATGATGGCACCGCGGAAGAGCCCTGCACTCCCTGGTGACAGCATGTGTAAACTCACGCTTCCAGATCCAGCACTCTCTCCAAAGATAGTAACTCGCTCAGGATCTCCACCGAAAGCTGATAGCATTTAAACAAATAATAACAAAAACAAATTAATATTCATAATGACTTCAGATTATCACATGTTTTAGGATCACCGCTGATCAACAGGGCAACGGTATTACCTGTGTATGTATGAGCACAATATCTCCAGCAATCATTGGATGGCCAAAGTAATCGCGCCCTTAGTACAGTTAGATACGCTCACGTGAGTATAATAAACATCCATGATGGCACCGCGGAAGAGCCCCGCACTCCCTGTTGACAGCAAGACACTGGATGCATTTTTCCCCGCTAGAGGACAACATTGTGTACGGAGCGGCTACAAGTTTGGTAAAATGGATGTTAGAATCAAGTGATTTTAAGAAACCAGTTTGCAGGTCATTTCAGTATGTCGTTATTATACACGAGAAAACAGTGAATGGGCTATTTTCCTCTCACAAAATCAAAACTTATTTTAACTACTTTACCTCAGAAAGATGAACGGATATTTTGAACCACTATTAACTTCATATCAAGCAAACTATGATCATTTTTATATTGGCGGATCCAGGGATGGCAAAAGGAGACATTTGTACGTAAATGTCAGATTTCAGTTGGAGTCCTCACATCTCAAGTCCGAGTCCCCAGTGTCGAGTCCGAGTCCCGAGTCATATGGGTCGAGTCCGAATCAAGAGTCACGAAGGTCGAGTCCGAGTCACTTTTAAAAAAAAATCAAAAGAAAAAAGAAAACCTTATACATCTGGACTAGTATCTCATCAATTTGACTAAACCAAAGATTTATTACTTTTTTAAAACTAACTTGCGTCATAAAATTGAACAACACATTCAATTTTATCTTTCTTGTGTTTTTATTTATTAATACAGTATGTTTGGAAATCATCACATTAATTACATATAGAAACGGCGCTCTCATCGTGATTAAAGTAGGATCAGCAATTAGTCTCAGAAGCCATCCATCACCCCTTAACAATGTTGATCCATTGTTTGAATAGAACTATTGCAGAGTGGAGATCATGATTAATTTCGATGTTGTCAAGTTTGAATATCCTTAATTTTTTATATATTAATAACCTACATGTTGAGTCACTGGTGTTAGTGTGAATGATCGCTTAAAAATAATAAGTTGGAAATGCCTTTATCTTTGTATTTTTATATCAGGCAATTGACACATTTAAATGTTGGAAATGCTGGCACATGAATGACACAACGTTTTCTTTCTTTCTGAAAAGTAATTTACATTACCTTATACCATAGAGCAAGGTCCTGATGGTATTACACAAATTGCCCTATTCTTTTGAAGAGATGTTTTATTAATGGGTCACGTTAACAAACGACTAGCCGTTGTCTGTACCTAAACTGTATATTGATACTGACAAATACTGACAATGAGCACCATTGAAATTAGTTTTTTATGGATTCTCATCTGCTGTATTTAGCAGCAACAGATATAGATGTTTGTGAACCCATATCTTCCTAAAACATGCTCGTCTGTGGAGATTTTGAGCGGCGTTTAAAAAAAAATTGTTATGCGCCTTTGATTCAATTTTTGTCCTACACCGAGTGTCTGTGGAAAATCTTCACAGGCGACTTGGCGGATTCGAACCACGACCTCCTGCTTACTACTAATACTAGTGCAGAAGTATTAACCTCTCATCCACTGATGAGCTTGCCCGATGACGATTGGCTGGCTAGACTCCTATATAGCAGCGGGTGCCGCGATATTTATATGTTGATGAAATTCTTGCGTCGGGTGTTAAACAATTTTTGCCCTACACCGACGTTATGCACCTTTCAACTTGTGCGTCGTCGTCGTCTCGGGAAGCTGCCAAAGCCCGCCACGCCTTAATATGCCTGGCGAGCAGCGGCGTAGCCACGGGGGCCTGGGGGGCACGTTTTCCCCACAAATTTCTAGTGCCCCCAGGTTCCCCCCACGAAAAAAATCTCGATAGTGTCCCAAAAACGAAAAGAAAAAGAAAAGTGTAAAACCCATACCCCCTAGGACCCCACTAAAAAGCAATGCCCCCTGTTCCCCCACTGAAAAAGTCCTGGCTACGCCGCTGCTGGTGAGAGCACCGTTTACAAGAGTTGCTATAATATATGTCATTCAAAATGTAGTCATCCATCTTTCTCCATGATGCATTATGCAAGATATCAAAATACACGTTTTATTCCTACGATGTTGTACGCTGAAGCTTTGGTACATGATTTGTAATCAGTTTCTGGACGACGCACTTTGTTTTCATGCGTCCGCTGCATAAAGTGATTCCGTTGGCATTACTACAGTGGAATAGGATACACGTTATCAATTTGATAAAAATGATCGCATTGTTTAAAACACAATTTTGCAAATAGTGAATATTGGGCATTTTGCCGTCGAGTCCGAGTCACAAACATTGAGTCCGAGTCACAAACATTGAGTCCGAGTCACAAACATTGGAGTCCGACGGGTCGAGTCCGAGTCTCAGTCATTGTTAATCATGACTCGAGTCCGAGTCCAAGTCACCAAAAATGTGACTCGAGTCCAAGTCACCAAAAATGTGACTCGAGTCTGAGTCACCAAAAATGTGACTCGAGTCCGAGTCCGAGTCCGAGTCCGAGTCCGAGTCACGAGTCATACAAGTCTGGTAAATGTACCATACGTTTTTTGTGTTTCCCATTTTTTGCTGGGTACTACCTCTTTTTGGAGACCCTGTTGATATATCAAAAGTGTGTGGTGGCTTCTTACGTGGAATTTCGTCTCATGAAATCGAAAATACATGGAAAATTATTTTACCTACTTTACTAAATTAAAATGACCTCAGACAGCAATATTTCAAGGGATGTTTCATCACCATTAACTTTACACCAAATACCGGTGAGTTTAATGTAAAACCGTAATCATTTTTTTTTTCGTTTCGAGAGTTACCTGAAGTAGAAGGTGGCTTTAAATTACTCTTTTATGGGAGGAGTTAAAACAGAACTGCATTGTCAATTGAGGAAATGTATAAAAAGTACCTACGTTACCTTGAATGTTGTCTCTGACCCATTCCATAGCGAGCTGTTGATCCAACAGTCCTAGGTTACCAGGAATGACGTCATCATCTGCAAACAAAGGCAAACTTCATTTTCCTCATTTAAACAAACAATTACAAAGTAATGAACAAATCTCACTTTAGACCATTTTAAACGTTAATTGTACAATTACTGCATCGGTCAAGAGCTTGTCTTTTAATTGGTGTATTACTAAAGGAATACAAGATGTTCTTTATCTAAGAAATTGCTGCCGAATTAACTGATTGATTAATTAATAATTGACCAATCAGAAGATGTCAATCAAAATCCTTCATCACATTTGTTGAAGGGCTGCGAGTAAAAATATACGCGCACACCATGACGCTGGAAGTCCCACAAGCTCTCTGGACACGTGACAATTTTATTTTATTTATTTTATTTATTTTTTATTTATTTAATTATTTTTTTTGGTTTACAGTGGTTGTGGCCTTGATATGTCAAATTACGTCACAATGCATGGGCTAATTTCTGAAACAAAGTAGTTCTACAGAAATGGAAAATTATATTATTCTTGGATGGCCAGGGGGCTCACGGTACTACAAGAATGATCATAGATGCATATTCTCCTTCGTTGTGCCGCTGTATTGGAAAGTTGATTATAAAAAAATGATCTCAGATTGTCAAGTTGATTTCAAAAAGTTATATTTTACAAAAGGGTATGAAAAGGCTTTTAGATCAGGACATTGCGATACTTACTAGTTGAGAGAAATCCTAGAGCTCCAAGTCGATAATTTAGTGTCACAACGATGACGTCACCAACAGACACAAGAGGAGTTGGATAATAATCCTCTGTAAAGATTCCAGCACCAATAGTGTACGCGCCTCCATGGATGAACACTAAAACGGCTGCTTGTGTTGGCTAGAAGATAAACAAACAAATTGAACATAAAATGTAATCAGTATAATTCAGTAAAACCAGAAGTCTACACGAACCTACACGAAATGCTTGTAAAATATGTCGGTGCCCGCCATAACATTCATTTCAGTTCCTGATTAACCATTGTGTAAATCATGTCTCTGTGGAATCTGTGGAATCTGTTGAATTGCAGAACATTTTCAGTAAAATCATAGGTTATACAACCTTTTCTTATAAAATGTTTCACAAAATGTTGTCAAAGACAAACAATGTTATAATATTGTAAGCAGTTGCAAAGCTACTGAGATAAATTATATGTAAATTGGCTCCGAACGGGCTGTGTGTTGCTTTTGATTGAAAACAAATGGCGGAAGAAAATCTCGTATATACATTTCATTATTGCATCTTCACCGCAAGAGGGCTATACGATGTGCACGCGTATTGCACACGCGTGTGAGGAGTGTTGGCTCTGGGGCCCGTGCCCAGAAACTGTTTACAGCTCCCAGCTTGGAATAGGTTGTGCACAAATAAAATACCACAATTTGCACAAAGTGGTTGATCCCAGAAGTAAAAAAAAAATAAAGAAAAAAAGAAAAAAAGAAAAAAAGAAAAAAAGAAAGAATTTTTATATATATATATATTATGTGTACAACCACATAAAAGGCTTGTGTCCAGTTGCGGGACGTTGAGTGATCCCCGCTACTGCCGTTACCCAGGTCGTTTGCATCTGGGGCTTGATCCCTGGCTACTCGGCAGATATGATTTGGCCTCTGACCTGGCCCAATAGAGCAATAGATAATTGGCATAAGTGGACCGCCCACCAACATAGGGGCTGGTTAGCTTAGTTGGTAGAGCACTCCTATGGTATTCGAGAGGTCGCGGGTTCGAGTCTGGCATCAGCCAACTTTTCTTTGCTCTCTTGACCCTTCGGACTCGGATTTGATGTTTGTGACTGCATGGTGACTCCGACTCTGACTCGACCCACATGACTTGGGATTCGGACTCGACACTCGGACTCGAAGTTTGAGGGCTCGGGGTTTGAAGACTCGAATACAAGTTTGGACATTGTCATTGAATAAATAGTATAAATGTGCAGTTACAGTTGGGTGGCCAAGATAAAATACACGTCAAGAAATTACCTGTTATTTTCAGTTTCTCGGGAGTGAATTTTGGTTGCGGACATCAATTGCTGGGCTCCGTAGCTTTAGTTCTCCACTTAATAGGTCTACAATGTACAATATCAAATTGTTGAAAAAGACTCCTATGCATCCTGTCACGGATATCAACAGAAGCAAGAAATCTAAAAAGGTATACTTACTACTGGCTGAGGAACGAATACGTCAAGAAACAGACAATCTTCAGCGAAATTTCCTGTGCCTGAAAATGTTCCAATTTTCACCTTTTGCTGTGGGCAGCGATTGCTGAGCTCCGTAGCTTTCAGCTCTCCACTCCATGATTTTGCTACGGGAGGTTTCAGGCGCAGTGGACCAACGGGCGGCTCGGCATACGGTATACCGAGGTAGGCGTCCACACTCCGGTGAAGCTCAGGGTCTACGGGACGAAATTGAAGCCTTGTGCCAATGATCCGACCCTGACTTGTCGTAACGACTGGAGGATCTTCACTGGATGCCCGTGCAAGACGAACAACCATAAATAAAACACACACCAATTTCAGCTCCATTTTGAAAGAACAGAACTCCACCTCGAAGTGTATGGTTAAAGCCTACGTTTTGTTAGCAGGATATATATACTATAATATAGGCTAGCGTTTGTCGTTTTGCTTTGTAATTCCCCAAGTGAACTTTGACCGACAGATCCTGCTGCCGGTATGACCCATGCCATTTACCATATCAAAAGAACAATCAGAATGCTTTGTGCACAAACTGCCATAATGCGCTACGACATCACAATCTCAACAATGGTTCTTTCATGTTTGGTATGTTTACAATTCTTGTTAAAATAATAATAAATAGCGCGCAGGGAAATGGTCTACATGATACGGCTGCCGAGCATTATATCCATGCGCCAGCGAATAGGAATGAATTTCATGACAATACTTTTTCTTGGCCGACAAAATGAATTTATTGAGAAAATAACTGGAGTCATCAGTAACAATATATCTACCAATTCCAAACGGCATATTAATTTAAAATTCGTTCTAATAAGAACACAACAGAAGCAAACCACAGCATGGTGACAAAATGAAAGAAATTGAACAAATAAAAATTATACAATTCACCATGTTGTATACAAAGGGTGATCAATTATTATCAACCGATCCCAAATGGACATAACACGAGCAAATACCATCATGACAAAATGAAACGAATTAAAACAACTAACAGAATTAAAGCGACTCATATAGTTGTATTACACTCTAAAAACTCCCGGGTCAGATTTGACCCAGAATGGGTCAAATCTGACCCATACTCCGGGTTGGATATGACCCGACACTTTCCGGGTCAGGATGACCCGAAAAGTTGGGTCAGATTATTTGACCCGGAAAACGGGTCAAATAATCTGACCCAACTTTACGGGTCAGAATGACCCGGAAAGGGTCGGGTCATATCCAACCCGGACTAACGGGTCAGATTAATGTTGACCCGGATTCCGGGTCTAATGAGATAAGCATGTCTTCCATGTATTAAGAAGCCTTATCTATGGCAAACAATCAAATAAAACTAATTTCTTGTTTTTTATGTAACATTCAGCTGAAACTGTTAATTTCTATAGTAAATTGCCATAAATAAGTGCATCTTTTTATAAGGAACACATGCTTACCTTGTTAGGACGGCCTAGGAGACAACACAATGTAATTTGAAAGGATAACTGTAAAATGAAAAGAAACAAACAATAATGAAATGATCTTCCGATTGTTATATGTATTTATTTCTCTTTAACTGTTTAAAATACATGTTCATAAATAGTCATTTTAAAGTTATTGTTTAAAGGTGGCAATATCGTCACGATCAACAGGACATGGAATCAGAGTTCAAGTTCTAGATTAACTCAGTGACTGAAAATAATACTCACATGATAAGGTCATATTCGCGTTGCTGATGCATAAATGAGCCAGTAATTTTCAGACACTGTGTTCATCTTTAACTAGGATACCGAATCCATGCCCTGTAGAAAGTCTGCTCTGATCGTGACAATACTGTCCCTTTAATATCTTTACACCAATTTGTGTTTATGGAATTGATGGTCAGTACTTAGGTTGAACTATCCCAATGCTCGCATAAAAATAAAAATGAACGCAATGAAGACTGGGGGATGTTTACTAATGTTTACATGGCCCAACTCCCAGGGATTCACAGTCAGTAAAATACATTTTACTTGATCACCCAACAGATATTGTTTTATAATAACTACACACTTGTGGGGATTTTTGGGTCCAGTCAAAAAAAAAAAAAGTCCTCAGTACTATCATTGTTCTAACATGTTAAAAAATACACTGAATAACCTACATGTAGATGTGTCTTAAGGTCCTGAAAAAACAATTCCCATGAAGGTGCAGACTGCCACAGATAGGATAGGTCTATATAAATTAATTTGAAACATACATTAACTCCTTTGAAGAATAGATCAACATCAACTCCTGGCCATTGGATTACAAAGTTATACAGACTCTGACACACCTCGTAGCGATAGCACAAGTGGCTGTTTGTGTGACACATTTGTATGACAAGGGTTCAATGGTTCCAATCTGGAGTAAAAATGGTACAAAAATGTGTGAAGGTTTAATACTTGTGTCTAGTTACAATATGATGGGCTGTATACAACGACATGTAGAATTTTACTAAATAAGATACATGTATATTCAATATATTCCGATACCGATGTATATAATGTTGAAGTTTTTCTAGAAATTGAAATTCCTAAATTGTTATTCATAATTATGATTCTGCTAATACAATCTCAGCTTAGATGGTGATGATACATGCCTAAGAATTCACAAGGCTTACAAAATGATGGCTAATTAATCACTTATTCAATGTAAAAAGAAACAATAAACATTTTAAGCTTTCTCAATGCATGCTAGGAATTGAATGACAACACATCTTTTACAAATTTGGTGCACCATGAGGCCTATGCCTGTGTACTTCAAATGATTTGCATGCTACGGGATTTGTCACCAGATTCCCAAAATGCACTTTGAAATGCAATAGGTTATTAACAGTCACATCCTTACCGGTCAATAAATGACTTGGTGGCATCCTTTGGTGGCATCCTGTGGTGGCATCCTGTGGTGGCATCCTGTGGTGGCATCCTGTAGTGGCATGACTATAGAGTTGCCTTTTGCCCTTCAACCGCCTTAACTCTGATGGTGAAGATGGAAGGAACAAGGTTGCGCCTCACTGCAAACTCACAGTCTAGACTATCTGTGGACAGTAAAATAATTGAATAAGAAATATTTTCAGTGACGAATGAATGACTTTTTAATTTTTTTTACTATTTTAAATATTTTAGCCACACAAATGGAAGTCTCCAATTTTTGTAAACATTTTTTATGTTCAAGTCATTTTTAATATTGAGGCGGGAAAAGTATTACAATAAGTCCACATTTATTATGACTCTAATTAAACAAGAGAAACTTGTGTTCATATTGGTTATTTTATACATTCGGGAGTATTTTGTGTTTTACAAATTATTTACGGGTAGCCGGGTATCCGGTTCCTGAAATATAAACCAAAAACACACCTAGCCTTAAGTAATATTAGTTTTCCACACTTAATCTGCCCATGTTCCTGTTTTTCCATTTCTCTTTTTTTCTGTGGGGGGGGGGGGGCATGGATTCATCAAAAATTAATAAATAATTGTTTGAGTGCAGAAAAACTTACATGATGTTCATCATCCTGACCCTTAAGTAGTGTAAACTAGTGTAGATGGTTGACCATGATGTCATAGCAAGCATGATCAACCGTTGATCTGAAATATAAACATATCATGTATAAACAAAATTACATGTTTTCAAAGAGGGATGAAGAATAATGGGTCATGCTAACAAAACACACATAAGTTAGCAACCCCTCATGTTATTATCAGGATGATAGATTGATTTAACTTCAGAAAAAATTATGCAACTTCAGAAAAATGCCTTTTAGTTTAAGTTAGGCATTATAGAATAAAATACATGTGACCTCTTCCTTCCTCCATGATGTGACATTTTCATTATCTCAGTAAAGGGGTGATTGTTTCAGGCCTACTTTAGCTTAGTAAGAAAAGTGCCAGACTGCAGTGCAGCAACCACCACACAAATCACAAGACCGACACAAAATACTGACACCTGTAGTACTACTACTAGACTAGCCAAGTTTCCTACTACTCTAGTATTAGTAACGTTAGTAGTACTGTAACGTGTGTGTGTGTTTTGATAATAAAACAGCGAACATATCATGTCCACATATCATGAAGACATGATGACCCCTCCATCCATTGTACAGAACAATGACAAATGGGTTGCATACAATAGCTTATGGGCGGCCAAAAGGGCCAAAATTAAAAAAATGTCCAACATAGACATTAAGAAGCCCACAAAGGACAAAAAACAGCCAAAGAACAAAATTAAAATGGCAAGAAGACAAATTTTTATAAAGACCAAAACAAAATCAAACAAAGGACGAAACGACAAGAGGACAAATTTACAAAAAGACAAAGTCAAAATCAAGCAAAGGACAAAACGACAAGAGGACAAATTTTCAAAAAGACGAAGTCAAAATCAAACAAAGGACAAAACGACAAGAGGACAAATTTTCAAAAAGACGAAGTCAAAATCAAGCAAAGGACAAAACGACAAAAGGACAAATTTACAAAAGGACAAAGCCAAAACTAAACAACCGAAAGACTAACGCTAGTCGAATACAGACGTTGTTTGGCAAAACCATAAAGGACAGTCACACACACAAGGACGTTTTCCCAATCGAACAAAGGACGATCGCGAGAGGACAAACTTGTTATGTCTAACTAATGTTTGAACGCTGGGGGCGCTGGCGCTACATGAACGGCTCTGATGTACCCTGGCCCTGCCAAGCCTGCTGGCTGCATGCGCTCAGCGCCTAGCCTAGAGCGCCGGCCTGGGTCGTCTGGGTGCGCTGCCTGCATGCCGTAATGGATCGCAAGGAAGAAAATTGCATTCCAACGACCAATTCGCAACATGTAGTGCTGCTACATTTCATTCTTTTTTTAAGGGAGATTGGACATTGTCATGGCTATCAAATTGTCATGGCTCTCAGACTGGACCCTTTTCTATGGTTTAGGTCTACAAATAATAAAAAACGAACAATGGCGTGCATTTTCAAACCATGAAATTAATGTTTCATAAATATTAGTAACGTTTCATAAACCAAGTTAAATTTACCAGCTGGTTTACAAAACCAGGTTATTATTTCAACCTCGTCCAGCCCGAAGTGCTATGTGCGATTGCTCCATGGTGCGATCATGGAGGTAGAATTAGAAGGAGTTGGAACGAAAACCACAGCCAATTGCTTATTATCACCCCTGGCTCTACTACAGTAAACCGATGGGGCCACCTGCTGAGCGCGACCGATTTACGACCGCGATAAGGCCATGTGTGCAATACAAGCAATGGTTAATTTTCATTATATACAAACCATAGAAAAGAGTCTAGCCGTGTAATTTCCCATTATATGTAAACCATGAAATTGCACTCAATGGTTCATTTTCATTATATACGAACCGTAGAAAATGGTACAGCCGTCAATTTCAATTACTTATAAACCATGAAATTGCACGCAGTGGTTAATTTTCATATATATAAACCATGAAATGGCACGCAATGGCTCATTTTCATTATATATAAACAATGAAATTGCATGCCAGTAGGTTTTCATGGTTTATAAACCGTGAAGTTGTCGCAAAATGTTTTTTCAATGGTATGTAAACCATACAAACAGACATGAACACAAATCCTTCTACATTTGTTTTGTTTGTTACAGTAGTTTATTTGTCAGTTTTGTTTTACACCAATCAATCAATCAATCAATCAATCAATCAATTTATTGGAGTTACACTTTCACATCAGTGGCACACGTCAAAGACGGTGCATCCTTAAACATAGTACAAAACATAAACAATAAATATAAACTAAGACTTAAAATACAAAACACTAGTACACAAAGTACACAAGAAAAAGAAGAAAAAAAACCATGCAGCGTGACATATAGATAGAACAGAAAACTTGTCAATTAATTCATCAATTTATAGCATTCGACAACATCTTACGCTCATCCCAAAGGTTGGTCAAAAGATTCTTACATGATGTATCAAGAATGTTTCCAAGTGTGTTATCGAATTCATACATGTTACCCAGCATCATGTATAGTTTTTTAAGTCGATATTGCCTGAAATAAATATTTCCCAAAACAAATCCATATTGTTACCAAAAAGATTATTTTCAAGGGCTATGAATTCCTTAATACGAATGTGATTCAATGCTGTACAATAAAACATGAAATGGCCAATATCTTCATCTACATTACTCTTACACAGTTTGCACAACCCGTCATTATTTGGTGACCAGGAGCGGGTATATCTCTCGAGTTGTAAAGTGTTAGTACGAGCCCTTAATTTAGTCATTGCGGCGGAGAAGTTCGTACTATCGATAAGATATTGTTCAAGAGCCGGTACTTGTTTGAGAGACATATATAAAGACAGCGAAGATTTACTTTGTGCACCTTTGCGCCAATCATTCAATTCAACCTGATGAAGAGTTTTCTTATAAGTATTTAACCAAGATTGGTTTAGTGGTGGATTGTTATTAAAAATGTGGTCCATCCCACAGCGCGACAAACTTTGCTTTATGTGATTTAGCCATTTCCACCGCAGTTTATTATGCTCACTCAGAGTGTGATATGACGCATTAAACAAGAGTTTTGGCCATCTATTATTTTCCATTTTGAAAAGGCGATCAACATAACTCAACCTGAATTTATCTTGAATTGAGGAGATACTCTCCCATCCTAATTCACCATACATTGCTTCCTTAGTCATGTTACGCGGGGCCTTAAGAATGGCTTTTGCCATTTGTACTTGAACGTTTTCAAGCCTTTTAATATCTGAATTGCCACCAGGTATCCAAATAGAGCATGCATAATTTATTGACGGAAGGCCTAATGACTTCCATAAAATATCACCATAATAATATACCCTGTTGTAATCATCTTGCTCATCAATAATTGATTTTATATATGCAATTAATCGATTCCCTTTACGGATGGCTTCCTCGATATGACAATGGTCGGATAAATTAGAGCTAATTTGAACACCGAGATATTTATAATGATTAACTTCAGATATAAAGCTGTGACCCAATTTCAAAGATTTGGAGCTAACACGCCGACCAATAATAAGCACATTTGATTTATCATGATTAAAATCTAACCTCCATTGTTGTGAGAAAACGGCCGCAATGTCTAACATTTTTTGTAGTTCATTGCCATCTTCTGCAATCAGTACAATGTCATCCGCCCAGAATAGGCAACCCAATCTGCACACCACAAATACTTGTACCTAAATTGGCCTCTTTGAGCGATTTTGATAATTCGTTGATAAAGACGCAGAAGAGAATCGGCGAAAGCACGCAACCCTGTTTGACACCTTCATCAATGTCAATAAAGTCCGTAATTAGATTGCCAAATTTAATTTGACTTTGAACATTATTGTAGAGATTGGATAGAACACGCCATAATCTACCCCGAATACCCATACCCCATGTTGCATTAAGAAGACCTTCACGCCAAACACTATCGAAAGCCTTTTTAAAATCAAGGAATGCTAGGTGGGTTTGCTTCCCTTCGGCGAGTCTACACGCCGTAATACTTTTTAGTGTGAAAATGTGATCTTCGCAGCGATGGTTTGATCTAAATCCCCCTTGAATTTCACCAAGAGAATCGTTCTCTTCCAGAAAAGACGATATGAATTGGGAGAGAAGACGATTGTAAATTTTAGATACACATGAAGTGAGTGTTATGCCCCTATAGTTGCTTAAGTCATTTTTAGCACCTTTCTTATGAATAGGGATGATAATTCCCTTATTCCATTCATTTGGTATACACTCATTGTTTCTAAGAAATATAAACATATCATATAATGATCTATATACACCGTCACCACCGTTCTTAATTAATTCATTAGTAATACCATCAAGGCCTGGTGCCTTATTTTTTGATTGACCTGTTGCAGTTATGACATCATCAAGCGTAAAAAACAAATCATTTAAGTGGTCCTTTGTATTATAATTAGTATGGCTATCACGTGCAAGTTCCTTTATCGACTTATAATTGATACTTTTTAAGTCGCTAGTAATGTCCGTTTCATCATATAGATTACGATGCATTTTACCCAAGGTGTGAAAGTACTGCATAATAGATTGTTTCATAACTGTTCTGTCAGTTGTTATAATATTAGAGTTGGGTAGTTTAAGTGTATAGACACTCTCGGAATTGTTTTTACTACCTCTAAGGTTTTTCCTGAAGTCTTTACATCCTGGACCACCTTTAGCACTTATTTTGATACTATTATCAACCCTTCTTTTCATGATTTTGTTATGTATAAGTTTTTTTGCAGCAAGTTTCTTTTCTTTATATATGTTCCAAAGCTCGTCACCCTTAGTATTGTTATTGCCAGATTTAGTACAATTACGATGTTCTCGACTTGCCTGTTTGCGGCAGTTTATGGCTTCTCTGATCTCAGAATCGACCCATGGTTTATGTTTACCTTTGATCTCTTTAACACCAATAGTATTGTTAGCCGCTTTTAACAATTTAGATTTCCAGGATTCCCATATTAAGTCTGCATTAGGCAAAAAAAAATAATTGTTGAGTTGCCCTCCAGTGAAAATATTTGAAGGGGTCGGTCGGTCGGGATTTTTTTTTTTTTCTTTTTTTCCTTGACTGTCATTTTAAGATTGAAATGCATTGGAACTGAAACCACATATCATGTTTTTCATTTGTATACCTATCAGCAAGGAATTTTGCTTCAGAATAAAAGTATCCCAAGCATTTTTGTTGTACTTTTCGCTGTGATTGACACAGCAAATTCATCCATATTGCGTGCAATGCTCAACATGCAACATGTGAGTCGCCATTCGATTTGAAAACGTGTAGATCGAGTCGCAATCGTTGACACACGTACAGTGCGGGGAGCCAGTGCACAACGTGTGAGGGCCATTTGATTTGAAAACGTGTAGGTTGAGTCGCAATCGTTGACATACAAAACAGTGCGCGAAGCCAGTGGAAAACATGTGAGGGGCCATTCGATTGGAAAACGTGTAGATTTGAGTCGCAATCGTTGGCACACAGTGTGTCCGAAGGCAGTGCACCATGTGAGGGCCGGGGCCATTCGATTTGAAAACACGTAGATTGAGTCTTGGGTACCGGTAAATTTACCGGTAAAAAAAAGTGGAAAATTTCACAAATCAAACGTATTATGTTTTATACAAAGAAAATTGGTAAATTTCATTAATAAATAGGCCTATGAATGACGGGGAAAAAAAAAAAAAAAAAAAAAAAACCCGACCCGAGATTTCAGCACTTTTGGGTCGGTCGGTGGAGGGCAACTCAACATTTTTTTTTGTTTGGCCTTATCAAGGGATTTAGTATCCCATTCACAAAATTCTTTATTGACCTCCTCTTGAAAGGCAGACCAATCTTGGTCTTGTTTTATGTCCCAAACAAAGCGCCTTTGTTTTGACGCCGACTTAGCTGTCTCTTTGTTACGCCTATCCGGCTTTAAGTTAAGAATTAGCACATTGTGATCAGACCCTGTGTGATACACCCTTTCTTCATCAACAATCATTTTTACAACCCTATTGAGAATGGCGTTAGAACCCAGAAAGTAATCAATAGTTGAAGATTGTGAGCCCCTAATCCATGTGATCTTGCCGTAACATAAATTGGAACAATTAATAATAGATAAGTTGCTGTCATTACTAAAAGATAATAGATTTTCGCCGTTAATGTTCTTGACTGGATCCCCAAATGAAATTGCATCACCAATTCTCGCATTTATATCTCCTCCTATTAAAATTTGAGGATCATCATCATCTATTTCTTCTATTCTTATTACTTCAGCAAGTAAATGCATATACATTTCATTTGTTAAATCGCGGTCAACACCTTCCACGGGAAAATAGGCAACAGCAATATATATATTCTTAGACTCATTTTTAAATTTGACCTTAACCCATAAACGTTCTAGGTCGTCATTACGGGAATCAAAAAGATTGTCATCAAGTATATTCTGACTCATTGCTTTTAACTAATCTCATAATCTCTTCCTCTAGCATAAACTCCTGGTACCTCTATTTACATTTAATCTCCTTTGTGTGGTCCCAGGACCAGTTCCTTACTCTGCTTTTTCTGTTTTTTTTTTTTTTCACACCTGACTAACTTCCTCTCTTACAGTGTGTTTATGTATGTAGCTTGTTTTTTCAGGGGGTGTAAATTAAGCAAAACTGACAAAAATAAACTACTGTAACAAACAAAACAAATGTAGAACAAATGTAATATAAAAGTAAAATAAATGTAACAAATTTTCTTTGGGGAAAGAAAAAAGGAGAAAAAAGGGTAAATTAGTCATTCCCTTCCTGTATGTTGAGACCATGGAGGTAAATGGTGTGGACATGCCCTCCTAGCCTGAGGAACCTCCTCGTCCAAGCCGAGGTCCCGCCCACTAACGACAGTTCCATTCCTTTTCATAATCTGGAAGATATTCCCGATATTGCAAAATATCCCTGCACAGCTAGACTATCCAACCTGTAGTGAATAATACCTACAGTATTATCGCCATTTGCAATGGATGCATGCAGTCGATCAACTCGGCTTCGTATATTCCTGATGACAACATCAGCAGCGACAACGCGAGCCGCCATTACGGCATGCAGGCAGCGCACCCAGACGACCCAGGCCGGCGCTCAGGGCGCTGAGCGCATGCAGCCAGCAGGCTAGGCAGGGCCAGGATACATGTAGCGTCAGCGCCCCAGCGTTCAAACATTAGTTAGACATAACAAGTTTGTCCTCTCGCGATCGTCCTTTGTTCGATTGGGAAAACGTCCTTGTGTGTGTGACTGTCCTTTATGGTTTTGCCAAACAACGTCTGTATTCGACTAGCGTTAGTCTTTCGGTTGTTTAGTTTTGGCTTTGTCCTTTTGTAAATTTGTCCTTTTGTCGTTTTGTCCTTTGCTTGATTTTGACTTCGTCTTTTTGAAAATTTGTCCTCTTGTCGTTTTGTCCTTTGTTTGATTTTGACTTCGTCTTTTTGAAAATTTGTCCTCTTGTCGTTTTGTCCTTTGCTTGATTTTGACTTTGTCTTTTTGTAAATTTGTCCTCTTGTCGTTTCGTCCTTTGTTTGATTTTGTTTTTGTCTTTATAAAAATTTGTCTTCTTGCCATTTTAATTTGTCTTTATATTGATAATTTTGTTCTTTGGCTGTTTTTTGTCCTTTGTGGGCTTCTTAATGTCTATGTTGGACATTTTTTTAATTTTGGCCCTTTTGGCCGCCCATAATAGCTAGCATATACATGTACATGTATATACACATACACTCAACCACACTGCACACATACACATTTATTTTTTTTATAAATAAACATAAGGTTTATTTAGCCCTAAACATATCTCACGATATGCAAGAACGTTAATTCTATCACCGTGGACAAATGGATTAAAACTATTCCAAGAAGTGCGTAGAATGAGAGTGACGACTAATTATAAAGATTCAGACTTTGTCAAACTCGGCACGAAAGGAAGAAAATTTATACAAAAAAAATATAGAGGGTTGTGGATGCTAGATGTGTTGTATGATTTATTATAAGAATTTTTTTTTTTTTTTTTAAACGATTAAGAAGGTTAAAAAAATGATTGGAAAATGATAATAAAATACATTATTTTTAAGTTGCAGGTATTTATTTCTGAATAACATAAAACATATATGACATGGGGTCAAGAAAAAAATAAAATTGATGTTTATATTGATTAAAAAAGAGTTACGAAACGAAATTGATACAATTGTGTTATTAGTAAAAGTAATACAAATGTTGATGAAGTTTATATAAAGATAAAACAGAGTAAGAGTGGGTACCAGTTAGTGTTGGTAAATGAAACTACAACAAGAATTAAATGAAAGGTAATAGAAGAATGGTGTGATTGCTAGTTGGTATAGTGACGATGAACAGTGTATAGAGGGCGCGCACGCAGTAAACATTATGTTGTATTGACTGTGTGTACACATAACCACTTGTATGCAGGATGCATAGTACAAACGTCGCGCGCGGTCAATAAACTATATGACACACTAAATAATGGACAAGATGTACCAGTATGAAGTACCATAAAAATGGCTAAAAGTACAAAATAAAAACTACCAAGACGAGCAATTAAAACGGCGATAGTTTAAAGAAAAGGATAATATATGAAAATTTAAACAAACTTAGTGAAATCAATGTGAACCGACGACGATGAAATGTAGAGACGAACTGGCCTAGTATAGTACTAGTACCGTAGTACTACTACAGTAGTAACTAGTACAACAAGATGGAAGCAGAAGGGGGCAATGGTGGACAGCGAATCAATACACTGAAATAACGGGACATGAGGAAGCCGTGAATGCCAGCATATGGAGGGTGAAAGGGTAAGCGAAAGAAAACAAGATGTATTAAAGGAAAAGGTCGACAACAAATTTAAACTAAAAACACTAGAGGTCATTACTAAGTTATTAAAATACCTTAAAAGATAATGAAAAAGAGGAGACGTTGAAGTGTATTGATATATGTATTATGTGAAACAGTTTAATTAAGCCAAGTGATTAATCATAATTTAGGGATTAAAGTAAAATTATCAAAAACTTAGAATATTACGTTGGACTAAGAAACATTAAATTTATTAAGACTAAAGCTAATAATAAATATAAAATAATTGTTTGAAAATAAAATAAAATTAAAGAAATTATAAGAATACTAAATTATTTATAAATTTATTCACAGATGGAGTAGCGATGGACAAGTGTAATGTCATGGACGACGTGTGTGATATATGAAAATAATTTAGCTGTAGTGAACTTATGGAGAACAGTATAAAAGACAAATGCTGTAGTGAACTTATGGAGAACAGTATACAAGACAAATGCTGTAGTGAACTTATGGAGAACAGTATACAAGACAAATATAGCGGTAATGAAAGGCAAAACGGTTATGTGTAAAATGCGAGGAGGAAAAACAACAGTCAGGCTCAGTGATTGAAAAATTTATAAAGAACTGAATGATGATGGAAAACATGGAAAATTACATGTTGATTGTGATACAACAATTAGGCCCTAATTATTCAGGAAGTACAGGATGTATCAAAAATTGTGACGAGAAAAAATGAAAAGTAATATGAGAAAACGCCTAAGGAAAAAATGCATGGATGGAAATATAATGTGATACTGGACAGATAAAGGAAACAATACATGGATGATGCAAAAAGTAAGTCTAATAATTTAAGGTTTGAAAGAGCAGATTTTCTTATGAAGTTTGCTACTAGTACAAAACAGTTGTTTAAGTTTGATATCATTAGATGAAACTATAAACATAGAAAAACGGTTCTTGATAAGATGTTTGTATTTGTTAATAACCTTACGAGCATAGAAACTATTATTACTGGTTTTGTTAAACTTAACAGTACAAAAAATAGGTTTAACGTTACAATTAGACAAAAAGGTTTGCGGGAAAAGTATGATGATATTTAAGCTTAAAACTGTTAATAAAAGACCTATGAAAACCGCATTTGAGGAGTCTAATTGAAAATAGTTTTAAGATGTGGTTATATTCGTGGATACAGGATGAGTGGGTTTTATAACGATGACATTCACCTTTAATAATGCTAGAAAAATAATTGGGGTTGTGATTGGAAGTGAAATTAATATAACTGAATTTTTGGAATGGTTTCTGATAAATAAAGAAATTTAATTTATTATTTAAAAGAGTAAAATGATCAACAGAGAGCTGGAGGTCTAAAAAATTAATGGTTTTATTATTAATAGTAAAAGTGATTGGTATAGATTTAGGGTAAACAGAGGTGAGGGCATTAATGACATATTTATGGCTAAAATTAATAGAGTTACGAGTGATTAAGAGACCATCATCAATATATCTGACAAAAATAAGTAAATTAGGGTTGTTGAAATTTTTGAAAAAAGAAATTCTCTGTAAGCTAAAATTAAGTTAGCAATTTGTGCTGAGTGATAGCTACCCATTTGAACACCGATATTTTGTTTAAAAAGAAAATTACCTACTGAAAAATTGCTATATTTACAAGTGAATTTATAAAGTTTGAAAAAATAATTAAAAAATTCAAAAGGGTAATCACAAATTGAAGTAACCTTAAAAAGAGTATCATGGATGTCACATGGAGTAATATTGGTGTAAAGACTTTCAAAATCAAAAGAAATGAGGGAAATGTCATCAAAATAATTAATGTCTAAGGTCTTGATTTGGTCGATAAGTTGATTAGAACTATTAATGATAGGCCAGGGAAAGTTAAATTCTGTAAATTTATCTTCAAACCTGCTTAAAAGAATATCTAAATAAAAACCAAGTGCTTTAGAAATAGGGGAGGTAATCCAACTATGAGCAGTAATAATGGGACGACCTTTAAGTTTTGATTCGTTAGATGGACAAGGTGGAGAGTTTAATTTGTGAACTTTTGGGAGAATATCCATAGAAGGGACTTTAATTATTTTAGTTTTAAGGAAGGATGTTATTTCTTTGAAGTCTGAATCTGCTGCTTTAGGAAGATCGTTGTCTGTAAATAATGAGTAGATGTCTTGTTTGGCTGATGTTATGAGAGTAGTGACGATGTTAGTGTTAAAACGACCTAAAGATGTGTATGTGCTACAGTTAATTTGTCTCTTATATTCATTTATGTACCATGATGTGTTGCAAATGCATAAGCCCATATTTTTGTCGGAGATTCTAATAATGATGTCTTTATTACTGGAAAGATGTTGAATGTCTTTAATATCTTGTAATGTAACGTTATGAAGGCGATTGGGATTTAATTTTAAAACGTTGTTATGTGGAATATTCATTGATTCTTCTAGTGTTGCCTGGATGTAACTGAATGTGTTATTATATATTTTGGGATGACAGAGAAGTGAGTTGAGATGTTTATTAGTATATTTCTTGTTAAGTCTGAAATTAAAATGGTAATCTGTGGATGGTTTGTAGGTATGCGAATGAGATATTTCTTTAGATGCTAGTTTTTTTAGAGAGAGGAGGATTGATTTGTGTAGTGTAAGTTTAGCAGATTCAGAGTCTTCTGAAGGGTTAGTGGGGATGAAGGATGGACCTTTATTGATAATTTGTTGGATACGTTTGGGGATGTTAATTGAAGTAAAATTATGAAAATTAGGTGAATTATTAGAGATTTCATTGATGATGATTTTATCGATGGCTTGATTTCTAAGGGACGAGAGTTTAGAAATTAAAAATTCATTGTGAATTAATTTACGTTGGTTAATTAAGGCAATAGCTAAATGATAATTAAGAGATAATGAACGAAGGCGTGAATGACGATTCAGTGGTTTAGATGAATTAAGGAAATCAATTTCAGAAATAAAATGTAATTCTAAGTTATTGGAAATATTATCAAGGTTGACTTTGGCATTATTAATTAATTTATTTAAATTGTCGATACCTAATCTGAGGTTATTAGGGTGATGATTATAGTTTGGTGTGTTTTCTATGACATTGATAATTTGATTAAAATTAAGTTGAAGTTTATGGAGTTTTGGTATGAATTCATCTAAAATTAAACAATATTTATTAGTCTGATTGATATAATTTTGAAAATAATTTTTAGAACGAGAAGCCAAAGTTTTCCATTTATTGAAGTTATGACATTTTTTGATTTTATCAAAAATAATTTTACTGGGGCGAGATGATGGCATAATGAAAGGATAACAATAAATGATATAAAATATGAAAATTACTTTTACCAAGGAAAACTTTATTTAAAAATTCTTTGAAATAAAATATACACAAACTAAGGAGGTCGTCAAGCCAAGTTGTTACTGTCGGAAGCTGGATGCCCCAAGACCTTCCAAAAGGTAGCAACAAGGCATAAGACGATAATAAAAATTTAATTTTTTTTTAAAGGGGGTTGAGTAACCAATAATGTAATTACTGAAGAGCTTAGGGTTGTGGCAATAAGTTGAATAATCAAGTAGACAATCAAGTAGAGTAGATTATACCAACTGGCGCTATGTAGGATGTATGAAGAGACAACGTAGAAAAACTAAGTTGATGAATTGATCTGGGTGTATAATTAAAATCATAATTGGTGATGAACGAAAAGGAAAAGGAAAAATAAAGAAGAAGAAGGAGCAAAAATAAAAAATTGTGGATTTATGTAAAAGTGGATTAATGTAAAATGAAATAAGACAGGAAAAAATATAAATTTTTAAATGTTATTAACGAAAATAGTAAGGGTTAAGAGGATGTAAAAGCCGGCAATAAGAGTTCTTAAACAGCCTTTTTTTTAATTTTTTAATTTTTATTTTTTAAGGAAAAATAGCATGACTCGTCAGGTGCAGTATGCTATAAGGCTATAGGCAGGTTTCGTCTCATGAGACTGCACGACCTGCCTTGTTAAGTACTCTTTTTAAGTATTAGTAGGGGAAATGAATAAAATTATATAGGCCTATAAAAGAAAAAACAAACAAATAATAATAAAAAATAATAATAAAAAAATAAATCTCACCTATTTCGTGACGAAAAATTAAAATATGGATGAGGAACTAGGAGGGTCTATCAATTAACGTTGATGCATCTGAAAATTGATAAAATAATTTTTTGTTGACGGAATGCAGTAAAGTTAAAAGTTTTTATTTTTTATTTTTATATAAGATGGAGGTAAATAAAATTTTATTTTTAAACAATTTTTTCATAAATATGAGCTTACCGTAAGATGAAAAACAAAGTCAGTAGAAATATGATGACAAACAGGAACAAAGGATAACAGAATAATGTAGAAATATGATGTAGTAATGTAACAAAATTTATGAAGTAGAAAAATACGTCTACTGCGTTTGAAGGTAAATAGTGTAATAATAATACAAGGCTATTTAAAATACAAATAAAAAATCGTACATTGCGTTTGTTATTAACAAAGAACACATAAACATTTTGATAGGTTGGTAGAGCGTTAAATGTGTGCGTAAACGCGCGCGTGAAAAATATTTACATAATATAAAAGGATGAGACATGATAGGAAGATGAGTAACAGTAGGTAAATAATACATAAAAAAGAGATAACAAATATTTTTATTTTCTTCTTTTTATATATTTAATTATACTTTTATACTTTTTTCTATCTAATTATTTTAAATAATTAAATTAATATTATTCTTATTATTTTTTTTAAATGATAAGGGGGAATAGGCAGTTTGAAATGGAAAGAAAGAATAAGAAGAAAATTAAGAATTGGATAGTAATAAGTGAAAGAAAGCGAATAGTTTCCAAAATCTCGGTGACAAGAAAGAACGCTGTCAAAATAGTACATTGTTTTTTATAAATAAACATAAGGTTTATTTAGCCCTAAACATATCTCACGATATGCAAGAACGTTAATTCTATCACCGTGGACAAATGGATTAAAACTATTCCAAGAAGTGCGTAGAATGAGAGTGACGACTAATTATAAAGATTCAGACTTTGTCAAACTCGGCACGAAAGGAAGAAAATTTATACCCAAAAATATAGAGGGTTGTGGATGCTAGATGTGTTGTATGATTTATTATAAGAATTTTTTTTAAAAAAACGATTAAGAAGGTTAAAAAAATGATTGGAAAATGATAATAAAATACATTATTTTTAAGTTGCAGGTATTTATTTCTGAATAACATAAAACATATATGACATGGGGTCAAGAAAAAAATAAAATTGATGTTTATATTGATTAAAAAAGAGTTACGAAACGAAATTGATACAATTGTGTTATTAGTAAAAGTAATACAAATGTTGATGAAGTTTATATAAAGATAAAACAGAGTAAGAGTGGGTACCAGTTAGTGTTGGTAAATGAAACTACAACAAGAATTAAATGAAAGGTAATAGAAGAATGGTGTGATTGCTAGTTGGTATAGTGACGATGAACAGTGTATAGAGGGCGCGCACGCAGTAAACATTATGTTGTATTGACTGTGTGTGTACACATAACCACTTGTATGCAGGATGCATAGTACAAACGTCGCGCGCGGTCAATAAACTATATGACACACTAAATAATGGACAAGATGTACCAGTATGAAGTACCATAAAAATGGCTAAAAGTACAAAAATAAAAAACTACCAAGACGAGCAATTAAAACGGCGATAGTTTAAAGAAAAGGATAATATATGAAAATTTAAACAAACTTAGTGAAATCAATGTGAACCGACGACGATGAAATGTAGAGACGAACTGGCCTAGTATAGTACTAGTACCGTAGTACTACTACAGTAGTAACTAGTACAACAAGATGGAAGCAGAAGGGGCAATGGTGGACAGCGAATCAATACACTGAAATAACGGGACATGAGGAAGCCGTGAATGCCAGCATATGGAGGGTGAAAGGGTAAGCGAAAGAAAACAAGATGTATTAAAGGAAAAGGTCGACAACAAATTTAAACTAAAAACACTAGAGGTCATTACTAAGTTATTAAAATACCTTAAAAGATAATGAAAAAGAGGAGACGTTGAAGTGTATTGATATATGTATTATGTGAAACAGTTTAATTAAGCCAAGTGATTAATCACAATTTAGGGATTAAAGTAAAATTATCAAAAACTTAGAATATTACGTTGGACTAAGAAACATTAAATTTATTAAGACTAAAGCTAATAATAAATATAAAATAATTGTTTGAAAATAAAATAAAATTAAAGAAATTATAAGAATACTAAATTATTTATAAATTTATTCACAGATGGAGTAGCGATGGACAAGTGTAATGTCATGGACGACGTGTGTGATATATGAAAATAATTTAGCTGTAGTGAACTTATGGAGAACAGTATAAAAGACAAATGCTGTAGTGAACTTATGGAGAACAGTATACAAGACAAATGCTGTAGTGAACTTATGGAGAACAGTATACAAGACAAATATAGCGGTAATGAAAGGCAAAACGGTTATGTGTAAAATGCGAGGAGGAAAAACAACAGTCAGGCTCAGTGATTGAAAAATTTATAAAGAACTGAATGATGATGGAAAACATGGAAAATTACATGTTGATTGTGATACAACAATTAGGCCCTAATTATTCAGGAAGTACAGGATGTATCAAAAATTGTGACGAGAAAAAATGAAAAGTAATATGAGAAAACGCCTAAGGAAAAAAATGCATGGATGGAAATATAATGTGATACTGGACAGATAAAGGAAACAATACATGGATGATGCAAAAAGTAAGTCTAATAATTTAAGGTTTGAAAGAGCAGATTTTCTTATGAAGTTTGCTACTAGTACAAAACAGTTGTTTAAGTTTGATATCATTAGATGAAACTATAAACATAGAAAAACGGTTCTTGATAAGATGTTTGTATTTGTTAATAACCTTACGAGCATAGAAACTATTATTACTGGTTTTGTTAAACTTAACAGTACAAAAAATAGGTTTAACGTTACAATTAGACAAAAAAGGTTTGCGGGAAAAAGTATGATGATATTTAAGCTTAAAACTGTTAATAAAAGACCTATGAAAACCGCATTTGAGGAGTCTAATTGAAAATAGTTTTAAGATGTGGTTATATTCGTGGATACAGGATGAGTGGGTTTTATAACGATGACATTCACCTTTAATAATGCTAGAAAAATAATTGGGGTTGTGATTGGAAGTGAAATTAATATAACTGAATTTTGGAATGGTTTCTGATAAATAAAGAAATTTAATTTATTATTTAAAAGAGTAAAATGATCAACAGAGAGCTGGAGGTCTAAAAAATTAATGGTTTTATTATTAATAGTAAAAGTGATTGGTATAGATTTAGGGTAAACAGAGGTGAGGGCATTAATGACATATTTATGGCTAAAATTAATAGAGTTACGAGTGATTAAGAGACCATCATCAATATATCTGACAAAAATAAGTAAATTAGGGTTGTTGAAACTTTTGAAAAAAAGAAATAAAGAAATTCTCTGTAAGCTAAAATTAAGTTAGCAATTTGTGCTGAGTGATAGCTACCCATTTGAACACCGATATTTTGTTTAAAAGAAAATTACCTACTGAAAAATTGCTATATTTACAAGTGAATTTATAAAGTTTGAAAAAATAATTAAAAATTCAAAAGGGTAATCACAAATTGAAGTAACCTTAAAAGAGTATCATGGATGTCACATGGAGTAATATTGGTGTAAAGACTTTCAAAATCAAAAGAAATGAGGGAAATGTCATCAAAATAATTAATGTCTAAGGTCTTGATTTGGTCGATAAGTTGATTAGAACTATTAATGATAGGCCAGGGAAAGTTAAATTCTGTAAATTTATCTTCAAACCTGCTTAAAAGAATATCTAAATAAAACCAAGTGCTTTAGAAATAGGGGAGGTAATCCAACTATGAGCAGTAATAATGGGACGACCTTTAAGTTTTGATTCGTTAGATGGACAAGGTGGAGAGTTTAATTTGTGAACTTTTGGGAGAATATCCATAGAAGGGACTTTAATTATTTTAGTTTTAAGGAAGGATGTTATTTCTTTGAAGTCTGAATCTGCTGCTTTAGGAAGATCGTTGTCTGTAAATAATGAGTAGATGTCTTGTTTGGCTGATGTTATGAGAGTAGTGACGATGTTAGTGTTAAAACGACCTAAAGATGTGTATGTGCTACAGTTAATTTGTCTCTTATATTCATTTATGTACCATGATGTGTTGCAAATGCATAAGCCCATATTTTTGTCGGAGATTCTAATAATGATGTCTTTATTACTGGAAAGATGTTGAATGTCTTTAATATCTTGTAATGTAACGTTATGAAGGCGATTGGGATTTAATTTTAAAACGTTGTTATGTGGAATATTCATTGATTCTTCTAGTGTTGCCTGGATGTAACTGAATGTGTTATTATATATTTTGGGATGACAGAGAAGTGAGTTGAGATGTTTATTAGTATATTTCTTGTTAAGTCTGAAATTAAAATGGTAATCTGTGGATGGTTTGTAGGTATGCGAATGAGATATTTCTTTAGATGCTAGTTTTTTAGAGAGGAGGATTGATTTGTGTAGTGTAAGTTTAGCAGATTCAGAGTCTTCTGAAGGGTTAGTGGGGATGAAGGATGGACCTTTATTGATAATTTGTTGGATACGTTTGGGGATGTTAATTGAAGTAAAATTATGAAAATTAGGTGAATTATTAGAGATTTCATTGATGATGATTTTATCGATGGCTTGATTTCTAAGGGACGAGAGTTTAGAAATTAAAATTCATTGTGAATTAATTTACGTTGGTTAATTAAGGCAATAGCTAAATGATAATTAAGAGATAATGAACGAAGGCGTGAATGACGATTCAGTGGTTTAGATGAATTAAGGAAATCAATTTCAGAAATAAAATGTAATTCTAAGTTATTGGAAATATTATCAAGGTTGACTTTGGCATTATTAATTAATTTATTTAAATTGTCGATACCTAATCTGAGGTTATTAGGGTGATGATTATAGTTTGGTGTGTTTTCTATGACATTGATAATTTGATTAAAATTAAGTTGAAGTTTATGGAGTTTTGGTATGAATTCATCTAAAATTAAACAATATTTATTAGTCTGATTGATATAATTTTGAAAATAATTTTTAGAACGAGAAGCCAAAGTTTTCCATTTATTGAAGTTATGACATTTTTTTATTTTATCAAAAATAATTTTACTTGTTCTATATGATGGCATAATGAAAGGATAACAATAAATGATATAAAATATGAAAATTACTTTTACCAAGGAAAACTTTATTTAAAAATTCTTTGAAATAAAATATACACAAACTAAGGAGGTCGTCAAGCCAAGTTGTTACTGTCGGAAGCTGGATGCCCCAAGACCTTCCAAAAGGTAGCAACAAGGCATAAGACGATAATAAAAATTTAATTTTTTTTTAAAGGGGGTTGAGTAACCAATAATGTAATTACTGAAGAGCTTAGGGTTGTGGCAATAAGTTGAATAATCAAGTAGACAATCAAGTAGAGTAGATTATACCAACTGGCGCTATGTAGGATGTATGAAGAGACAACGTAGAAAAACTAAGTTGATGAATTGATCTGGGTGTATAATTAAAATCATAATTGGTGATGAACGAAAAGGAAAAGGAAAAATAAAGAAGAAGAAGGAGCAAAAATAAAAAATTGTGGATTTATGTAAAAGTGGATTAATGTAAAATGAAATAAGACAGGAAAAAATATAAATTTTTAAATGTTATTAACGAAAATAGTAAGGGTTAAGAGGATGTAAAAGCCGGCAATAAGAGTTCTTAAACAGCCTTTTTTTAATTTTTAAATTTTTATTTTTTAAGGAAAAATAGCATGACTCGTCAGGTGCAGTATGCTATAAGGCTATAGGCAGGTTTCGTCTCATGAGACTGCACGACCTGCCTTGTTAAGTACTCTTTTTAAGTATTAGTAGGGGAAATGAATAAAATTATATAGGCCTATAAAAGAAAAAACAAACAAATAATAATAAAAAATAATAATAAAAAAATAAATCTCACCTATTTCGTGACGAAAAATTAAAATATGGATGAGGAACTAGGAGGGTCTATCAATTAACGTTGATGCATCTGAAAATTGATAAAATAATTTTTTGTTGACGGAATGCAGTAAAGTTAAAAGTTTTTTTATTTTTTTATTTTTATATAAGATGGAGGTAAATAAAATTTTATTTTTTAAACAATTTTTTCATAAATATGAGCTTACCGTAAGATGAAAAAACAAAGTCAGTAGAAATATGATGACAAACAGGAACAAAGGATAACAGAATAATGTAGAAATATGATGTAGTAATGTAACAAAATTTATGAAGTAGAAAAATACGTCTACTGCGTTTGAAGGTAAATAGTGTAATAATAATACAAGGCTATTTAAAATACAAATAAAAAATCGTACATTGCGTTTGTTATTAACAAAGAACACATAAACATTTTGATAGGTTGGTAGAGCGTTAAATGTGTGCGTAAACGCGCGCGTGAAAAATATTTACATAATATAAAAGGATGAGACATGATAGGAAGATGAGTAACAGTAGGTAAATAATACATAAAAAAGAGATAACAAATATTTTTATTTTCTTCTTTTTATATATTTAATTATACTTTTATACTTTTTTCTATCTAATTATTTTAAATAATTAAATTAATATTATTCTTATTATTTTTTTTAAATGATAAGGGGGAATAGGCAGTTTGAAATGGAAAGAAAGAATAAGAAGAAAATTAAGAATTGGATAGTAATAAGTGAAAGAAAGCGAATAGTTTCCAAAATCTCGGTGACAAGAAAGAACGCTGTCAAAATAGTACATTGTTTTTTTTATAAATAAACATAAGGTTTATTTAGCCCTAAACATATCTCACGATATGCAAGAACGTTAATTCTATCACCGTGGACAAATGGATTAAAACTATTCCAAGAAGTGCGTAGAATGAGAGTGACGACTAATTATAAAGATTCAGACTTTGTCAAACTCGGCACGAAAGGAAGAAAATTTATACAAAAAAAATATAGAGGGTTGTGGATGCTAGATGTGTTGTATGATTTATTATAAGAATTTTTTTTTTTTTTTTAAACGATTAAGAAGGTTAAAAAAATGATTGGAAAATGATAATAAAATACATTATTTTTAAGTTGCAGGTATTTATTTCTGAATAACATAAAACATATATGACATGGGGTCAAGAAAAAAATAAAATTGATGTTTATATTGATTAAAAAAGAGTTACGAAACGAAATTGATACAATTGTGTTATTAGTAAAAGTAATACAAATGTTGATGAAGTTTATATAAAGATAAAACAGAGTAAGAGTGGGTACCAGTTAGTGTTGGTAAATGAAACTACAACAAGAATTAAATGAAAGGTAATAGAAGAATGGTGTGATTGCTAGTTGGTATAGTGACGATGAACAGTGTATAGAGGGCGCGCACGCAGTAAACATTATGTTGTATTGACTGTGTGTGTACACATAACCACTTGTATGCAGGATGCATAGTACAAACGTCGCGCGCGGTCAATAAACTATATGACACACTAAATAATGGACAAGATGTACCAGTATGAAGTACCATAAAAATGGCTAAAAGTACAAAAATAAAAAACTACCAAGACGAGCAATTAAAACGGCGATAGTTTAAAGAAAAGGATAATATATGAAAATTTAAACAAACTTAGTGAAATCAATGTGAACCGACGACGATGAAATGTAGAGACGAACTGGCCTAGTATAGTACTAGTACCGTAGTACTACTACAGTAGTAACTAGTACAACAAGATGGAAGCAGAAGGGGCAATGGTGGACAGCGAATCAATACACTGAAATAACGGGACATGAGGAAGCCGTGAATGCCAGCATATGGAGGGTGAAAGGGTAAGCGAAAGAAAACAAGATGTATTAAAGGAAAAGGTCGACAACAAATTTAAACTAAAAACACTAGAGGTCATTACTAAGTTATTAAAATACCTTAAAAGATAATGAAAAGAGGAGACGTTGAAGTGTATTGATATATGTATTATGTGAAACAGTTTAATTAAGCCAAGTGATTAATCACAATTTAGGGATTAAAGTAAAATTATCAAAAACTTAGAATATTACGTTGGACTAAGAAACATTAAATTTATTAAGACTAAAGCTAATAATAAATATAAAATAATTGTTTGAAAATAAAATAAAATTAAAGAAATTATAAGAATACTAAATTATTTATAAATTTATTCACAGATGGAGTAGCGATGGACAAGTGTAATGTCATGGACGACGTGTGTGATATATGAAAATAATTTAGCTGTAGTGAACTTATGGAGAACAGTATAAAAGACAAATGCTGTAGTGAACTTATGGAGAACAGTATACAAGACAAATGCTGTAGTGAACTTATGGAGAACAGTATACAAGACAAATATAGCGGTAATGAAAGGCAAAACGGTTATGTGTAAAATGCGAGGAGGAAAAACAACAGTCAGGCTCAGTGATTGAAAAATTTATAAAGAACTGAATGATGATGGAAAACATGGAAAATTACATGTTGATTGTGATACAACAATTAGGCCCTAATTATTCAGGAAGTACAGGATGTATCAAAAATTGTGACGAGAAAAATGAAAAGTAATATGAGAAAACGCCTAAGGAAAAAATGCATGGATGGAAATATAATGTGATACTGGACAGATAAAGGAAACAATACATGGATGATGCAAAAGTAAGTCTAATAATTTAAGGTTTGAAAGAGCAGATTTTCTTATGAAGTTTGCTACTAGTACAAAACAGTTGTTTAAGTTTGATATCATTAGATGAAACTATAAACATAGAAAAACGGTTCTTGATAAGATGTTTGTATTTGTTAATAACCTTACGAGCATAGAAACTATTATTACTGGTTTTGTTAAACTTAACAGTACAAAAAATAGGTTTAACGTTACAATTAGACAAAAAAGGTTTGCGGGAAAAAGTATGATGATATTTAAGCTTAAAACTGTTAATAAAAGACCTATGAAAACCGCATTTGAGGAGTCTAATTGAAAATAGTTTTAAGATGTGGTTATATTCGTGGATACAGGATGAGTGGGTTTTATAACGATGACATTCACCTTTAATAATGCTAGAAAAATAATTGGGGTTGTGATTGGAAGTGAAATTAATATAACTGAATTTTTGGAATGGTTTCTGATAAATAAAGAAATTTAATTTATTATTTAAAAGAGTAAAATGATCAACAGAGAGCTGGAGGTCTAAAAAATTAATGGTTTTATTATTAATAGTAAAAGTGATTGGTATAGATTTAGGGTAAACAGAGGTGAGGGCATTAATGACATATTTATGGCTAAAATTAATAGAGTTACGAGTGATTAAGAGACCATCATCAATATATCTGACAAAAATAAGTAAATTAGGGGTTGTTGAAACTTTTGAAAAAAGAAATTCTCTGTAGCTAAAATTAAGTTAGCAATTTGTGCTGAGTGATAGCTACCCATTTGAACACCGATATTTTGTTTAAAAGAAAAATTACCTACTGAAAAATTGCTATATTTACAAGTGAATTTATAAAGTTTGAAAAATAATTAAAAAATTCAAAAGGGTAATCACAAATTGAAGTAACCTTAAAAAGAGTATCATGGATGTCACATGGAGTAATATTGGTGTAAAGACTTTCAAAATCAAAAGAAATGAGGAAATGTCATCAAAATAATTAATGTCTAAGGTCTTGATTTGGTCGATAAGTTGATTAGAACTATTAATGATAGGCCAGGGAAAGTTAAATTCTGTAAATTTATCTTCAAACCTGCTTAAAAGAATATCTAAATAAAAACCAAGTGCTTTAGAAATAGGGGAGGTAATCCAACTATGAGCAGTAATAATGGGACGACCTTTAAGTTTTGATTCGTTAGATGGACAAGGTGGAGAGGTTTAATTTGTGAACTTTTGGGAGAATATCCATAGAAGGGACTTTAATTATTTTAGTTTTAAGGAAGGATGTTATTTCTTTGAAGTCTGAATCTGCTGCTTTAGGAAGATCGTTGTCTGTAAATAATGAGTAGATGTCTTGTTTGGCTGATGTTATGAGAGTAGTGACGATGTTAGTGTTAAAACGACCTAAAGATGTGTATGTGCTACAGTTAATTTGTCTCTTATATTCATTTATGTACCATGATGTGTTGCAAATGCATAAGCCCATATTTTTGTCGGAGATTCTAATAATGATGTCTTTATTACTGGAAAGATGTTGAATGTCTTTAATATCTTGTAATGTAACGTTATGAAGGCGATTGGGATTTAATTTTAAAACGTTGTTATGTGGAATATTCATTGATTCTTCTAGTGTTGCCTGGATGTAACTGAATGTGTTATTATATATTTTGGGATGACAGAGAAGTGAGTTGAGATGTTTATTAGTATATTTCTTGTTAAGTCTGAAATTAAAATGGTAATCTGTGGATGGTTTGTAGGTATGCGAATGAGATATTTCTTTAGATGCTAGTTTTTTTTAGAGAGAGGAGGATTGATTTGTGTAGTGTAAGTTTAGCAGATTCAGAGTCTTCTGAAGGGTTAGTGGGGATGAAGGATGGACCTTTATTGATAATTTGTTGGATACGTTTGGGGATGTTAATTGAAGTAAAATTATGAAAATTAGGTGAATTATTAGAGATTTCATTGATGATGATTTTATCGATGGCTTGATTTCTAAGGGACGAGAGTTTAGAAATTAAAAATTCATTGTGAATTAATTTACGTTGGTTAATTAAGGCAATAGCTAAATGATAATTAAGAGATAATGAACGAAGGCGTGAATGACGATTCAGTGGTTTAGATGAATTAAGGAAATCAATTTCAGAAATAAAATGTAATTCTAAGTTATTGGAAATATTATCAAGGTTGACTTTGGCATTATTAATTAATTTATTTAAATTGTCGATACCTAATCTGAGGTTATTAGGGTGATGATTATAGTTTGGTGTGTTTTCTATGACATTGATAATTTGATTAAAATTAAGTTGAAGTTTATGGAGTTTTGGTATGAATTCATCTAAAATTAAACAATATTTATTAGTCTGATTGATATAATTTTGAAAATAATTTTTAGAACGAGAAGCCAAAGTTTTCCATTTATTGAAGTTATGACATTTTTTGATTTTATCAAAAATAATTTTACTGGGGCGAGATGATGGCATAATGAAAGGATAACAATAAATGATATAAAATATGAAAATTACTTTTACCAAGGAAAACTTTATTTAAAAATTCTTTGAAATAAAATATACACAAACTAAGGAGGTCGTCAAGCCAAGTTGTTACTGTCGGAAGCTGGATGCCCCAAGACCTTCCAAAAGGTAGCAACAAGGCATAAGACGATAATAAAAATTTAATTTTTTTTTAAAGGGGGTTGAGTAACCAATAATGTAATTACTGAAGAGCTTAGGGTTGTGGCAATAAGTTGAATAATCAAGTAGACAATCAAGTAGAGTAGATTATACCAACTGGCGCTATGTAGGATGTATGAAGAGACAACGTAGAAAAACTAAGTTGATGAATTGATCTGGGTGTATAATTAAAATCATAATTGGTGATGAACGAAAAGGAAAAGGAAAAATAAAGAAGAAGAAGGAGCAAAAATAAAAAATTGTGGATTTATGTAAAAGTGGATTAATGTAAAATGAAATAAGACAGGAAAAAATATAAATTTTTAAATGTTATTAACGAAAATAGTAAGGGTTAAGAGGATGTAAAAGCCGGCAATAAGAGTTCTTAAACAGCCTTTTTTTTAATTTTTTAATTTTTATTTTTTAAGGAAAAATAGCATGACTCGTCAGGTGCAGTATGCTATAAGGCTATAGGCAGGTTTCGTCTCATGAGACTGCACGACCTGCCTTGTTAAGTACTCTTTTTAAGTATTAGTAGGGGAAATGAATAAAATTATATAGGCCTATAAAAGAAAAAACAAACAAATAATAATAAAAAATAATAATAAAAAAATAAATCTCACCTATTTCGTGACGAAAAATTAAAATATGGATGAGGAACTAGGAGGGTCTATCAATTAACGTTGATGCATCTGAAAATTGATAAAATAATTTTTTGTTGACGGAATGCAGTAAAGTTAAAAGTTTTTTTATTTTTTTATTTTTATATAAGATGGAGGTAAATAAAATTTTATTTTTTAAACAATTTTTTCATAAATATGAGCTTACCGTAAGATGAAAAAACAAAGTCAGTAGAAATATGATGACAAACAGGAACAAAGGATAACAGAATAATGTAGAAATATGATGTAGTAATGTAACAAAATTTATGAAGTAGAAAAATACGTCTACTGCGTTTGAAGGTAAATAGTGTAATAATAATACAAGGCTATTTAAAATACAAATAAAAAATCGTACATTGCGTTTGTTATTAACAAAGAACACATAAACATTTTGATAGGTTGGTAGAGCGTTAAATGTGTGCGTAAACGCGCGCGTGAAAAATATTTACATAATATAAAAGGATGAGACATGATAGGAAGATGAGTAACAGTAGGTAAATAATACATAAAAAAGAGATAACAAATATTTTTATTTTCTTCTTTTTATATATTTAATTATACTTTTATACTTTTTTCTATCTAATTATTTTAAATAATTAAATTAATATTATTCTTATTATTTTTTTTAAATGATAAGGGGGAATAGGCAGTTTGAAATGGAAAGAAAGAATAAGAAGAAAATTAAGAATTGGATAGTAATAAGTGAAAGAAAGCGAATAGTTTCCAAAATCTCGGTGACAAGAAAGAACGCTGTCAAAATAGTACATTGTTTTTTTTATAAATAAACATAAGGTTTATTTAGCCCTAAACATATCTCACGATATGCAAGAACGTTAATTCTATCACCGTGGACAAATGGATTAAAACTATTCCAAGAAGTGCGTAGAATGAGAGTGACGACTAATTATAAAGATTCAGACTTTGTCAAACTCGGCACGAAAGGAAGAAAATTTATACAAAAAAAATATAGAGGGTTGTGGATGCTAGATGTGTTGTATGATTTATTATAAGAATTTTTTTTTTTTTTTTAAACGATTAAGAAGGTTAAAAAAATGATTGGAAAATGATAATAAAATACATTATTTTTAAGTTGCAGGTATTTATTTCTGAATAACATAAAACATATATGACATGGGGTCAAGAAAAAAATAAAATTGATGTTTATATTGATTAAAAAGAGTTACGAAACGAAATTGATACAATTGTGTTATTAGTAAAAGTAATACAAATGTTGATGAAGTTTATATAAAGATAAAACAGAGTAAGAGTGGGTACCAGTTAGTGTTGGTAAATGAAACTACAACAAGAATTAAATGAAAGGTAATAGAAGAATGGTGTGATTGCTAGTTGGTATAGTGACGATGAACAGTGTATAGAGGGCGCGCACGCAGTAAACATTATGTTGTATTGACTGTGTGTGTACACATAACCACTTGTATGCAGGATGCATAGTACAAACGTCGCGCGCGGTCAATAAACTATATGACACACTAAATAATGGACAAGATGTACCAGTATGAAGTACCATAAAAATGGCTAAAGTACAAACATAAAAATCTACCAAGACGAGCAATTAAAACGGCGATAGTTTAAAGAAAAGGATAATATATGAAAATTTAAACAAACTTAGTGAAATCAATGTGAACCGACGACGATGAAATGTAGAGACGAACTGGCCTAGTATAGTACTAGTACCGTAGTACTACTACAGTAGTAACTAGTACAACAAGATGGAAGCAGAAGGGGCAATGGTGGACAGCGAATCAATACACTGAAATAACGGGACATGAGGAAGCCGTGAATGCCAGCATATGGAGGGTGAAAGGGTAAGCGAAAGAAAACAAGATGTATTAAAGGAAAAGGTCGACAACAAATTTAAACTAAAAACACTAGAGGTCATTACTAAGTTATTAAAATACCTTAAAGATAATGAAAAAGAGGAGACGTTGAAGTGTATTGATATATGTATGTATGTGAAAACAGTTTAATTAAGCCAAGTGATTAATCACAATTTAGGGATTAAAGTAAAATTATCAAAACTTAGAATATTACGTTGGACTAAGAAACATTAAATTTATTAAGACTAAAGCTAATAATAAATATAAAATAATTGTTTGAAAATAAAATAAAATTAAAGAAATTATAAGAATACTAAATTATTTATAAATTTATTCACAGATGGAGTAGCGATGGACAAGTGTAATGTCATGGACGACGTGTGTGATATATGAAAATAATTTAGCTGTAGTGAACTTATGGAGAACAGTATAAAAGACAAAATGCTGTAGTGAACTTATGGAGAACAGTATACAAGACAAATGCTGTAGTGAACTTATGGAGAACAGTATACAAGACAAATATAGCGGTAATGAAAGGCAAAACGGTTATGTGTAAAATGCGAGGAGGAAAAACAACAGTCAGGCTCAGTGATTGAAAAATTTATAAAGAACTGAATGATGATGGAAAACATGGAAAATTACATGTTGATTGTGATACAACAATTAGGCCCTAATTATTCAGGAAGTACAGGATGTATCAAAAATTGTGACGAGAAAAAATGAAAAGTAATATGAGAAAACGCCTAAGGAAAAAAATGCATGGATGGAAATATAATGTGATACTGGACAGATAAAGGAAACAATACATGGATGATGCAAAAAGTAAGTCTAATAATTTAAGGTTTGAAAGAGCAGATTTTCTTATGAAGTTTGCTACTAGTACAAAACAGTTGTTTAAGTTTGATATCATTAGATGAAACTATAAACATAGAAAAACGGTTCTTGATAAGATGTTTGTATTTGTTAATAACCTTACGAGCATAGAAACTATTATTACTGGTTTTGTTAAACTTAACAGTACAAAAAATAGGTTTAACGTTACAATTAGACAAAAAAGGTTTGCGGGAAAAAGTATGATGATATTTAAGCTTAAAACTGTTAATAAAAGACCTATGAAAACCGCATTTGAGGAGTCTAATTGAAAATAGTTTTAAGATGTGGTTATATTCGTGGATACAGGATGAGTGGGTTTTATAACGATGACATTCACCTTTAATAATGCTAGAAAAATAATTGGGGTTGTGATTGGAAGTGAAATTAATATAACTGAATTTTTGGAATGGTTTCTGATAAATAAAGAAATTTAATTTATTATTTAAAAGAGTAAAATGATCAACAGAGAGCTGGAGGTCTAAAAAATTAATGGTTTTATTATTAATAGTAAAGTGATTGGTATAGATTTAGGGTAAACAGAGGTGAGGCATTAATGACATATTTATGGCTAAAATTAATAGAGTTACGAGTGATTAAAGAGACCATCATCAATATATCTGACAAAAATAAGTAAATTAGGTTGTTGAAACTTTTTGAAAAAAAGAAATTCTCTGTAAGCTAAAATTAAGTTAGCAATTTGTGCTGAGTGATAGCTACCCATTTGAACACCGATATTTTGTTTAAAAAGAAAATTACCTACTGAAAAATTGCTATATTTACAAGTGAATTTATAAAGTTTGAAAAATAATTAAAAAAAGAATTCAAAAGGGTAATCACAAATTGAAGTAACCTTAAAAGAGTATCATGGATGTCACGTTAGAGTAATATTGGTGTAAAGACTTTCAAAATCAAAAGAAATGAGGAAATGTCATCAAAATAATTAATGTCTAAGGTCTTGATTTGGTCGATAAGTTGATTAGAACTATTAATGATAGGCAGGAAAGTTAAATTCTGTAAATTTATCTTCAAACCTGCTTAAAAGAATATCTAAATAAAAACCAAGTGCTTTAGAAATAGGGGAGGTAATCCAACTATGAGCAGTAATAATGGGACGACCTTTAAGTTTTGATTCGTTAGATGGACAAGGTGGAGAGTTTAATTTGTGAACTTTGGGAGAATATCCATAGAAGGGACTTTAATTATTTTAGTTTTAAGGAAGGATGTTATTTCTTTGAAGTCTGAATCTGCTGCTTTAGGAAGATCGTTGTCTGTAAATAATGAGTAGATGTCTTGTTTGGCTGATGTTATGAGAGTAGTGACGATGTTAGTGTTAAAACGACCTAAAGATGTGTATGTGCTACAGTTAATTTGTCTCTTATATTCATTTATGTACCATGATGTGTTGCAAATGCATAAGCCCATATTTTTGTCGGAGATTCTAATAATGATGTCTTTATTACTGGAAAGATGTTGAATGTCTTTAATATCTTGTAATGTAACGTTATGAAGGCGATTGGGATTTAATTTTAAAACGTTGTTATGTGGAATATTCATTGATTCTTCTAGTGTTGCCTGGATGTAACTGAATGTGTTATTATATATTTTGGGATGACAGAGAAGTGAGTTGAGATGTTTATTAGTATATTTCTTGTTAAGTCTGAAATTAAAATGGTAATCTGTGGATGGTTTGTAGGTATGCGAATGAGATATTTCTTTAGATGCTAGTTTTTAGAGAGGAGGATTGATTGTGTGTAGTGTAAGTTTAGCAGATTCCAGAGTCTTCTGAAGGGTTAGTGAGGGATGAAGGATGGACCTTTATTGATAATGTTCTGGATACGTTTGGGGATGTTAATTGAAGTAAAATTATGAAAATTAGGTGAATTATTAGAGATTTCATTGATGATGATTTTATCTTTGGCTTGGTTTCTAAGGGATGAGTTTAGAAATTAAAAAATTCATTGTGAATTAATTTACGTTGGTTAATTAAGGCAATAGCTAAATGATAATTAAGAGATAATGAACGAAGGCGTGAATGACGATTCAGTGGTTTAGATGAATTAAGGAAATCAATTTCAGAAATAAAATGTAATTCTAAGTTATTGGAAATATTATCAAGGTTGACTTTGGCATTATTAATTAATTTATTTAAATTGTCGATACCTAATCTGAGGTTATTAGGGTGATGATTATAGTTTGGTGTGTTTTCTATGACATTGATAATTTGATTAAAATTAAGTTGAAGTTTATGGAGTTTGGTATGAATTCATCTAAAATTAAACAATATTTATTAGTCTGATTGATATAATTTTGAAAATAATTTTAGAACGAAGCCAAAGTTTTCCATTTATTGAAGTTATGACATTTTTGATTTTATCAAAAATAATTTTACCCTGAGGCGAGATGATGGCATAATGAAAGGATAACAATAAATGATATAAAATATGAAAATTACTTTTACCAAGGAAAACTTTATTTAAAAATTCTTTGAAATAAAATATACACAAACTAAGGAGGTCGTCAAGCCAAGTTGTTACTGTCGGAAGCTGGATGCCCCAAGACCTTCAAAAGGTAGCAACAAGGCATAGACGATAATAAAAATTTAATTTTTTTTTTTAAAGGGGTTGAGTAACCAATAATGTAATTACTGAAGAGCTTATAGGGTTGTGGCAATAAGTTGAATAATCAAGTAGACAATCAAGTAGAGTAGATTATACCAACTGGCGCTATGTAGGATGTATGAAGAGACAACGTAGAAAAACTAAGTTGATGAATTGATCTGGGTGTAATTAAAATCATAATTGGTGATGAACGAAAGGAAAAGGAAAAATAAAGAAGAAGAAGGAGCAAAAATAAAAAAATTGTGGATTTATGTAAAGTGGATTAATGTAAAATGAAATAAGACAGGAAAAAATATAAATTTTTAAATGTTATTAACGAAAATAGTAAAGGGTTAAGAGGATGTAAAAGCCGGCAATAAGGTTCTTAAACAGCCTTTTTTAATTTTTAATTTTTATTTTTAAGGAAAAATAGCATGACTCGTCAGGTGCAGTATGCTATAAGGCTATAGGCAGGGTTTCGATCATGAGACTGCACGACCTGCCTTGTTAAGTACTCTTTTTAAGTATTAGTAGGGGAAATGAATAAAATTATATAGGCCTATAAAAGAAAAAACAAACAAATAATAATAAAAAATAATAATAAAAAAATAAATCTCACCTATTTCGTGACGAAAAATTAAAATATGGATGAGGAACTAGGAGGGTCTATCAATTAACGTTGATGCATCTGAAAATTGATAAAATAATTTTTTGTTGACGGAATGCAGTAAAGTTAAAAGTTTTTTTATTTTTTTATTTTTATATAAGATGGAGGTAAATAAAATTTTATTTTTTAAACAATTTTTCATAAATATGAGCTTACCGTAAGATGAAAAAACAAAGTCAGTGAAATATGATGACAAACAGGAACAAAGGATAACAGAATAATGTAGAAATATGATGTAGTAATGTAACAAAATTTATGATGAAAAAATACGTCTACTGCGTTTGAAGGTAAATAGTGTAATAATAATACAAGGCTATTTAAAATACAAATAAAAATCGTACATTGCGTTTGTTATTAACAAAGAACACATAAACATTTTGATAGGTTGGTAGAGCGTTAAATGTATTGCGTAAACGCGCGCGTGAAAATATTTACATAATATAAAGGATGAGACATGATAGGAAGATGAGTAACAGTAGGTAAATAATACATAAAAAAGAGATAACAAATATTTTTATTTTCTTCTTTTTATATATTTAATTATACTTTTATACTTTTTTCTATCTAATTATTTTAAATAATTAAATTAATATTATTCTTATTATTTTTTAAATGATAAGGGGAATAAGGCAGTTTGAAATGGAAAGAAGAATAAGAAGAAAATTAGAATTGGATAGTAATAAGTGAAAGAATGAAGCGAATAGTTTCCAAAATCTCGGTGACAGAAGAAGAACGCTGTCAAAATAGTACATTGTTTTTTTATAAATAAACATAAGGTTTGTTAGCCCTAAACATATCTCGATATGCAAGAACGTTAATTCTATCACCGTGGACAAATGGATTAAACTATTCCAAGAAGTGCGTAGAATGAAAGTGACGACTAATTATAAAGATTCAGACTTTGTCAAACTCGGCACGAAAGGAAAAAATTTATACAAAAAAAAAATATAGAGGTTGTGGATGCTAGATGTGTTGTATGATTTATTATAAAATTTTTTTTTTTAAACGATTAAGAAGGTTAAAAAAATGATTGGAAAATGATAATAAAATACATTATTTTTAAGTTGCAGGTATTTATTTCTGAATAACATAAAACATATATGACATGGGGTCAAGAAAAAAATAAAATTGATGTTTATATTGATGTTTATATTAATTTTTTTTATAAATAAACGTAAGGTTTATTTAGCCCTAAACATATCTCACGATATGCAAGAACGTTAATTCTATCACCGTGGACAAATGGATTAAAACTATTCCAAGAAGTGCGTAGAATGAGAGTGACGACTAATTATAAAGATTCAGACTTTGTCAAACTCGGCACGAAAGGAAGAAAATTTATACAAAAAAAATATAGAGGGTTGTGGATGCTAGATGTGTTGTATGATTTATTATAAGAATTTTTTTTAAAACCGATTAAGAAGGTTAAAAAAATGATTGGAAAATGATAATAAAATACATTATTTTTAAGTTGCAGGTATTTATTTCTGAATAACATAAAACATATATGACATGGGGTCAAGAAAAAAATAAAATTGATGTTTATATTGATTAAAAAAGAGTTACGAAACGAAATTGATACAATTGTGTTATTAGTAAAAGTAATACAAATGTTGATGAAGTTTATATAAAGATAAAACAGAGTAAGAGTGGGTACCAGTTAGTGTTGGTAAATGAAACTACAACAAGAATTAAATGAAAGGTAATAGAAGAATGGTGTGATTGCTAGTTGGTATAGTGACGATGAACAGTGTATAGAGGGCGCGCACGCAGTAAACATTATGTTGTATTGACTGTGTGTACACATAACCACTTGTATGCAGGATGCATAGTACAAAACGTCGCGCGCGGTCAATAAACTATATGACACACTAAATAATGGACAAGATGTACCAGTATGAAGTACCATAAAAATGGCTAAAAGTACAAAATAAAAAACTACCAAGACGAGCAATTAAAACGGCGATAGTTTAAAGAAAAGGATAATATATGAAAATTTAAACAAACTTAGTGATATCTATGTGAACCGACGACGATGAAATGTAGAGACGAACTGGCCTAGTATAGTACTAGTACCGTAGTACTACTACAGTAGTAACTAGTACAACAAGATGGAAGCAGAAGGGGCAATGGTGGACAGCGAATCAATACACTGAAATAACGGGACATGAGGAAGCCGTGAATGCCAGCATATGGAGGGTGAAAGGGTAAGGCGAAAGAAAACAAGATGTATTAAAGGAAAAGGTCGACAACAAATTTAAACTAAAAACACTAGAGGTCATTACTAAGTTATTAAAATACCTTAAAAGATAATGAAAAAGAGGAGACGTTGAAGTGTATTGATATATGTATTATGTGAAACAGTTTAATTAAGCCAAGTGATTAATCACAATTTAGGGATTAAAGTAAAATTATCAAAAACTTAGAATATTACGTTGGACTAAGAAACATTAAATTTATTAAGACTAAAGCTAATATAAAGTAATAATAAATATAAAATAATTGTTTGAAAATAAAATAAAATTAAAGAAATTATAAGAATACTAAATTATTTATAAATTTATTCACAGATGGAGTAGCGATGGACAAGTGTAATGTCATGGACGACGTGTGTGATATATGAAAATAATTTAGCTGTAGTGAACTTATGGAGAACAGTATAAAAGACAAATGCTGTAGTGAACTTATGGAGAACAGTATACAAGACAAATGCTGTAGTGAACTTATGGAGAACAGTATACAAGACAAATATAGCGGTAATGAAAGGCAAAACGGTTATGTGTAACATGCGAGGAGGAAAAACAACAGTCAGGCTCAGTGATTGAAAAATTTATAAAGAACTGAATGATGATGGAAAACATGGAAAATTACATGTTGATTGTGATACAACAATTAGGCCCTAATTATTCAGGAAGTACAGGATGTATCAAAAATTGTGACGAGAAAAAATGAAAAGTAATATGAGAAAACGCCTAAGGAAAAAATGCATGGATGGAAATATAATGTGATACTGGACAGATAAAGGAAACAATACATGGATGATGCAAAAAGTAAGTCTAATAATTTAAGGTTTGAAAGAGCAGATTTTCTTATGAAGTTTGCTACTAGTACAAAACAGTTGTTTAAGTTTGATATCATTAGATGAAACTATAAACATAGAAAAACGGTTCTTGATAAGATGTTTGTATTTGTTAATAACCTTACGAGCATAGAAACTATTATTACTGGTTTTGTTAAACTTAACAGTACAAAAAATAGGTTTAACGTTACAATTAGACAAAAAAGGTTTGCGGGAAAAAGTATGATGATATTTAAGCTTAAAACTGTTAATAAAAGACCTATGAAAACCGCATTTGAGGAGTCTAATTGAAAATAGTTTTAAGATGTGGTTATATTCGTGGATACAGGATGAGTGGGTTTATAACGATGACATTCACCTTTAATAATGCTAGAAAAATAATTGGGGTTGTGATTGGAAGTGAAATTAATATAACTGAATTTTTGGAATGGTTTCTGATAAATAAAGAAATTTAATTTATTATTTAAAAGAGTAAAATGATCAACAGAGAGCTGGAGGTCTAAAAATTAATGGTTTTATTATTAATAGTAAAAGTGATTGGTATAGATTTAGGGTAAACAGAGGTGAGGGCATTAATGACATATTTATGGCTAAAATTAATAGAGTTACGAGTGATTAAGAGACCATCATCAATATATCTGACAAAAATAAGTAAATTAGGGTTGTTGAAACTTTTGAAAAAAAGAAATTCTCTGTAAGCTAAAATTAAGTTAGCAATTTGTGCTGAGTGATAGCTACCCATTTGAACACCGATATTTTGTTTAAAAAGAAAATTACCTACTGAAAAATTGCTATATTTACAAGTGAATTTATAAAGTTTGAAAAATAATTAAAAATTAAAAGGGTAATCACAAATTGAAGTAACCTTAAAAGAGTATCATGGATGTCACATGGAGTAATATTGGTAAAGACTTTCAAAATCAAAAGAAATGAGGGAAATGTCATCAAAATAATTAATGTCTAAGGTCTTGATTTGGTCGATAAGTTGATTAGAACTATTAATGATAGGCCAGGGAAAGTTAAATTCTGTAAATTTATCTTCAAACCTGCTTAAAAGAATATCTAAATAAAAACCAAGTGCTTTAGAAATAGGGGAGGTAATCCAACTATGAGCAGTAATAATGGGACGACCTTTAAGTTTTGATTCGTTAGATGGACAAGGTGGAGAGTTTAATTTGTGAACTTTTGGGAGAATATCCATAGAAGGGACTTTAATTATTTTAGTTTTAAGGAAGGATGTTATTTCTTTGAAGTCTGAATCTGCTGCTTTAGGAAGATCGTTGTCTGTAAATAATGAGTAGATGTCTTGTTTGGCTGATGTTATGAGAGTAGTGACGATGTTAGTGTTAAAACGACCTAAAGATGTGTATGTGCTACAGTTAATTTGTCTCTTATATTCATTTATGTACCATGATGTGTTGCAAATGCATAAGCCCATATTTTGTCGGAGATTCTAATAATGATGTCTTTATTACTGGAAAGATGTTGAATGTCTTTAATATCTTGTAATGTAACGTTATGAAGGCGATTGGGATTTAATTTTAAAACGTTGTTATGTGGAATATTCATTGATTCTTCTAGTGTTGCCTGGATGTAACTGAATGTGTTATTATATATTTTGGGATGACAGAGAAGTGAGTTGAGATGTTTATTAGTATATTTCTTGTTAAGTCTGAAATTAAAATGGTAATCTGTGGATGGTTTGTAGGTATGCGAATGAGATATTTCTTTAGATGCTAGTTTTTTAGAGAGGAGGATTGATTTGTGTAGTGTAAGTTTAGCAGATTCAGAGTCTTCTGAAGGGTTAGTGGGGATGAAGGATGGACCTTTATTGATAATTTGTTGGATACGTTTGGGGATGTTAATTGAAGTAAAATTATGAAAATTAGGTGAATTATTAGAGATTTCATTGATGATGATTTTATCGATGGCTTGATTTCTAAGGGACGAGAGTTTAGAAATTAAAAATTCATTGTGAATTAATTTACGTTGGTTAATTAAGGCAATAGCTAAATGATAATTAAGAGATAATGAACGAAGGCGTGAATGACGATTCAGTGGTTTAGATGAATTAAGGAAATCAATTTCAGAAATAAAATGTAATTCTAAGTTATTGGAAATATTATCAAGGTTGACTTTGGCATTATTAATTAATTTATTTAAATTGTCGATACCTAATCTGAGGTTATTAGGGTGATGATTATAGTTGGTGTGTTTTCTATGACATTGATAATTTGATTAAAATTAAGTTGAAGTTTATGGAGTTTTGGTATGAATTCATCTAAAATTAAACAATATTTATTAGTCTGATTGATATAATTTTGAAAATAATTTTTAGAACGAGAAGCCAAAGTTTTCCATTTATTGAAGTTATGACATTTTTTGATTTTATCAAAAATAATTTTACTGGGGCGAGATGATGGCATAATGAAAGGATAACAATAAATGATATAAAATATGAAAATTACTTTTACCAAGGAAAACTTTATTTAAAAATTCTTTGAAATAAAATATACACAAACTAAGGAGGTCGTCAAGCCAAGTTGTTACTGTCGGAAGCTGGATGCCCCAAGACCTTCCAAAAGGTAGCAACAAGGCATAAGACGATAATAAAAATTTAATTTTTTTTTAAAGGGGGTTGAGTAACCAATAATGTAATTACTGAAGAGCTTAGGGTTGTGGCAATAAGTTGAATAATCAAGTAGACAATCAAGTAGAGTAGATTATACCAACTGGCGCTATGTAGGATGTATGAAGAGACAACGTAGAAAAACTAAGTTGATGAATTGATCTGGGTGTATAATTAAAATCATAATTGGTGATGAACGAAAAGGAAAAGGAAAAATAAAGAAGAAGAAGGAGCAAAATAAAAATTGTGGATTTATGTAAAGTGGATTAATGTAAAATGAAATAAGACAGGAAAAAATATAAATTTTTAAATGTTATTAACGAAAATAGTAAGGGTTAAGAGGATGTAAAAGCCGGCAATAAGAGTTCTTAAACAGCCTTTTTTTTAATTTTTTAATTTTAATTTTTTAAGGAAAAATAGCATGACTCGTCAGGTGCAGTATGCTATAAGGCTATAGGCAGGTTTCGTCTCATGAGACTGCACGACCTGCCTTGTTAAGTACTCTTTTTAAGTATTAGTAGGGGAAATGAATAAAATTATATAGGCCTATAAAAGAAAAAACAAACAAATAATAATAAAAAATAATAATAAAAAAATAAATCTCACCTATTTCGTGACGAAAAATTAAAATATGGATGAGGAACTAGGAGGGTCTATCAATTAACGTTGATGCATCTGAAAATTGATAAAATAATTTTTTGTTGACGGAATGCAGTAAAGTTAAAAGTTTTTTATTTTTATTTTTATATAAGATGGAGGTAAATAAAATTTTATTTTTAAACAATTTTTTCATAAATATGAGCTTACCGTAAGATGAAAAACAAAGTCAGTAGAAATATGATGACAAACAGGAACAAAGGATAACAGAATAATGTAGAAATATGATGTAGTAATGTAACAAAATTTATGAAGTAGAAAAATACGTCTACTGCGTTTGAAGGTAAATAGTGTAATAATAATACAAGGCTATTTAAAATACAATAAAAATCGTACATTGCGTTTGTTATTAACAAAGAACACATAAACATTTTGATAGGTTGGTAGAGCGTTAAATGTGTGCGTAAACGCGCGCGTGAAAAATATTTACATAATATAAAGGATGAGACATGATAGGAAGATGAGTAACAGTAGGTAAATAATACATAAAAAAGAGATAACAAATATTTTTATTTTCTTCTTTTTATATATTTAATTATACTTTTATACTTTTTTCTATCTAATTATTTTAAATAATTAAATTAATATTATTCTTATTATTTTTTTTAAATGATAAGGGGGAATAGGCAGTTTGAAATGGAAAGAAAGAATAAGAAGAAAATTAAGAATTGGATAGTAATAAGTGAAAGAAAGCGAATAGTTTCAAAATCTCGGTGACAAGAAAGAACGCTGTCAAAATAGTACATTGTTTTTTTTATAAATAAACATAAGGTTTATTTAGCCCTAAACATATCTCACGATATGCAAGAACGTTAATTCTATCACCGTGGACAAATGGATTAAAACTATTCCAAGAAGTGCGTAGAATGAGAGTGACGACTAATTATAAAGATTCAGACTTTGTCAAACTCGGCACGAAAGGAAGAAAATTTATACAAAAAAAATATAGAGGGTTGTGGATGCTAGATGTGTTGTATGATTTATTATAAGAATTTTTTTTTTTTTTTAAACGATTAAGAAGGTTAAAAAAATGATTGGAAAATGATAATAAAATACATTATTTTTAAGTTGCAGGTATTTATTTCTGAATAACATAAAACATATATGACATGGGGTCAAGAAAAAAATAAAATTGATGTTTATATTGATTAAAAAAGAGTTACGAAACGAAATTGATACAATTGTGTTATTAGTAAAAGTAATACAAATGTTGATGAAGTTTATATAAAGATAAAACAGAGTAAGAGTGGGTACCAGTTAGTGTTGGTAAATGAAACTACAACAAGAATTAAATGAAAGGTAATAGAAGAATGGTGTGATTGCTAGTTGGTATAGTGACGATGAACAGTGTATAGAGGGCGCGCACGCAGTAAACATTATGTTGTATTGACTGTGTGTGTACATAACCACTTGTATGCAGGATGCATAGTACAAACGTCGCGCGCGGTCAATAAACTATATGACACACTAAATAATGGACAAGATGTACCAGTATGAAGTACCATAAAATGGCTAAAAGTACAAAATAAAAAACTACCAAGACGAGCAATTAAAACGGCGATAGTTTAAAGAAAAGGATAATATATGAAAATTTAAACAAACTTAGTGAAATCAATGTGAACCGACGACGATGAAATGTAGAGACGAACTGGCCTAGTATAGTACTAGTACCGTAGTACTACTACAGTAGTAACTAGTACAACAAGATGGAAGCAGAAGGGGGCAATGGTGGACAGCGAATCAATACACTGAAATAACGGGACATGAGGAAGCCGTGAATGCCAGCATATGGAGGGTGAAAGGGTAAGCGAAAGAAAACAAGATGTATTAAAGGAAAAGGTCGACAACAAATTTAAACTAAAAACACTAGAGGTCATTACTAAGTTATTAAAATACCAAAAGATAATGAAAAAGAGGAGACGTTGAAGTGTATTGATATATGTATTATGTGAAACAGTTTAATTAAGCCAAGTGATTAATCACAATTTAGGGATTAAAGTAAAATTATCAAAAACTTAGAATATTACGTTGGACTAAGAAACATTAAATTTATTAAGACTAAAGCTAATAATAAATATAAAATAATTGTTTGAAAATAAAATAAAATTAAAGAAATTATAAGAATACTAAATTATTTATAAATTTATTCACAGATGGAGTAGCGATGGACAAGTGTAATGTCATGGACGACGTGTGTGATATATGAAAATAATTTAGCTGTAGTGAACTTATGGAGAACAGTATAAAAGACAAATGCTGTAGTGAACTTATGGAGAACAGTATACAAGACAAATGCTGTAGTGAACTTATGGAGAACAGTATACAAGACAAATATAGCGGTAATGAAAGGCAAAACGGTTATGTGTAAAATGCGAGGAGGAAAAACAACAGTCAGGCTCAGTGATTGAAAAATTTATAAAGAACTGAATGATGATGGAAAACATGGAAAATTACATGTTGATTGTGATACAACAATTAGGCCCTAATTATTCAGGAAGTACAGGATGTATCAAAAATTGTGACGAGAAAAAATGAAAAGTAATATGAGAAAACGCCTAAGGAAAAAAATGCATGGATGGAAATATAATGTGATACTGGACAGATAAAGGAAACAATACATGGATGATGCAAAAAGTAAGTCTAATAATTTAAGGTTTGAAAGAGCAGATTTTCTTATGAAGTTTGCTACTAGTACAAAACAGTTGTTTAAGTTTGATATCATTAGATGAAACTATAAACATAGAAAAACGGTTCTTGATAAGATGTTTGTATTTGTTAATAACCTTACGAGCATAGAAACTATTATTACTGGTTTTGTTAAACTTAACAGTACAAAAATAGGTTTAACGTTACAATTAGACAAAAAAGGTTTGCGGGAAAAAGTATGATGATATTTAAGCTTAAAACTGTTAATAAAAGACCTATGAAAACCGCATTTGAGGAGTCTAATTGAAAATAGTTTTAAGATGTGGTTATATTCGTGGATACAGGATGAGTGGGTTTTATAACGATGACATTCACCTTTAATAATGCTAGAAAAATAATTGGGGTTGTGATTGGAAGTGAAATTAATATAACTGAATTTTTGGAATGGTTTCTGATAAATAAAGAAATTTAATTTATTATTTAAAAGAGTAAAATGATCAACAGAGAGCTGGAGGTCTAAAAAATTAATGGTTTTATTATTAATAGTAAAAGTGATTGGTATAGATTTAGGGTAAACAGAGGTGAGGGCATTAATGACATATTTATGGCTAAAATTAATAGAGTTACGAGTGATTAAGAGACCATCATCAATATATCTGACAAAAATAAGTAAATTAGGGTTGTTGAAACTTTTGAAAAAAAGAAATTCTCTGTAAGCTAAAATTAAGTTAGCAATTTGTGCTGAGTGATAGCTACCCATTTGAACACCGATATTTTGTTTAAAAAGAAAATTACCTACTGAAAAATTGCTATATTTACAAGTGAATTTATAAAGTTTGAAAAAATAATTAAAAAATTCAAAAGGGTAATCACAAATTGAAGTAACCTTAAAAAGAGTGCGCGATGTTGAATTGATTGAATCATGACTCACGCATGTGTCTGAACACTTGGCATCTCTGAAAGCCCAGATGAAAGTGACTTGCGATCGCTCGGTCTTGCACACGCAGAACTTACTGGTGGATAGAAATCCCAGAGCTCCGAGACGGTAGTTTAGAGTCACAACGATGACGTCACCAATAGACGCAATAGGAGTTGGATAAAAATCATTTGTCCAGACTCCCGCACCAATAAAGTACCCGCCTCCATGGATGAACACTAACACGGCAGCTTGGGCAGGCTAGAAGATAAACAAACACAGTTAACATATGTACAGTAATCAGGATTAATCAGTAAAACCAGAAGTCTACTTACCTAGACGAACTGTAGGTTAAATGGTCTCGCCATAAATTAATTTCAGGTCAACCATTGTAAATCCATACTTCTAATCTGACGGATTGCTGGAAATTATCAGTAAAACCACAGGTTATTCAATGTTGCAATCAGATTCAAATGTTACTGTTAACAGGGAATACTATACTGTAAATACCAAAAATAACAAAATGGCGGAAGAAAATTTCGTTTTCAGGAAGCAAATAACCTCATACACTCTTAAAGTGTTGAATCAATATTTTAAAGAGTTCGGTCAGTAACAACTCTTTATAAAGTTGGATTTAACTTTTAAAAGTGTTGATTTAACATTGATAAAGTTAGACTTAAACTTGACTCCGTGTTAATTAAACACTTTCTTTGAGTTGAATTTAACTTTATAAAGTTAAAAGGTTGATTCTATTCAACACTTTAGTTTTAAGAGTGTACTCAATGAAGTCCATCAAGGTGTACCAAACAACATGGAAGGGTAAATGGAAGGGTAAATGGCAGGGAGTGATATTTGGAAGGGTCGAGGTAGGATAGCGGATGGGACGCAGCAGAAAGCTTTCTGCCGTGTATTCCTAAATATAAAATGGCTTATTTTATTCATTTGGGCGATTTAAATGCGGCGACATCACTGGATACGTTTGTATACCGGACTTGATGGCGCCACGAAACTCGCCTTGAACTCGGTTCACCGCCAGAGGGCTATACAATCGCTGATCTCTTTTGTACTGACAGTCAGTATAATAGAGATCAGTATACGTTGTATACAATGTGCACGAAGGGGATGGCACGTGCGTGTGCGGTGTGTGAGCCATGGGGTCCGTGAAGGGCACATGCTTACAGCTATCGGCTTAATAATAATAATAATAATAATAATAATAATAATAATAATAAGAATAATAATAATAATAATAATAATAATAATAATAATAATAATAATAATAATAATAATAATAATATAATAATAATAATATAATAATAAAGATTTGTAGCGCGCACATATCCACTCCTGCTGGGCGCCCAATGCGCGGAAACAAAGAAAACACATGAATACAAACAATATACAATGATAGCATAGGGAAAAATTATGTACTGAGATACATGTACCTACAATGCAATTACAAATATATACATCATCTTTGAAGAATTGTGACATACATGTAAGATGAGTTTTAAGCATCGACTTAAATCTAGTTATACTATGACAAGATTTGAGTTTAGTTGGAAGATGATTCCAGAGTCTCGGAGCCGCGACAGAAAAAGACCTATCACCCCAGTTCCGTTTTGAAGTCGGTTCCTTTAGGAGTGACATGTTGCTGGAGCGCAAATTGCGTGATGGAGTGTAGACTTTAAGCAGTTCAGAAATATAAATTGGAGCAATGTTATTAAAAGATTTGTGAACAATTAGCATAAGTTTAAAAACAATTCTCTGTGAAACAGGAAGCCAGTGCAGTTCTTTCAAGATTGGCGTGATATGGCATGACTTTCTGGACAAAGTCACAACACGAGCTGCTGTGTTTTGTATGTGCTGAAGACGAGATATTTGTTTCTGCGGGAGACCGTAGAGGAGAGCATTACCGTTATCGAGCCGTGATGTGACAAACGCATGTATAATTTGTTCAGCAGCACTTTTATTCAAGTATTTCCTTATTCGGCTAATATTTCTGATATGAAATGATGATATGCGAACAATGTTGGAGATATGAGGTTTTAAAGTCATTGTCGAGTCAAATATAACACCCAAATTACGTGCTTGTGATGAGGGGTTATCTGCGAGTCACCAATTGTAATAAATGGAATAGAAACTTTAGACAATTGCTGACGTGATCCAAATAGAACAAATTCTGTTTTTTCGTCGTTCAATTTCAGGAAGTTTTGTCTCATCCAACTTCGAATCTCTTGAATACATTTCTCCAGTGTTGTAATGCAGGAATCGGCAGGTTCTTGAGAAGATTTAAAAGTAATGTAAAGCTGCGTGTAGACAAGTAATGTAAAACCATCAGCGTAGACATGGTAATTTAAATTATACTTCAAAATGATATCACGAACTGGAAACATATAAACAGTAAACCACTGTGGGCCGAGCACGGAGCCTTGGGGTACAGAATAGTCAAGAATAACAGGCTCGGAGATAGCGTTACCAATACAAACATGCTGGGGCCTATTTAAAAGGTAGGACCTACACCAATCCAGGGCTGTGTCATGAATTCCAAGATGATATTGAAGGCGGGAAAGAAGGATTTTGTGATCGACCGTGTCAAAAGCGGCGCTTAAGTCTAACAAAACTAATGCAGTGATTTTTCCATCATCCATGACAGATAAAATGTCATTGTTGACGCGGAGAAGAGCAGTTTCCGTTCCATGAAATGGTTTATAGGCTGACTGAAATGTGTCTGACAGGTTATTAGCACGAACATGGTCAGAGATCCTTGATGAAACAACTCGCTCGATTGTTTTTCCAAGGTACTTTAAATTCGCTACCGGTCGGTAATTTTTGAAAACTTTCTTGTCCAAATTAGGTTTCTTTAGGAGTGGTTTAACATGAGCAACCTTCTGGCTATCAGGGAAACAACCGGAAGAAAGAGATCTGTTTACAATAATTGTGATATACAAACATGCTTATAACATGGAGGAAGGAAAACAGATTTCGTTCCTCCATGCTTATAACTACCAGCTTGCTTGTGTTTGTGCACAAATGGGTCCCATGCATCCCTTGAAATATTTGTCTGAGGTGCTATTTATTTATTAATCAAATTACACGTTGGAATGAATTACAAAATCTAAATGCATTTTCAATGAAATAAACTTACATTTTCACAAGTTTTTTTTTTTTATGTCTTGATTCTTATTAAGTATGGATGCATTTACAGACATACCAAAAGTATATACTGCGGGTTTTTAATAACTTGAAAAATATTGTTGCGGGAATAATATGTCATTGGTCACCCCCTCGATCCTCTTAAACTATTGCTGGATTCCCCCATTACACAGGGTTTAAGCCCCCGTCGTGTCCTGGGGCCATAGAATGAATAGTATAGTATGCAGTATACTGTTACAGTAAAGAGACACGTTATAACGAAAGAGACATCTTCAGAGAAATTCCCTGTTATTTTCAGTTTCCCGAGAGGGAATTTTGGTTATAGACAAACCGAGCTTCGTAGCTTTTCGTTCTCCACTCTGTACACTGTACATGTACAATATAAATTTTTTGAAAAAGAGCCCTGTCCTGCATAAGCTCTATACACCCTCTGACAGATATCAATAGATGCTAGAAATATGAAAAGGTTACTCACGACTGGCTGAGGAACGAATACGTCAAGAAACAGACAATCTTCAGCGAAATTTCCTGTGACTGAAAATTTTACCATTGTTTCTAATTTTGGCTGTGGGCAGCGATTGCCGAGCTCCGTAGCTTTCAGCTCTCCACTCCCTGACTTTGCTACGGGAGGTTTGAGGCGCAGTGGACCGACGGGCGGCTCGGCGTACGGTATACCGAGGTATGCGTCCACACTCCGGTGAAACTCAAGGTCTACGGGACGAAATTGAAGCCTGGTGCCAGTGATCCGACCCTGACTTGTCGTAACGACTGGAGGGTCTTCACTGGATGCTCGTGCAAGACGAACAACCATAAATAAAACACACATAAATTTCAGCTCCATTTTGAAAGAAGACTCCACGTTGAAGTGTATCACTCGACTACAGCTTATGTTTTGTTAGCAGGATACAAATAGTGTTTGCCGTTTTGCTTTGTAATTCCCCAACTGAACTCTGACCAGTTGCAGGTGACCCCACTTACCATATCAAAGAAACATTGTCTGTTTATCTTTGTACACCATGGTATGATAAGGTTTATCGCTAATAGCGACTGCAAGGAATCATGGGATGTCTGTGGGCGCAACAGCGCCACTGCGCGCCGTGCAAACAAACAAAATATTGTTGACGTCACGCAAGCCCCTCCAAACAGATGCCCCAAATTGTATCCCAGTATGCTTTACGGCAGTTGCTTTAGCGCTATTTGCAATATACCTTATGCACGCCAACTTCACAATCTTAATATTTTTTAATAGGATTATACGAAAGACCATTAGTGCCACTCTAAGTATATATTACTAATCCGTTATTACGGATTACTAATCCGTTATTACGGATTACTAATCCGTTATTACGGATTACTAATCCGTTATTACGGATTACTAATCCGTTATTACGGATTATTTTTTTCCAACGCGGCGGACACACAGCCCTCACATGCAACAGGTGTGGAAACTTTGTTGGATTTATGGCAAGTTATATTACTTTTATTATCTCAAATTTAATAGTAAATCAGCTGTGACAGATGAATGGGTCAGTTGAGGATATAGGAGGGCTAGATATTTGCTGTTAGAGGCCTTCTTAAATGTTTATATTGACCGTACTAGAGTTTGACTCGATGATATTTACATTAACGCTACACATACAGCAATATTGTCTGGGATGTGCATAGCGCCCCCTATTTGCCAAACGATCACCCACAAACTTTCTGTTTAAAATCCTACCACAGGTTTATTAAGTAAACGTTAATCTACGGACAAATCATGGCAGAAAAGGTTGACTTATATGAATTCATGGAGAGTCGTGGAATTGGAAAAGAAATAATAACAAGAATGAGAGATGAAAAGGTAAGTTAACAGGAGGCTATTGTTACGCCGCGGCGTAGCAAACCCATTGAACAAATCTGGATGTGGGCATCGCTGGTTATGGGATGAATCCGTGGCCATTGTAATATTTTCCCATTACAATGTGCACATAGACAAATTACTATTCCTAGCATTGGGGTGTGAAGGGAGATCAAACATTCAACATACTTCAATCAATTGATATTAATATAACTTGGCACAATGTTTAGTTTCACGATGTCATGATGACATATCAGTTGTCATTGAACACACAATGGTGCTATCCAAACACATTTTGTGAAAATTCCTCATTTAAATGTACATATAGGCCTAAATACGCATGAGAATAGCACCAAGTGGTGGTCTTTACAACTGATGATGTCATCATGACATATTATTATTATAATGACATCAAGTGACTAAACAATAATTGCACCAAGTGGTGGAATAATGGAGGAAGGTTTGTTTTCCCTTTTTTTTAATTGAAGTGATATTTCATCAGTAGACGTTCATTTTTGTAATGCACCCGTATGCCAATAAGCCCTGTGAACTGCATGGTCAGTACCCTCGACTGTGTCTGCTTAATGGATTAAAAGGTAATGCAGGAACCAGTGATATTCGCACATTGCACAGCTGCCTGCATCAAAGCAAATAATGGGTTCGAACCCCCCATGACCAACAAAAAACTATAAAGTTGAAGAGGGAAAACCTTTACCCAAGTGTTGTTTTCCGAGGAGTTTTTGAGGGGGCACGATTGACCTACCCCCAAGAACCCTGATGAGCGAATTTTGTGGTGAACCCCGTAAATTTTTTTTGTACCCCACTGGTAAACACCCCCATGAGAAATTTCTCACTACGCGCCTGGTTGACATTTATAACATTTTTATAGGTCTCAGTGAAGAATCCAAAGAAAGTGAAATTTACATAGATTTGAGTTTTAAATCAATGGAATTGTTTGGTTTGATTTTATGTAATACTTGATTGAGGATGACCATCACAGCATTGGCCACAGGGCTAAATTTGAGAGAAGTATTGTACCATGGTTGTCAATGGTTAAAACATTGTATTTTCATGTAACCATTTTGTATACACTCTTAAAACTAAAGTGTTGAATCAACCTTTTAAGAGTTCGGTGAGTGACAACACTTTATAAAGTTAAATTCAACTCAAAGAAAGTGTTGAATTAACACGCAGTCAAGTTAAGTGTAACTTTATCAATGTTAATTCATCACTTTTAAAAGTTAAATCCAACTTTATAAAGAATTGTCACTGACTGAACTCTTTAAAATGTTGATTCAACACTTTGATTTTTTAGAGTGTACAAGGTTTGTTATTATGTTTCTATAGCGTAATAACGGATTACTAATCCGTAATAACGGATTACTAATCCGTAATAACGGATTACTAATCCGTAATAACGGATTACTAATCAGTAATAACGGATTACTAATCCATAATAACGGATTAGTAATCCGTAATAACGGATTACTAATCCGTTATTACGGATTAGTAATATATACTTAGAGTGGCACTAATGGTCTTTCGTAGGATTACGCTTCCTCCATGACTATATCAAGGAGATTCAGCCCACAAATGATTGCGGACGCCGAGCAGTGACAGTAAACGTCAACAGCAAACGTCAATTTATTCTGCGATAATCCAGGTACACTGTAACACAAATCCACAGAAAATAATCACCACTACATTATAGTCAAATTAATCCAGTCGAAACACAGCAGGCATGTGAGTGTCAAAAATGGCGTAAAAAGCCGATTATCCGCTGACTGACGTCATTCGGTATTCACAGTACAAATTCCACAGTATAGGCCTATGTATGCAGAATTTCATAGCAAAACACATATTGCAGAGAAGCTGGCGTGGCGTTTATCGCGGCGGTTTGGAATAAAACGTGTTTTAATGATTGAGTTTATATAGTGCTTATATCGCGTTTTGACTTGGAACTTGTGTTTGCCTACCTGTAACGATGTCTGACATTGCAAGAAGAGAGTGCAAGCGTCGCATTAGGATTCACGCGTCCCACTAGAAGTATTGTCGCGTCCCATTAGAAGTGTTGTCGCGTCGCACTAGTAGAAGTGTTGTCGCGTCGCACTAGTAGAAGTGTTGTCGCATTGCACTAAAGTGTCGCACAAGTGTTCACCATTGCAGTTTTTTCTCGTATGAAGAGCCGTATGTGACTAAATTTCGACTAATTAATATATAAGACTAAAATAAATGTAAATCCATATATTTACTAGAAAAACCAATTATACAAAAGCGGCAACCAGACTGGTTGGCAGCTAACATACATACGGTACTAAACATGAATTTTGGGATTTATATTCCTTTAAAAAAGTCCTCCACAGCCCATACATTACTGTTTTACAGAAAGGTTTTGTTTCTGAATTAGTGTTGTAGTTAACAAAAAATGTTGCTAATCCTGTTACAAATATTTACAACCTAAACCTAGTCTCGATCCCAACTACCTACATGGAAGGTAAGCATTCTAAACCACAAGACTACCATGCCACTCGAATTTGGCGGTGAATTAAGTACAGAAGAACCTTTGTAAAAGTTGTATTTATAAAATAATATATATTGTTCAATGCAGAAAAATATTGCGCGCAGGCCTACAGGGTTCACTCGTCCCCACCGCCCAGGGCCGTAGCGAGCGGGGGCAGGGGGTATAGTGTGCGACACCCCAATAATTGTTCTCAGTCGGCAAATCAAAGGTACTAGAGCAAGGGTTGGTCCATAATAAATTTTCAGTCAGCAACATTTGTATGTTTTATATACTGATGCCTGCTTTCACAACAAACTATTTTAAAGCAGAACCATACCCTAAATTCATGGTCACACAATAATGTAATTATATGGGGGGTGGCTAGATGAAAGATAATTAAAAACAAAAAGGACACAAACAAATTGTACAAATTAGATGATTTTATTTTTATATAAATTGTTTAAAGCATCAACCATTATATACTGTTAATTAAAGGAATGTTTATTATGTACATGTACAACACTGTCCCAAATATGTCCCACAAGTTGCATTTTGAGATAATCAAATTTGTCACACAACTAATTAACTATTAACTATAGGCAGGAACACATTTATATATGTAATGGAATACATCATTCATCAAATGTTTCTTTTGAAGCCTTTTTGTGTATAATTTCAGTATAACTATTTTGTTCCAAATGAATTTTTAAAGTTCATGAGACAATTTATTTCACATAATAAACAACCTGAATGTATTTTCACTATTGCTGAAGCTTTCATATAGGCTGGAGTTATTCATCAACAAATACATTATCCTAACAGAAAAGAAATATATTTTACTACTGCATAAAAATATTGCTCAGGCCTACAGGGTTCACTCGTCCCCACCACCCAGGGCCTTAACAAGCGGGGTGCGCGATTTTTTTTCTGCCAACTAAAATTGCCATCCCGCGATATTTCAGCCAGTGAGATGTTCTTATACCATGAAGGAAGGAAGATCCATACATATTCGTGGCTTATTCCATCAGTCTCAAAACACTTAAATCTCTGGCTAGCCCTAACATACTGATGAGCTACCTTCCCAAAACAAAGTCCCTAGGCAGACCAAAGGTCTCTGCCACAAACTTGGAATGTAAACAAACCCACCCAAGGCCATACCTTGGCCGATGATAAGAAGTGATCACATATCATTATTATAGTGTACTATGGCATGAATAGACAATATACACACTGTTTGCAACACAGTGTCGAAAAAATCGATAGTGGATTTAACAATAATATAACGACCGGTACCAACACAATTAATATGGAAACTAAGAAAATTGCAAAACTGGAAGCGTAAGTCTAGATGGTCTTCATCTGGAATACCTGTAACCAGTGATACAGTGAATTTAGGGTTTCTAATTCACACACTGAACAATGGTGGGCTATGAATTTACAAATAACTCGGAAATATTAATTTTGTACAACAAGGTTTACAACAAAATGATTAGTGGAAACGAGATGAATTATAAAATCTCTCATTCAGTAGATTACAATAAAAGTGTAAGCAAACTGATCTAACTGAGGAATCAGCAACAATACAAAAGTGGGAAATGCAATAAAGTAAAATAATAAGAATTAAACAATAATCAGAAAGAAATTAATCCAGTCACTATTCCAAGTTCGTAACATCCAATATAATCAGAGAAACAGAAGAAAAGTAACAAATACAAATGAAATATTAATAAATGCCAAAACAATTTTTCATGATTGACAATTCTTTAAGTACAACTGTTACAACTGGTCATTGGAACTCGGTCAGACTTACTGACCCGTGAAAGTCTACTCACATTTTTCAGAAAATACATATAATTTTTTTTACCAGGATCTCCAGGTTAACAATTAAGGCTTAATTTTAGCTTTGAACTCATAAACTGTAAGAAAGTCTTTTCTGTAGTAAAATATATTTCTTTTCTGTTAGGATAATGTATTTGTTGATGCAAAGGAATGAAAGCTTTAGCAATAGTGAAAATACATTCAGGTTGTTTATTGTGTGAAATAAATTGTCTCATGAACTTTAAAAATTCATTTGGAAAAAATAGTGATACTGAAATTATAGACAAAAAGGCTTCAAAAGAAACATTTGATGAATGATGTATTCCAAACCCCGAGTCGAAACTCCTACTCGAAAAGTATTAGACTCAGGACGCTCAGTCTGTGTTGCATTCTGATCGCTTTATTAATATTTTTTGTAGTCAGTATGGGATAGATTAACAAATTTAAGTTATATAAGTTGTATAATATAAGTTGGTGAAATTCTTGCGTCGGTGATAAACAATTGATTTAATTTTTTCCCTACACCGACGTGTGTATAGCACTGTTATATGTGTGCTTTACGAGTGTCTGTGGAAGTTGCCGAGTGCCTGTGTTTTTCCACAGACACTCGAAAAGCACTGAGTATACAGTGCTATACACACGTCGGTGTAGGGCAAACCATTAAAAATAGTTAATTGTAGTTAACAATTTAATTATGGGCCATCAAAAAAGTGGGGGTATTTTAAATACTTTAATTTGAAACACTGCCCCCACTGGAGGAGACATGTCCCCCGTCTCTCACCGATCGACGCCCACTGCTTGATACAATCTCACTGTTCCATTTCAATCAATCTCACTGTTCCATTTCACGAGGAGAATCCGAGTAAATGGAACATATCTTGAGCATTGCACTCAACCTTTATATAATTTGATGACTTAATGTATCCATGCAAGGTAATGTCTTATCAAAAAATAATCAATGAGCCATTACAACAAATTATAGTCTTGTTTATTAATAAATGAATAGATTCAAATAAGATTTAACTTCCATCACATTTTTGGCATTTCCTAACTGTTCCACCTAATCGCGTATGACGAATATAATAGTACAAATATTACAGTGGCAATTTAAACTTGTTTGCATGAATATGTCACTGTTGGTCACATTATTAATTTACTTCCAACTAAAAATGTAAAGTAACAATAGTAATCCAAATCAGCCATAGTCTTATCACATACAATATAAATAGATTCAAATATTAGATTTAATTTCCATCACATTTTTGGCATTTCCTAACCATTCCCTCAAATCGCGTATGACGAATAGTGCAATGGCAATTTAACCCACGGATTTTGTTTAAACTGTAAAAATAACAGTCCTCAAATTTTGATTGAAAAACTTTAATATTTGTCATCGTTTGCTTGAATGTGTTCCTCTTGGTCACATTAGTAAATTATTTCCAAATGAAAATTATTTTATGAAAGCAGGAAACAGAGAAAGCTTTAAAAATCGACGATTTTCCTATTCTCCGGGACACTTCTCTTCCGTGCACGTCTCGCTGCTCGAGTCGCCATCTTGTGTCCATTTGTTTGAAGCGCCCTCGTTACACTTCTTGGCATCCTCTAAAAAATCATCGACATATAAAATGGAACTGTTATAAAAAACTGGTTCATTGCATGCATCGTCCTGCCCTCTCATTACACAATAAGATGCTATCATTCAAAGGACACAGGAAATGTTATGCATATACATAATCTAGCAAATATTCATGCTTCTTGACAGTACAAACAAAAGTGAAGTCTATTTTAACGTGAAGTGAAGATTGAATATATACTTTTAAATTTGTAAAAATGATCATGTTTATACTTGACACACGAGGGCGCTGTTTTGTGAAAACACAACAGGAACCGTGTGTCACATCACCACCAATGAACGCGCACAACATCAAAACCCAAAATCTCGCCAAAGAAAGCAGTTGTTACCTCAGAAAGATTACTAATTGGTATGAAAACACTCGGTTAACAAGACGGCATAAAAAAACGAAGTGAACCGACTTGAAAAAATTCAACCATGATGTTGCATCGGATTCCACTGAAATGATGTCAACATGGATGCAGAGTTTGGCATAATAATTTATTAAAAACAAATCATTCAAATATTAATTCTTGTAAAGGTATCAAGTGGTTCCTAGAACACCGAATTCGAATACATATAGTTTCGGTCAAATGTAACCTACTAGCAATTTCGATAAGTTCTGGAATGAACTCGTTCCACAGGAGACACTCTTTGGCCTTGAGGTCACGCCCATTGAGCATGTCTGGTGTTAGGTCTTTGTAGGCGAGTTCCTCAGGTAAACAACGGCCACTCTGTCTTTTCTCCTCGTCTGTAAGCTCAGCATCCAAGGAAGAGAGGTTGGGATTGCTGGGGATGAGAACAGAAGAGGTCTGGTTAAAAGGAATTCATGGCGACGAGCTGTCACATCAATAACCTTTGACTTATTTCACATACAAACGTCAGAAACTTAATGCTGTATATCTTAGATCTAAAATGTCTAGGTCGTGAGGACTGGCTCATGAATGTACCGTACCATTTTTGAAGCCCACCTATTACCAGAAACCAGAGACATTATTTGGCCTAATCGTTAACCAAAGCTCTGACGTATGTGACAGTGTGGGTATCATCGTTCGTTTCATATAGACCTTCATTACCCAGCAGTCCAATTACTTTTCTCCCATTCAGATTAATACAAGTGAACAAACCGCGACGGGAAGGTAAATAGGCTGGCCCCTTTCACGCTATAATTACACTTGCGTACAGGGAATCTGACGAAGATAGCCACAGCGTAATAAATATCTGCTCAATACAGTTACTGCTAAATACAAAGAAAAAGTTTCGAATGTTTTCGAAATTCCTTACCCAGTCTTAGCCAGATTGGACCAGTATTTGATCGTCTGCAGTGACATACGGGCCTCGTCTTCTGTGAATTCGTACTCATCGGGAGGTACGAGGGAAGTCCAAAGACAAACAACAAGTCCTCACCATGATTGGACTTAGTCCATGTTAGACCGAAAATAGATGTTGTTGGGATGTGGGTCATATGATAACGGTACACCTTACGCCCTGCTTCGGTAAACGCTCGCTGTCTTGTCTGCAGAGCAGACGAACAGGAGGTCACCGCAAACTTGTGAAAGACACTCCAGATAGTTGCAGTCTGGTGCATCCTTACACGTAGCGTCTCTGTACATCAGTTTGACCGCCTTGGAGACGATAGGCTCGGCACTTATCTGCCATATACACATGGGAGACAGTGCATCATATAAAGTGCTGTTGATGAACGGTGCCTCGTCGATGTTGTTGGGGAAAGCAATCATAAGCATCAGCATTCCCTCGTCGGCATTCGTACCAATAATTGATACGGCATCGTTGATGGCGCCCTTTTCATAAAGGTCAGCAGGGTTTCCAGAAGGGAAATTACCGTCAACCACAGGTCCAAGTAACATATCAAAAATTTGTTCGCCGAGCTCTTCCATTAACTGTTTTTAAAAATAATGGCACGGTTATTATAGTATTTGTAGCTTTGCATGTTGAAAAGCATAAATAAAGAAAGTTTGCGGTGACACTATGTGAGAAATTCACATGGTGTCACTTGATATCATGAATATGCCATGCACCTAGAATCTCAAATGTCTTCCACTATTCAAACAATTTGCCTATAAATTACACTGGGCAACAAATCAAAAAATTGTGTCTGCTACTGGAGGAAATTTAGGTGCTCGTGACTAAATTGGGTGTGCTGATTCCAAATCTGCCATCAGAATTCCTCTAGCACGTCAGGATTTTGAGATACTAAAAACCAGTCGAAAAACGGAAAATCACACATTTTACTATATCGTCAGGTATTTGTACCCAACTTAATTAGCAAAAAATGCTAATCTTTCCAGAAATATCAATACACATTGTAAAACAAAACACATGAGATATTAAATATCGCACAGTCACCTTTATAATTGTTCAAAAAAGCTTAAGGCACTTGCTCTTACGCTTATGGCCGTCTGCAGTTTCCCGCTGGAGAAACCAGCAGTAATCACCCATCATGCTGGGGTTGAACCTCAGAGATGTCTTGATGGAATCTCTCTCCATGCTCATCACTGACATCACCCAGATCGGGTGGGAAGAAATCAAGGTGGGAATGCAGGAAGTGTATTTTTAGAGACATCCTGCAACCCATTTGTTGATATGCTTCTAACATGTTATTCACTAACATATCATAATTTTCAGCTCTGTGATTCCCAATAACGTTTTGCACCACCTAAACAAATGCTTCCCAAGCCATCAATTCAAGTGGATTAAGCTTGGTACAGAATACGGGATCATGTATTAGTTCTCGAATCTGGGGTCCAATAAATATCCCAGCGTTCAATTTTGCATCTGTTTGTACTGTCCCAAACTTTTCCTTGAGATACTGAAATCCACTTCCATTATGATCCATTGCCTTCACAAAATTTGTAATCAGGCCAAGTTTAATATGAAGTGGTGGAAGAAACCCTTTTTTGTGATTAGCTGAAACATGCCGATTCATGATTAGCTGAAACAATAAATAGTTTCGTGTAAAAACAGTTGATTTTTGACCATGGAATACTAAAACTTTTAGTAAAAGCATAGAAAAACAATGCTCTTCCACTTCTGACAGAGGTAAACAGGTAAGCTGTGGATAGACCTACTCATTTTGTGTAAATTGCAGGGTTTCCTTAATTAAATTTAATACAATTTTTATAAACACACATTTTTGGCAGAGAATCACTCTGGATGAAGCTGAATGAATTAATATGGTATAAATAAAATAATTTTGACACAAAAATGCACCAAATAGGTTTCATACAAGCAGTGTACAGGCGTATGTATGTGTGCTTTGCACGCTAACGATATAATACAATAATGTAGGTATAACAAAAATTCTAGACGTGCTGGAGCAATTCTGACTTCAAATTTGGAATCAGCATACCAAATAAAGTTTAGAAAACATGTTATTTTCCCAGTAGCAATTTTTTTGTTGACCAGTGTTATTAGCCAGGGCTCTTCTTTATTGGAATAGAGATTCAAATGACACAGTATAATATGTGAATGTTCCCGAGAAAAATACTTTGAAAGTATTTCCTATAAAAGTACAAACTGACAGTGTATTAACTGACGTGTAACAAGTTATCTCAGTGGGAAACCGGAGGTATCAAAATGTGTCATATCGTTCTGATGATTTTTTATTGATTGATTTTTAATTCGTAATTTTTTTTTAAGCACCAGTGGTTGGCTTGGCAGTTGAAATGACTGAAACAGCTGCCCAGGCCCCTGTCACAAAGACGCCATTGAACATTGAAATGTGTCAATCTAAAATGAAATCATCATCTGACCAAAAAAAAGTCATGAATTTTACCACTCAAAACAGGTGGAGATCCACAAACCTTTTCTTGTTGATTTTCGACGAATGAGTTGACATCTTCAACCTTCTGAAGACATTCGAGTAACTCCTCCGATGATTCTCGCTCACAGCCGACTAGTTTCCCGAGAGCGAAGGCCCGTGCTCTCACCTTGTGGGCATGTGCAGTAGCCCACGGCGCTAATGCATCACCACTCTAAGTTTCAAGAAAGAAATAGTTGTTTGGTTCTTTAAAAAAAAAAAAAAAAAAAAAAAACGCGTCACCGCACCGATTTTTAAGCCGACCTACGACCAGAAACCGGAGACTCTTTTGGGGGTATGCATGCGTGCCATGTTTAAATATATAAATATCTGCAATGGTTTTGCAGTCTTCTGTGTTGGTTTTAAGGGGAGACGGGAGGACAAGGCTAAAAACAAAGTAAGTTTTGCCGTTTTGCTATCGGCTATTGTTCTGGTGCAGTTAAAAAATAACAAATTCTGCCATACAAACGCACTTTTCGTATTGAGAATCGGTGCAAGTGTAAGGCCAAGTAAAAAAAACAACCAGTTGATCGTCCCCGCCCGCATCCTTTTTTGAGGCCGCATTTTTTTATTATTTTTTATTTTTTATACTTGTCCACAAAAAGAGTAAATTTTTCATGTATTTTTACTTCGTCTTGGCACCATTCTTTCGACTTTTGATTTAAACTTACCGATTTTAGACTGCTAAGTTCTACAAAACCAGCGAAATAGTCTGGTTCTTTACTCCTTGTTCTTCGTAACATTAAAAAGTGAGTAGGGAAAGTGAGTAGGGAAATACAAGACTCGCATCTCCTGGGGTTTATGGCGCGCATGCAGCGGACTGCAACATCGTTCAGGTTTACGTCAATACACTCATGCACAAAATTGTTAACCTCGTTCTCATGAGTACATCAATCTCGCCGCACTAATTTTATTTACCAGTCTGCCTTGCGAATGAGAATGTCATAACAACGCGACGGTTGACCAACTCGACAGCTGCGACAACTCGACAGTCGGACCGCTAACCCGTAAGATAACTCGACCGGAGATATAGTCAACAGTCGAGTTGTCTTACGGTTTAACGTTCCGACCGTCGAGTTGGCTCGACCGTGGAGTTGTATCAACATGAGAGCATGTGAAGTGAGTCTGCACACGTGCCACCTTCAGTATATCCCACGTAAAAAAAAAATCTGAAGTGCCAAAGTCATTTTAAAGGATTTAAATAAAACTTAGACATTAAAGATTTTTACGTAAAAGTAAATATCAGCGAAAATGCAATTAAAAGAAAAGTGGGTTTAACAAAATACATCAAACATTGTTTAACATGAATATTTTTACTCAACTACTTGTTCGATAGCTATAAAAAAAGTTGGCGGTGATTTCAAACTGAATAATTGGTGGCCATTTTGAATTTAAATGCTTGGCGGCCATCTTGGAAAAAAATAAAAAATAAAAAGGCCCTCATCCTCCTCTTTTTGAAAAAATCAGGACGATCAACTGGTATTTTTTTTTACTTGGCCTAACTAGAGCTCAAGTGTGTGTTGGAACAAACACACGGTGTTCGTGTGAACTTCCAGTTCAATCAAATTATCATCGATGATGTCAATATTATATTTTTGCAAAGATGTATCATCTTTTATAATAACAATATCACTCATATTCAAATGACATAAATTTTGTGTTAGAATGTGTTGAATTTGAACTTCCTGTTTGGACCGGAAGTGCAGTTAAAAAAATAAATTCTGCCATACAAACGCACTTTATCAAACCAAGGCTCCTTTTACGTATCGAGAATCGGCGCAAGTATAATTAACCTAACATACCTCCATGATGGCACCGCGGAAGAGCCCTGCACTCCCTGGTGACAGCATGTGTAAACTCACGCTTCCAGATCCAGCACTCTCCAAAGATAGTAACTCGCTCAGGATCTCCACCGAAAGCTGATAGCATTTAAACAAATAATAACAAAAACAAATTAATATTCATAATGACTTCAGATTATCACATGTTTTAGGATCACCGCTGATCAACAGGGCAACGGTATTACCTGTATGTATGTATGAGCACAATATCTCCAGCAATCATTGGATGGCTAAAGTAATCGCGCCCTTAGTACAGTTAGATACGCTCACGTGAGTATAATAAACATCCATGATGGCACCGCGGAAGAGCCCCGCACTCCCTGTTGACAGCAAGACACTGGATGCATTTTTCCTCGCTAGAGGACAACATTGTGTACGGAGCGGCTACAAGTTTGGTAAAATGGATGTTAGAATCAAGTGATTTTAAGAAACCAGTTTGCAGGTCATTTCAGTATGTCGTTATTATACACGAGAAAACAGTGAATGGGCTATTTTCCTCTCACAAAATCAAAACTTATTTTAACTACTTTACCTCAGAAAGATGAACGGATATTTTGAACCACTATTAACTTCATATCAAGCAAACTATGATCATTTTTATATTGGCGGATCCAGGGATGGCAAAAGGAGACATTTGTACGTAAATGTCAGATTTCAGTTGGAGTCCTCACATCTCAAGTCCGAGTCCCCAGTGTCGAGTCCGAGTCCCGAGTCATATGGGTCGAGTCCGAATCAAGAGTCACGAAGGTCGAGTCCGAGTCACTTTTAAAAAAAAATCAAAAGAAAAAAGAAAACCTTATACATCTGGACTAGTATCTCATCAATTTGACTAAACCAAAGATTTATTACTTTTTTAAAACTAACTTGCGTCATAAAATTGAACAACACATTCAATTTTATCTTTCTTGTGTTTTTATTTATTAATACAGTATGTTTGGAAATCATCACATTAATTACATATAGAAACGGCGCTCTCATCGTGATTAAAGTAGGATCAGCAATTAGTCTCAGAAGCCATCCATCACCCCTTAACAATGTTGATCCATTGTTTGAATAGAACTATTGCAGAGTGGAGATCATGATTAATTTCGATGTTGTCAAGTTTGAATATCCTTAATTTTTTATATATTAATAACCTACATGTTGAGTCACTGGTGTTAGTGTGAATGATCGCTTAAAAATAATAAGTTGGAAATGCCTTTATCTTTGTATTTTTATATCAGGCAATTGACACATTTAAATGTTGGAAATGCTGGCACATGAATGACACAACGTTTTCTTTTCTTTCTGAAAAGTAATTTACATTACCTTATACCATAGAGCAAGGTCCAGATGGTATTACACAAAATGTCCTATTCTTTTTGAAGAGATGTTTTATTAATGGGTCACGTTAACAAACGACTAGCCGTTGTCTGTACCTAAACTGTATATTGATACTGACAAATACTGACAATGAGCACCATTGAAATTAGTTTTTTATGGATTCTCATCTGCTGTATTTAGCAGCAACAGATATAGATGTTTGTGAACCCATATCTTCCTAAAACATGCTCGTCTGTGGAGATTTTGAGCGGCGTTTAAAAAAAAATTGTTATGCGCCTTTGATTCAATTTTTGTCCTACACCGAGTGTCTGTGGAAAATCTTCACAGGCGACTTGGGCGGGATTCGAACCACGACCTCCTGCTTACTACTAATACTAGTGCAGAAGTATTAACCTCTCATCCACTGATGAGCTTGCCCGATGACGATTGGCTGGCTAGACTCCTATATAGCAGCGGGTGCCGCGATATTTATATGTTGATGAAATTCTTGCGTCGGGTGTTAAACAATTTTTGCCCTACACCGACGTTATGCACCTTTCAACTTGTGCGTCGTCGTCGTCTCGGGAAGCTGCCAAAGCCCGCCACGCCTTAATATGCCTGGCGAGCAGCGGCGTAGCCACGGGGGCCTGGGGGGCACGTTTTCCCCACAAATTTCTAGTGCCCCCAGGTTCCCCCCACGAAAAAAATCTCGATAGTGTCCCAAAAACGAAAAGAAAAAGAAAAGTGTAAAACCCATACCCCCTAGGACCCCACTAAAAAGCAATGCCCCCTGTTCCCCCACTGAAAAAGTCCTGGCTACGCCGCTGCTGGTGAGAGCACCGTTTACAAGAGTTGCTATAATATATGTCATTCAAAATGTAGTCATCCATCTTTCTCCATGATGCATTATGCAAGATATCAAAATACACGTTTTATTCCTACGATGTTGTACGCTGAAGCTTTGGTACATGATTTGTAATCAGTTTCTGGACGACGCACTTTGTTTTCATGCGTCCGCTGCATAAAGTGATTCCGTTGGCATTACTACAGTGGAATAGGATACACGTTATCAATTTGATAAAAATGATCGCATTGTTTAAAACACAATTTTGCAAATAGTGAATATTGGGCATTTTGCCGTCGAGTCCGAGTCACAAACATTGAGTCCGAGTCACAAACATTGAGTCCGAGTCACAAACATTGGAGTCCGACGGGTCGAGTCCGAGTCTCAGTCATTGTTAATCATGACTCGAGTCCGAGTCCAAGTCACCAAAAATGTGACTCGAGTCCAAGTCACCAAAAATGTGACTCGAGTCTGAGTCACCAAAAATGTGACTCGAGTCCGAGTCCGAGTCCGAGTCCGAGTCCGAGTCACGAGTCATACAAGTCTGGTAAATGTACCATACGTTTTTTGTGTTTCCCATTTTTTGCTGGGTACTACCTCTTTTTGGAGACCCTGTTGATATATCAAAAGTGTGTGGTGGTTTACGTGGAATTTCGTCTCATGAAATCGAAAATACATGGAAAATTATTTTACCTACTTTACTAAATTAAAATGACCTCAGACAGCAATATTTCAAGGGATGTTTCATCACCATTAACTTTACACCAAATACCGGTGAGTTTAATGTAAAACCGTAATCATTTTTTTTTTCGTTTCGAGAGTTACCTGAAGTAGAAGGTGGCTTTAAATTACTCTTTTATGGGAGGAGTTAAAACAGAACTGCATTGTCAATTGAGGAAATGTATAAAAAGTACCTACGTTACCTTGAATGTTGTCTCTGACCCATTCCATAGCGAGCTGTTGATCCAACAGTCCTAGGTTACCAGGAATGACGTCATCATCTGCAAACAAAGGCAAACTTCATTTTCCTCATTTAAACAAACAATTACAAAGTAATGAACAAATCTCACTTTAGACCATTTTAAACGTTAATTGTACAATTACTGCATCGGTCAAGAGCTTGTCTTTTAATTGGTGTATTACTAAAGGAATACAAGATGTTCTTTATCTAAGAAATTGCTGCCGAATTAACTGATTGATTAATTAATAATTGACCAATCAGAAGATGTCAATCAAAATCCTTCATCACATTTGTTGAAGGGCTGCGAGTAAAAATATACGCGCACACCATGACGCTGGAAGTCCCACAAGCTCTCTGGACACGTGACAATTTTATTTTATTTATTTTATTTATTTTTTATTTATTTAATTATTTTTTTTGGTTTACAGTGGTTGTGGCCTTGATATGTCAAATTACGTCACAATGCATGGGCTAATTTCTGAAACAAAGTAGTTCTACAGAAATGGAAAATTATATTATTCTTGGATGGCCAGGGGGCTCACGGTACTACAAGAATGATCATAGATGCATATTCTCCTTCGTTGTGCCGCTGTATTGGAAAGTTGATTATAAAAAAATGATCTCAGATTGTCAAGTTGATTTCAAAAAGTTATATTTTACAAAAGGGTATGAAAAGGCTTTTAGATCAGGACATTGCGATACTTACTAGTTGAGAGAAATCCTAGAGCTCCAAGTCGATAATTTAGTGTCACAACGATGACGTCACCAACAGACACAAGAGGAGTTGGATAATAATCCTCTGTAAAGATTCCAGCACCAATAGTGTACGCGCCTCCATGGATGAACACTAAAACGGCTGCTTGTGTTGGCTAGAAGATAAACAAACAAATTGAACATAAAATGTAATCAGTATAATTCAGTAAAACCAGAAGTCTACACGAACCCACGAAATGCTTGTAAAATATGTCGGTGCCCGCCATAACATTCATTTCAGTTCCTGATTAACCATTGTGTAAATCATGTCTCTGTGGAATCTGTGGAATCTGTTGAATTGCAGAACATTTTCAGTAAAATCATAGGTTATACAACCTTTTCTTATAAAATGTTTCACAAAATGTTGTCAAAGACAAACAATGTTATAATATTGTAAGCAGTTGCAAAGCTACTGAGATAAATTATATGTAAATTGGCTCCGAACGGGCTGTGTGTTGCTTTTGATTGAAAACAAATGGCGGAAGAAAATCTCGTATATACATTTCATTATTGCATCTTCACCGCAAGAGGGCTATACGATGTGCACGCGTATTGCACACGCGTGTGAGGAGTGTTGGCTCTGGGGCCCGTGCCCAGAAACTGTTTACAGCTCCCAGCTTGGAATAGGTTGTGCACAAATAAAATACCACAATTTGCACAAAGTGGTTGATCCCAGAAGTAAAAAAAAAATAAAGAAAAAAAGAAAAAAAGAAAAAAAGAAAAAAAGAAAGAATTTTTATATATATATATTATGTGTACAACCACATAAAAGGCTTGTGTCCAGTTGCGGGACGTTGAGTGATCCCCGCTACTGCCGTTACCCAGGTCGTTTGCATCTGGGGCTTGATCCCTGGCTACTCGGCAGATATGATTTGGCCTCTGACCTGGCCCAATAGAGCAATAGATAATTGGCATAAGTGGACCGCCCACCAACATAGGGGCTGGTTAGCTTAGTTGGTAGAGCACTCCTATGGTATTCGAGAGGTCGCGGGTTCGAGTCTGGCATCAGCCAACTTTTCTTTGCTCTCTTGACCCTTCGGACTCGGATTTGATGTTTGTGACTGCATGGTGACTCCGACTCTGACTCGACCCACATGACTTGGGATTCGGACTCGACACTCGGACTCGAAGTTTGAGGGCTCGGGGTTTGAAGACTCGAATACAAGTTTGGACATTGTCATTGAATAAATAGTATAAATGTGCAGTTACAGTTGGGTGGCCAAGATAAAATACACGTCAAGAAATTACCTGTTATTTTCAGTTTCTCGGGAGTGAATTTTGGTTGCGGACATCAATTGCTGGGCTCCGTAGCTTTAGTTCTCCACTTAATAGGTCTACAATGTACAATATCAAATTGTTGAAAAAGACTCCTATGCATCCTGTCACGGATATCAACAGAAGCAAGAAATCTAAAAAGGTATACTTACTACTGGCTGAGGAACGAATACGTCAAGAAACAGACAATCTTCAGCGAAATTTCCTGTGCCTGAAAATGTTCCAATTTTCACCTTTGCTGTGGGCAGCGATTGCTGAGCCTCCGCTCAGCTCTCCACGCCCTGACTTTGCTACGGGAGGTTTGAGGCGCAGTGGACCAACGGGCGGCTCGGCATACGGTATACCGAGGTAGGCGTCCACACTCCGGTGAAGCTCAGGGTCTACGGGACGAAATTGAAGCCTTGTGCCAATGATCCGACCCTGACTTGTCGTAACGACTGGAGGGTCTTCACTGGATGCCCGTGCAAGACGAACAACCATAAATAAAACACACACCAATTTCAGCTCCATTTTGAAAGAACAGAACTCCACCTTGAAGTGTATGGTTAAAGCCTACGTTTTGTTCGCAGGATATATATATAGGCTAGCGTTTGTCGTTTTGCTTTGTAATTCTGAACTTTGACCGACAGATCCTGCTGCCGGTATGACCCATGCCATTTACCATATCAAAAGAACAATCAGAATGCTTTGTGCACAAACTGCCATAATGCGCTACAACATCACAATCTCAACAATGGTTCTTTCATGTTTGGTATGTTTACAATTCTTGTTAAAATAATAATAAATAGCGCGCAGGGAAATGGTCTACATGATACGGCTGCCGAGCATTATATCCATGCGCCAGCGAATAGGAATGAATTTCATGACAATACTTTTTCTTGGCCGACAAAATGAATTTATTGAGAAAATAACTGGAGTCATCAATAACAATATATCTAACAATTCCAAACGGCATATTAATTTAAAATTCGTTCTAATAAGAACACAACAGAAGCAAACCACAGCATGGTGACAAAATGAAATAAATTGAACAAATATTTAAACAAATAAAAATTATACAATTCACCATGTTGTATTCAAAGGGTGATCAATTATTATCAACCGATCCCGAATGGACATAACACGAGCAAATACCATCATGACAAAATGAAACGAATTAAAACAACAACTAACAGAATTTAAGCGACTCATGTAGTTGTTTTACGTGTAATGTACATGGTGACCTCAATCACTTTTTGCTTTCCTGTAAGTCTTTGAAACAATTCTGGAACAACATTGGCTACATCATGAATCTCAATTTACGCATCAAGAACGACATTAAGTTGAAAGAAATTGTGGTTAATTTCGACACTGTTAACCTCTTAACAATAGCCTCTTTCACTGTGTACAAATGCAGAGTAATTAACGCATTCAGTCCAAACACTGCTTTTAATTATAAACAAATTTTTTGGAGAACGTTTAAAAGTGAAATCGCATTCACGAACTGCATTATACCAAATTTCAAATTGTCTGTTAATCATTGTAATGCTCCCGTTCTTTCTTTTGTTATGTATGACTGTGTGTTTTCATAATATGTAGGCCCTAATTGTTTTGATGGATAAACAATAAAATGCAAAAGAGAAAAAAGTTCTATACACCTGAAATAAAAAGACATTTTATTAAGTTGCACCATAGTGATCAATAAGCAAAGCAGATTAAAAATAGATAATACAATCACTTTGTTATCTATACAAAATAGTTGTATTCATTTGTCATCACTTCCTACAATACAAATGCAAAGTGATCATTTTAAACGCATTAACATTTTATATGGCCACCATCATATCAATAAATCCATAATTTGAAGTATTTTAAGTGTTTATAAACTACCAGTAACTAATGATTATTTTTGTTTTGCTCAACGAATAATTAGTCGAAATAGGATATATGGATTGATGTGTGTATGGCGTACATGCTTCCAATGAAGCTCTATTGAAAATGAAAACAAATTGTAGATATTTGAAATCTCAAATATTTGTGTTGAATATGCCAAACAGTGATTGAGTGACCTATGTGACAATTGTCAAAATTTATTTTAAGACAGCATCCGTTTTATCACATTTCATGATTGTTGGCTAAGAATGTTGTGACCATAAAGCACGAGCCACAAAGGCCGACATTGTGCCCGGTCTGAGAAGGGGAAAAAAACATTTACCGCTCCGTGTATGAGCTTTCGAGGGCACATGTTTTGGTTCACTGCTTATTGATAGGGTATAGTGCGACTCATTTTAGCGCATTTGTTTTTGCGGCTGATTTGCATACACGTGTAATTTATCCTCAGATCATTGGCTGGCAGCGCTTAATAATAATGATAATGATAATGATAATGATAATGATAATGATAATGATAATGATAATGATAATAATAATACTGCAATTATACCTACAATGCAATTACAAATATACATAATCTTTGAAGAATTGTGACATAAGATGCGTTTTAAGCAGCGACTTAAATCTAGTTATACTCTGCCCTCACAGGTACTCATTTACCCCTGGGTGGAGAGAAGCAATTATGGTAAAGTGTCTTGCTCAAGGACACAAGCACCATGGTCGCGGTTGGGATTTGAACCCACATTCTGACGACTCAGCCATCAGAACACAAATCCGATGCACTAAACTGCTCGACCATGGCACGCCATTATGTTCCGTTATGGTTAATTATACATACGCGTATAACGTTTAGGCCTACACGATAAAAAACAACAGCTTTGAAAAAATGGCAATGTGAATTGAATAATATTTCGTCCTCGGTTGGTCCCATTATTAATTTACTTCCAAATAGAAATTATTTTATGAAAGCAGGAAACGGAAAAAAGCTTTAACAATTATGAATGACTGTTCTATTCTCCAGGACACTTCTCTTCAGTACATGTCTCGCTGCTCGAGCCGCCATCTTGGGTCCATTTGTTTGAAGCGCCCTCGTTACACTTCTTGGCATCCGCTAAAAAAATCATCGACATAAATGGAACTGTTATAAGAAATTGGTTCATTGCATGCATCGCCCTGTCCTCTCATTACACAATGAGATGCTATCGTTGAAATGATAGAGGAAATGTTATGTATACATATTAACAGTAGAAACAAAAGTGAAGTCTATTTCTGACGTAAAGTGAAGATTGAGTATACTGTTTGAATTTGTAAAAGTGATCACGCTTAAACTTGAAACACACGGGCACTGAAAACACAATAGGAACTGTGTCACATCAGCACCACTGAACGCGCACAACATCAAACCCCCAAATCTCGCCAAAGAAAGCAGTTGTTACATGAGAAAGATTACTAATTGGTATGAAAACACTATAAGTTATCAAGACAACACAAACAAACGAAGTGAACCGTTTGTTTTTGAAGATGAGGAATTAAGTCAACCTCTATGCACAAATCAACCATGATGTTTCATCGGATCATTGATTTCCTCATTAATTTGTAAATTACTTTTAGTCTGAAAAATGCCATAATAGGTATCTCAACGTCCACAAGTTGGCCATTAAAAGTAGAAAAGTGTTTTCAACATGGATACAGATTTTGGCATAATAAGTTGTAAAACAAAATTCTGTTCAAAAAATTAGTTCTTGTAAAGGTATCAACTGTTTCATAGGACACCGAATACAATATTTTCAGTCAAATGCAACCTACCAGCAATTTCGATAAGTTCTGGAATGAACTCGTTCCACAGGAGACACTCTTTGGCCTTGAGGTCGCGCCCATTGAGCATGTCTGGTGTTAGGTTTTGTAGTATGAGTTCTCAAGGAAAA